>OY720639.1:59139917-59763613 GCA_963169105.1 Ceriagrion tenellum | reverse complement strand
CCCACCTTTTTCCCCCTTTCAATACTTCCAACTTCTATCCCTTTACCCTCCTACATTTACAAAGCATTTTGAATCTAACATCACCTTTCATCATAACTAAATTATGACGAGTCTGCATCCACCTCTGGATAGTTCAACAAGTTTTTGACACCATTCCTGAATCTTTGCATTACCATGATGTAATGAATTTGATATCTCCCTGTGCCTCATGCATTTTCTATGTATACCTTTGCCTGAGATGGCATTTTAACCAAGGGTTAGTCACCACTAATATATTTATCCTGCAAAATTCATGTCTTCTCACTGCGATCACTTCTCGTTCCTAATCCATACCCTCCCACTTAATATCCATTTCTCCCTTCCCCTACAACTGCATCCTCTCTATGAATACTTGTAGGCATGTGAAACCTGGGCCAGCATGAAATTTGTTGGGCATGATTTTATTTCTATGACTAGTACCCCGTCACTCACGGTTTCAATGTTTACTACCCAATTCTGAATTCAACAGAATGTCCCTTAGGACGAGGCCTTAGCTAGGGCATTCTGTCCACAATCTATCTGTTAAGTGACTTTGCCATTGTCTACCCCCTGCAGCTTTGCAATTTTCATCACGTGGCCTCTTTTTGTTGACATTTCTATCCTATCAAACAAATGTTACCACACTTGGCTATTATACGGTTATCAGTGATCTACACGAACCTTACAAGTAGGCCACAAGCTGTAATATACGGAAAAAGAGTACAAACGATTAGCATATTTTATCACCCTGACCATGCATGAATTCACAGAAATTAATTGCACAGCAAAAACTCCAATAAGTATCGTAATATATTTTTCGTAGCCGAAGATGTGGTTTTTCGTACATGAAATAAGTCTCTCAAAATCGTAGTGCGTCTTCGACGCCGAAAATTAGCGCTCAAGTTGAAAATGTTACGCTAAGAATCAAGCAGTGAAGTAACTACTATAATGAATATTTTACATCATTTAAATGCAAAGGAAGCCATATAAAAACAATAATCGAGTCCTGATACTGCTTTTACCGAAATAAATCACCTGCATAACTCTCTTTAATCCAAACAAATTTTTTTCAAAAATTGGCTTCTAAAAACGGGTGCGTCCTCGACGCCGGCAAATTTGGTGACTACTAATTTTCGTTGTATACAAGTTTACGAGCAAAATCAAACATATTACTTAGTCTTATAACAGTCGCCAAAATTAACCCAAAAAATCACAAAAATAAGAAATTAAAACAAACTAAACTATAAGTCTTATGAATGGGCCGCCGTTCGACGTTCAAACAGCGCCCCTTGCGATGGAAATGTAAACGACGCGCCACTTCAGTTCGCACCGCGCCAGCCGCAATGAAATTTGAAAATTGTTCCCAACGGACCCAATGTAGAATTGGGCGCGAATAAAATACTGGCACCCTTCCTTATTCATAGATGTAAGCATTCTCACAGCCGAATTTCTCGATCAGCATGGAAAGAATTATCCATACCGAAGGGAAAATACATCTTGGAAGAAATATAATGGGTGAGTAACTTGTATGTCCCAGCAATTACAAAAACTTTGTCATCTACACTGCACCGAGTTTCAGTCATGTCTCCAACATTTCCGTATTCTTTTATAAAGGGCCGTGGAAAATCTCATGCTCATTTTAGGTCTCGATGAATGTTCGCCTGACTGCGCAATGCTCTTCACTGGACATTTTACTGAATATTTCCTCTGAATTGGAAATTGACCACCATGTGAGAGCCCATGTCAAGTACTGGTCAACTGTAGCCAGCTAAGTGCTGTACTAGTGAAAAATAACCTTAAGTATAACTCTTTGGGTTAACAGAATTACTTTGTACGCTAGTGAAAACACTACTGTGACTTGCCAGCATTAAGTTTGAAGCAAACATCAGCCATGACTGTCGAGGTTAAAATATCAATGATTCCAAAACTGATGTGATCGGAACTTGGATCGAAGCGAAGGATACTCGAGCGTCAAAGGAAAATGGCACAGCTCCTTATTTGAAGGTAAGCATTTTAGATGAAAATTCAGTAGAACGCACATTCCTGTAGTTCTTCATAATTTCTTTGCCAAACTTTCTTTTAATGCACTGGACTGCTTTTTTCGGGGCAATGAGGCTTACATGGCATTTCCTGGAATTTACCGGCCAAATCGATACGTCTGGGAACCCTAATTTTATCAAAAGATGAGTGTTGCAGCACTTTTCAACTAAAACAGAAAAAATGAAGTACCTACATCATAAAAACTAAAGTCAGGTCCTATTCTTTTGAAGTTAAGAGGACAGCTGCATAACAAAAGAGATAGGAAACGATAAAAATGAGGTGGCATTAAAGAGCAATAAAGATCAAATGAGTGGCAAGAATCCTCAATGAAGAGTCAGAGATGAGTTGTTTCCTTAAAATTCTGGGACAAATATGAACAAACTTAATATTAACATATTGAGACATCAGCTTTATTGGAGACAAAAATGAAAGGGAAACAAATGATAAAGGATGGAATACAATGAGTAATTTATTAGGGACATTAAAACAAATTTTTCTATTGATGACTGCCAATGATGAACTGTGTTTTTCACCATGGCATAACATATTACTGAGTTGAAAAATAATTTATTACAACCTCTGCTAATCAGAACTATTTTATGTTCTATTTTATTTCTCTGCCACTGTATCAATTAATCTAGCTCAAGTTTTTTTTTGAGGAATTTGGTCAATAATAGCTTAAAACAATTTTACTTTTGTACCAAATGGTAACTCTCTGTTTTCAGTGTTAAAAAATTGTTCAACAGCATGTTTTGCTTAGGCACTGGTATTTTAACAATTGAAAGTCATCAGTTATGATCCCAATTTATTGAAATTGAGTGTAGTACCTTCAGTCAACGGTAAAGTTCCATAAACAATATAGAATAGGATAATTGCATTACAAATGATTTATGCTTTGACCTGAAGATGGTCCTCAGAATGAGGATGAAACTGTCACCACTAGAAGACAGAAAAAGAGAGAAAAGCATCATAAGCCATACATTAGTAAAGAGGAAACCCTTTCAAGTGAGTTGACCCATTAGGGAAACCATTTTTGGTCATTGCGCCAGATTGGGTGATGATGTATGAGGTAGTGTTTGTACACAAGTGCAATAGGTAATAGTCCGCAGGCTACTTGAAAATAGTGAGTCAGATCTGGCTCAAAAGCTGCAAGTTGCCTATGCCCATCCTAAAGTAATAAGCATGAAAGCACAATGAATTCATTTGTCATCATTAATTATGCTAAAAATCTCCTCATTCATTATGTTAAACATTGAGAATGGGTAAAATATTGCCATTTAGATTTTTTTAATACTGAAAGAGCATCCAGGGAAATATTCTCCAAAAAACTTGACACCTTTTACCTTCTCTTCACATTGACGTCTCATTCAAATATCAAATTGTGGTTTTTCAGGGTGACCATGGTTTATAAAGCCTACTTCTTAGCGCTTGAGCTGAAAAACTGACTCCTACATGATTTATACCACGAGGGTCCCTCCTTGAAAACTTCCAAACTTCTTTAACATTCATAAATATCTTGATGCTCGCTTTTTTTTAACCCAAGACTTCTACAATCATAACTCTCTCCTTGTTCTCCTCTGCCTCATTCATTTACGAGTTTCTAGGCCATAATTAGCCATTTTCATCTAATAACTTATATTATCACAAAAATCTTTCGATAAAGCTTCTAAATAAAGGCTGTCATGGCTGATATTGTCATTATATTTTTACGATAGGGTGATAATACATGATATTTTTTATTTAAGGAAAAATAGTCCAATTACAGCAAAATTGCCAACAATATATAATAATAATAATGAACAACAATATTAACAAATAACTTAGATGATCTGGAGCAGGCGTCCAAGTCTGTTACTGTCAAGGTTTGCAGTTTATTTAAGGAAAGGTGAGTTGAAGCCAATTTGGTGAAATTTTTTGGCGATAGATAAAAGGGAATGATATAAGTGGGAATGGAATTAGGGAGAAGAGATAGAAGAAGAGCAAGTGTTTAATTAGTGATAATCTTAGAGTTGTGATATGGAGTAATGAGTTAGCTCTGGTAGGATGCGGAGGTACCCTGATGTTGATGAATTAGGTAAGTTTGGGACTGCCAATGGAAGAATTAAGGGTATATACACTTGTAACTTATACATAAAGAAAAAGGCTCTAAAATCATGGCTTGTAAATAGTAAATATAATTGTTAATTCGATTGTTGATTTCAGATGTGTAAATAAGTTAGTTGGTTGATTGTCATGATTTAATGCTGATGGGGTAGCTACGCATGGTGATATGATTGAGATTTGCTATTTTAAGGTACCAGAACTAAAATTAAATGCATGCAGAGTGATATAAAAAAATAAATTGATTTAATTGCTATGGTGCATCAATATATACAAGCCAGTATTCTGGCAAGGCATGAGAACTGCATCAGACTAAGTGTGGTGGTTTGATTTATTGCTTTGGAGTGTATCACCTAATATAAGGGTGGTCAGACTAATATATCAGGCTGCTAACATACTGATCTGATCTTTCTATTTTTTTGTTATACCTAATCGGACACAGTACAAAAGCTAGAAATTCCTCAGAGTGAAGCAATAAGAAGGAATTTCTTCTAACTCATGTAGCAAATGCCTTCCTGTCCTCTACACACCCATCACCACTTCCGGGAATGTCTTGCCCGATATCTAAAACCCAAAGTGCAGGAGCCAAGCCAGCACTATCCTGATATTCATTATTTAGAACCTTGCTTTCAACATAGAATTTTAGTTCAAGATCTTGCACCCATATTATTAGGGATGAAATTTCAAGAAAATTTGGATAGTCGATACGAGAAAGAAGGGATAAGTATAAAGAAGGAGTGTTATACCGATGCTGGCTGGAAATCAAATGAAACATTGATTGAGACATGGAGGATTTCAGGAAAGGACTAGAAAGAATATCGATTCACAGTATCTGGGCAAGAGAGGGCAAAGTACCCATTGAATCAAATGGCTGGAAAAATTATGTATGGAGCAAATGCAATACTAACTAGCCCACAATACGAATTTTTCTAACTGGAAAATATTTCTGTAATCATACTCTATCTTATGGGCCAAGGATAAAGCTACTTTATTATGCATCTGATACAGTGTAGCCATCAAAGTTATCTATCGCTCCACTTTCACTGCATACAGTATTGTGGCAGCAAACGAAAAGTGCACTTGCCATCCTTCATATGTTTCTGGGATCCTAAGATAAATAACTTTAATACAGTGCCTAATTTATTAAATTAACAAGTCCATTTTCTTCTAATGAAGTTAACAATCAGATATTGGTTTTTAATTTTGTCTTCCAAAATATAACCCAAAAGTCACAGAGCATCATATAGAGCATTTCTACGACATACAGTTCATAGTATGGGTAAGTAATGATTTGATTTTTACACATTCCAATATTGATCTTGATGTGGCAGTCTAGTCGCAAAAGTTAAATACATGCAGTTGAACACATGGTCTTCTTTTCTTGAACTGTAATTTAGGGTGCTGACTATGCACAGAAAGCAGAAGATTGGAGGGATAGACGCAAATATAGATATTTGTACATGAGTCAGATGGAACTGGTAGCAGATAAACAGTTGCAATGAAGAGGAATTGGGTCTGAAGTTACCAGTCACAGTCAATGGTGGAAGATGTATGGGAAGACTAGGGAATTAGGACATAACCAGAGAGGTAGCAGATAACATCAAAAGGATTTGGTTTTAATCATGGTTAAGCCAGACAAATGACAACCATGAGGAGTCTTGTGCAAACCCTCATCCTTGCTGAGGAAAAAATGCAATATGGCACTTCAACAAGAGTAGGTTCTTTGTGCCAGGAAGGAATATTCAGAGGGAGGTTTGAGAGTGAATATGACTATCTATTTAATTGAAGACAGTGAAGAATAAATGATGTTTCTACAGTAGTCAAAGGAGGGCTGACTGACAAATGACCACTAAAAATTTCCTTCTGGCCATATTATTGTACAGTCAAAACAAGGTTATTTTCAGTGAGGTGAATGTGATGGGTGTACGAACAGGAGATTTGGACACATACAAAATTGAAAGGTCACTCTATCAAGGTTTAGTTTCTCTTGTCCACCTACTCACAGCCTAAACCACCAACAGAACAGATATAGAAAAAAAGAAATTATGGCAAACTACTGGCATCGACTGTTCAATCTTCATAATTCTCAGTAAGCTGCCAGAAGAGTATGTGGCAGGGAGTGTTAATATTAATGACGTCTTAGAGTACTACTTGGTTTATATAATGTGTAGTTACCAACGGTATATGGAAAGAAGGAATTATTGTACCCCTCAGTTCCATTGTGTGTCTATCATATTTTGTCGCTTTCCAACATTTTTGGAGATATGGTGTGGGGCATTGAATATCCTCTATGATGCCCTTACCCTTGCATGACTTGGATTTTTCTAGTTATCTTAGCCAAGCATGCAGAGATTTCAGTCTGTAGTGGCTTATTCTCTAGTCCTTATCAACTGTGTTACCTTCACTGTCCACTTGAAGTAGTTTTTCAAATGGCATAAGGCTTTCCTTTGTATTTTGTTCATTGTACCTACTAATTCTTTCTGGGCTGGTTCCTAAGTGTTTGCAGTATACTCGATAGGTGGTCTGACTAGAGCTAACTTCCTTATGAGGATACAAGTGGCTCTGACTCAAGCTTGCTTGGATTTTGAATTTTTTATTAACTTTCCCGAGCCAACTTCCATCCCCTCAAGCACTGAAGTGTTACCACTGCCAATCTTTGACTGATGTGTTAAATTTCTAGACATTAACTTATTGGGTCTTTTTTTCCAATGCACTTTTTTCCAGCCCTATTCAAGCAGTGTCCAACAGCAGAAAAACCAATGCACCATTCCAAGAATTCTAATGGAAAATTCATCACAGATTTTCACAATCAATCTAATGGCATTGGTAAGTCCCTTGCTTTTTCAATTCCCTGAAATGTGTCAATCAGGTTGGACAACAATAGGGAGAGAAGGAAGAGTAGAGGGCTCTTTCCATGAGATGTAGTTTACCCAGTTGAAAATCCCTGGTTATTTGGGGATTTTGATGGCTTCGATTAACTTCACCAAGCACTTGAAACATGTTACAACTAGAGCTGGGCTGAAAAGTACTGCGTTAATTTTCGAAAATGACTGTGGTATTTTATGCAATTTACCAAAGCCCCTGAACATTACCATGATTTTTGGTAATATTCACTTCCAACTCGGAAATTTTTCATACCGATATATTACAAACATATTATTTTCACCAGGGTTGAAATTCGCTATGAAAAAATCATTTGACTTGACCGGGATTCGAACCCGGATCTCCCAATTGCCGGTCAGGTGTGTTAGCCAGTAACACCACCAAGCCATCGTCCTTCAAGGCGAATTTCGAGGGGGGTTTATGCAAACTAGATGTTCAGGCTTCAAGTCTACATCGTAGCACATGAGACGAAGTCGTGCTTACAAAGCCACTGTCGCGGTGGATAAACCCAACATTGTTGTTATTAAAACAACGAAATTGACAAATTTCCAGTCATTGCATTTGACAAATGATGTGGTATGAAGTCACTCGTACGGGTGTATATACACCAGGTTTATTCACCAGGAACATCTTGTTTGCATAAACCCCCCTCGAAACTCACCTTGAAGGAAGATGGCTTGGTGGTGTAACTGGCTAACACACCTGACCGGCAATTGGGACATCCGGGTTCGAATCCCGGTCAAGTCAAATGATTTTTTCATAGCGAATTTCAACCCTGGTGTATATGCACCCGTGCGAGTGACTTCGTACCACATCATTTGTTAAATGCAATGACTGAAATATTATTTTCAGTCAAGTCTGTATAAATTTAATACAATATTAATTATTAATAAAGGTAGGTCCAAGTCATTTGTGGAATATTTTTACTTTGGAGTATTGGTGGGGATGTCATTTTCAAAGGTTTGAATGAAAATGTCCCATGCCGAAATAAGAACGCTAAATTGCGTGTGGGCTGCCGTATTTGTTTTTAAATTTTCTTTGTCTCTAATGCATTAACGGAGCAATTACAATGGTTTAAACGCCTCTAACCCCTTGCCACTGCTCTTTGCTTTCCTATTAAATCCTATACTAGCTATGAATTGCAGAAAATTAAAAATTATCAGAAAATCACAGTAAAAATTCCAAATTACCATAATTTACCACAGTGTTTTGCCTAAAATGAAAATTACAGTAATTTACCCATCTCTGGTTACAAATCTTAGATCTAAAGGTCTTACAGCATGCTTGGTTATCCTTTCATATGAAAGTAGGTTATCCACTTCTTCTGAAGTTTGCACTATTTTAAGATCCCCATGAGAGCATCGGCAAAATCTTTTCTTATAAATAAAAATGCCACCCCATGAAAAATAGGAAGAAATGGAGAAACTTACCCTGTGTAATAACTACATAATTACGAAACTGGGAATTGCATCTCATTAGAGGTGCATCAACACAGCCTCTCGCAGATCCCAACTTATTCTTTTCGTCGGCCATGAATACTTTCTGCTCTCTCACAGCAGTTAGTAATGAAGCATGTAGCTTCATATTTATTTACCATGCAAATTACATCTTTCTGCAACAGGTCTCAAATGGTCGTGGCTAGTTCAAGATGTGCCTCAACCTGTGCACTGTAACATCACTTTTTACCTATTATTCCTTCCTTCTATTAGCTTTATATATCCCAGTTTCATATATTCAGGCCTGCAAATATTTCATGTGCGTTTCGCATCAAAGGATCTTATGGTAAAGTTAGTCTGAAATATTTTTATTTTAAACTTTCCCAGTTTTGGTGAGCCACGATTTGACCATTTCCAGTGGCAGTTCTACGTAAAATTTGATGACTTTCTCCTATTTGGAAGAAATCACTCTGTAGTTTTAATAATTAGCTAAGGCTTTAAATGATTTTGAGGTGTTTTCACTCCATGAGATAAGAAATATTTTCTCTTTCAACATACTCAGCATACTTTAAACATAAGCACTCTCATTAATACTTTATGATTACATTTTGATGCCACCTTACTTTTTCTCATGTAGCATACATTGAACCAAAGTCTACATTAAGAGTTACCATAGATCAAAAACCCAGAGTTGGTTGTTAGCCTTTTATTATTGAAAATTACTCACTAACTTCCACTAGATTAGTTAATATCAGTGGATTTTGTTTATGATGACATTAACTAATCAATAAATAATGTGAAATCACAGTCTACTAGAATAAAGTGTAATGCACATACTTTTTAAACATTTGTGTTCATTGCGAAAGTAGCCCCAGGTACCAGTTTCTTCATTTCATCACCAACTGCTTAACAGTATGGACACTGAGAGTGTAAATTAGCAAAGGAGGTTTTTCCTAAACTGAATATTAAGATGAAAATTCTTGAGGGTCATGATACCCAGTGTAGTGATTCATTATGCTTCACTTTTATAGTTCAGACTGGTACATAGTGGAATCACTCAAGCATCCCCTCACAATGATTACCTTTCAAGAAGTTTATTTTGAGGAATTCCATTCAGTTACTTGGGAACACAGTATTATGTCATGACTATCTTCATTCTAAAGCTATACACAAATAAAAATAAGAAATCGTGTAATTTGTAGTGCACCTACATTTATCAGGTACCACAGTTTGAACCAACGATCAGATATTTTAGTTGTGTTGCCTTAATGCAGACTTCAATGGCAAGATATTCTGCATAATAGGTCTAAAACAGAGGACTCGAATGAAATAGTGATCTTCCATCAGCTAAAATTATAGAAGATTTTAACATCATAAAAACTTTCTCAAAGGGTAGAATGCAGTGGTAGCAATAGTGCAGGGAAGATTATTCTCCCTAAGAAGGTTACATTTTTACGGTAATTGTATTAAAATCCTAATAAATTAAGTATTAATCCAAGACAATAATCAAGGCTTTAAGATTTCATTTTCTGCGATATGGGGAAGAGGTAAGATCAAAGCTTGACCATTCGATACTCATATTTAAGCGACATATAATACACTGCCAATGGCATCTAGGGATAATTCACAATGTCATACCATAAATCCTGCAAACGGAGCGAGGAAAGTTGGATATAGGCCACCGAAAAATGCTTGGACGGCTGACGATCGCACTTGAACACAAACTGGGCATTCACTTTTCATGATCAGTACGTCTGACAACACGTGCTGTAATATAGAATATAAAATTAGTTCAACTACGCTCCAGCGAAGTAGGCCAAGAGCAATTCTCATCACAAGATTAACTATGTGGAATTAACAGCTTAAGACATCAAATACCTGTTGATGGTAAATAGATGCAGCTATGGCTGGAATAATAACAGTGGGAAGGTATGAAACAAATCGGCCATGGGACCCGAGCTTTAACATCTTTCTGTAGTAACTGTTTATGTACATAGCAGTTAAGGAGCAGCTAACACCTGATATCGGCATTCCATACTTAAGTGGCCACCTGAAGCATGACAACAGGCAAAAGGGAAAATTACTCTCCCACACATATCAGAGCATTTTAAGATTTTTCCCAGAGAAACATATCAGGATGCATTTAAGCTTTTCGGTCAAAGCAAGTATGAAAGGCCGGTTGAAAAATGTAACTGACACATCAGAACCCGGTTTCCATGCGACAACTTTTTTCCATTGGTACATTACTGCTTCATTTTCAGTAAGTAAAACTGATCCTTTGGGGATGTCTCCAGAACTCCTCTTTAGGGCCATATCGTCATATTCTCTGCTCACAGTTTCCTATTCTTCATAACGATCGCAACAACACGAGTACTATCACTCTTCATTTGTTAAGAATGAGCAACAAAATGCAAGCAACCGCAATGGAATTTGTAATCAATACGAGAATAAGATTTAATTGCTCATAAATCTGTGATTTATAATATTAGCATTTAAGTATATCAATTAATACGTAACGCAGTAATGCTTTCTTTGACATTAGCATCAGATTTATTTGCCAGCAACACAATATGTATTTAGACGAAGGATGTCTTCTGCTATAGTACTACGGCTGCTGCCATATTCGTACGTAAGGAACTCTTGATAACCAATGGGAACAGTCTACTACCAGTCGGTCTGTAGTTGCGGTACGGGGTCGCCATATTGACCTGTTTTGATCTGTTTATGTTCGAGATTTCAATTTTTTCTGTGTCATTTGAGCTTATCCAAGTACTAATCTATTATCGAAGAAACCCTGGAGGTACAACAATTATGTAGGAGTGTGGTTATTCATCTCTTGTTAAAAGTGGTACACAATTTCTCATAAGAATTATACCGCGCGGGAGGTGTTGGACCGACAGATCCAGGACTACCCGAATTGGACTTTACGTCTTTGCTGAGGGCAGTATTTTCTGCAAGTGATCAAAAATGCCCGTTCGTAAGCAAGGTGGTAAGATCAAATTACTTAGGGCTAGGTGTTGGTTGGTTGTTGTGTTTTGTTGTATCAATGAATAACATTACAGTAGAGTAGATTGCACAGCAGTAGGAATTGGCCTTCATGTATACCACAGCTTTTGCTGTCTTAGACACATTGGTAGTGGAAATCAAAAACTTTCGTGTCAGAATGTCAGAGAAGTATAAGTGATAATACTTGGTATCGTCTCGGAGGTGCAATAAACCACTTGGCGATGGCGCAAATCATAGAAACAGACGCGCCCATAAGAACCAACGACTTATGTTTTTGTTACTTTCTATGTCAGACGTTTTGTGTCAAAAGCTGAAAACTGACTTTAAATGCACAATGGTGTCGCATGTAACGTTGTTGTGTGAGCAAAACACTTAAGCAACCAATTTATACATGCCTCAAATTAGTGTATTTTTGCATATAACAATTTAGTAAGACTAAATCTGCATGCTTGTAGTGAAAAATAATTGTATCTGTAATGCATGTGTAGTGTCAGTTGTCAATAAAAGTAAATGTTTTTCTGTTTAACTCTTTTGTCCTGACCGTATTAATTCAATACGTATTTTTAGCGGTTGACCATAAATTAAATTTGAAAAAAAATCTCTGATGAGCAAGGAATTTGTTGTGTGTGCTCGATCCGCCCTGACAATACAATGTCGTTATTGCGGATTACTTGTGGTTATTTTGTTTAGTGAGTGGCACCATTCGGATTCGCTATCGACTCGTGAATGAACAATTTTATGGCTATCGCACAGCAAACGTAATGTCTCGCCAACTTGTTAAATTCGCAAGAAATACTTGTGATCCTTGTCGCCTGCTAATGTTACTCCGATCTGCCATGGAAGGTATAGTGCTAATGTTATAATGGAAAGTGAATTCAAGTATATTTATAGGCATTTACTACTTAATGTGATCAGGTGATGGAATATTCTGGCATAACACGCCCCTTTATTGAGTGTTCATGGAGTGAGGGTAAAGTATTCATGTCGATGATGAGTGTGGATGTTAACTTTTTGTGCTTTTCGAAATTTCTCCTCCCATTTCAACCCCTGGTTCATTTATCCTCCTCTCGATTTTCCGTTGTTTATTTGCAATCCACGGGTGTGTTGCGGGAAGTATAACCGTAGGGCTAGTGTCATATCCTCTGAAGATCCGCGTGGAGAGTGAATTTTTTACTGCACGTTCATTCAAGATTTGTGTTTATTTTCTTTTCTATAAGTGTTACGTACAAATAATTTTTTTCCATGCGCGAATATCGTCTCCTCCAACTTGAGATGAAGCTGAAAAAAACACCCAAAATTAATTGTTGAGGGAAATGTTTTTCAGACTCAATTTTGATGTATTTCATCATTTAAACGGAGAGTCTACATTCAGTATTTGCAAATTTTCTGTTCATTTAGCAGTTTAACTTGGGAAACTGTCTTTGAAGATGGCTAGGTGACGTATAAGTCGTTCACATTTTTGGCTACTGGGTGACTTGTCCAGTCTCAGTTGAGTTCAATTATTATTTTTACCCTTTCCTATTATCTCTTCCAACCTTTTCCTGTTCCGTTCCCTCGGAAGTATTATCTGGAGAATATCAGAAATTGTTGAGATCTGTCAAAAGAGAATGTTATGACAGAAGTACATTTGAGGGTCATTTAAGTGTATTTGAGGGTTATCGAATGAGTCCAGTGTTACTCTAAATAAATTTAATGCTGACGTTAGTAGCTGTTCTTTTCATTTAGTAGTAGCTCGCCAAATATTTGTGGTGATTTAGTATTTGTTTGGTTGTATCACTTGTTGTAATCACCAGCTTTGGTGTTTTATTTGATTTTAGCGTGGTGAATTTCCATACTGCTATTTGCTTATAATCAATATGTTACAAGTATTCAATGCAGTGCTGTTACATTGCTTACTGTGGACTCATTCTGATGATTGTGGACTCAGAAATATTAGTTTATATTCATTTTAAAGCCTGTCAAATACTTTGCTATTCTTCATTGGCCATCAATCTATTTGGTGGTTTGACAGGTTGGTAGTCACTGAAATATATCTGGACTAATGATGTAGGAACTGCTAATGGTAATCACTGGCAAAAATGAGTTTATTGGATTCTTTGAAATATAATTTTCAGTTGGCACTGGGAATATTTTCTTTGGCTTGATTTTTTAAACAATTTCTTGTCTCATTTATCATTTTATATTAATCAAATACCACTCCTTTCATGTGACCTCTACTACTACCTCTCAACAACTTTTTCAGTGACTGTCAGTGGTTGCTGAATTCAGGTTTCACTCTTTGTGCACATTAAATTAATATACATTGGAATTTCCAAGGAGCAACTTTATTATGAGGAAATAAACTCCATCTGTATAGGTTTTAACAAAACCGTTGCTTTATCAGTTTTTCCATTTTTTTTCAAATTAGCCACCTGTTCATTTGCATAAAACTCCTAGAAACTGAACCCCTGTCATATGACCATTTTTCAGTGGAACCGTCGGTGTTTGCTTAATACATGTTTCACTGTATTAGTAACAATTCATTATGAAAAAATGGATATAATGGTTGTGGGATAAATTTAAAGACCTAAAGTTATTTAGCTGCATTTGCACTATCATCAGACTTTGTCCTGTGTCAGGTCCTTGGATATGACCGAGATGTTCTCAGGGCTGTTCTATGTGTATTTTGAGAAATATTTCTCCTAAAAATTGTCTTGATAGAGCTCACAGTCCAACATAGATATGTTTAGATTTTTTCTAGCCACAGGATTCTGGTACTCTAGTATTAATGCGACTACAGTTGAAGGTTCTCGTAGTCAGGAATCAAGAGGAAAGAAATGAATTAGTAGCCATTGTAACTTAACAAATTGTCATTACTTCATGTGATGGGAACACAAATTTTTTCTAAAAAAATTGCTATAAAGTAACTTCCTCATTAATTAACTTCAGAACTTTCTCACCCGTCATCCGTAACAATTTCGAGAATGTCTGTAGCTTTCTGAAATCACAATTGAAGCACTTGAAGCTTAAGCCAAAAGAGCTGTTTCTTCCATAGTATTCCAGAGCGAACTAAATAGACCACAGATAGGGGCCAGTAATGTAAACACTAAACATTGTCCTCTGGACTTGTTTAAGGAAAAAAATGCCTTGGAACTTTGTCCTGAACGGAGTCCTGTGGAACATATTTCAATGAACATGGAGACAGTGTGTGTTTAGAAGCTTAACTTCAGCCGTTTCCAGTACCTTTAAAATTTCCATAATTTTGACCTTTTAATGTTTGTGTAGTTTGTGAGTTTTAGGTTATCCCTCGCTATGTGGTCTTTTTATGATGGCAGTCTTTATGTTCAGGTCGTGCCTTTGAAAAGTCTCATCTCATCGTCCTTTGAGATACAGTTATTTTTGGATGCACTATGTTTCTATATTATTTGTATACACTTTGAGGTCCTGCTCCCAAGCATCAGTACCCCCTGTTCATGCATTGGGGTTTACTTGTTACAAATTTCATCACCAGAAAGTCCTTATTGAAAGGGCTCTGAACTATCTTCATTGAAATCATGAGTTTCAAATGAAGATGAAGTATCTGAGATGTTGCATTCTTGCCAGTAGTTGAGAAATTTAATGAAAAACTTATTCTCAGCCATTCAGTAGCAATAAGCTCTTCATGAATACAAGCCTACTAGGCCATCCAACTCCCAATCCAATTTTCTCAATCCTAAAGATTGCCACGTGATGTCAGCCTCTTTGACTCAAAAACCTTGTTTGTTTCTTACTCGCTAAATAGTGAGGCCAATTTTTACCCCGGCTGCTGATTGAAAATTTTAATAAATGATATCGCCGCCATCCAGAGAGCGATATTACCTCATTAATGCAAGCTCTCTCTGTTCTTGATTCTTTTGGTGGAAATATGAAATATTTGTTTTAGATTTTATTGTAGTCCACATACCTCCAATTGAAGCTGCATACAAGTCTACTAAATGGCTGTCAGAGCAGAGCACTGACTTGAGATTACCTAATATTTTGGGTCTAGCTATGTCAACCCACCAATTTTCCATTCTTTAGTACAAGATTGAAACATTAGCCTCATGTAATTGGGGAAAGATCCATTGGTTATTTGTCATGGCAGCTGACTTCTATGGTCAGTTACGCATTTTATAGATGCTGTAAGTAGTTTAGGAAGGGGAGTACTATATGCTGAATGAAGAAAGAGTGGAGAGAAACCAAACCTGAATCATCAGATACCAATTTAGCTGACATTGTAGACAATATCTGAGGAGTCCCTTTATGTAAAGACTAAATGAAAGGTTCCAAGTGTTCCTTAATTTTACGCTTCACCTAAAGGATGAAATACTGTTCCTGGAGGGCTCTCCAGTCAGAAGCTATGTAGAGATCAGAATTACCTTTTATAATTTCTGTCACTGCTGGAATTTGAGTCCAGGATGAGAAGTTTGTACTCAAGACTCCATGCCAACAACAGTGTTCACAACTCCACAACAACAACAGTACCAATACATGTTGACACAGCATTAAGTTTTTACACTAAGTTTTTGTTCTTAGCACTGTAATTCATTCTAATTTTATTATC
Organism: Ceriagrion tenellum; assembly: GCA_963169105.1. Lineage (NCBI taxonomy): Eukaryota > Metazoa > Arthropoda > Insecta > Odonata > Coenagrionidae > Ceriagrion > Ceriagrion tenellum. The sequence continues at coordinate 59,747,569 of OY720639.1, read as the reverse complement.
ATTTTTATTTATTATTTGATAAGGTCATATGTTGACCAACAAAATGTTTCTTCATTCCTCCAGAGTTTTCATTATGTGCATTGGAGTTAATAGACAACAATGTTGCTGTCATTGCAGTTAATGTCTTCAGCTTCATTTGATGTGAAGACAGTGGCTGGAGTGTTGGTGACGTTATTGTCTACCGTTAAAGCATCAGTACCCGTAATTGTCTAGCCAAAACATCTGGTGAAATCCTGAAGTAATCGAGAGACCTGTACTGCAATGATTCCATAGCCAGCACGGCAAGATGAAATGCCAGTTAAATTATTGAATATCATTAACTCTTTTTTTTGTTACACAATGTGCCAAAATATTGTTTGTTGGAGCCTCAGTTGTTTTCCCCAGTAGAGAACCCTTATTCTCCCGTTGCTACATTAAATCAATTGAGGTGAATTATTGTGCCTTGAAATATGTTAATGAAGAAAGATAATGCTTCATCTTTTTACTAGACCAGTTGTGCTCAGATCATATTCTAACTTTATTTTTTTTGCTGGACCCAAAAATTCTGATGGGGGTGTTTGATTTTTAGAAAGCTTTATCATTTTCTGTTACAGTGTGAAGTTAAGAGATTTTTACTGATATTCAGTTGCTTTTAGTATGCCTGAAATGTGATTATGTCCATCCAGCTGATGAGAAATGAATGGGCATGCACATGAGATCACTATAGTGAGAATCATTTAAAAAAACTGCCTTTTGCCTGAAATTTATGAACAGTTCTTTGAAGTGCGCTTATACCTCGGCATTTAAAAACTTGTTTGAAAGATTTGCTAGCCATTTATGCCCTACATACCAGTTAATTAATGGAGATTGGTGTGTATGGAGTAAAAACTTTGTTGGCCATTTAGAGTATAGTGCATTATTCTTGATGTGGTCAGTGGTAGTAAAGCAGTGATTTATAATTTATCTTTTGTGGACTTCCTCTGAGGAGTTTAAGAGAGGAGGAGGAGAAATTACTCTCTAGACTGCAAAACATTTTACAGAAGTAAATGAAAGGCTTTTTGTAAAAGTGATAAAACATGCAGCCTTCGTATCATACCATTTTTAATTGTTGGCGTGACACACTCTTAAATAAGCTATTAAAGGGACCTGTTTATCTCTTGGCAAATTTTTACTGCACAAAAATTAGTTTTTTCTGATTTGATTGGAGAAATAAAATTGGCTGATGAAACCACCAATTCCAGGACACTTTTATTTTTGCCAGAGTTAACTACTGAAATTGTCGAATTTGATCATGAAAGAAAAGCTGTGTGGCTTGGCAATTTTGTTTTTGTGTTCTGGAGACGATTTTAGAAGCCTGCAGTCGGGTATGATTTTGTGGGCCTACTTTTTTTCTACCTCTTGTCATCCCTCCCATATTTATTTCTTCTCCTTCCCTGCTGGCTCAACGCTTCCTCTCTGTCACCCTCTTTAGCGTCTCCTTGCCTATAATTTCCAGGTCCTTCCGTAGACTCTGCACCTCTGGCTTGTTTACCCTTGCAGCCTTCTCTCTTTAAAGATGTTGATGATTGCACAAGTTGCCGAAGCCTAGGCCGGTTTGAACTAAATGGCGTAAAAATACGGTCACTTTTGAATTAACCTCATTTAAATGTTGTAGTAATTGCTTGAGGACCCAAGGAAACGTCGCGAAAACCAAGGCTCTCAATGTCGATGTTAAGCTGTTAAATTCTATTTAAAGCATCCATGCCTGTATATATGATGTCCAAAGATGTATTTGGGGTCTTTCTTTGACTCAGTTTTACCTTGCTGTGATATTTTGCTGTTATTTCAACAGGTAAGTGTCATTCAAACCCAGGCGTCTTAAATGTCACAAAAATATTGAAACTCAAACATATCATATAGTTTTTCCCAGGATTAATTTTCATGTCAAAGCCTTTGATTTAACTGAAAAGATAGTAACTTTTTGTATCGACATGTGGTTGATATATTGTCTAAGAAGCGCTGCAATTTCGTTGTTCAACTATTGTTAATTCTCATTTAAATTTTACGGATGGCGAATCATTGTTTCTGTGTGATACACGCTCATTCAGTAACTTGTTGTTTTGGCGTTATGTGATGTCAACGGAGTATCTTGCGCGAACACGTTTGAAATTTGGAGCCCCCGGTCCTTGTCATTCGTTCTTTTATGTCTTTGGATCAATTTTTATCTTTTGTCTTCCCCAATTAACATTTCCCACTGTGTCGCAAACTTCCATAGCTAACCGAGTCGACTGATAGGTAGGTCTACCATGCGTTCCGATTTGCCGGGGACGTTCCCGGTTCGAAAGGTCTCTCCCGGTATCCCGCCCGGATGACTAAATTGTCCCGTTTGACACGGGAAGGTCAAGGAATGCGTCCGTCAGGCACTTCGTCCACTGCACGTGGAAATGCTCTGCTACAAATTCATGGCGAGATATGTGTGATTCAAAAACATTGTATACATATATTGTATCACGTATCCTCGAAGAGTCTCGACTGAAAATTGAGTGTTTATCCCTTGCTTGAGGGTAAGAACAACTTAAAAAGAAGCCAAACGGAGCAACGTTCATTTGAAACTTTTCCCGGGGGCCAAGAGGAATTTCTCGGCGTGGGCCCAGAAGGGTTCAGCCTACCCTCCTGTAACGAGATTCTTACTCGCTACTGGAGAGTTTGGCACTAGAACAAGCCTTCGAATTTATTTTGTAATTGGAATCAAATGATAAAATAACTTTCCATTAGCTTATTTTTTGAATTCCCGATGTTTTCACGGTTTCAGCCTCCACAAAAATAGATATTTCCCAGTTTAGGGAAATCAGAATATGGTAATCCTACTAATAGGTTCTTTAATCTATATTGCTAAATAAGGATGCCATGCCAGACTCATTGACTCTCACACTGTCTGGTCGACTGTTATAAGTTAAGCACAGGAATTTCTAACTCCTTGATCTCGTAAAAAAATTTACAGTGTATAGTTTATTTCTCACCTTTTTTAAAAAATAAATCGTATTGTCGTTGCAGTAATTTTTTCAGTATTCTAAAAAAACCTTCCGTTGAGAAGGATTTTTAAATGTAACGCCAAAAAAAAGCGTCAAGTTAAAGACTAATTTAGATATTTTCATTTAATTACTTAGAATTACTGTCATATAAATCTACCTTACTACACTATCAATAGTGCAATGTTTAATTCGTGTGTCCCTCTGTTGGTCAAATTAGACGTATTATTCGAATATGGTCTCTATTATGAATAGGGAACTATCTCGCTCTACCTACATTGAACGGTAGATCACCCATAATATTAATTAAATATTTAAATGTCGGGTGGTCGAAACCGTAACGGTGAAACGATAATTTGGTAATGATATTAAGACGGTATATTAAATCTTCGAGGGGAGAAAAGTGTCAACGCAATGTTCACTGTTGAAGACAAATCATCCTTATCGTTCTACTCCGAAAGAAACTGCCCGAAATAGGATTAAAATGCTGTTTTACTGTACAAACAATAGGTTTAAAGAGAAAGAAGTGATATCTGTTTGACCTTTTTTTAGTTGAGCGTGATTTAATAGCGTATTGCATTATTGACCGATAGCATTTATGAAGTCATATTGTAAAATGTTGGCCGAATGGGGTGCCGTAAATACGTGTTGTTAGTCCTGGCGCTACTATTATCTGCACGTAGCTGAAATTTTATTTGTTTTGATTTGCCTCTTAATTGTCTCGAAAAGTTAGGTCACATCGACTACCTGATGGCAGTTTCAGCCTTTGCTTAGCTCTGGTTTTCAAACCTTTTACTACTTGAAACCGTTTTAGCAGTTCCGCTGAATGTTCATCATGTCGTCTTTTCTGGCGAAGATTACTCGGCAATCGCGACCCAAAATCAGGGAAAGTATTACAGAAAAGAAAGGGCTACAATTTCAAAACTTTTAATTCGAGTAAATTTGTTCAAATTCAGGTGTGAAAGAAATGCGTTGTCCTTCCTTCACGTGCATGCAGATTTGGTTTAGATGAAATATTTAACTGGCGCTATTTAAGTGCTTGTTGATTCTTTGAACCCCTGAAAATTCCGCGGAATAATGTATATATTTATTAGTAGAGTAGCCGCAGATTTGCAAATTATCGAAATGTCTCATATATTGTTAAATAGTCCTTTTCTCCGAATGTTTTCTATAAGAACCTATCATCCTTTTGTTTTGTTCGATTTTCCGTTTGCGACCGTCTCCGAAAACCTTGCTCGTATATTTATTTTAGCTTAGCTCCTCGATAAACGTGTGACGCACAAGGCGTTTAGAGTGGATTATCTGCAGGAAATAAACATTTTATATCTACGAGGATTTGGTGAGCCACCTGTGTTCATTCTCGAGTTACTACTGGAGGAACAATCGTATCATGGGAATACGTCCCCGCAGAAACTTTACTAAACTTAATTTTCGATTTAATCGCATATTAATACCTTTTTATTTGAAAAGCGGTATTTTATATAGAGAAATTACTACCCCTGGATTTCAGAAATGCTCGTTAAACGCGTTTCTCGTATCCTCCCAAGATTGAAATCGTCGAAGAGTCCTGATTAGCGATGGGATGTGCATAAAAATTCATCGCTGCATCGGAAAGCGACAATGATGAAATGTACCAAGTACCCGATATTTCGTCATAATGGTTATGTTTTGGTCGGTGTATTTTTATTTTGTCATCATAATTTAAATAATACTGCCATTTTAATCTTTAATCACATACTAAAAGATTACAAAAATGGTAGCTTGTAAGATTATGCTGAACAGATTTTTGGTGATGGCGGATTTATTGTAATTGCTCTATCCCTGAAAGGAAATGAAATATGTTTCTAGTCATTAACGATTATTTTTACGGATAGAAATGAGAAAAACATATTATACTCCGATTCTCTGGAAAAATAAGAGATTTTTTCCAGTATTATGGCTTTGAAAATTTACCGAGGTGTATCTGTGTGCCAGAAAAGCATACTGCATTCTCTGTATGTCAATAAATTCCTCTCACCCATGGTCCAGAAGTGTTTCTTCTAATAAAGTTGAATAAATAACGGACATATATGCCAGCCCACGAGAATTCGGTCCCCAACCACATTAAAGCCCCGGACCAGTAAAATATTTCATCAGACTCTCTCATTTGTTGGTTTCTTTCATTTCTTTTTAAATAATCCGATGACTTTGATGTGAATGTCCTTACGGGTTCGCGATGAAAAAATGTATTTTTAGCTTTTTGTATTTTTGTCGGCGAACACTCACCACGACCAACTCCCTACCAAAAAAAGCGTTTAGTGACATTTACTCGTGGCGAGTCGAAAAAGCTGGAAACAAAGGGATTTTTATAATAACTCGAAAATCGACCCCCGCATCTCGGCCCTCGGCGAAATTGGCATTTTAATTTGAAGAATAAGGAGAAGCCATGGGAAGGGAATGGAATGGTTTTGGAGGGAGGGATACACATCAAATGAGCAGAGGTCCGGAGGATTTTTTTTAAAGGTGGGAAAACTGGAAGGAAATAATTTGGGGAACAAGGTGAAACAGGAGCGTGCTCGGGTATTTCAGCCCCTCGTGCTACAACAAGGTTTTTCATTGACTTCTCGGAATGAGTTTGCCTTTCCAGCTGTTTGGACTTGCTGTGTAAAGTATACATCTGGTGTATTTGTTTTCCTTTTTCATTCCCCTCATTAGGATTAGTTGTACGTGTGTACCTAGGCTTGTGCGATGGACGAATTTGCCCATCGAGGGTCGATGAAAAAAAATCATCGAGGTTATTCGGTTTCGATGATTGTCATCGACGACGATGAGTCGATGAATTCATCGCCGTCGATTAACTTACCGACCTCGATAAGTCGATGAATTCATTCATCGCTGACGGAAAGGTAGGGAAAGGCACGGGCGGGCGACGTAACACAAATAATTATCATCTAACGGGGATGGATTCATTGACTCATCTACATCGGTGAATTCATTGAATCATTGACGTCATTTTATTTATCAACTCATCGACGTCAGTTAATTCATCGACGTCGATGATCGACGACATTCATAGTCATCGACGCGGTTCATCGCAACGCGATGACTAAAATCATTGTCGATGAATCGACTCATCGCACAAGCCTATGTGTACCTATTCAGAATAATTCTTGTGAAACCTTCTCGAGGACCGACAGATCGATATTTCGTTGTTGTGGCGATTTAAAATTTGTTCTGTAAACTATCGCAAGGTAAGGTAATATTGATTTTCTTTCATCCTTTGCGAATATTCCCCAATCATGATCATTGATACAGCGCTGAGGAACATGGAAGTATTAATTGCTATAAGGTTTTTGAAAAAGCATCTTGGGTACACTCGGAGCTATGATTTTGAAATGTATCCCTCAGGAAGATACTTCTCATATCGTCCGGTTGGGACAATCACACACTCTGACTCTGCGAATCAGGGAGTATTGCAATACTACTCCCTAATTCGCAGCATATAGTCGTTCAAGGCCCCATAATGCGAATAGTACAGATAGAAGGTAATCCTCTGTTAGAATTCATTAGACGTTTCCCGTAGGAAAGGTTTGATTGGTTAACGCCGGAAAAAAGTTAATTCAGGTTCGAATCTCGACCAAATTTAGTTTTTTCCACAGTGGATCTCCACGCTTTGGAGCAATAACTGTTCCAGGGTAGCATATTTTGCTTCCAATTGTTTTTCCGTGTTAGGATAAGGTTCGACTTGGATCGGTGTTTTGCTGTTTCATAGCCGTTCGTCTTCATAGATCAACGTCTATTAAGACTGCCGTGGTCGGTCACTTGAGACTCTGAGAATCCCACGGTCAGGGTCAGCTTACGTAAGACTACTCACGTGGGTAGAACGAGCGAAAATCTTTTTTGGGCCAATTTTTATCGTGTACCTACGCTGTGGTACTGCAGATTTCACATTACTCCCTATAATAAGTTTCATACATTTTATTTTATCATTGCGATTCTTTTATTATTTTTTATTATTTTATTGTTATATATTCCTGGCAGGTCTTAGTTCTGAACATTTGACGAATGCGGACGCTCATCCTTTAGGGTACGAGTCTTGAACGGGCCCTGGTATCGACGTTGAGGTGCGGATGCACTACGTCTGGTGGAACGTTTTCAAGTATGGTTAGAGTCACGATTTTACGGAGGTTTCACCGTATAACCATGGCTATTTGTGACGTATCCACTAATTATACCGAGTACATTTGCTTCTACTTCCTTTGCGGGCCACTGCTAATTGAGATATGTGATCAGCGGATGCCAAAAATTGAAATGTCACTTCGCACAGTATAGTTGGGCTCGTAGCGAAATGATTAGGAAAATAAGCAACAGAGGTCAACGTATAAAAATGTGCGTCGCAAGACGCCCATTACGTTATTCCCGACGTGCTGCGAGGCGCAACAGTTGACTCAGGTCATAATGCGTGTAAATGAATATGTGAGAGAAGCCGCAATGATCTATGTGGCTTTATTGAAGTCGAAATGAAGAACCAGAAAATTGATTATTTTTATGTCGGAAACATCACACAATGTCGATTGGGGTTGTAGTTTTAGCATGGGGTATATGAGGAAGCGGGTGATAGCTGAGGTAATTTGCGCTATTAAATATAGATGGGCTTTCTGCAAAAGGTTTTGTGGTCAGTGGAGACAAGGGTGATTCATAGTGAAAAACCCGGCATCGTCATTGGCCTACACTAAGCTAAAGAGGCCCAGGGTTCAACACTTGCTCTTACCATTCGGTGGACAAGTGCTGCACTTGAACTTCTCTCCTCGTTGGACCCTACAAGGAATTCCGCTGAAATATCTATCACCGTAGAGATTCGACCTCCGGCCTTCATGATGGGTAGCCAGTTCTTTTTGAATTTAGGCGTTGTGTAGGCAGTTTGAGCGAAATATCATTTCACCTAGAAATCAATGAATTTGGTCTCATTTTATAGAAAAATATCTCACTCTTCAAATGAACCAAACATTCAACCCCTCACCACATTACTTTCCTAGATATTTGCCAAAAAATACCGGCCCTTTTACGTGGGAATCGTACGTGTATGCACTCCAGAGAGAGCATATTTAAAAAATGAGAAATTTTTTAACTCCTAAATCTTGTCAAAAAATTAACAGTGTGTAGTTTTTATGTTTTCTCGACTATTCTTGAAAATCAATCATATTGTCACCGCTTTAATTTCTTCGGGATCACAAAAAACCTTCCGCTGTATTGAGTTATAACGTAACGCCCAAAAAAGTCAAGTTAAAGACTTTTTTGGTATTGCCATTTAATTATTTACAATTTCTGTCGTATACAACTATATTATTGCACCATTAATGAATCAATATTTAATTAACGTGTCCTTCAGCTGGTGAAATGAAAACGTGTAATTCGAATATGGTCTCTATTATGACTAGGGAACTATCGCGCTCAAACTACCCACCTTGAAGATAATGATGCTGTTTGAAATCGAATTTCTCCGATTCTCGAATGTATCTATGGGCTCGGAGCGAGTTAGAGGATGGTACTACCGCACTGTGCGTGAGTATGCGTGACGCCCGACTCGTTTCGCATCGTGACTGGCTATTGAATGCGTTTTCCGCATTGGACCATGTGCTCGGGGCGTTGCAGAGAGGGGAGTGACAGGGGAGTAGCACAAGGAGCGGGGCATCGCTCGGGTTCCCCCCTTCTCCGCTTATCCCTTCTGTTCCATGCGACACGGAGGCGGCTCCCGCGCCCGTCCGCGCCGGTTTTCGGACGGGGAAGCGATCGAATATGGAGGAAGGCGGGGTGTCTGCGAACTTCAGGGACTACGGAAAGAGCTTGGGAAAACGTCGGAGAAATTGAATATCGGCCACTGGGAAGGCGGAAAGCGGGAGATGTTCATTAAAATCCCCGCGGATGAGTTTTTTTTTTGGCGAGCGAGATCTGCGAAAAAAATTCAGAGAACCAAGTGGAATTGCTAATTTCAATTAAATTGAGGTACTAAAGCATCCCCACTATTCTCCGTTCTTGGCATTTAATGAGAAAGAATGAGACAGTGAAAGTTCTTATGCAGCTAAACCCTTCTTTTTTGGGGGGAGTAAGCGAATTTGAATCCGGTTTTTTTTCTTTTCGGGTAAATAATTCTGGTGATAGCGGATTTTGTGGCGGCTAGAGTACTGTCTTCCCATGCTCTGGGCCCGGATTCGAAATCCGAGAGCTGTGGAAATTTCAGAGGAATTGCTTAGTGAAGAGCGCTTCAAGCTGTAGTGCTACTTCCGTTGGATGGGATATGAGTGTGGTCCTCTTGTTCTTCAGCCTGGCATGAGGACGAAAATCATCCTAATTCAGCCAAAGCTGGAAATAACATGAGGAAAGTGAGCCCAAAAGTGTTAAGTGGATATATTTGTAGTCTCAGTCTTAGACCCTGTTTCATCATGTCGGATTAACGTTAGCCGCGAAATGACTTAACCGATTCGTCAACTAAATGCTAACTTAAAGTTTTGGTTTTTGTCTATTACATCAGGCTGTCATTTTGTTGACGTTAAGTTTTATTGATAGAATTAATTTCGGTTTCCATTCCGAAAAAATATTTATCCCGAAATTACGCAACAGGGCCGTATTTAGATCAGTGGGTGACGAATTCTTGGAAAGGCGTTGGGTGCATACCAGTCCTTGGCGACCAATTATGAGGTCTAACGTTCGCTTCCGTTGTAGATTGGCGTGGTAGATTGGGGAAAACATCGTTGGCGCTCGTTGAAATCGAAGGCGAAATAATTCTTATTATTGGATCGAAAGCGAAATAAGTATTATTAGTTTACCTGTTTTTGTATGCTAAGTTATCTTTATTAACGTAAATTACATTCATGTATAATTTTGATGGTTGTTAATCTGAGTTCCGCTGTCTATAAGTCGCTGCCGTAAGTTCGCTTATGCGAAGAAAGTTATACTACCCAGGCGAAAACTCCGGACCGCGTAGATGCTGCCCTATGATTTTGACGGAAATACAATTTGTTTTAAGTGATTTCTAATAAATTGATTTCCTATATGTATGACAAAATGCATTTATCGATCGTGCTATTGGCAATTCATTTCGGGGGCACACGTGCTGTAGTTGAACTCGGCGGGGAATTGGAGAAGAGTTTTATGAACCTGAACTCGGGACTTTAGGGGTTTTATTATTGCTCCTGACCCTTTCGATTAGCTGCACAAGCTTCCCTTTTCTGGCCCAAATGGTAAAAATAACCCAAAAGATCAGGGTATGCAACCACTCGCGAAAATGCCCGCTTGCCCAGGGCGACTGTCATCGATTTTTGGCTTTTGACGTAAATCGCCGATCCTTTTCTTTTATTTCCACGAATAGAGATGAACTGATCTCTAGGTTAGGCCGAAATTATGGTGAAGGTCAGTGTTGAAACTGAGTCTGGGAAGTGGTCGCCTTACCCTGTATTTCTTATTACTTTAATGATTCTATTTCTTTATCAAAAATAGAAGAGGCATTTCAGTGGACTGCGGAAGTTTTCGCTGCGGGATACGGCAAGCAGTCACGCACCGTTGCGGATTGCGAGGGAAGTAAATTCGGTCAACTCCGCTGGTACTGAAGCATACCTCGTTCATAATGGAGTCTGATTGTAGTGACTTTGACCTTGTATAGTTTTTGCTTTTAGCGATCGTAATTAATGTGTTCCTTTGCTCTTAATTATTTCCGTGTTGTCATCATTCCCATTCATTCATTATATTAATTAAATTTGTTTCGTAATCCTGAAAGAGATTTAGTTTTTGTTGGAGACTCGGTCAGTTTAGAACGTAATGCGCTTTGAGCCCATCGCGAGAAAATCATTTAAAAATCATTTACCTGATAATATTTAATTCGCGGCCAAGGTAGCATTCGAACCCGCGACACTCGTATAACGGGAAGGCTCATCACCCATTGAATGCTGTAAGGCTCATGAAACGATTTTCCCGAGCTAGTAAAAACCCACTTTAAAAGCAACAAGTTAATGTATTACGCCTTCCAATGCTATCAAATGTTAAGTACTTAACGTATTAGTCGTGTCTACCCCTTAAATGTGATTCGAATGAAAGCACTAACTGGGTATAACTTTGTTCTTCTAGTATGAGATTATTTTCTTGGGAGTGATATTTGTAAAATATTGTGATCGTCAGGGGGCCATCCTCTCTTAGTTACAGTCGGGGCATTTCCCGCAGTTTGTCCGAATACCTGCTAAGTGCAGAAGAAAGTCAAAACCTGGCTGAAAACGCTATGGCTTATAGATTTTCGTTTTTCATGATTATATCATAAGGGAAATATATCTTGAGATTCGCACGTGTTTGAATTAAAATATCAACATATTTTAATTTTTACTAGGATATTTGTTTTTGTATTTGATAAATGGAGACGATACGAGGTTCAGGATTACCCGGTGGATATTTTTTCAACCCACACTAACACGTCTAGAAGCGAGAAAAGAGGGATACGTACCGTACCGAAATGATTTGTGTAATAAGTCCGTCTTACCATGCACCATTGTCGTATACAACAAAAACAGAACGAGGTGCCGGGTCACTCCGCTTACACGCGTTGATTGGTGTCCTAACACCCCTGGCAGCACAGCCGTGGCTCCATGTGTTGTATGTTGGTCGAAGTGTACTATTCATGATGGAGTGGTTCCCGCATCATTTTTCCCACTCTTTCCCTCCTCGACGCAACGTGGAAGTCATCCGCTATTGTAGACGACTTGGGAAAAGCGACGTATATCGAAAAATATCGCTCCCGCTGAAGAGCCAAACGATATTCGTACCTATTTTTTCTCATTCCTTTTGCCGTCTCCACTCGAGAGATTCACTCCGCTGTATAGTAAGGGGATGTGCTCGCGTCAGGGGTCGAAGCCCTCCGAACTGTGGCGGTGTTCCTTCATAATTTTTTTTTATTTCGTCGGTCGACCGGTCGTCGGGTGTATCCGAGATATATGTATTCCGTGCGCAGAGGGGGCGCTATTGTTTACCTCCGGCGGGCGAAGGGTCGCAGTCGAGAGAAAAATTAATTCTATTTCGTCCCGCCAGGGGGAGTAATTTTGTTCCCTTCGCATTCATTTTCACTCGCACGTCCGTAAATTGGGCCCTGGATTTGAGGGGATGAGTCTGAGCCGTCTTTGTGGGTGGTTGTCAAAGGAAAACAGGGTGGAAATATTTCGTTTCCCCACTTCCGAATATGTTTAAATACTTATACTTGAAACACCGGATTCAACTAAAAAAGTTTGTGCTTCTCAAGTTTGACTCTGTATGAATGAAAACACGAATATGAAGACTGTTAGATCATAGCGCAAAGTTTCAAACTTAATCCTCGAGGGCAGTGCTTCCCAACAGTTTACACTTCACGGCACACTTTAAAAGTATCAATATCTCTACTGCACTTTCAGATGGAAAATTTTTTTAAGCTTGATTCATATATTCTTTTAATACTATTGGATCAATTGAAACCTTTCATTTGCAGTATGTTCGAAACAAGCAACTAGACGCAAGTGACCCATTTAAGTCTTCGTATGAAGTCGTGAAATTCTCTGTTCGTTCACGAAATGGACAAAATGGAAATAGTCATTCCACACCTCCATAATGAGTGCTCTTTGAGATACTTTTCACATCGCAGCTATGAAATTAATGGTGACATTTACCTCATAAAATATTTATTAATGTAAATTACGCCTTTTTGGCATCATTATGATGTAAAATTACAGGAATAAAATGAAACACAGTTACTAAAGATGTAAGTGATACCGTCCGTATGGCGAAGTTAAATGACCGTCGCCACATCCTAAACTTGATGGTTCATTTATTTCGCGGCACACAAAAGTGTGTCACGGTTAGGAATCGCTTCTCTTGGATTCCTAAAAACTCTCCCTGAAGAATGTAATCGTACCACTGAAATATTCTACGTCATTTTTCTTTTTATCTGTTTTTTTTTTCTCTTTTATACATGTATGTCAGCCTTGGGCGTTGTCTCAAGGTTTAACAGTTAGGTTGTTATAAGCAAATCATTTAGGTCCAATGTACGTTACTGGCGTTCATTTCCTCCCTTGATGGATTGGTTAGATTAAATCTTTAATAAGCTCGAAAAGTTTAATTGCGTTGGCATAAATGATCGAAAATGCAAAACTGTTTGATGCTTGTTATTTTTTGCAACTTAAAATTTTTGGGGGTTTTCTTAAAAAAAATCGATTCCTCCAAGTTACGATCTTCGTCGTCGTCCGCATTTGTGGGCTGTCATCAATCTTGTGGCTGGTTCGTGACAGTTCTCCTTTCTAGGCCAAGTCTTACATTTCTAGGACTTTGGTCCCCGATAAATACCCGCGCTGATCTTGTAGAAGTTTCGCTAAAATATAATTGCTCTGTAAAAGTGGAAGGAGAAAGAAGGTCCGTGATGTGCTTGAAATATCGGGTTGGAACCCACCCGCAGTGTTTTTTTTTCACTCTTTAAGCAATGAACACAAACGAATTTCTTATTAAATGAAACTAAGTTTGTCGTGGTACTTCTGTTAGTTACGTATTGCTTCAATAATCCGTGTAGATTGTTCTTCTGAAGCAAATATTTGCTAATCTTTGACGAAGTGGAAAATTCCCTTGAACATAGGTAATCATGACTCACGGGATTTTGCGAGAAGTTGGCAGTTAGCTACCGATGTGAGGTTACGTTTCGCGAAATTTGTCTAAACTGTCACTTAACTGGAGTAGTCTCATGTAAACTGATCGGATCATAGCATGCCTTGAATAATCGAAAAGCCCTATACATTTGTTCCGCAGTTGGTATGTAGTTCTATATTCCCTTTCGGGTGTAAAGTTCAGTGTTCATCAATCGTGTTTCTGTCCGAAAATTGGTTGACTGCAGATCCCAGTTTTCTCTGAAATCACTCCAAGGGAAAAGGCTTTTTTTGGAACCTGTTGTTTCTCCAAATTTTTTGTTTTCCCCTTGCTGTTGTCCAACCTGGTTGATTTTGAGTAATGAATTTTACTCGATGTCGGAGCCTGTCTAGTTCGATTGATCCGCCCCATGAGGACTCGGTATTATATCAGACTTTGTAAATTGTTGCTGTGGCGGAAATTTTTGTATATTTTTTTCGTTCAAAGCTTTTCACGAGAATGAGCAGCGTTTGACTGAATCTTCATCGTTTCGAACCTCCATATGATTCTCAATGGAAAATCTCATCGCCAATTAGTGTAATTACATTTACGACGCTCGTTTACTTTCGCAGTCGTCAGTATTTGCTGCTTTTTATGTCTGGGACGACGGAAACCTCCAGTCGTGTGATGTTTTTGCTCTGCATCTTTTCGCGCTCGCAAAAAAAGAAGTTGCTCGTATTTACCAAGGGTTGGCATTGTCCCGCTGAATTCTCGAGAGCTCATATTTTGAAGAGGTATCGCATCCAGGAGTCAATAAGTAGTGACTTGATTGCGAGTGTGAGAATGAGGCTTAAGCATCGGATTCACGGCCTCGACTTAGCGATTCGACGAATTGATAGCCTGCGGGATTAGTCACTAATGCCATCGACCGCCTGGTGGAAATGTCATGCCATGTTTCCGATTTAAGTCGTTTTATTTTCCAGTGGTAGACATTGTCATGCGCATTTCCTTTGTTCGTATTTAAATTAACAATTCTGGTGGCTCTTGAAGAGACCAGCCAGAATGATAATTTTTTTTACGATGAAATTTGGATGCAGCGTTTCAAACTCCTTTATTGATGGAAAGGTTGGAAGAAATATCTTTTATCTTTAGCACCGTGTCATTCGCTAGCGGAGTGTTATACGAATTCTCTATTGTTTCAAGTTTCAATTTCGCCATAAAACATGTTGAAGAAATTTTATAGAAAATATTTCCCATACACTACTTCCGTGAATGTTTTCAATATTTGGTCTTATTTTTTTAATGTTTATTACTTTTGATATTTCATTTATTTTTTTTATGAAAAAAATATCTGAAGTTGGGCATAGCTCGTGTTATGAGGTCACTTCGAATAGAAGACGTATTAGAGTTAGAATTTGGAAGGCATTCCTGAGTTTTAAGACTTTCATCACCCGGAAAACTACCCGGAGATCGATCCAATAGGTGAGGTGAGAAGAGCTTACAAACTGTTTATCACCAAAACATGTGAAATTCATGTATCACTGCTGGTAATCGGTATCCTACTCCCTGGGATGCCTCTTTGTCTTATCGCAAAAAGTTGCGCGTTTTAAATTTTGCTTAACGTTTTCGAAGAGCCTTTAATCGTGTTCGAAACCGTACCTCCTGCCAAACGTATTCGTTGTTTTAGCTACCTCCACCTTCATCATGGTAGCATTTAAGTGATATTCTGAATCGTTTGTTATTTTAGAGTCCGCGGAATGGGATAGCGCAGCTGAATTATTTTGATTTGGCTTAAAAAAATTGAAAAGTAAACAATTTTTTTACGATCGTATGATTTAAAGAAACACCTTCAATGTGGACTCGTAGGTCTCGTGATTCCCTTCCCCCAACGGCATAGTGTAAGTTTACTGATTGGTTGCTTTTCTGTCAACGGCGTTATTATCTTGGCAGGGCTATAATCTGTGGATTCAAAAATGATTTCAAAAATTTATTTAATTCTAGACTTTTTGTGCCATGCAAGTTTTTTTATTCGTTTTTTGAGGTTTCTATGTTAGTGTGTCATCTTAGCGCGGTGATCATGTGATGTCATCCATCAATTTACGACGAAATTACTAATCATGAGCTTTACGTATTAGCCCAGTAAATGAATCTACATCAGGGTATCGAGTTTTCTTAAGATGAAGACATTCATTAACTATTAATTGTATTGCATATCGTAGTGATAGTGTTTCTCGAAAATAATTTACACTTGACGCCGAGGAAGTGATCCGTATGTTAAAACCATTGGAAATGGTTGTGTACCAGTATTTGGCTATTTTTTGACCATTTTCCAATAAAGTATTTCAATATCCGCTTGGGATATACGTTGTTCTTAAAAGTATCATGGGGTAGTGTTGGCAATGCCTGTTGAATAGTTTTCCCAATTATAAAGGAGTCTTTTACGAAAGATAATTGCAGTTGTCGTATTGAGTTACAGGATTCCAGGTGAATATTGATTGCTGGTATTTTAACTGAAGCTTTTTCGCACCTTTGAATTCCAGATTAGTTGTGTAAAATACATATTAATGAAGATTATCGTAGAAAATAATAGGGCGTCGATTCTGGGGAACAATGCCTTCCGTTCTACCTTTTCCTAATTATAGTGCTCCTGTGTTTCTATCCTATGGGGCACTTAATAGAACCTCACAGTTGAGAGAACTATTTTCACACCGGTTTATTTAATTGAGACACCTGTAATTTAATATTCTTATGATGCGTTTCACATTAGGCCTATTTCCGTCACGCGCGGTTTCTTGAATGTCTACTTTCATTGAATATATTATCGAACCATCTCCATAACTAGTGTTTCAGTCCTCGGAGTGATAAAATCACGTCGCCATCACTTTATTTTCTTAGCTGAATAGCCTGAGATAGATAGTTCTCGTTTGCTACGACTCTCTTTACGCAGTGTAATTGGTAAATTCACTTATTCCCTAGTAAACTCGTATGCCTTACCCTGTTATTTTCTCTTGTATTACTTGAAGTCCTCGAAAACTCGCTTTCTCCCTGTGTTTACCCGAACGACTTTGTTCTTCTCTATGTTTTCCGCTTTATATTCTCCTCTCCATTGCAACCCTTGCTTCGTTGTTTCTTTTTCATTTCGTTTTGATATTGTAATATTACTTTATTAAGATTTACTATTTATTACTTACTACTTCAAATTCCTCATTGCACCGAACTAGGTATCGAAATTTTGAGGATGAAGTTTCGCCTCCCCAAGAGTTTGAACCAACAGTGGTAAGATAGAGTATCCGTTTCTCCGTAGTTCTGAGATATACTGGCTATTTCCCCCAAATTTCGATATCTATCTGTGAATAGTAGGCCTAAAATTCTCATTGCTCTAGGGGCCCAGTCCAAAAGGAAGAAAAGTCGAATACAAGGTAATTATGGCTGGTATGACTGGAAAAGTGCCATAAATTTTCTTTTGGTATTATAGTGAGTCGTTAGTGATTGCTGTAGAAGTTCTTAAAGTGCTGAAAATGGCTTTTATCCCCATAAAACGACACACAATCGTTGGACGCCTATTCCAGATGAAAATATTTTCTCTGCGATTTACCGGATCACACTCTCAAATGATTGGCGTGCGTATCACGAAAGCGGTACTCGGTTGTGTTGCGGAGGGAATTGCTTAAACAAGTATACTAAAATAATATTATATGTTTAATACTCAAACATAATTACTCTTTACCCGTATAATGACTAATCGCGATTAATTTTGGCACAATTAGAACTTGTTTTTAAGGCTACCGTCAAACGATTGTGTTATTCTTTTAAAACTCTCACAGCTCATACACTGAGACTGAAACAATCACTTAACAATATCATTGCGTACCTTACGTTGCTAATTTTCAATGTTTAAAGTTATATAAAAAACAGCCATAATACTACGTCCTCTACACGTTCTTTAGAGAGAAGCCATGGCTGTACATTTTTGAATAATATTTTTACATATTTAGATTTGATACAAGTTTCAGATAATAAATTGTACTGATTCAAATTGTGAAGTTTTCACTCGGTGGAAGGTCGACATTGTAGTAAACAAAACTTTTTGTCTTTCACAGATTTATTGTTACAAGCACCATTGGTGTCGGTAGTTATGCCACCATGCACCACCATGGTCACGGTGCAACTTCCCTAAGCGACATAACTGCTGAAACTGTTGTCGATCATATCCTTAAACGAAGGAGAACCCGCGAGTCCAACGTAAGAGGACATCGGAGCTCCTCAGAAATCATTGAGCTTAATATTGAAGTTTCAGCAGTTATGTCGCTTAAGGACGTTGCATCGTGTCCACTGTATCTGATGATGGCGTAACTGCCGAAGCCGATTGTGCTTGTAGAAATCAATCTGTGGAAGACAAAAATTTTTGTTTATTACAGTAAATTGTACACTTTTGGTCCTAAATGCAAAAAAACATCGCCAAATACCGTCAAATTTGGTTTAGACAAGGGTAGGTACACGGGTTTTTCCCACGGAAATGGGAGAATGCAGGTATAGTAAAAACTCTTCGTTCCCACTTCTTATGGAAGAAAGCCGTATTTTTTCATTATATTACGTATCGTCTCAAAAATATCAATTAACCGGTGTTTTTTTTTTACCGAAACCTTTACGTCCTCGTTATCCCCCCCTCCTGAAAACTTGTGGATAACGTGGGAATGAGAAGGTAATGTAAGGCTCCTTCATCTATTAATCTATCTCTATTATCATGTGTTAACTCGCGTTAAATTGTCTTTTTATTTCATTTAATTTGCTGTCAGTTCGTGTTTGCCGATTAAGGTTGAGATGTCCTTAACAGTTACTAATTTTTCAAAAATATTTCCTAGCTGTTGCCGAAATTGCCTCGCTAAATTATTTATGAAGGTATGTACTTTCGCAAATGCATATGTATTTTGATGAAAGTGAAGTGGTCCTGAAAATGCGGCTTATGCTTCGAAATAATTGTCTTAACTTTTTGAAGTTCGCCATGATAAGATCAAAGCAAACGCTTTTTTTAGGACTACTACAGAAATGAAAGTGTGGGAAAGGGGGTGAGGGGTTGTGTTCCAACTGTACATGCTGCGCTCCGCACATACCCGGACTCTGGCTTTACTCCGGAATCCGGACCCTTTAAGGTTCACCGGATACTCGAATGTTCAAATGGTGCCCAGAAGGTCTCTGCCTCATCGCATGCCGATCGTAGGGTATAATCCTGGGGCGCGGGTCAGGATTAATCCGTAACCCCTGGCCGATTCCCCCGGACGGTGCTTCTTTGAGATGGGTAGGAAGGAAGTGATAACGCCGCGAGTAGACCGCGAGGAAGAATTCGCCTCTAGCCTGGACGATTGGACCCTCCCGAATCCATGGGGCGGTGGATGGTTCCGGTTCGCCCTCTGCTGTCGGAAGGTGTTGTGGCGAGATCGGATATCGGATGCTTCGTCTGCGGAAACGACTGTTAGTGGGCCTTTTGGGAGAGGTGACGGTATTGCGGTGGGGAGGAAAGGGACAAGAGGGCATTTTCCTCTAAATAGATAGCTGATACGGGGGATTATGCATTGAAAATCGTTAAAAAACGAGAGAGAGGTATTTAATTAGAAGGCTGAATGCCACGGCTCGTTGCTTTGGCATCCATGAATGAAAGATTTTGATGACTACATAAGTATTGGCATTGAGCACGTAGATATTAATAGTTTAGATATTCCGTTATCCGGCCAATGTGGGGGTAGCCCTTGCAACTCTATTAATACTGGGAAATGTGTTTTTATAGTCGGTGAGGTTTATCCTACGAGCTTTGCTTGAGAATTTGTGATTTTAATATATATTTTATTTGCAGTAATCTTCTGGATAAGGTAGGTTTAAATGGTACTGAGTGAACATCCCCCAAGATCTTTACATCCGCAAGCCTTTTGTCTCCTTGCACGATTTCTTTCTTCATCATAACATATATCCTACCTCTCTCTCCATTCCGTCTATAAAGCCTATTCTCTTCCTCCTCATCCCTCGGTTTCCTAAAATCCTCCATTCTATCGCAGCGTGCAGCATCCCCTCACCCGTCATTACCCATTTCAGCCGCTTGCCTTATCGAACCTTTTCTCTTTCGTCTCTGGGAAAAATGATATCAGTTTAAATGTTTTATTCAGGTTAGAGAAATACACATTTTGACTGCCCCACCCTTCGAGGCTATTATCTGTTCTGAGTCTCTTCTTTGAAGCTAGGGAAATATATTCGTCACCAGCCGTAATTTGTGAAAGACCACGGAAGTTTAGGGTTTGGGATTTAAAAAAATCTTAAGTGGAAATATGTCGGTATACGTAGGAGTTGTGAGAGATTTACCGTCCATCTTTACTGTCTCTAAAAAAGCGTTTAATCTTGTACTGGGGTTGAATACAAATCAGGTGCGCGTACTCAACCATAAAATGTCTACATTGGAGTGCTCTGTGATAGAAAGATGGTTTAATTGAAGTCTTCCTACCTTGCTGTGTACCTGTACATTTTTTATCAGAAAAATATACAACTACAATGAACATGTGAAATTTACTTGAAAAATTGAAAAAGAGGGTTGGAAAACAAGCATAAGATTTCCTTCACTGTAAATTAAGGTCCAGGACAGTTGATAATTTCAGGTAGAATCACGTCTACAATATTCAGTTTATTACGGGCATGCGTACAGTTCATATTACATGAAGTGATCATAGTTTAAGCATGGAGAAAGGCTGTGCAATTTGTTTTAAATAAAAGACCGACTTGATCCTGAAAGTGTTCGAATGCTCTGGCAAGTTACACTAAATTAAGTCGATTTAATGGCATTCTTGTGTGTTCTTATGCTAGAGTACGTGCAGTTTTGGTTGAGGGAAATGCGGTGGAAATTTTGTTTTTCCTTTATTTTCAAAGGAAACCGCTTATGCACTATTTACCTAGTTTTTAATTCATCAACTATCATTTCGACGCGTCATATCCTCAGGGGTTAAGTATCCTAATCGCGGCCAGTAAGTTTTAGTGGTCCGCTGTTAAATGACGTCAATGTTGTTTTTTTATATTCTGGATTCTGATGGGGAAACTTGATCCTAGGTCCATGTGAGCAACCAAATTATTCCATTTCACCCAATTTTTTCTCAAATTGCTCTTGAATTTTAAATTGTGCTATTTTTATCTTATTTAAATACTATTTCCGCGAAAAACGATTCGCAGCAGCGGATTCTCCCGAGGAATTGATTGATAATACATAGACTGTTAGAGCACGCCCAGCTTATTTAGTAATTAATCGCTATTGACTACAGGAATTTTGGTGTTTGAAGTCAAAAGGCTTAATGATAATTACTTGGCATAGTGCTTAAGAATAATTATTGCGAAACTTGAAGTCAAATATGCCCTAATTCCGGAGGATTGGGGCTGCTTTTGTCTTCCATGGCTGGAAAAAGTGTTCTTTGAAAAAAAACGTAAATTGTCGGGAACGAATTTCGAAATGTTTGAATGTTTTATATGTAAATTTTGTTTTCTAATAGCTTAAGTGTGTCGTCAGTGAAACCAGTTGGTATTTCTGATCAATGCAAGCAACAAGGTGGAATTCAGTATTCATTACTCATTCAATTGCAATAAGAACTCCTTGAAGGCTGTACGAAGAGTACATTAGTCATTTTCACGTACAATGGACACCACCTTTCTAAGTGACTCTTTATTATCTCCTCCTTTTATCAGTGTCTCCTTATATATTTCATCTTTTACGAAAAGGACGCCCTCCACCGAAGCCTTTTCATTGCCGCCTCATCCAGTGGTGCGGGCAAAAATTGCTACGAGAACTTTTACTTTTGAAGACATCGATTTCCCAGCGTTGCAGAATGAACGCGGTTAGAAAACCATAAGCGATTGGATATAATGGACGAGATTAAATCGACCGTGCTCCGAGTCCCTGGATAAGTCGATCGCTGACTCTAAGGGAATTTGTTTTCCATCTTTTCTTGACTCTCCCTCGTCCCCAGGAATGTCGCACAAGTGTTATTTCGCCGCGATTTTTATCGCGGTGTCCGCTTTGTCCCTAAGGGAGGTGTTCATCATTCCAGTGGGATGTCTGCGTTTACGCATTGCAGAATAAATAATCTTTTCATTTGATTCCTCTCGGTTTATTTTACGTATCACGAACGCGGATCGTTTGGACGGGTTAAACCCTGCGTGGGCGAATATTTCTAGCAATGCTCCGTCAGCGAAGAATTTATACGAGCTGTCATTTAGTGACTGGTTTGGGTGTTATCTCAGTTTTTTTATCTCCTGCAAATAAAAGCGCACATTTTCATGTCCGACTTTGATATTCGCACGTGTTGTGACGTTTAAAAATCATATCCATTGGGTTTTCTTTTTCACCGCGGTTATTTTATGATGTTATAGACCCCAACGTCCCCGGGTATTGAGCCTATAGACGCGTAGTTAATTTAGGGAAATTTTTTAATCGGGGAAATGAACTAGGTTTTCATAAGGATTGGTATTTGCACATTTGAATTATTTTGATGGCCAATCTTGTTATAATGTTTAGACGCCTCAGTCGTGCTTTGACTCTAGGCTATTCGTTTGTTGCTAGTTTCAGCTCTCCAAAGGCATTTTCTTGGATGTTTGCGTTCCGAGCGAGTCAAGTTTTTATGCAGTTGGTCTATTTATCCAGTGTGTCGATTCACTTTGTGCTGGAAGTGGGTAATATGGAATGCCCATTTAATTTTTAATTTAATTTTTTCCGGTTTACTTCAATTCTGTCAAGGCTGCCATTTTGTTGGATCATTGTTATTTTTTAATCGACCGTTTTAATTGTGGGTTTAAAATACCTCTCCAGGTGCTATTTTAGCGTCTTTTCACGTATGAATAGTGTGCTCGTATATTAGTCTTCTGATGAGCAATCTTATTACCATCTTTTTTCTCCCGCCCAACCGTCTCAGAGATGCATGCAGGTACAGCTTCAAAAATGTTTTAACAAAAAAAATGGACTGAGATGGAGTCATACAGCATATCTCATCAAGTACATATTTAAACTCATGTTTAATTTTTAGTTGCTTCCGCATTTATAATGAAAAAATTATTCACGTGTTTGTCTATTGTGTAACTTTTGAAAGACCTATCCTTAAATAATAAATCGGCGGCGCCAGTGACCCCTGACGTCAGTGCTACCTAAACCGAAGCCTTCTCTACCTCCCTTACACCTCTTCTCGCATTTATGTTACCTATCATTTTCCTATCTTGTACCCTCAAAACCAATACGCACCAAGCGTGAACATTTTTGACCTAATTAAAATATTTTTGCTATATATTTTTACCCTGCAACTTCGTCCCATCCCCTCGGAATGCTTCGAAATTCTAGCTCCTGATGGCACTTCAAACTTGTCGAATATAGGGGCGAGCTACTTGTGGAAAAACATGTTTAGAAAATATTACCTTCATCACGTCTCGGATAATTGGATTGTTGTTGTCTTTCGCTGAGGGAATTCTCTTCTAGAACTTATATTTGATGCTCTGCCGACCTGGTTATGCTGCCATGTTTCTCTTAAAACCCTGTGAAACTAGAGCGTAAAACATTTTAACGGATAGTGTATGTAGTGATACCCTAAACATTGCCCGCCTTTGAATTGTCTTAGGGTGCTCATTCTTGCGTGAGTATCTAGTAATTGGGCGTTGATTGGGCACATGACTGTGGATCGATGGTAAAGCTTAATGTGTGCCATCGACGGCCTCGACATGGGTTTACAACGTTTGTGGTCGTGTGTCTTGTTCCTGAGCTCTTGCGCGAATAGGGGATCTCGGACGATACATTCCCTTTGGCGCTTTACATGGGAAAAATCGTGGCCTTTCTCTCGTTTGCGCATTTCAATTGCCCGCATGCTGCTTAATCGGGAATTTCATGTCGGACACGTCGTATTTTTCTACTTATGAAACAGGGTGATAGTGTGTTCGACGAATGGAAACAAACATCGCTCCACCTAGGGCACGTTTTGACGAAAGCATTTACATCAGATCGTTTCTGCTCCGAACCTTTTGGCTTGTGCTGAACGAGGGTGTCTCTGTTAAGCTCTCCTCAGTCATGTTTTTTTTTAACTCATCCCAATACGTGACCGCAGCATAAACAGCTGTCAGACGGTCAGACAGAGGTCGAATCATAATTGATAGGGATTCATCGGCGGTATGTTTTCGATCGGACGGCTTAAGATATTAGTCTCTAGATTGGATAGCTCCTGAGCACAGCTGTGTCGATACTGTTGGGGATTAAAATATATTTGTTTTTTTTTTCATTCAATAAAGTGATTCTTTTATCGATTATAATGCTACGTCGGATTACCTCTCTCATGGATGCACAAACAACGCATATGGACCCTAAACAGTTATTAAATTTGTAAAGTAAAGCATCCGGTCTCTGTGTTGCAGAAGCATTCAACAGCTCTACTGGTTTCATAACTTATGGGACCTGATGGGACATAGTTAAATACTTCCAAAGTTCCTAAAGTAACGTAGGTGGCGTATAAGCGATAAACCTCTTTTAGGATTAAATACTTCATAAAAATGAAATAATTTCTCACTTATACAATAGTGGCGTTTTTATTCTGACCGGCCATAACTTTTAAAATGTCGCTGTGCCATTGTAAATGACGTAAAAAAATTATTTCATCTGACGCGTTTCCCCAAAGTAAAACCGTTAACTTGTACTTGATAATTGAGTTACACATTCAGTTATGCCATATTACGAGTTCATTTACTCATACTGGCAATGGATTTTGAGCCTTAGTAATTTTATACGTAAGATAAAGTTTTATACATTTTACCCTCCTTTAGGAGATTAGACCTTATATTCGTAGAAATAACGCATAAATGTGTGGAAATAAAGCACGAAAATGTCAGTTCCTGCTATGTCAGAGCAGTAGCGATTTGAATGACTTAATTTATCTCAAATCAATTGCATAGCTAATTATTAGTGCTACCGGTAATTGGTTAGTACGAGTAATTTTTCACCATTTTCGGAAGTTTGGGCGCTTAGTGTTATCGTCGGGCCAGAGTTTAATCTTAATATCACTCTATAATGCGTGCGAGAACCGCAGTATCTCCTGGGAACGGAATAAGTGGATGGCTTTAAGAGGTCCTCCCGTTAAAACTCTGCTCTGCTTATGTTTGGAAACCACAGCTCGATGACTTTCAAAGTAAACAACTCGAATTTATTTGCAGCGACATGACTTTTTGATCCCCTTCTAGTCTTACAGTATATGACGATGAATGATGATGACGACATTATTCTATATGTTTGCTCTAAACACTTTCACCTTCTCGGTATTTTCCCGTCGAGCACTTGGTTGTAAATTTTTATTCCCGTCAGCCCAACACGAAATCGCAACTTGGATCAGTTGCTTCCACGCGTCGCGAAAATCGTTTTTTGTTTGCAGCTCTGTTTTGTGCGAACTTTGCTGATCATCATGTTTTTCTGCTTATATCCATACTTGGGTATATGCCTGCTGTGCCTCTGTTGCCGTTCTTATTTGTGTCGCATACCCCCGTGACCCGTGAAGGGTTCCTTATTATTATTTTGCATTGCCAAGAATGCGTTACCGCGCAGTGATTTCTATAATGGTTTCAATTGCTCATGCTCCATTACCATTCGAACGGTATTTCCCTCTGTTATTTCCATTGTATATAAGTGCGAATGCTTTTAGAATGCTACTTCTCTAAAACGGCCAGGAAAATACAAATAATTGTGCCAAGTTATAGAATGTATTGTAAATGATAACTATAACTTAGTTTTTCCACATTGATTAATTACAGCAAGACGACCTAGGTTTCGAAGAAGCTCGTCATCATCACATTCAACCTGCTGATGACGAGATTCGTCGAAACGTAGGTCGTCTGGCTGTAATAAGTCTATGTGGAAAAACTAAATTATACTTGTTGTAAAAGCTTCCGCTGAGTGGTCTTGAATCATGATGGTTTACGGGATTGCTTCCGCGTTTTGTCATTTTTATTTTGACTACAGTTGACTTCGACCTGAAGAAGCGAGCTGGAACGCTCGCGAATCTCCAGTCAAAATAAAAATGACACAACGCGGAAGCAATCCCGTAAGCCATCATGATTCTAGGTTATACTTATCATTTACAATGCTAAGCAAATTCCACGAAGTCACGGTCGAGACAACGGCATTATAGAATGTAGATATGTATTCGTTTTGTGGCTTTTGATCTCTTGTCCTTTAAGTGGATTTCCGTCGAATGTTTTCACAATAAGGAATTTGTGCGAGGACTGTCTTAATCTGTTGAATCGTGACATCCAGTTGATTTATTTTTATTAGGCATGTCTGGTATTTTAATTTTTTTGGTGTCCATAGAGACTAAACATCTACTCATGGTCCAGGGTTTTGTCTTTTCTTTTTTTAGGTGCAGTGCATTCCCTCAACGCCTTTATAATTCATGGATGACAGCTCTTCGTTATCTAGTTATTTAGAGAAAATATTATGGCGCAGTGATTGCTCAACTCTCGGTAGATCGGAAAAAAATAATGAAAACGGAGCTCCCGCCAGACACCGTCAAGTTGTTTCACCGAGAGCAGTGAGCTTGTCATTATGAGAGGAGGAAGAAAAAAATGATGGGGGAAGGATGTGAGAATACACGTGGCGTCGGGAAGTACTTGATGGAGAGAGAAAAATAGAAGAGTGAGAGAGAATGGAGAAAGGGGGCTTACCTGTATTATGAACTCTCCGCGCGCGTACAATAAGCGTCTGGGTGAGAGATAAAAATATTCACGTTGTACGGGGTAGCCGCCACGGAAAGGAGGGTCATTATGGGGGGAAGGCATCGAGATCAATAAACGCCCGAGAAATTTCAAGGAGGCGCTCACAAGGTTGGAGTGAGGCAGAGGCTTGGAAACCCGCAGTGTACACTATTCCCTCACCCACTCTCCCAATATCCCGGGGGATTTTTGGCCTTTTTTAAGCTGTAAGTTTAAAGGTCGCAGAAAATTTGAACTTACCTACGTACTTGTATAATTCATCCCTTTAAATAAGAGTATATAGGGCTGGTGCAGTGAGAGGGATCAATTTTTTTATGTCGTTATAATTATCGTATGCGAAAATGAGAACGTTATCGCTTGGTTTTGTCGATTCAGTGTTACTGTCACATCCTTTCTGCATGTAATAATTTAAAAAAAAATCAAATGGTGGTTCATTATGCGTCACTGCAACGGTACAGTGCGATAATCTGTTGTTTTTGTGTGCGCTAGTCACGATGTGTTGTGAATCGGCCCCCTTGGTTCAGATCCGGACTGAGGACGAGATTAGTCAATGGAGTCCCGATCCGTGTTTGGGCACAATGTGGAGAGCATTTCATATACATTACTCCGTCCGTCGGATGGCACGTTTTACTCCGGATCCCTCGACGTCTTTCTACAAGATAGGCTAATCTCGACGGTGGCTCTCTCTCCCCCCTACCAAACTTATCAGATAGTCCATTCCTTGCCAATCTCCTACGACCTGTCCTAAATAGTGCAAATAAAATCAACTGTAGGTCGCCTTCCCTTACAGCCTACGAACTAACTTGTTTGAAGAGAAAGAAATAACACGAAAATGAGACAACATTTTATTATCCTCATTTCTTCGACATCTACGATATGTCATGTGATCAACCACTACCATTTGTGGCAGGGAGTTGGTAAGTACCCCTTCCTTTAGATTGTGTATTTGACAGTGATTTGGATACTGTAGCATTTTCAGTAAGATGAAAAAACGAACCTTAAGTTTTTTTAGTTATGTCTCATTTCTTGTATATGTTTAGCATACCAGGGTGACTGATCGTTAAAGGTTTATTGGAGAAGGTGTTGGGACGCAGGCCTCTTAATTTTTGTGCTATCGGACTCTAAATCACTCATTGTTATGGGAGGTTTCCTCGCATCTTCAGTCAAGGACATTCGTAGATGATGTTTATCGTCATCATTGGTCGTTCAATCCTAAGATTGGTAGACTGCACCCCTCCACCCTTCTCAATCCTCCGCTAGGTTTCTTATTTCATGGTAGCTCCTCCTGTACTTTCCTCTTTATTTGGTTCCTGGGTCTTCATCTGGGGACTTTCCCCTCTATTTTACCTTCAGTTTTGCTCTTCACGAACCCATTGTGTCTCAGGATGTGGCCAATCCATCTGGTTATTCTTTTCTGTATAGTGTTCCTTATGGTCCTTTCCTCTTCTACTCCTCGGTAAAATTTATTTCTTATTTTGTTCGTCCATTCTATCTTCACAATTCTCCTCCAACACCAGGTTTCGAAACCTTCTCGTCTGTTCTGGTCAGCTTTTCCAATTGCCTCCGATGTATAGAGTGCCACGCTCCTCACGAATGTTTTCACGTACTGTTTGTAGTTCTATCTTCTTGTAGCAGAGGAGTAGTCTTTTTTACCATGAAAGCTTTCTTATTCGATGTTTATATAGGCGTTATTTTATCGAATGCTCTGATTCTGGGTTCTCTAACTGTCTCTTTAGGCCCTATGGTCCGCTTAAGAGTCGACATTTTATCCCGAGGCCCTGCCCCCCCCCCCCTCCCCTTTAACCCTCTTCCATTCGCCCTCTGCCTGGTCGTGATTTATCTTTCGTCACTCGGAAACTCGTTATCACTGGTCGATAATTCTCGGTGCCGTTATATGTAGGTCCGTTAGCCATCCCCTTTTTCGTTACCGGATTCACCATCGAAAGTGGATATTTGATCGTCGATTGTTCTCCGATTCGAAACCTTTGTTTGCTCGCTAACAAACGAAAATCAACCATGGTCCTTAATCGCATTTTCGGGGGCTGTCGGTCGACAAATTGACCATCAAAACAAGAATATAAGGGTGGTTATGGCCGGTAATGATTGATAATTGGGGGGGGGGGGGTTAGCTCACTGGGAAAACGTGGCTCGGGAAGTGCCCAATCGTGAGGGCTGTGGAAGTAATCACTGTATCCAACATGTTTTTTTATTTTATTTTGCCTCATCTTTGTAGATATTAATGGAGGTTTTCTGGCGATGAAAAAGAATTGGGTGGCGGGGGCCCTAAAAGTTGCGATGACTGACCATAGATGACTGTGGGTTAATGTAATAAGGCGGGTAATAAATTCAATATTTTTTATTAATTGAGAATTTTAAAAATAATATGAATGAATTTCTTGGTATTCAGAATTAAAAAAGTCGGTTTAGTGTCTCTGATTACTACTAGAGTACGTCATACGCCGGAGGGTTGACGAACGATGTGTGCCAGGTTTTTAATAAAATTTAATTAAAAATCGGAGCGCATTCAATCTCAAAGAAGGTGGACGGAAAAGGATTCATTAAGAATTACAAAGTTATATGATATAATGCAGTGAAAATCATCTTTATTTATAGGTTAGGTATCAATGTTTAACATATTAACTTCAGTGTACGTATTAAATTAACCAAATAATGAATTGTTGCTAATATTTACCGAATTGAAGTATTAAATTAAGGGCCTATGTTTATAAAACAAGATTGCACCAACAAAATTGTCTCTTGACGGCACTCGTGTTATAGATAGGCCATAAATGTCTTACACAATCCGTCTCCTCGTTTTTTAAGCGAGGTTTGTTGTTCACTCTAATCTACCGTATTTATTCAGTGTTCGTTCTTAGTGCTATGATGTTAAAAGAAATTAATGAGTAATATTTATTATGATAATTTGGAAATAATTAATGACGAAGTTAACTTTGGCCCGGGTGGTAATAGATTCATTTCGCATCGTTTGGAAAATTCTCTTGCGGATCCATGATGGAGCTTTGTTTTATAAGAAGGTAGAAAAAAATTTGATATGGATTCTTCTAAGACAATGCTGATGAAATCTAAATATGGGTTATTTTATATGGTTGACAGCGTGTCCCATTAGGAGAACCAAGTCCTGACCGTTATTCTACGGGGATCGGGTTGGTGTGTTGGCTAGAGTACTGGCTAATCATACAGACGGCCAGGGTTCAAATCCCTGCAAAGGAGGTTGTTTTTGAGAGGGAACCTGATCCTTTCTTGAGTGTCTTGTGGAGGGCACTTCAAGAACAGTACTCCGTCTGTCGGATGAGACGTTTAACCGTGGTCCCCTTGGCGCCTTTCGTTAAGAGCAGGCTAATGATGACGCCAGGTTTCTCTCCACCCTTCCTCCCTTACCTGTGCCCTATGGTGCAAATGACCTTAGCAAACGTTGTAACAAAAGTCAAAGGAAATCATCCAGATTTGAAAACACACTGGGCCCCATCTACCTCTAGTATTTATTTCTTCATCATTGCGTACGTCCTGCCATTTTTCCGTTAATGATTGCATCATTAAAATAATGATTCTTGGTACACCAGAACCAGCCACGGATAAATTTTCGGGGTCATCCGCAATCCACTTTATGGGAGGGGAAACGTTCATAGGGGAAGAGGACGCCTCGGTAGCTTGGCTGGCTAATGCACTCGGCCGGAAATAAATGGCTCTGGGATAAAGTCCCGGTCAAGGTGGATGATTTTCCTTTGTGGAATTTCGTTAAAAATATGCCTAAAGTGCGCGAATAAAATTTGGTGGAAAATAAAAACATTGAATCCCTTGCACGCACCGGAAACACCTCGCCGGTACTTTGGTGCTCTGTGTAATAATTACTTGATAACTCAATCATCTAGTCGACGTAGCCTTTTCGTCATCGTGAATTCACCTGAAAGTTCGGATTCTGTATATTACGCCGGAGTGTTGGTTGGTTGGCGTGAGCGCTATTAACGGGAGAACGTACACACTTCGATTTTCATACTGAAGAAATATTTTAACCGAGATGATGAGCCCACCTCTTGGAAGGGTTCATAGACCCATTCGGGAGGTTATTGAGGCTCGTGTCTGGTAGAATTATTTTTTTTTAATTCTTGAAAAGTACGTTAAGTCTTGCGCTGTCCCTGTAGTTGTAGAATTTCGTTGTTCCGCGAACTCAACTCGACTGAGCGCGCGTGCTTCTCGGATAATATTTTGTATGACTTCGTGCGCCTGATGCAAAACTTTTGCGGAGTCTCAAGGCAAGCGACTTGAATTTTACGCAAAGCTTTTTGTATCTCCGTTCCCTCTTTGAGCTATTGGTGGTTTAAATGCGGTATCAATGCATATAAAATCAAAAAGTGATTAAGTAAGAGGTGTTCAGTGTTGAATAGGTTACCGCAAAGGTTTCTTCCTCACACGTAACATTTATTATTATTATTAGCATAGAGGAACAGCTTACTCAATGCGTTATAGTAGTGGCTATTATGCTAGTGATAGCAGGAACTGCTTTTCTGTGGGTTAGGCACGCCACCGGCTATGAGGTACGCTACCGGTTAAGGTAGAATGAAATGGAAGTGAGTAAAAATACCCTGGATTTTTGCAGGTGCAGGGCCCTATCTATCAATGATTTCATTTCTTCACTTAGCATGCGTCTTACTCTTTTTCATCCCGCTCATAAACTCGGAAATTAATAATTAATTTAAGAATAAACTCCACTTTTTCAGGCGAGATATCGTAGAACAGCATAATGAGTAATGAAGCTCAAATGATTTCGTACTGTCTACTAATTTTATTTCCACCTCTTCCTACACGAGTCTTGCCTGATGATGACTGCTAGTCAGTCGAAACACGTGTATCAAGAGGTGGAAATAAAATTAGTAGACAGTACGAAATCATTTGAGCTTCATTACTAATTTATTTAAGGTTGGAGTGGAGCGGTTATTACTTCTTGAGGAATGACAAGTTGAGATTCGGGTAAGGAAGGACAACTCGGGATGTGATTGCGATGATGAGAACACTAATTGAAAGAAACAAAGCATAATCAAGTTTTTTTGCTTTGTGTGGACGTCTTGGAATTCAGACCAAATGGCTCCGCAACAGCGGTTACTCAAATACGTCAGGCCAACTAAAATTCAGTAATTTCTCTCTTCCCAATAGCTTTCAGCATGTATTGAGCTGCTTTCAACAAATTCATTCTACTATATATCGAGAGTTTCGTTTTGGGGGACCCATTTTCAGAATTAGTGCTGTCAATTCTTAATGAGCTAGAAAAAAATCCAAGTTTGAGTGGTATTACGCAGAAAACAAGTCTGTTAGTCAAACAACTATCATGTCATTATATAACCTTTATCCAAGTACTCTCTGTAAGCCATCACGAGAGAGCATGACAAGATAATGACCAAAAAAATAAATGTATGGCCGTTACCGAGAGTGTTCGGAACTTAGACGTGAAGAGAGATACATTTTGGAGAGACTATTATTGTGACTCCATTTATTTTATGGGTATAAATTCTACCCTCCCAATAAAGGAAGCTGCGACAAAAAAAATGGGCGCTTAATATGGCCCACCAAGAGTCGGTTAAGAGTCGAGAGTCCCCTTCCCCAGTAAATAAAGTACAAAACTTCTTTTATGAGTTTTTCGGGGGTCCATAAATTATGTCGTTCCGTGGAGGTGCGGCAATTTCGCTGTGGATTGTGATGCTGGTAGGGGAGTTGAGGGAGGGTGAGGACAGAGGTGTTGTCATGACGAAGGCGATGATTGCACACGTGGACCCAATGTTGCGGAAAGGAGAATGAAACATTCTGGCGAGTCGATTTAAGCTGTTGCCTCATTTGGGGAAGCCGAGAGTACGTGCGATGCTGAAGCTGCGGGAGAGATATAATTTGCGAATCTGGGAGAGTTAGATCTCGCTTCCATCTTTCGACGACGAATGGCGATTACATTTTCGCTTTCATGAGGGAGATACCAAAAAAATTGATTGCGCATTCATAAAAATTAAAGAGACTTTGTAAATTACACAAGATATTCCACACGATTTCAATTTCAAGTTTTGTGGAATTTTCATAGTCACATTTTTTTATCATTATGAATCGATTCCCCCAAGTTACGCCCAACAATATTCATTTTATCAACGATAGCACATTATGAAATGCCTTAATTGCTCCCCTGATATCTTTTTTTTTAAATCACCTACAGGTTGAATTTAATAAAATGTTAGCTGCCATTAGTCCTTCCGTAAAGTTTTAGTGATAAATGTTAGTGATAGGAACGATCGGTATACCCGATGTGTTAACCCTTTCTAATGCCAGAGGGCCGACCTATCAGCCTGCGGCGAATGTGCGAGAAGTGACTCGGGACGAAATCACGGCCGGTATTTTTACTCTAATGAATATTAATATGTGAAGTTTAATTACCTTCAAAAGGCAATCTGAAAGCAGTATTAAAAGATTCATCCCCACATTTTCGGTTTTCACGGACCATGGTTTCAAATATCAAAGTCATTATCAAGGGAAATGACATTTGATGTCCAAATTATGTTCGTTGAAAATGAAAAGTGTGTTAGTGTATGAAATGATATGTCATTTTATGTGATTAAGTTTCAGTGGTTAAAGCCAGAAATATTAACCTTAAAGCATTATTTTTCACCGTTCATTTATCGAGTATGGTTACAATAAATAAACACAACACAGTATTAACGAGTATAATTATTTCTTACAAATTAAATCACTATTAAGGTAAAAGACTGCAGGGAATGACCCTGACATTGTTTTCACATCCTACCAAAAATTGGTTGGCAGTTAAAGGCCTAAATCGATAAATCTTATTATTATATACCTTTACCGTTGTACTACCCTATGGCCAAGTGTGACGATTAATTTGGGCTCTCCATTCGAACCTATTAGTAGTCGGAGGATTCATCGCCAGAGATTCATTTGTCTCGACATTACCACGTCATCAGTGTCGTTACACCTCGTAGGTTGTCATATCGCTCTGTTTATCATTTCATTACATCGCCTCCGATGACATGCTGACCCTATAACAATATTGTGTGTGTATCATGGAGTAGTGGTGCAACATGGTCGTTCGATATCGATTGTATTCTTCCTTCGATATAAGTCTTCGCAACCATTTCCACCACGTGGCCGCCATTAATGTGCTATTTGAGCATTTACTGCCCTAACACCCATGGAAATCTGCGAATATGCGCCACAAGTTGTCATTTCGAATACAAATGCACTTCCAAATCAACAAAAACTTCGAACAACCTATACTATGCCTTTGGAGAATACAGAAAAATGAGCTCTATTAATGGAGGATTTATGTACGTTGCGAAGACCTATATCGAAGGAAGAACACAATCGATATTGAACGACCTTGGTTGCGCAATTACTGATATAAAAGCGACTATATGTGAGTGAATTATCAATATGTCATACCGTAGCGGATTGCACTCACATTTAGGACACTATAACTCTCCTTTCATAAAAACAACTATATTTTTTTTATTTTTTCAATCTTCTATCTATTTTTCTAATAAAATATAGTTTTTTTATGAGACTACGTAATCTGTACTACTTATTTTCGTATTGGTGCCTAAGCCTTGAAAAGCAAGCGATATTTAACCCACTTGTTCTACTTCAATATTCTTCCATACGTGTTTCGGCTCGTATTCACGTTAAATGTCTTATTAATTGCCTACATTAACTTTCTCTTTGACAAATCCTTGTCGAATGTATCGCAAATTCCAGTCATCTGTTATCTTGTTTTCTGGTGTGATGCGATCGAATTCTCCGTAGAATTAGTACGTGGCCGACAGCGGCTATTAGTTGCGCACTTAAGGAGTGGTTAGTGGTTATTATTATATTGATATTTTATTTAGAGTGTAGCCTCCAAAAACTTTCCTTCGGGGCCTACTTCTAGCGAAAGACGCCGTATTGCCCACGCTTTTGCGTCCTTTTTGCCGGGAGAGATTTTATATTTATGTAAGAGTTACAAACAGTTATTTAAGAGCTCTTTTAATGACCATCAGTGATCGAAAAATAATCCAAAAGACTCTTCCTAAGCTATTCAGGCCAATGCTCCTTTTTTCAATCATTTACAAACGATGTTTGAAATTCGCAATGAAACGACATTTGAAATTCGCCGTGAAAAAATCATTTGACTTGACCGGGACTCCGACCCGAATCTCCCAATTGCCGGTGTGGTTGAAGGAAGATTGCTTGGTGGTGTAACTGGATAACACACCTGACCTGTTGTTGGGAGACCCGGGTTTTAATCCCGGTCAAGTCAAATGATTTTTTCATAGCTAATTTAAACCCTTGGTGTATATGCATCCCTGCAGGTGACTTGATACCATATCTTTTGTAAATGCAATGATTGGAAATCCGTCATTATATAAAAGACGATGTAGGGTTTATCCACCGCGACAGTGGCTTTGTAAGCACGACTATCGGTTCATGTGGCACAGTGTAGACTTGAGGCGTGAACATTTAGTTCGCTTAAAAAACCCCTCGAAATTCGCCTTGAAGGAAGATGGCTTGGTGGTGTAAATATGTAACATACCTGACCGGCAATTGGTGGATCCGGCTTCGAATCCCGGTCAAGTCAAATGACTTTTTCATGGCGAATTTCAACCCTTGGTGTCAATGCTCCTTACTGATCTCTGTAATTCACTTCATCTGGCTTAAGCGGGCCGATACGAAACATGCTCGAAGAACTAAAAGCACTGGTATGAAAATAATTTGGAAACTGTTAAAGATGTCCTGAAGTGGCAAACATATATTCCCATGGTACGGGTTGTGTGCGTGTGCGGAAAAGATGGATGGAGGGAACGAGTCAAGGTGTCAAGAGAAAATCGAGGAAGTCGAAGTACAATCTCAGGATGCTTTAGAAGAGCTGACTTTGAATGTGGCAGACATTCATTAGTCACCGAAACTCCAATTTTCGTGCGTTGTGTTCAGGGAAGGAGAGAGGTATCGTGGATTTGCCAACTTTTGGTTTAACAAATGCGAGGCTTTTTATATTGGACAATCGGGGACAGAATCTGAGACCGCGAGTGAAGGTGCAGCTTCGCTCCTTCCCGTACGACGGACCAGAAAATTCCGGGATTTGTGTAGCATCTGATTAACCGCGGCCGCTGTAGTGCTTTCTCACCACCGCACACTTACTCGGTGGGAAGAATGGGTCGCGACTCGACGCCTTCGAAGCAAATGGAAATTCTGCCTCGCAACGAGCAGAGTTTCGCTGACAAATGAACGCTATCCCCCCTTTCGATTCATCTTCCCTAAACATTCAACTGCGCTAAGACCTTCCTTTAAGTGCCCCCTCCTTTCCCCTACGCAACACACCTTTCCTTCTCCATCCATCTTAAGCAAACTCTTAAACTCCCCTCCCCCCTCTCATCTTAACGTTACTGACGCCGCTTGAAACTTTTTGAAAAGTTTTGCGTATCGTATATTTCCTTAAGTAAACCGATCGTTTTCGTCTCATTTAACCCCCATGAAATCATTCATCGTTTTAAATTTGAGCTATAAAGTAACTTTTTTATTAGTCTTGTCCATACATGGCAGCAGCTCATCTTTCTGTTTTTGGATTATGCTGACGATACTTTTCGTAGTGTATTCACTTGACGGACGATTAAATTCTATCTATAATAATTATAGTAAAATTTAAAAAACTAAACCATTCCAAAGTGATAATTTGTTTTTCCTTATAATATCTCCTATCTTAATTTTCCCCCGATAATTCAGAACAGTGCTTGGTAGTGAGGAGTGATGCGAAAACCTTTGTACGTAGGCGTAACGTAATGATCCTTTGTCTTTGAATTATTTGAATTTTTAAGAACGTAGATATCATGAAATTGCTGCTGGGGGGGATACCATGCTCCTATCCATTTGGATTTTTGATAAGCACTACTCCCTTCAATGATAAGCGTTAATTTATATTTTCGTGCTGTTCAGTTCCTGGTTGCGTACTCGCGGGTCTTTTTTTTGTGTGGTCGGGATCGACCGGTAATTGTAAGAGGCGAGCGGGGCGAGCGAGGCATTTATCTTAATCCACTAAGGGAACGAAGAATAAGTGAAATTGAAAAAAAAAGTCAGCTTACCTGCGACGTGACGTGTCGCTGAGCTTTGTCCGTCCGATGCTCTCCCCTTTGCCATCATCGCGAAGTGGCTTTTCCGCTATTCGCACCCTTTTTTTTCTCTCTACACCTGTGTTTCCGAGCGGGAATTTCTTCCCAACCCCTTTCGGGAATTTTCTTGATCTCTCTCTTCCCGAATCCATAGGAAAGTTGCTCAGGAAATGGAAAGAATTGCTCCCTTTGTCCCAATGATTATATTTGAGATATAGTCTGCAAAATTGTGTTCCTCCCCACTTTATCGTATTACAATGAAACTTGGATAAGCCAGGTGGAGCAAAAGTTCAGGATTAATGCAGTAGATATGAGGTGCCTGAGAATTTTGTGCGATGAAAGTAAGAGAGATAGGATTAGAAATTGGTTCGTCGTGAAAGAATGTGGAATGGATACTCCGGTAATGGGCATATATGAATCCATGGTGCTCGATGAGAGACAAATAATCGGAAGGCATGAGAGTCGATCAGCCAGGCTGATTTATGATTAATGGGCGAATGGTTAAGATTTGTGATTGGTGGAGTGAGTGGTGTGTGAGGAAGGGTTAGGCCGAGAGAGTCATGTTTGGGTGTGATGGAAGTTACTCTTAAGAGAGGGGATTTTTGAAGAACTTGGTTCAATACGTCCAGTGACCTTTGAATATCATCGCGATCGGAATATCTTAAAACCACAGAAAGATGTTCCTTTAGTTTCGAATGAGTCAACTCAACTTTATAGAACATGGTGCACGGGCTTGGTAAATAACTCACTACCCACGTACGAAACGTTTCGGTAGATTTGAGTAGGTAGTTTAGGAAAGCGTTTAAGATTCACAAGAGGAAAAAGTCGGGAGTATTAGAAGATCCAGCAGTAACAGAGGTTAATATTAAGTCGGGGGAGGTTGTGTTTGAAGCAATATACGTCTACAAAATACCTTGCAACCCACCACTTAGGTGTGTGGTGCGGGGTGATTCCACACCAGGCGTGCAGCATTCATTCCGGTTCAAATCAGAACGCCGCTCATAACCCCGGCCGAGTGTTCCCCCAGTGTAATTACACCGTCTATTAATATGCAGTTGCGTCAACAAATGCAGTATACTTACAGCTCGAAGCTCTATAGCGCCGTGAGGTGGCGAGCAATTAAAACCTTACTTCAAATAGTTACTAAAAAACTACCACTAATCAGTCTTTTCGAGAATCTTAGGAGGTATCATTTTACCTTCATTTCGCTAGAGCTGAGAGTTTCTGAAGGTGGATATTGCGGTGCTATATAAGAACATATCCTGTTCTAACAATGTCCGAAGGGAAATACGAAAGTCTTGGAAGAATAAAATCATTCCCAGCAGAATAAATAAAAATATAGGTACCCAAATATTGCTATTTTGAAACAGTGTCGTTTCCGCAAAGCTAAAATGAATAATCTTTGACTTGAATCTTATTGAATTCCATACATTTTCTAGGCATACCCTTAACGGCGGGTTAGTTTTTCTCGCTGGTGGATAGAGGCGCTACCAGCGTAGGCTGCAGTTTACCTTAAAGAAATAAACAATAGGTTTCGTGACTGTATATTGCTAGACTGTGGCATTAGTATAATTGAATAAAAATTTGTTT
Organism: Ceriagrion tenellum; assembly: GCA_963169105.1. Taxonomy (NCBI): domain Eukaryota; kingdom Metazoa; phylum Arthropoda; class Insecta; order Odonata; family Coenagrionidae; genus Ceriagrion; species Ceriagrion tenellum. The sequence goes on along the minus strand of OY720639.1, from coordinate 59,709,501 downwards.
GAAAGAGTAGGGCAATATGGAATAAATTATTGAAATAAGGCTATTTTCAAATGAATAACTGTGGTAACAGAGCTATTTTTATTGTGACTTTCCCCAGAAGAGAACAGCGTGAGGAGTGCCTATGCTTATTTATGTGAAAAAAATCATTTTACAGAGTTTTATCCAAAAATAGACTGTTTATTGAAGCCGAAGAGGGGGCCAGAGGATGACGGTTTCGCTTCTGAAGTCATTCCCGATTGACTTCTATTTAGGAACTTCTTACCCTTCTTCATTGTAGGTGTGTCCCTTTCCCTCTACAAGACAATGAGTGCCCTAAGCACGGTTACACCCCCCTTGCCATGGCCTTGTGGTGAAATAACTTTTGCTCTTTTGTATAGCCATTATAACGCTATTTTAGACCAAAGGAGGGAAGACACACCATTTTCATTCAAGTTAGTGACACAATATTTTTCATAGGTATTCAATTTGTCCATTATTCTATCCTTAGATATTTATGATTGTAAACTGATTTTCTAATAATTTTATTTGGGAATTTTTCGCGTTTTACGTTTTCTTTGCGTTGAAAAAATGTAGTTTGTTTTTTTCTAACGACGAAGAAAATGGCATAGTTGCGGGCACGATCAATATATTTAATACCTATAACTTTTTATCACGGCCTTTTTCCAGTTTTTATTTTACTGCCAGCATTGAGTGGGGACAAAAATGAATTTTTCCGGGTTATATCAACTTTGAACGCAAAATTGGATGGTGATGAATCTATGTAAAATTGAATAAAAAATGTTATTTCGGGAATTCCCATGAGTTCACGGGAAATGAGATTTCCCCGTCTCGATTCCCGCAGGTTCCAAAAACGCCGGGAATTTTGGGGAGCCCACATTTCCTCGCCTTATTCTTTCCTATCTTCCATCTCCCTTGGCGATTGAATTGGATGTGGCTCTCTCCTTTTTCCACTCGTGCGGTCCCACGGAAAGCGTCTCCGCTTCGCTGAACAGCCCTAAGGTGTCGATATATTGCTCATCTTCCCAGTCCCATCCCGGCGGCATTTTTTCTCAACTTGCCTATGTATAAGTGTACATATATGGGGAGGAAACGAATTCACCGCATGAACTGTCTCTGGGTCGATTTGGCTGAAATTCTTAGGCGTTCCATATCCTTTTTGAGCCAGATGTAAGCTACCATTTAGGTAGGCCTGGTTCGATGTAGTAATTGTAAATTTTTATGGATCTCAGACATCGTTTTGTAGCTTTCTAGTGTATTAGTTTGGTTTGTATTTGTGAAGAACATAATTGAATGTAAAATGGAGGGAAAATAAGACCCAGGTATAAGTTCATAGACCAAATAAAAGGGAAAGGACATATGAAGAGCTGGCAGGAAGTAATGGACCTAGCATTTGATAGGGACGGATGGAGGAGGGCTGCTGTAAACCAATCTTAGGATTGCACGACCCAAGAACACTGCATAAGGGCGCGACTCTTGATGCGCTTCCGATCGTCTTTTGCTAAAATTTCTGTCGCAGGTTAATAGCATTCCAGAACTTGACGATAGGTGGCACTGATGCGATCTTTGACCCTTGTTTACGACGAGATTTGTATTGTTGTGACGGCAGTTTGGAGTGTGAATGTGCAGTTAAACGAGACGAATTTGGTTCAAAATGGGTTTGCAAAGTTTTTTTTGTGTCAGATGCTTTATTGAGTACTTGAATACCTAAATGAGGAACAAGATTCTTGGTGAAAGAACTAAACCTTGTTTAAGGTTAATGTAAGTACACGTGGGTGACGATCGTTGCCCTTACCACAAGGTAGCCATTACGCGAGAGACGGCGTTCAGTATATATATTTCCTTGTGCGTAGGTGACAGTGGGACTCCTTTGTTTTGACATTCCCAGCGTATGCTATTCCTTCATTTGCTGGCGAGAGTGACAGCGTTCAGTATACGTATGTATTTCCTAGTGCCTCCAACAGTGCGTACATGACGGTGATTCCTTTTGTTTTGACATTCCCAGCGTATGCTATTCCATCATTTGCTGGCGAGAGAGACTGCGTTCAGTGTACATATATATATTTCCCAGTGCCTCCAACAAGGCGCATATGACATTGTGATTCATTTGTTTTGACATTCCCAGCGTATGCTATTCCTACATTTTCCGTCTTTCCTTCATTTGTTTGCGTGACTTTTCTGAGCTTAAGTTGTTCATTTTCATTTCAGCAGTTGACCTTCATCTGCTACAGGCTAACATTATATTTGACCATTTGTTTATAATGGGCAACCAATTGTATTAGACATAGATTAATTTTCCAAGGATTGTAATAAAGCAAGTAAGTTACTGATATCTACTCGTTTCTTTTTTAATACATATTGGAATACTTTGCTCGTTTCCCCGCCCTCCCGCTCGCTAGTGTATTATTCTTGTTCTTTCAATGTCCATTTTACTTTTCTACGCCCCACAAGTTATAAAGGGGAAATGCTTTCGAATCATTGTAATTGTCATGGCATCAATAACATCAGCTGATTTTGCTAGCGGCGTATTCAATTAACGTGAATTGGCATCGAATAACCGGAAATGAACTAGCATTCGAATTAATTGCATTAAATATTATTTCTTTTCTTTTCTTACATCGTAAATTAGGAATTGTAGGGTGGAATTCGGAATACGAATCCACCGATCACATCACTTAATTCTGTACGCTTTCGGTGTCATTGATGTATTTCGCGACGCTCTGGAGAGTTTTCTCGTCGATGACTCGGTGCCTTAGGTACATTAATTTACTATCCAATGCCTTAAAGTATTACTTGCAGTATAAATCATCGTGCTGGCGGAGAAAAAGGAGACGTAAGAACACGTATAGTTAGCCCAGAGACGTCTGCTATAAGGCTTGATAACTTAAACAGCGCAGCCTGTGGCCAAAAGTGGAACTTTTCTTCTTTCGCTTCCATTGGCAACAGAGTCAAGATGGGAGTTTTCCGTCCTTATGCAGTGTTCATAGCACGACGATTGAGTGTATTACAGCCGCTGAAATGTTAAAGCCGTCGATGCAAGCATACTAGGTTCGAATATACAGCGCCGAAAGATTTAAAGTATGATATCAGCGAAAAGTGATGTATTACTTATTTCTGGGAAGCATTATTTTTTGTCTATCCTTTCATGTAAAAGACTTCGTCGTCAAATTTGACCAGTTTCTGACTTCGGCCGTGGGACCCGGTGGCCGTTTGTGTTGTAGAATAGCTGGTTACTCGATTTAATTTCTTGGACATCGATGAAAAATGTTATTGCGCTATGGCCGAGCATAGAAACATTTTTACTCCTTTATATGTATTTAAAAAAAAGTTTTAACATTGACTTAATAATTATGTAATACGAATAAATATATGCATTTTGCTAGTTATTTTCATTTTTACTCGTCTCGGATAAAGAGTGAGAACTAGAGTAACTGAACCTTGCTGAGTGCAATAATACTGGTTTTCGACGTCTTATTCTACGCTATTAGTTCATAAAATTAGAAAAAATACGTTTTTAGACCAAAGGTGGGAAATATAATGTGTCCTATATTATGAAATATAATGTGTCCTGAAGCCTGTAGCTAAAATGCTGAAATGAAAGAACATAACGTGAATGAAATTTTATCGAGTTTCACGCCGCATAGCTAGGTACACCGCGGACGTTTCTATAGCCGGTTGGCTATCATTTACCGTATTGGTGAACTGTACTAACCTGGCTGTAGACGATGGCAGGGTGAGCTGACGTCGGTACTCTACCAAGCCACTCGACACGAAACCCGATATAGCTTTATTCTGAGGGCCGGGAAAACTTTAAGTCCTTCGAAATGCGTAAGAGGTTGGTGCAATGTATACCTGTATATATGTATGTAATTTTTCATCCTCTCTCTCCCTCTCGCTCTCTCCTCTGCGTTCCTTCCACTTGCAAAGTCCCTGAGGGATGGCCCAGCAGTGGGTGGGGGCGGAGGGATCGTGGAGTGATATCCAGGGGTGTGGGAGAGGGAAAGAGCGGGGGGATGATGATCGCTACGTATCACCTGTGGCGATCGAAGGTGCGGTGCCGGCGCCCTCTTGGCATGCGGCCCCTGCGAACGCCTCCCTCCTTCCTCCTCCCCGTCCCCTCTTTTCTCTCCACTCCCTCTTCGCGTCTCATTCTCCTTCACTCTTCTCTTCGCTCCCCTCTTGTCTCTCCATCCAGCGACCAACCCAGCGGTCCCTTCCCGTGTCACCTATTCCCAGCCCTTGTTGCCTCGTAACAGTGTAGTGTTAACTCTTTCGCTTGAGGTAGTTTGAGCGAGATAGTTCCTGTGTAATAATGGCGATCATAATTCGAATCTTACGTTTTTATTGCATCAGGCGGAGGAAGCATGATATAAATATTTCATTATTAATGATACAAATTGCTGAACAAGATGATGAAAAGGAAAGGTTTGGTTGAATTTCTGCTTTGGGTATTGAGTGAAAGATGGTTGCAAGTTCGTCGAAGTAAAAAGGTTGATTTTGGGAACAAATATTGATTCTCATATCTTGGCGGTGTTTATATAAGCTTTGTGACACCTATGGAAGTTTCCCATTCTTAGCTCTTATCATTTTCTGATGACGCTTGAAAGGAGTCCGCTTCACAAATTCAATATTTGAGTGAGATACGGAGAGAAGTTGCTCCTTATCGGCTTCGAAAAAATATTTTGTGACGGTGGAACAGATGTATTCAATTGGTGTGAAATTTTGAATACATCAGCTCCGGTACCTGCTAATGAAAAGGACTGAAGTGTCATTTCGTCTTTGATGGCGATGCTGGCGAAGGTGTTTCGAGCTAGCCGCCGAGTTCCGTTACTGTTTCTTATTGCTCGAGAGCTGATGTGTATCTTACGACTCCAACCGGCTTAATATATTGAATATCTTTACGTGAATGGATTATCATTATCATAGAATTGCAATGGAATAGCGTTGCCTTAAGAAGTGCACGAATAATGAATTTTTTTAAATCGCCTATCCACCATGTTCTTTAAAGTTGACAGTTGAATTTTTCGAAACCAAAGGAATGATATTTTTGTGGTTTTAAGATATCCCGATAGCGAAGATATTGAAACATCACTAAACGTAATGGACCCAGTTCTCCAAAATCTATGTCACCTGGTGAAACTTTGTTATATATACGTTATCATGGTAATAGATTTTTACGTGTGATAACCGCGGGTGAGTAAAATTCATTTATAATACCAAATTTTCCCTCGGATTTTTGTTACAAATTAATGACAATATTATACTTTGTTCGCATCGATATTGAACGTATTGTTGGGATATACCTACTAAAGCAACGGTATGGATTTTGGTATTTCCCGCATTTTAATGCAAGAAAATTAATTTTCGTTTTGTTTTAGCTCACAAATGAATTTTTGCATGTATCTGTAATGGAATGTATGTCAATTGACTGTAAAAATGAACTTATTTATCGGGCCTATTCCTTGAGACTTCGCTGAACTGTGTTTAGGGTGGTGATTTTATTGTAGTGTTAGATGGTGTTTTTCAGTGCACAAATTCTGTGATTATTCTTAATTTAATTCCTCCTCCGGTTTTGTACTCGAGAGGTTGCTCTTGGAAAAGGCTTGAAATCATTGAAGCTTGTACAGGTAACAGTGCTTAGATTTTTTGTTAAAGTTTGCAGTCGAGGGTTCAGTTTCCATTCGCTCGCGATAGATTTAATAAGAAAAGTATTTCATAACGTTTTATATTTTTAACTCCGTTTGTAACACCGTATTTTCCGGTACATGAGATGTACTGTGACATTTCGGCTCAGATTTTGGTAGAAAATTATTATAATCGTTATCCGTTGGCGTGAGTGTTTTGTGGAAAGAGAATGTGAATGTTGAACTCTAAAACTAGTAGTTGTATTGAAGTACTTGTCGTCGACTGCAGAAACAAATGAATGATGAAGAGCGCAACTACAGATCTCTGCCGCGAGGAAGTCTTGGATGAAATTAGTGAAACGGGCACCTCCGACGGCAACGCAAAGTCGATTGCTTGCAAACATGTCTATACTCGCGGGCCACAATTTGACGGTGGTCGATTTTCAAGCGTATTGCGTCCTGTGGCCTGGAAAATGCGGTATTGTCTAGCGATTCTATCTGCTTACCCAACAGCTGGTTCCATTTCTTATAATTTCGGCACACGAACTTTTCCACAGTTTGAAAAATTAAACGGGTCTACTTAACTCGGACTTGTGTTACCTCAGCGCTCTCGCCTCCTCAACCGTCGTTGAGTGGTTCCCGAGGAACCATCTCCTCGAGAGTGGATTTTCGCGAAATTTCGGCGCGGCCACGACTTGTGTTCCGCATGACCCCGCGTTTTCAAGTGGAGTTCGTTGCGGCGAGAAATTGCCACTTTCTTTGACGCGTCTGCTCAAGTGACTTGGCTGGCACTGGTAATTATTCAGGGAACGCTATTCCTCAGCGACCTAGCTAACGGACCTCTGGGTTGATGTAGTGGTTTTTCTTCGTTTTGAGCATTCTTGTATACCTCGGCTGTCCCGCTGAATTTTTTGTGAAGTCGGAGGTGGAGACTTCTGAAAAAGAGGAGAATTTTCTGTGCCTGGATAATTAATTTGCTTCGCAGAAATTCGAAGGAAAAATATACTTCTCTCCTGCACCACTTATGAAAATTGTCCAGTTTCTTCCGGAGGCATATATCAGCCACATAAAGTTGTCGATTAGTTCTGAAGTGAACCAAAGTTCGATAACTTCTTGTTTTATTTAAATTGATTAGTGATTCTTTCTAGTGATATATTATGTTAAATTTCCTTCTTGTATTATATTAAAGTTTACATGATGTGCGGAATGTAATTATGTCTCTAGTAATTATATCAGTAATTATGTTTCTAGTGAAAACTACTCTGTATTTAAGTATTTCTCTGCATTAGTCGATTAGTTCTTAAGTGAACCAAGTTTCGATAGCTTCTTGTTTTATTCAATTGATTAGTGATTATTATTATATAGTGATATGTTATGTTAACTTTCCTTTTTGAAATATATTAAAGTTTACATGGTGTGTGGAAATCATTTTTATATCTGTAATTATTTCTCTAATGGGAACCACTCTCTATTATAGGCATGGGTGGAAATGCATTCAGTTTTATGACGTAGGATATTTTGATCATCAATTCATCATTCAACTTCTTTGATTAACCTCTAGTAGTGCTGAATATTTTTTCACATGTGCCGATCAATGACCAGGGAATGTATAAACCCTTTAGTTATAATACCTGTTACGATGTTGATCCAGGAAAGTCGAAATGGGGTCGAACAGGGGAAATGTCGAAAACGCGCAGGGTGGTTGTCTCGACTTCGTTTGCAGCGCGCAGTACAGATATTGCAGTTTTTTATTGGCTTTAAACTGCATTACTTTAACATTGCCATATCCAGTTTTTATGGTAGACTTTTCTTTTTTTTCTAAATTGCTCCTTCCAAGTTTTCTACCGGTTAAGGTAGGTTTTATTGAATGTCAGAGAATCTCCTCCCATTCTCTACTGTTTCAGGAAACTAACTCTCCCTAGTGTATCCAAAATAGCTCTACTTTCAGAAATAAATTCCTTATAGTTCATTAAATAAAACTTTTTCTATGAATTGTTGCGTAAAAAGTTGATAATATTATCTTTTATTTTATCAGTCCCTCTTAAACGTTGTTATAACGGTATACGTCGTGGTTTTTATTTATTTTTACCTTCAGTAAACACCCAGAACATATCGATGGTGAAATTACATGCTCATCAATAAGAAAAGGAACTGTGAAGGAGTGAAAAGGAACGGGTGTCAAGAAGGAGCTGTCCAGAGCGAACGAGTATCCAAAAATGAACGGGTTTACCCACCTCTAGTACGCAGTCACACGCATGATTGAATTTCATCCCTCTGTTGTCTGAACGATTGAGTTTGATCTGCTGGAAATCGTGACTTTTCAAAGAAAATATCGTGAAAATGCGCCTAAGCTGAAGCAAAATTGTTTAGCATGCATCGATAAACGAAGAAATTAACAAGTTCTCCGGTGAATTTTTTCTCTTTGAAATCAGTTTCCTAGTCTGGGACCAAAACCTCAACCAAAAGTATCTCCGCATTCTTAACAGCCTGTGGATGGATGCGTGTTATAAATTTATTTATTTATTTATCTTCACTACCCCGAATACAGCACAATGGGCCAATTTACGTCGGGTGTATAACAGTAACAACGGACACAAACACCCATGTCCTGGGCAGATAATATTCTACCCAGGCGGGACTCGAACCTGCGACCCTAGGATTAGCTGGCGAGGACTTGACCCCTCCGCCGCCGGGGCCTGCCTTAAATTCCTTTGAATATAAATGTATTGAAGTAATTAGTGGTATCCGACGTAACTTAATGGAGTTTTTTTAACATGATGATGATAACTAATGACTTCGTCTTTTCCAAGTATGCAAAACCAAGTTATAAGTTATCAACATTATGTTTACTTTATAATTACATTATATTTACCAAATGTGGAAAAAAGTTCTAAATTATAATCATTAAGTAGTTGTCTTTCCCATTATCTGCAGGCATTTATTTATACATTTGTCCTAAAGGTTCTTACTTTACATATCAATTGCCAATAGTCTTGATAAAAAATTCTCAATATGCACTTGTGCTCTGAGGGTGTGTCTTTGGGTGTTAATCTTTCGTCCATCATAAACTTTTTTATCGTCTCGTCTCGCTTACCGAGTGTGTGTTGGATTCTCATTATTCTCTTCGAGCCGGCCACAAGATCGAACGATTTGGATTGTCAGCTATTCTACAGTTAGAGATAATGTCTCTCAAAGTTGGAATAATGGATTGGAAACTGGAGCCTTGCAACTTTTACAGCAGTTTAAAAAGCTCCGCCCTTCCGTTTGGACATGCGCAGCCGTTAAGTTTTTTTTCCCCTTTATCGAAATCATGAGAAAAAATTTGGAGACGTTTCTTGGGAAATGTTTTCGGGGCCAGGGACACATGCCGTCTCCGTTTTACCTTAATTGGTTATTTTATCGGGTTAACCCTTTCTCCAGCTGACAACAAGTCCTTCTTCGTTCGAATTCGCTTCCTCCCCCATACTCATTTTTAACCCTCCCTTCCCCCGCCGTCCTCTTTCTTCCTTCCTCGCTGTCGCTCTACCACTGGCGTCATCGTCCTCTGCCCCTCACTCCACCGTCCCGTCATTTCTCGCTGGTCTCCCCGCCCCCTCTCCTCCCTCGACCTTAATCTAGTTTGATATCCCGAATACATCGCCTGGCACCAAAATCTTTCGACGCGAAAATCGATTCCAGGTAATTAAATGCGATTTTTATCGTTCCCGTGGTTTTCTTGCGTGGACTGGTCGATATGTTTATATTTGCCTCGGATATTTTAAATCTAACCGGATAATTCTCTGCAAGCTGTCGGAATTCGTAGTTGTGGGCCATTCAAGTATTATGTGAGACAGTTTTGGACGCCTTATTAACTCTCCCCTTAAGCAAGAAAGGATAAGAATTCACGAACCCCTCCTCCCCTTCATTCCCAACCTCTCGTAATATGTCGTGCATTTAAGGGAGGAGGATGCTTATGAATTAGCTAAAACTGATAGTATCAGGCCTGACTTGGTGGGAAAAGTGAATATCCTTATTGACCCTCTATGAACAGAATTATGAAACATCAGCAAGAAAAAAATACTGCGACTGTATTAGTTTTTAAAAATTGCTATTTAAGCTTTCTTTTTAAAAATTGCAATTTATTTGATGATAACATTTATTTTGAAATGTGACGTATTTGTACTGCATATATTTAATTTAAAATAATACTTTGCATGGTAATATTTTCGCAAGATATACATCAGCATTTCCTTCATAACGTACCTTTTTTTAAACTTTCCCAATTATTTCTTCATATGACAGCTGAAACTATTTATTTCAAAGCTCCACCAGGGCACGCCATCGTCAGTGAATAGCGTCTCGCATCTATGCATATAGTTTTACGAATCACCGAAAGAGACGCAACTTTCCTCACACTTAATCCGAAGCGTTACAATTATGTCTAGCGTAGCAACTAAATGGAAAATCCTCTTAGAAAGCAGATATTTCAAAGATTTAGGAACGCAACAAATTTGACTCGCTCGTCCTTAGAGGGTTAAAGTAACAATTTTGAAGTTTCCTAAAACTTGCACTATTCTGTTCCGACGCTTGTTTCATCTAATTGTGGCATAGTCATGTGCATTAGAACGGTTTGTCGGATGGGTATGTATATAGATGGAGTTGTAGGTGAGGATATAGTGGGATGAAGGGACGAAATTAAAATTTAACTAAGATCATAACCCTTCCCCTTACCCCTTCGCCCCTACTCTTTCCTCGCCTAGAAATGCACCTTTATATTCCCTCCCAACTAACCATTCAAATGCACATGACTATGCCACAGTTTGGTGAAACGCGCGTTATGCCGGTGTTATAGAAGTTTGTGGAATTTTCTCAGTTATTTCTCTTAAAATGGGTGTAAATTATTTTATCTATAAGCTGTTCTTCGCATCATTTGTTGAAATAATGCTTATGCAGGGAAGGTACAGAGAATACGTCAGGTAATATTGAGGGATGTTGTTCGTGCTCACCATTTAAAATATAAGGTTTGATTGTTTTTTACCCTTTGAGGATGAATTATGCACTCTGATAAACTTTGCACCTTCAGGCGTCACTTCGTGGAAGTGTTTTATATTATAATCCATGTTGAAAATAAGTTTTGCACTTTTCCACAAGTTTGGAAAAGTTCAAAACTTTTTTTCAATGTGGATTCAAATGAACACTCCAATCCTCCGTCGCAACGCCTGTATTTAAACTATAGTCCGCCTGGATATGTTCGCACTCTTTTTTATCATGTGTGCCGGGAAAGTGCCAAATAGCGAGGGGTTTCCATGTGATAAATGGTCAATTATGCCCTGAGTGCGTTAATTTTGCACTCTCGACAGCGTGCGTTCATGAAAGAAACGAACGCTCATGAGAAAAAACGCACACTCAATCGTATCTCTTTAACCTTTATTTAAATGTTTTCTCGAAAACTACCGAAACGTTTTTCCTGAGATCCGGTATTTAAGGTTCGTAGGGTGCGAGGAACCCATTAGGTCTGAAGGCCTCATGGCCGCAAGGGCTCTTTTATTATTCCCTCAATAAAAGCATTGAAATCGTAGCAGAAGTTCCTTATTTTACTTTTTACAATTACTTTCAATCACTATGTAGTGTTCAAAGTTTCACTGTCGGATTATAGAAAGAATGAGTTATGTAATTTTTGCAATCGATAATGTTATACACCTCGTTTTCATTTAAAAATCACGGTTCAATGGCAAAATGATAAATTTTTCTCAGATTTCAGTTATAGCATTTTGCCTTGTCAACCTGAACAATGGCTATTGGCGGGAAATTTCCCCGGGGCTTTTTACAGTTTATTTTATTTAATGAGCAATATTTGCGAATATTTATATGTATATATTTATAATTGCCGCTCAAAAATGATAACATGTAGTTTGATAACATGGAATCTCGTGAGGTATAGTTGCTAATAGCGCTACTTGGGCGGCAGGTTGTACTCCCTGCGCTGGTCTTGCGCCCAACGCTGCCCTCGTACGATATTCGCAACTATATTGCACTCGTTAAACTACCTTCATGTACCATTGGAAACCTTTTCGTGAGGGCAACTACGCAATGTTTGCAGTACTGATGATGGGTTTTTAAAAATCTCATTGCTCTAAAAAAGTATTACAAGAACGATCTCACGAGTTAATAAAATCTCAAGTAAGATGATCCCATGCCTCCACTTCCCCATCAGTAAAATAATGTATTGGAGGAGTACAACCCTCCTTCCTTCTTAAGGCATCTTAAGTAATTCGTGGAGTAACTTGGTATATGAAGTAGCCTTTGCTAGTTAGTTCGTGTCAGAGACTGCGATGAAAATGAAATAGTTTTATCTGGAGAGCTTGGGGATGACCTTGCATTCAATGGGTTTAAAGCGTGCCTGTTTGAAAGCGTTTCGAGCGGTTGGTGGAGAGCCAGATGAATAAGTTTTACTCGTGGCGTCAGAACATTCTTTCCGCGAACGCATCGGCTTATTTTTCTCGTTTATATGAAAGGATTGGAGAAAATGCAGATATTTACAAAAAAAGATTTATCGATATTCAAGTTGAGAACCTCGTGACACCTTTCTCATTTCTCAGTTCTTTTTTTCTGGATTATTCAGATTTGCCAAGTACAGGAACGAATCTTTTTGAGCCTTCATGCGGCCGAGTTCGCCTTTGTATAAATCATGTTACAGGGTCGGTGTGGAGCCAGGGTAGGAAAAGCGGAAAGAAAAGGAAAAATGTGGGGGGGGGGGGGCGCTTCTTAATTTTCAGCTTGGGATCTGGACTGAATAATTAAGCGGACACTCAACATCTGGGGATCGAGCGGAGGGAAGTCTGCGTGCAAACTTGCCTCATATCGCGAAGTTAGGGATGCTAATACCCACTCCGCGTGTGCGAGGTCGCCGTTCGCTAATTCCTACCTCTCGCTAATCTCGGAGCAGTTTCCTTCGGCCGATGTTTTTATCCTCTCTTTCTCCCTTCCGAGAGAGTGAGTATCGACGCGGTATTTCGTCTTCCGAGCGCCAGCTGCATCGTTGGTGCAGCGTCGTCGTCGCAGCTGTTGCAACTGCTGACTTACTTCGTCGAGTCCCTGGGGGAAGGTGGGGAAACCTGTGTGATTTAAGGCGGAGGTTTCCGGTGCCCGGATTATGTCGCTAAATCAGATGGCTCGGCTGATAGGCCGCTGGGAGTCACGTTTTTGGCGGTGCAAGGTTAAGTTTGCCTTGTTTCTCCGGGGGTGGTAGACAGTAATCGATGACTGGGCCATGTTAAGGTAGTTTAAGCGAGATAGTTCCCTTGTCATAATGAAGATCATATCCGAATCGTACGTTTAAATTCATGGAGCTGTAGGAAGCATGAATTAAATACTTCATTATTAATGGTGCAGTCATGATCATGCAGTCATATTATGGATTGGGATCTCGTTGCCAAAAAGTGTTGTCTAGAATTCCAGTAAACGAACAACTTTTTGGAAAGTGGTTCCCGCCTAGTGATGAAAGACGGAAGTTCAAATGTAAATAAACACGTCTTACCGGTTTTACCATGAATATAATTGGGTTTTACTTACAATTAATCATAATGCAGTGGGCAGTGGATAAAAAATGTAGTACTGCACGCGAGATGTAATTATACACTTGTTTAATATCGTCCGGCCTACAGATATATTTTATTCCTCTCCAAATTCAATTACACAAATGCACGATTAACTTCTTATCACTTCGTGAATATCGCTAATCGGAAATTTAATAATAAGGCGAGGTGTCTTCATGAGTATTCCCAATGGCCATCATTACAGTGTTGGTAAAAAGGAATGCACTTACCGCCTCCTTGAACAGATTCTTATTTTTCAATCCACGTCTTCTATTTTGGGTCAACGTAGACGCATACCGTTTTGCAGCCTGGTACGAAGCAAGTTCTGTTCAAACGAGGCATTCTGAGTTCTTTATTTAGGCAAAATAGGCTTAATGCATTCCAATTATAATCGGATTATGGCAAACATCGTAATCGGCACACGATGAACGTTTTATAAACCTTTTACACATTTTCTGTAATAGATATTTCCTCTCTAGCATTTAAAAAGTAAATTTTAGATAACAAAAACAGCAAGATATTATTCAAAGCATCAAGTAATTCATATCTCCTCGATCGTTATTGAATATTTACCACAGTCTCACGTTAGCAACAATCAACTAAGTCTATTTACAATAACAACAGAAAAGACTCTAATCGAAGAAGCTAAAAGGACTGGATGAACTAAAAGTGGAAATTTAGGCAACACGTAGCCTAGGCAACAATGCCGAACATCCGAATCCATAATATATATTCATGGGTGCAGTAATATACTTTCATATGACTGAAATTCTTAGTAATTAAATAAAAATATCAATTCTTTAACTTGAATCATTTTCTTCACGCGCTGAGTTCAAAACTCCTTCACAACGGAAGGTATTTTTCCTATCCTGAAAAAATTAATTCGGTAACTGTATCATTTATTTTTTTAAATAGTCGAGGGAGCATACAAACTATATACTGTTAATTTTTTGACGAGATATAGGTGTGAGAAATTCCTCAGTTTTTTCTAAAATGAGGTCTCTATGGAGTGTATACACGTACCATTTCCCGTGTGTTTTTCGTCAAAAATCTCAAAAAGTAGTTCGGTTAGAGGCTGATATTGGGGTATTTTTGGAAGGGTGAGATATTTAATTTCAAATGAAACCAAATTCGTTGATTTCTTCTTAAAATGATATTTCGCGCTATCTACCTAAAGGCTCAGAATGTCGGTCAAAGGTTCGATCCGATTCGTGGTGGTATCGGAACATGGTGGAAGTCGCCTGCGCAAAGCGTAACGTTTAGGAGGGGAGGGATTGTGAGGAAAGGGTCGGCAGCGCAGGGTTTGCAACGCAGCGTACATAACTACAACTTACGTGAGATGGCAGGATAGTGTCATTGAGGTGTATGGAGTGGGCACTACGTCATCTAACTCAGGCCTGACAACCGAAATAACATCCATATTGTTTAACCGTGCTCTTTCCCTACTTTCTTATGGATAGCACGACGGAATGGATTAATTAGTGGATATGTAAAGCAAGAATATCAACCATCTGTTTGAAATTTAAGGCAAGAAACTAGTGAAACATAGATGCTTATTGCTATGGATTCTACTCAATTTTACAATAGTTTTCATATAGAATACGAAGATGTTTAATTTTAATAAATAAACAAAGCACGTAAAGAAATTGCTTATTAATAAAGCGAATGTATGCTGATTTATAGCTAGTAATCGATGAAAAACATAGTGATCTTGCAAAATTAGTGCGTTAGCCCGCAAGCGCTCCAGGAAAATGTGGGTCAACGAAGATTGCGGACTGACTTCAGCTTCTAGCTGTGGCCAGCATATCAAGAGCCCTCTCCATATACCTCAATGGGATAATGTAGGCAGCGCACCTAACAGCTACGTTTGCGGTCCTTATAAAGCTACATCAAAATACGCTGAAGAGCACTAGATGTTGTACTGCCCACTATTTTTAATACTGAAAACTTTACAACACGTGTTTCGGCACTTTATTGGCCATCATCAGGTACTGTGTACGGTTTACCTGATGATGGTCAATAAAGTGCTGAAACGCGTGTTGTAAAGTTTTCAGCATTAAAAATAGTGGACAGTACAGCGTCTAGTGCTCTTCATTTAAATTATGCAGCCCCACAATATCTCGCCCAAAACTGTTGACTTCAAAATACGCTGATATTATTCGCAACCCACCATAGAGAACCATATAAATAATTGGATTTAGGAGGTTTCACCTCGACTGTGTGAGTCAAAACAAATACTTAATTCCAATTTAAAAAAATGGTTTAAAAAATCTTGCTTTCGCGGATGGAATACGTTATTATTGAAAAACAAAATCACTGCCCAAAAAATTCCGGTTATTCCACGAATGTATTTTTTATTTAACGCATGTTTATTGCCTTAGACGCTGACTGAAGTGCTATTTCTATGTAATTCTTTTTTGTAATTCCTACGTAATTTCTCCTCATTTTCACTTCAATTTTCGCAGTAATGAACGAATTACTCAAAATGTAAGACGTTTAAGATACTTCTATTTTATTTTCAATCAATATACCGGAAGTTTTCGCTTCTTATTTGCAGTTTTTCATAAAAATCCCATTTATAATACATAGAAAAATAATGTTTTTCCTCTTGTTTTTTCCCTCTTTTCCTGAGCGCCATGTAATTTCAAGTTGAACTTGCTAGAAAAATAGCACGAGAAGGCAATATTTGGTCGTTCACATCTATTGGAGTGCTTCAGTCGCTTGCCTTTAAAACTCTTCGACATTGCTCGCGATAATGAGTGTGGCATTTGACAGCATTTGCAGTGATAACCCGGTAATGCTTGCTCACTGGAAAAATATACCCGAATGGCATGGCTTTAAGTTAGACAACCCTCATAAGCAGTGGGGATGAGAGTAGTTCAGTGGTTTAATTTGACCAACCTTTTTGGATCGATACGATGAACAGACCGTTCTAGAGAACAGTGTTTCCCGTGGTTAATCTACGTAATTATGTGGATAAGAACGGGGTTCATTCCCGACGGTCGTGAATATGGAAATGATCTGAGCCAGTCCTCTCGCTTGTGTGTTGAGACAATCGGGAATATCTCTCGGAGTGGGACTTATCCGAGCCTCCGATCCCTTGGTCAGATAACCATCCCCACAATGTGGCCATTAATTTGTGAGTGCAAACAACAGCGATTTCAGTCTTGCATTAATATCGAGGCTCGGGTGGCTTTTAATTCCGCATACATCACTGGATATAAGTGGATACGGTCGATTCGCCGTATCCTCGCGTTGGCCGAGTATGTTAATGCCGTCTTTTCACTAGGGGTTCCGAATAATGTCTCTCGACGCACGTTTGCGTATGGCTCTGAAGGCTTTTCCGGAACACAATTTGCTTAATGCTCTCATCCTAAGGTTGCCTAATTCATTTCAGCCATTTTGTTTCGACATCCAGTTTAAGCATTACCTGCATCTTATGTTCTGGTTTTTCTTCTCTTTATGTCCTATATTTCTACAGCCAAATCTATTGAGTAATGCCACG
Organism: Ceriagrion tenellum; assembly: GCA_963169105.1. Classification (NCBI taxonomy): domain Eukaryota; kingdom Metazoa; phylum Arthropoda; class Insecta; order Odonata; family Coenagrionidae; genus Ceriagrion; species Ceriagrion tenellum. The sequence goes on along the minus strand of OY720639.1, from coordinate 59,692,801 downwards.
GTGCTAGAATTCGTTAAAAGCGACGCGAAAGGGGAAATTATTTCGCTGTTATCAATTGGACAAGGTTGGAGGATATGTGGATTTTGATAATGGGAAATAAATAATGGTTAGTTTCTTATGTGGGTTTATTTACTTTGCTCTCGACAGTTTTGCCCTTCGGGAGCTTGGAAAAGTTCTATCGTACGATAGTTTTCCCCTTTATTTTTCTTTTATCCGTGGGTGAAACGATTGCTTGTAACAGTCGCTTAGTTTTAATATAATGATTTTTATAATGATTTTTAAATGTTTTTTTTTTTTGCTTGCCGGACGATTCTGTTTGCCCGTATGTCCCCGGAATCCCGATAGGCTATTGAGCCTGTCATCAGGTTTTCCAGGGACCGGACCAACATTACTTGATACACATCCATGCCCTGGGTGGTGAGAAATCCACCCAGGCGGGACTCGAACCCGCGACCCTCGGATTAGCAGGCGAGGACTTTACCCCGGTGGCGGCGGGGTAAAATACATCGAGAGGATGAATTAATCCTGCTTGCATACATTCTACATTGATAATTTAAACCCTCAACCTTTCTCGACCTCTTCGGTCATCATGAAGCGGTGCAATAATAATTTATAATAATAATTATTTATTGCCTCTTCACATGATCAAAAATTACCTAATGACGTAGCAAAAATAGTTTAAGGGAGCGTTAGGTTACCCCTAACGCACTTGCCTGTTGTCGGGGGAACCTTCAAGACAAAAAAGCGATAAATACAAAAAAGTAATCACTACAGATGTAACAGTTTGAAAATTTATACAGAAAATATTTTAAATTCGAGATTTCCGAAAGAAGGTTACAACTATTTGCTAAAGTGTTGGCACTAATTTGTTTGAAATCAACAACCAGAGCTTAACCAACTTATGAAAGATTTAATATGATTTGTATGTTGAATTGGTTGTGGCAAGGAGTTGACTCATTTTATTTCATCGTGTCTAAATGTTTCGAAATGACTACTCTGAGCTCTTAGTTTATTTTCAAATCGAGGTCGTAGACGCAAATTAAATTGCAATCCTTAGCATTTATGCACACATGCGGAAGTTCTGATTTTTATCAATGAGGATTGTATCCTACTTAAGCCCCTGACTGTCCCTGAGCAATGCGCGTTTCTGCAATGGCTGATAGAGCTTGCCTCACTAAACTTATCTACTTTCCTCCTTTAGTTTGGTCTTTAAATTCTCCCCTTTATGCCCCACAGTTACCTTTTCACCGGGGTATTAAGGGACGTCTATTGAGTGCATCTCTGAAAATGGCCATGCCCCTAGTAGTTTACATTCGTGGAAGATATATGTTCTCCTTCATAGGCCATGAAACGGTGGATCTATGTTATGGTCCTACATAAATTTGAGGATTTGACACAGGATGAATTACATTCTCGGTCACGCCGGCAGGTGACGCCGGCATCGCGACGTCCATCGGTCCTTCACGACTCCTCGTCCTCTATCTCAAACTCGCTCTTTAGTATTGATGAGCGGCTTAGAAAAACTCTAGTTTAAAACGCCAAAAGCTCTCTCTTAAGCTCGAGGTAGGCAACTGCTCAGAACTCTACGTTAGAGTAGGCGTATGTAGGCCTAGGCGATATCGATAATTCAATATCAAGAAACGATAATTTGAGCATATCGTATAGAGGCGGTAACGATTACTCATATCGTGACGCTAAATATCGTCTTATCACGCCTCGATAAAATATCGTGATGTCTCCCGATAAAAAATCGCAATATCGCGCCCCGATCATATATCACGTTATTTTATCGCTACATTTTAAGGGGCACCATCTCGCGATATTTTATCGAGCGCAGTATCACGATATTTTATCTTCTGTCGAGTCTTTTATCTTTTATCGAGTCTTCTGATGTATCCGCGTTGACTACTGGGGCTCCAAAAGTCAATTGGGTGTCGTTGGGTGCAATCAATTGAATTTTACTGTAAATTTCGACGTGTCGTGGAAAACGAATATTGCAAAGATAATGGTAATGTGATCTCTGAGTATTAAATATATTTTTGTTTAGACTATAAACTTTGGTCAGATTTCCGATACTTTTTTTGTTTCGTTTATAATTTCGGCGTACAAGAAACTCTTCGGTAATCTATAATCGATGTAAAGTAAACATAATAGTTATCGCTATTGTCTCTTTTTGTACCTTCTGTTTTTTAATATTAAATGTAAGGGGATTTATTAAAAGTTGAAAATTTCTACAAGAGATCGACGGTTAAGAACGTTTGAGGACTCGTCAAATAGCTTAAATTCAATTACAGTGCACCCTGCATCTAGCGAAATCATTTGAAGCCATGATATGTTTTCAAGTTCGACAGTTTTCTGTTAAATCCATTGTGTTACTTCAATAATAGATTAAAGGTTATTCATCTGTCATCCATAATACGTGATGGCGTTGTTGTTTAGATCAAAGTTCAGAGGTTGATTGAATTCATAGGAAATTAGCAAAAGAACTGTGCTATGTGTCGTGTATAAAGTTTAAAAAAAATTAATTTGGATAATTTCTAATTCTCGCGAATAGTTTCTCATGTATTCGTTTTTACTTAAGTTTCTCCGCACTATGGAATTTTCTAGTTCATTAGTTGTCCCTTTAAAATGCATCGTAATTACGTCTCATCCGACTAAAGCCTGCCAAATCTTTTAGTCTCTCACATATCCCAGGTTTTCCGTAGTATATTTTCTCTGTGTACTTAAGATAAAATTTTCCCGTGGGAATAGTAAATGAAGTTCCATTAGGCTCAATTTCACGCGTCCAAGAAGCCATTCCGTTTCCGCGTTTTATAGTTTTCGTTTCACACGAGGTCATGCTGTATGAAAACCCTCGACCCATACCAGGACTAACTTTTTTTCGAATGAGACTGATTTCCGTTCAGCAAAGCTGTCAAACGAGGCTGGTGTTTTTTTTAGGTCCTAAATATAATATAAGTCGTAAGGCGCTTGACTGTTTGAATTTTTAAAAGCAAAGGGCTGAAAGCATTTTTTTGGTGGAATTTGAGATATTGGTTTGATTCTCGCAGGAAACAGTTCAGATTATTAGTCCACGAAAAACTGTAAAAAACGATGTGTGGCTGAGAAATGTTTTACGTACGGAGTATAACGTCAGTTGAAGAAAAAACTTTTTCCCCCAATCACCACCCCATTGACGCTAGTGCGGGCTTCTTCTGTTCACGTAAATTCCCTTGATGTTGTCATTCGCCTCGTTTCGGGTGTAATTCTTGGCTCCTTCTCCATTCAGAGTTTGCGTCACGTGTTCTAATCTCGGCCTTCCGGTTTGCGTTCCACTTATTCCAGTTCTCTTGTTCTCACCCATCCCTGAAGTCTCTTATTCCGTGGAAAAAAAATATTTTCTTGCATGCTGAAAACTGCGGATAAAACGAAAAAATTAAACAACAATTTAGGGTGTCTCCTAATCAAATTTGCTTTTTTTTTTTTAAGTATTCTTGAAGTACACATAAAGAGTTATTTATGTCTTGGCGATTCCCCTCAGTAACTCCATCTCTGCGGATTTGTTGCTCGCTACAGTGCTTGCTGAAAAAGTATTTTTGGTGTAGTATCTTCCTTTGATTTCGAATTTCTGTCATTGATGCGTTAACAGACGAATGCATTGAATTAGAATATACCTGCATAAAATTCGTTTTCTCCATATACCCAAGTATTACCGTGAAAAGGGCAACATTGATAAAATCTGCGGCAAAATTGACCACTCCTTTCTTTTTGTGGGGCGTTGTTCGAGATCCGTTCTACCTGTTGTACTTTTTCTTAATTTACCAAGCCAAAACGAAGCAAGACATGTGGGAAACGCCTTATCTTACAGCGCATTACCGATGCACCGTTATACATTTTACTCTTCAGTTCTGGAGTTAGTTTTGGATAGCAAAATCTTGTGTTGGCTGTGAGCAACATCGTTATGTATTTTTTTAAATGCTATATTAGGTGGACCTAAGTAACGTGGGGGATTCGTTGTATTTTTTTATTACAGCAGGAGCTTCTTCATGTCCAAAATCCCCATTTGTGCCGTGACAGTCGAAAATTTTCGAGTCTCTGAACACTTAAATCTCGGTCATAATCTGTTAGTGTACAGCTGAAAAGAAAATATTTTCAGCGATCTGTGTTAGAATTAATGTCGCCCATATTCATGCCGTCGCCTAGCATTAATGAATTATACTTACCGCTATAAATCTAATAATATTTTTAAAATTAAATATTTACAGTTGTAATTGTAAATATTGGGAGGATCCTCTACGTTTTTCAATTAAGTACGGTGGGAGATATAAATGTTGTGTTGAGTATTTATATAAGGAAAAACTATGGAACACCATCTGTTATTGTCGCAACTTGAGATGCTCAAAACCTAATTTCACGTATGTGTTTGGAGGAAAAAAAACGTATCAAATCGTATTCCCTTTCCCTTTAGGAAATGAATGATGAAAATTGCCTTGATTATCGGGAGAGGAAAATATAAATGAACCACGTACGGAAAAGCTTAAGGCTCTACCGTGAGTTTAGGGAAGAAAGTGAGATGTATAAACTACTTTTTTCGAATTTGACACGCCCTTAACTCTTCGTGTTTCTTCCTCATGCCTAGGTAACATTTCGTGGTTTTTGATGTGAATTAGACGTTCCATTTCAATCGCGTTCGCTTGAGTGCACTGCTTTAGAGATAGAGGGAGATAGGTGACTCCTAGGAATCCTCAATTACGCTCATTGAGAATGAGATGTCTGTATGCGGCGAGGATCGGGAGCTCGAAGTGTCTTGAGGAGACCTATAACTCCGCTCCGTAACTTCGTCCTTGGCAGTGGAGCTTGGAGATCGCGTAATAATAATTGATTGCGACACGGTTGATTGAAAACGTGTCGGATCGCCCCGTGACGTAGTTTAACCCGTGAATCAGGTCGAGTGTCGTTCGTTTCCACGTGTCTCTGTGGGTAAGCCTGCGAAATGCGACTGGATTCCGTCGGTAGTCATTGGGTGCGTGATCTCACGGTTTGGAAACGATATTTTTCTAGACCGTATCTAGTTTCAAGTTAGCGTTTCCAGGCGTCGAATTTGCCCTCACGCGTCTCTCCGGCGTCTCATCTTCGGAAGACAAATTCGAATGCGGAGACGCCCGTGGAAGCTCGCTGTTCTGCTTGTTTTTCTCTACCTGAGCTAAATAGCTGGTTTCAATGAGTTTGGTGCCGTTAATAAATGGGAAAAATCTGGAGGTGTGCTGTCTGTAATTTTCTAATTAGATTCATCATAAAGATTTCGTTTTACTTGGGTAAAAACATAGCGGGGATTGCGGTGTTGTTTTGTGCAATAATTTATTTTTTTTTTCGTTTTTCCCTTAGATGTTTATGCTCGCATTGTTTGTCTACGTGATTGGCATGGGCCAAATCTGGCGTTGTATTAAGCCTACTATGAACGAAACTCCATGGGACCAAATTTTTATGTTCTATACGACAGCCTGAGTAGGTGGATTGGATATTTGGGGAGGCGACAGACAACTGAGGTAACTTGCGCCGTAGGGGACAGGTAAGGGAGGAAGGGTGGATAGAAATCCGGCGTCGGAATTAGCCTGCTCTTAACGAAAGGCGCCAAGGGGACCACGGTTTAACGTCTCATCCAACGGACGGGGTACTGCACTATAAATGCTCACCGCAAGACACTCGAGGAGGGATCAGGTTTTCTCTGGAAAAAATCCTCCTCTTCAAGGATTTGAACCATGGCCATCCCTATGGTTAGTCAGTACTCTAGCCGCCACACCGACCCAATCCCCTTGAGTAGGCTCTGCACTTGCAGTGCACTTCGCATGGAATTCAGGTGCAGATTGGAAATCCTTTGAATCGATTTGGTTTTGTTCCCTCAGGATGGGAAGCCGGTACATCAGCCACCAAACCAATCCCATACCCCAGGTACCTATTTCAATCGTATTTGACGTAATGAGTGTACCATTAGGAGGACCCGCCTGCATTTTTATCCCAGCATTTCTGATAAAAGATCAATTTAAAAAAAAACCCGAGTAGACAGTCTCTCGAGTCCCGGTCGTTTTATTTCATTTCATGAGAGCAGAAATTTGAAGTTGAGAGAGCGTTGCGGAGAGTGGGTTGGGAAATGTGGGCAAAAAAGTATTAAAATTAAACACGCGAGAACACGCGAGCTCGCTTCTCTCAGTCAGACTGTGGATATGAATTTCAATAGCGGAACAATTAAGGCCTGCCAATCCCCCCCTGCTCCCCCTCATAATACTGCTGAAGTAGACTGGCTGTTGCCAGACTCTCCCCGGGTGCTGTTGCGTGTTGAAAGCGAGCGGACTGCGTATACGCGGAGGGAACGGCAGAAAGTGAAAATTAGATCTTAGGGAGGGGGTGGGGGTGGTTCTTTTTTTTTGTTTCGCGGACAGATTTTACTGAAGAGGAGGGGCTTGTTTGTTCTAACAAAACAGATCATTCGTGATTTTTTTCTCCCTCCCGAAGTTCACACTGCTTTTACTCGTTTTGGAAAAAAAACTCCTACAATACCTACTGATGACAATGCTTACTTGGTGCGAAATTTAATTTTTATTCCTTTTTTTCCTTTTTAAGTTTTTCTGCATCATTATTCTCGGTGACATTGCGGCTCAAAAAATAATCATACGTGTCTCTCTTTATCATTTTAATGTTTTTTTTTTCCTTGCCCGAAACTCAGTGGCATGAGCCTTATTGTCGTAATTTTTTTTTGGCACCATTGATTCGGTGGAGAAATGGACTCGTGCGTGTGTTTGCTCTGGCTGTCATTTGTTTTCATTTTCCAAATTGAATTCTGTAGTGCTTGTGTCGTTTTATTTCGCGATGACGCCCGTATTTACAAATTTGAATGTTGGTTTCGATTGCGTGCTTAAATTATTATTGCCGAAAATTTGCCGATCTTAGCAAAATTCTTATTAATTCATTCCTTGAGGTGGTACTTTTTTGTACTTTTTCTTAGTACTTTTTTGAATTGGTTGACCGATGTTGGTTAGTTTGAATGAATGTAAAAGTACTGTCATTTGATCTACTCTTACTGTCGATGTCTACTTCATTCGAAGTTCGTTGATTTATTCAGGTAGGTGTGTTAACTCCCTTATTTGTCATATCCAAGATCGTATTACATATTTCTAGTTCTTCGCCTACCAATCACCATCATCTCTCTTACTGCCTTCCGCTTCATTGAAGGGATGTAAGTTTAAGAAGAATAATTACATTGAATGTCAAGTATTGTTTAGCCAGAAGTAAACCATTATGTCCTGAATAACTCTTCGCATAGTTCTTTTAACATTGACAGTCTGTTGTTAATTTCATCGAGAACTGGTGATTTTGGTCACAACTATCTTACGAAGTCATGTGCCTCTTTAATTTCGATCTAATTACGTTCACAACTTTCTGGGATTTTTTTGATGATTTGATGTGTGTATACCGAAAGTTGTAACGCTAAAGTGTGAAGCTTTATAGAGGTTAAGAAATGAATGAAGTATCGCATAGGAAGTAGAGATGGGTCGTTCGCGAACGAACGGGTCCATGGATAGAACCGGAAGACCGAGGACCGACATCTAGGGAACGACTATTCCTTTCGGTCCTTCGTTCATTTCTGCCAGTCGATCCTTTCGGTCCGTCGGCCTGAGATAGGATGTTCTTAGTAATACCCCAAAAATAAATCTGCTGATACTAGGGTCGTAATTGGCAGTACTTTATTCTTTATATAAATTAAACCTATTCACGAAACCATGTAAAAAGTTGGTGATATTACTTCAATTTTTTCAATCGAACATTCTTAAACGCCATCATTACGGTGTACTAAGTATATCTAGGTATTTTTACATTCCCTAAGCGCTGAGAACATGCTAAAAATAAAAAATAAACATGCCACAAATATAAAAGGAACGGTGTACGAGTGAATGGGAACGGGTCCAGAGTGAACGAGTTTCCAAAAATGAACGGGTTTGCCCATCTTTATTAGGAAGATCAAGAGTGGAATGCATCAGGCAAATTATGGAGGACGCAAAAGTGGATCATCTTGGGGGAATGAAGGTTGGCTGAGAGAAGGATGAAGTACAGAGCTGCAGCGTACCTATCTTCGGATTGATGACTACTAGTAATGATGAGAGAGGTTCCACTTGAGATAGAAGATGATGTCTTTTATCTTCATACTTTGGCTAGTTAATTTTCCGAAGGACGTCGAAAGGGCGTATTTATATCAGTAATTGTAACGTTATCTGGAGGCCGATCTTCGCTCGAATTAAAAATTACTTCTTCGGGCGAATATAAGAAAATGAGAAAATACATGCGAGCTGAGCAAATTAATGTTAGTCACTCAAACCTTGTCGCTAGCTCACCATTTGTTCATCTCTCCGACTTATGTATTGCCATCCTTTCCCGCTGGCTTTCCCCTGGATGAACCAGCAACGGCGGCTGTAACCGTCGACCTAATCTGAAAAATAGCAAGAAATTCATCGAGGTGTGTTGTGTGATCCAGTAAGTCCGAATCGAACTTTTAAAATAAACATTCAACTTTCTCACGCAATTTAGATCCATTTTCGTTGTCATAATTATATTTTGTCATATTTAAAAGTCGAATGATACAATACTATTACTTTAAGTTCGTGTGATTCCCATGCTTTTTTTTAATTTGCCTGGAAGTCTACTGATTTCAAATTCGATGTATCATGAGGAATGTTCTTGGATATGAGACCTAACCCAATGAATTCCCAGTGTCTTAAACCATGAACCCATTTCCGCCCAGAAAAATTTTTGTTTGCGATTTTTATGAATTTTTGATGTTTGTGACCTTGAACAACGCAGTTTTGAAAAGTTGATTACGGTTACTCCTACAGAACGTCATACACGGCGCGTCAGGTTGTAGCCGTATGGCTACGGTGGGCGGAAATGGGTTTATATATGCACTTCTCTTCACAAATATTAAAGCCATTTTGAGGTGAATTTTACATCAAAACGGACTTATAATCATCTCTCGTTGAAAGGAATTAGACATGTATTTTTGTAACAGGATGAATTCGCTCCATCATGTCCTGGATGGTGAAAATTCCTTCAAGGCGGGACTCGTAAGCTGAGACCCTCGGGTATCAGGCGAGGACTTGCCATGTCGTCCTTGGGGACTAGAGGATGGAATAAGTCTCGTATTTTTCTGTTGTAGACTACAAAATTCTATGAAGCGATGCGGTTGAGTGTATAAGAGATTGGAGTCGAGAGCTGCTAGTAACCGATCATCGGATTGATGGCTGATGACGTTGCGATTATTTGCGACGTCGAAAAACTGCGCCCTGGCGAGTCGGATTGTGCCTGTGCATGTACATGCAGATTTATTTTTCCGCGCGGGCGGAGTTTCCTTGGGCAGGGGGAAGAGGGACTTAAAGAACGTTTTTCGACGATGGTTTTGATATTGAGCGTCCCCGGTGTGGTTACACACGCATGGCAAATGCGATCAAAATATACGAGTGGAGGGTCGGTGGTGTCCATAAATTTCGGGGAAACAAAAACCCGCTCTGCAACCCGCGAGTGGTCCCGTGTGGTGGAGAAGGTGGAGGAGGAGGAGGCCGGGACCCTTAAAGAGCCTCAATGAGGATTTATGATAAGTGAATTGTGATGGCTGGAAAACGTTTCTAGGCACGCGAGACCGAGATTTCCGACCTTCCGTCGACAGTTTCAAGGTCCGCCCTCCGCGCGTCCTCGAGGATATCCCAAGGGGAAACTTTAAGGAGCTTGGGTCGTTAAGTGAAAGATATGATTTTTCCCCCCCCCCTCGAATTTTCTGCACTTGTGGTGCAAGTTTCCGTCTGCTTGTTTACGTCATGAGGTCTTATATTTCTTTTCATTCCAAGGACGAAGTGAAAATCATTTGCATATCGATACTGGGATGGTGTTCCTATTAGAAAAACTGTACATCACGCTTGAAAAATCGATATTTTCTCTTAAATGTATGACATTAGTTTACACACCGATTGATTCTAAAGCTATCGAAACCATTATTCACTGTTGTTGAAAACTGTTGAAACCTTGGTCGGATACGTTTTTGGAATGGATCGGTGAGAAAAGCTCGTAGTCATTCCTTTATGATGAAGCACTTCTGTGAAGTGAAGCATTCGTCAAAGAACCCGATGATGTTACATGGATATTTTTCTGAAAAATGAAACAGTAAAAATATTTAGGCATTGATCCCTCGTTGTAACGGGAGTTACCGACGACTTACTTGTAATACTGCTCATAGTATGCTTATAGGAAGATTGGAAACGCGCTGCTGTCTTGTTAGATTTGGTTTTGTGTCGGGGAAAAAGTATAACTAAATACATAAGTATATATTATTCTGGCGTAGGCTTGGAGGAGGAAGATTTGGTTGTTGGAATAGGTAATGAGGGGTGAGAAGATACAAGAAAGAGAATGTGTTTTATCGACGGTATGTTGGGAAGTAGGACGTATGCTGATATGCGGAAAGAACTCACCTAGGGAGTTAAGGGCCTTCGGCCAGTAAAACTATCTGTTATTTAAAAAGTCTATCATTAAATACCTGTCTTAACCGGGACAACCACCTTTTAGCCCGTTATACACGGGGAACGAACTTGCATTATTTTCAACTGCATTTTTTCTCAATTTGGCGTGAAATTCGTCCTCAGTGGCGACGGGGTTAAGTCCTCGCTTGCCAATCCGAGGGTCGCGGGTTCGAGTCCCGCCTGAGTGGTTTTTCACCTCTCAGGACATGGGTGTCGTTGTTCACCTGTTGTCAATGTTAATCACCCGATGTAAAAGACCTTCAAAGTGCTGTTTTCGGGGTTGTGAGAATAAAAAAAAATATCAATTGAAGATACGGCAGGGGCTATTTTTCCATCTCGCGTTCATGCATTCGCGCATGCATTCTTGCAGTTTACCGCTTTACACGATGCAGTTTCATATGCACGTTCGTACGTACATCAGCTGGTGAAATTACGTGCCCCGTGTAATACGGGCTTAAGGGTCATTCCTAAGGAAAATGAAAAATGGTGGAAGTGTTGCGTCAACGATTTGGCTGAGCTCTGGGCCCTGGGAGCACCTCTTATGAACTCCTAGTCAAGGATTTACGGAGCACGAGAAAACACGATGGTTGGCTCCTACCATCCGGCGCGGACATTCATTTTAATTGCGTGGAAAATTCGTCATTTTTTTTGGAAAACAACTGAAAACTAAAATTAATTGCACCTCTGATGGTCAGGGAGGGATATTTGGGCAGTCGAGTTAAACGTAGAGAAAGAAAAATAATCATAATTAAACATTTATTTTCGTAGACCTTTACATCGGCCTTTCAGACTTTTTTGGTACATAAATTTAATGTTTACATAATATACAATTTTAAAATAATAATAATAATAATTACTAGACAAATGCCGACACAGAAAAAAATAATTATTATTATGTGATACGCAATATACACAAAAACAAATCGAATTCCTTACTAATTTCAAGTGAACAAATGTTCTTGAATATGAGACGTAGCCCTATTAATTTCTAGTGTATATTGCGGTAAAAATGACGTCTGCGTTTGACTTATGTGTAATGACGAAAAGCGCCAGAGGAAGCACAGTTGTCGCTCCTCACCCTCGGAATGCTACGCTAGTAGTTCTCTGTACTAGACACCCAAAAGTGGTCGATATCTCACTGAAAAATCCCCTCTGCTGCCTGTAGTCGAACCCAGTACCTCGGGGCGGTAATCTAATGGTACAGCCTTGACAACAACGACCCAATATACCCTTCATGGAAAATTTCCATCATTCATGACGGCCAATGCCGTTCGGTAACTCTAATATTAACCGGCAGATAGCATCGGTGTAAACATTTTTTTCTGTCGTCAAAACTCCATTGGCATTTTGCCATAACTTGGTATTCTTAAAAAAAGAATAATAATAGAACTTGTTTACGAACGATTCTGCCGGCTGGAAAAATCAAACAAAGCCGCTGCGGTTGGTTACCCTAGCGATCCTAATTCTATTTTTATCTTTTGAGGTCATGAGTTTTAGATGTGAATGAATAGCCGTTAGATGTCGCCACGGTCGGAAAACAGTGAATATCTAAATGGTTTTTCGCATAGAACATAACGGTCAGTGACCGGTTTCGTAGGTGCGGTGTCGACCACTGGTTGTATTTATGTCAACCGCCATGAAAATCGAAGGGAAACATTTAATTGTTACCAAATGAGTAGGTACATATTTTTATTTCGTACGATTTAAGTGTTCAGAGCAGAGTGTGTTTTTACTCCAAAAGTTAATGCAAACGGATTCAATTTTAATTTTTTTTTGCAATTTTGATTTTTCAATTCAACTATATAGATCCATTTAGAAGCCGCCTTAGCTCATAATTTCCTGCTGCGCATTGTGAGTTGACGTCGGGTATCTACTTAAATGACGGCATGTGGATTCCCCTCTTGTGTCGAATGAGTTGTTTTAGAGTGTCTAGCACTATTTCATTTTCGCCCTCCTTTCACTGTAATTGCGGTAGCATTAAATTCTCTGATCGTTCCAAGAAAATACAGTTCTTACTCTCGTAATAATCGGAATCATGCTTACCTATAAGAACCATGCACCAACAGGACATGTCTGTTATGAAGTACAGGATGGCTGTCCCTCTTTCAAATCCTCTATAAAAACTCTGAAATTATCTATTTCCTGAAATATCCTGCAATATTTGCTGCTGAAAAGGTTAATAAGTTTTGTTAAATTCATTAGCTTCAGGCTTAAATTTGTAAAACTTTTCCATAATATTCAGGAATTTCCAAAAAACTAGCAAGTTTCACGTAGAATATTTGTGGACCCCATAAGTCAAGGGGTCTAAGTGACATTTAAAAAAATAAGTTACGTTCAGGAATGGGATGTGAAAATACGAATCTTTTAGGTGGTAAAGGGATCTAAGTGATTTTCTTGACAGGTGATGCTACCTAGGGTAATGCCTCTTAACTACCTAGTGGGTTGTACCAAGCATTTTCAACTTTGACTTAAGTTTTCTCAAAACAACGATTTCGTTACTGAGACCCCTTGACTTCTGGGGTCCTCATTTATTGGACGACCAGTTTCGTCGAATAGTCTTTCAGATTGATGACCTGATGATGTCGACTATTCGACGTAACCGCTCGTCCAATAAATATTATACGTAAAACTTAAAAAGTTTTTGATAATTCCCGAGTTTTTGTTCTTGTGTAAACATATCCAAACCATATACAGTTGAGGTGAAAGTGGACTACATACCCAAGGTTTTCTTCTGTGAAAGGAAATGAAATAAGAAAATAAAACCAACCGTGAAATGTTGTAGTATAAATAGTAGTGTTTTTTTGAAAGGGTGCTTCGACAGCAGCGGTCATTTCGCACCCCTTACTCTATCAAGAGTCCTATTACATCAAAATACTGCATGTCGTGTTAAATTATATTTTTTGTGATAATCGGTAGTTCGGAGATATATCATTATTTTATTTATGTTTTCATGATTGTTACCAAAAATTTGATCGATTTCACCTTGAATTAGTAGTTTTTCTCTAATTGACCGGTACTTGTTTCCGTTCCGTTCCAGCGTTCCGTCAGGAGATGTTTAACACTGAGGGTTGAGTCGCATTCTTCACATTTGGGTGGTACTTTCTCCTCCGTAAAATGGTCTGAACCATCCTTGAAATATCTCGTTTTCCATTAGGAAAACCGGGAATATTCCTTGATTTTTGGCAATAGAAAATCGGACACCACTGTAAAAATAGCATCTTTCTGAGAACAGATGTCTTGGTTTGAGCTCCACTTCGCGTCAGAGTGGACTATCGTGGCGGAGGGTTGGAGTCCACCGGGGTCTTCCCAGGGTACGAGACCCCCAAGGGGGTCCTCTCTTTGGTTGGATTCACTTTCTCCTCATTTCCGGGCGGTTGGAGAGCTCTCAGGAGTAGGTCTGTGCCTTTGGGGATGACTTGTGATTTTTATTCATCAGCAGTGTCCTCCCACGACCGAAGTGTGTTGTCACGGGGAGTCTTTTTTCCTGGGAATCCAATGGGTCGTCCTGTCGGACCGAGTCCAGTTTTCCCGCCGCCCCTCGATCCGAGACTCCATTGAGGCGATAGGGTATGGATGGTGTTTTTAGGATACGCAGTGTTGCCGAACGCTGACAGCTTTGAGAGCGCCGACGACGCAAGAAAAATCGCCCGCGGCCGTTCTTATTTTTTTATGATGGCCCTTTTATTACTTTCACCTTACGTAGTGCTGGACGGGGGAGGGAACCGTCATGGCCACGAGCAGTGTACTATCTATAGATGTAACCGAAGCACTCATGTATATCTTTTGTGTTGTGTTTGATAAATTACCCAAAAATGTAAGGGGATAGATTACAATACTCCTGCGCAAAAGTGATCAGTTAAAAGAAACATTACTTTTTTAAAAAGTAATCACAATTATAAGTAATGAAAGATCTTAGGTTTTCCTGGTGTATCTGCTGGATAAATGTTTCTCGGGTGTTCCACCGGGTAAGTAGGTCCGTAAGTTTCGACGTTTCGGAGAACGACTTGCTCTCAATCTTCAGGGGTTCTGAATCATCTGAGCCATCAGAACCCCTGAAGATGGAGAACAAGCATTTCTCCGAAACGTCGGAACTTATGGACCTACTTACCCGGTGAAACACCCGAGAAACATTTATCCAACAATTAATAGCATAAAACAATTAACGTATAAGTTACCGCAAACTGTTGGATTGCCGCACAGTAATTTATGAGAGCTTTGGGCTAATAAATATAGCATTTGAGCACATTTTTACGTAGATTTTTTCCTGTTAGAGACCCGACCATTACCCCTTCAGCAGCGAAGTTGGTAATAGTTAAATTGAAAATAATAGTCGAAAAAAATTACTTTGAAAAATGATCTCGCACTTGTTGTCTATCGAAAACTGGAGTTCTCGACGTTATCGCTGATCGATTAAGCGCCTATTACAAATTATTTCGAGAGCAACAATTATTTTGTGAATAGAGTAGCAGTAAAATTACAGCTTAACTTCCCCAACCAAGTTCCAAGTTATGATTAACAGGAAAAGTAAGCCATATGTAATCGTTACCAGCATTGGATTACATGTAATCGACAATTTCCCATAACTGGCTCTTTAGGTCCCCTGGACGCGTTTCAGCTATGTACTCCGATCTCGTACGTGAGTGCTTGTTTGTTAATGAACATGAATTGAGTTTTACAGTCACATGTAATATTAATCTTATTAATGGTTAATAATACACAACCTGAATTGTGCTTGACATTTCCTATTGAATATGCTTGCTTCATCGAAGAGTAGATTGATATTAATTAGTAATATTAAACATTGTCATTTTGGCGATGGTGTGCCGTTTTTGCTTCTAAACTTGTATCATGTTACATCCCAAATGTACGATATCTGGGTGATCACAACCTGTTTGGCTCGTCATTTTAATGTTAATATGTATGGAATGAGATATGCACTCATCTGATGAGTTTTTTGACGAGCAGCTTCATCGTGAAATAATGTTGTTATTGTCTTCGTGAAAGCATTTTCTAACAACGTTTGCAAAAATATTTCTCCTGAAAAACCAATCTGAATGGAACTTGTATTCTACTAGTGAAGTACGTTATGTGATTGATAGATGGTCTTACATTCAAAGAGACAATTCCGCTCCATTTAGTGTACTCCTAAGTTATTCACCTATTGTTAAGTAACTTTATCCTATATTGCCGTCACTTTAAATCACTATTTTGTAATTCAAAGGCATCAGGTGAAATACAGGAGTATAAAGTCGAGAAATTGCCCCACTGATCACGGTTCACGCAAAACCTTGAGGTTTGTTGAGCTCTTAATAACAGTATAATTGATGGCGATTTTTCCCCTCGCCAACATGTCGTATGTATTTACCCGCGTCATAAGGGATTTTGCGTGATTTTAAACGAATTATGAGGTTTGAATTGCAGTATGGCTCCAATTTATTTAATTAATTCAGTGATACAAAATTTTTGTAGCTTATATTATAGAGCATCTTCAATACGTGAAAATTAAGAGGCCAGAACGGCATCATTTTCGCTGATGTTTTCCAGTCCCTATCGTGATTATACGCTGTACCGGATATATATATATATATATGTTTATTTGTTGCCTGTAGAAATTGCCAATTGCATTCCCTTCTGTAATTATAATTTTGAATCATCATGCTGATTTTACCAGGTGACGCTTTAAATACTGAAGCAAAACGCCATAATTTATTGAAAACCACCCCTAAGTCCTGATGATGTGCGTTAATTAACAGGAAACGTTGGGGAAGTAATGAGTGTATTTCACTTTGTCATCTCGATAAACCTCGATAATCTCGATAGACGTGAAGATTTACCAAAGAAAATATTTAATTATTGTATAAATAATGAAAATATAGATTTATAGACTCATCATCATCTGGTGTTCTGCCTGCTGGCAGGTCTCGTACACCACTGCTGTCTCCATCCGCTTCTGTCCCGAGCTTCCTTCTTTGCTTCATCATAGCTGATGTTCTTCACCTGATCCACCAATTTAATTCTTCTCCTTCCTCTCTTTTTCTTTCCTTCAATTGAACCCTCAAGTGCCACAGTTATTATACTTTTCCCTCTCATCACATGGCCCAACCAGTTTCCTTTCCTATTCCTTATTTCCTTTACGAGCGATCTTCCTTCTTTTACTTTGCTCAAAACCTCTTCATTTCTCATTTTATCTACCCATCTTACTTTTTCCATCCTTCTCCACACCCACATTTCATAAGCTTCTATTCTATTCCTTTCCCTCTTACCCAATGTCCACGCTTCACAACCATACATGAAAACGCTCAATGAATAACATTTAGCTAGTATCTTTCTCAGCTCCAGATCCAGGCTTTTATTGCACAGCAAGTTTTTCTTCTGGCTGAAGGCCTCTTTTGCCATTGCTATCCTTGATTTTATTTCTGCAATACTTCTCCAGTCGTCTGTCACCATCGTTCCTAGGTACCGGTAGCTTTTCACTTTTCCTATTACACCTTCATTTATTTTCACACTCGTATAATTTTCACAGTTTACTGGCATCACCTTTGTCTTTCCTAGGTTTATCTTCATCCCATATTCCTTCATCCCTTCTTCCAAAACCTTTATCAACCTTTGAAGTGATTGCATATCATCTGCTAATATTACCATGTCATCTGCGAATCTTATACTTCTTATCTTCCTACCTCCAATGCTGACTCCTTCCTCTCTCCCATGAAAAGATTTATGGATCATGTCCTCAACATATATATTGAACAAGGTTGGCGACAGACAGTATCCCTGCCTTACTCCTCTACCAAGATCCACCCATTCTGTCATATCCTCATTTATTTTTAATGCAGATTTTTGCCTCATATATATGTCTCATTCATTTATAGACTATAAAATCAATATTTTTTACGCTTGTGTCGCATTAGTGGAGTTTGGCCGTGTGAATTTCTGTGATCATGGGAAAGGTTGTGGAGCTGTGAATCACTGAGTTCCTTTCCGCGAAGGACATGTTGATTACGACTTCAGAAGTGAGCTACACTCCTCGCTTCCTGCTCACTAAAAGCTCCCAGCCTCGAGTTTTCCTTCCCTCCCTCCCCATCCCTTATGGCGCAAATTAAATCAGTCATCGCTATTAGCCATCTCGGAATGAATGGCTCCAAGGGCTCTCCGCCATCGTAACTTCCCATTGGCATACAAAGAACTGAAAAAGGAGTGCTTTTCACGCGTTGCCCAAGAAAGGATTGAGGTGATAGGAAAAAAGAATCGAACTTTAATCGCATTTATTAATGCAACTTAACACTTCTGTTCGGAATTAGAACTGAAGGAGTGACTTCAAGTGAAACCCAATTGAACCTAATATTCTCCCACGATGCCTCGCGAGATGCCCTCATCTTCGTAAAAGAAAGTCCTGATGTTAAATATTGTTACATTAGTTACGGTTCGAAGATGTGAACGTACTGAAAATCCTTTCGATTAATTATTTTTGCCCATTAATTTAGCAACTCGCAATAGAATGTATGTGATATTCTGACTCTCAGCTTGGTGAAACTTCATTATTGATGAATAATCACCCTCATCCGGATACCATCAGGTGATTATGAGGACCTTATGATTAATCTGGTGGACCACTTATTAATCTACGGTGAAAGCTACCAAGTTTGTATAGCGGTTCGTTCTCTATAGAATTTCGATTTAATCATCCAGTATTCGGGCTTTTATTTAATTTTAGATTTTAGTTTATATTCTTTAATTATGCTTCATATGCAGTCGTCTCCTCTCAGATGTGAAGTAAGGCGCAAGCATATGAAAACCGAATTCAAAGATGCCCTATTATCCGAATTCGAATTTTTAATTAGGTACCCTTCCCATTGATATGGGTTTGTTCATGTGTTTGTTATTATCCAGAGTGATAATGATTATAGGTCGATATGTTAAATCTCATTCATCATAATAGGTGTACTACATTGATTTCATTTCCTGAAATGCTTATCTTTTCCCATCCTCTTCCACGCTATCGTAATAATCATCCTCCATATCCCCCATCCATTCATACCCTCCCACCTTAAAAATCCTAGGTAGATTTTATTTAAAGAATCAACATTGAAGTAAGCTAAATGAAGACTATTCGAATATCTTTATATATATAATTCTTCTTTATGTATGTCACTAAACTCCTCCTAAACGGCTAGACCGATTTTGATGACATTTTTTGTGAGTGGGTTCCTGGATGGTTTAGATTCACAATTGGACCCGGTAGGTGGCACTGCGATCGAGTTCTGGAAATATTTGTTTTACAACAAAATTTTTTCTAATGATTTTTCACATATCAGAACATATAACCCCAAAATTTCATCCCCCCCCAATATTTTATAAAATAAAAATATCATAAGTTTATAAATAATTGACCGTTAAAAATCTTTTGTGAAGTTCATGAATGAATGACCAACTGAGAATAATTTATAGTTATGTTTGTGTACCATAGGTGGCGCTGATATTGATTTCTGTGGTATTTGCCGTACACATCAATGCATGCGAAAGTCGTCGCTAGTTACATATATTTTTATGGACCCTTTTACCAGTCATTGTACCGAACTGTATCAACTCTGTTGAACTAACGCACTTTGACCTCAGATCCTGTATAAATTTAAATGCGCAGCTAATTGAGTCGAATTGATGTCTTAGTTTTATCACCACGTCTTTGGGTCATAATTCCCTGGGAATATTTATTTATGATGAATAGTTTTCGCTAAAAGATGACAGATAATGAAATTATGAATTACTTAGTTTTCCACAAAATATTTATTACTTTCTTACGACCCGAGTTTCATCGCTGCGTGACATCATCAGGTCATTCAGGCCTCACTAAGTAATTCATCATTTCATTATCAAGGAATTCCACCAAGTTCCTGCCAATACCATTAATTCTATGACATATAAATGATGTGTTTTTCCTCCATCTTTCCATTATCTCATTCAATTCATGTGAATTCGAGATGAACCTGCAAAAGGCAATAGCGTTAAAAAGCAGGATTTTGTTGTTCATTCCGATCTAGGGCACCATTAATTGTCAAAATGTAAATTACATGTAAAAAAGCGTCATCTTCCTGTGGAGCCACTTTAATAACCATTAATTTAGTGGTTTGTTGGTCCCCTCTTTGGGCGTCTCGCGAGGGAATTCGGAAGAGAAAATGATGGGAGAAGGAAGTTGAAGACGTCGCCCGGCTATGCATCGATATTTTTTGGTGATGTAGTCAATTTTTTCCACCTCTTGGGTCGTCGGGTACGACGTAAGAGGAATGACTGTGCGGCGTGTAAAGCGACGGCCGCCGCCGGCCGTGCCAAAACTCGCGGTCGGATGTGGGAGGCCAACCTCCCCTCCGGTGTCCCCTCCCTTCTCAACCCACGTCCCTTCTCATCCCCCGCGCCTCTCTTTGCCTCACTCTCTCCTCCCCCTCACCCTACTACTATAAACTCCTCCCATCGCCGCCGCCGGCTTAGATCTCCCGTCTGCACCCGCGGAGTCCCGCACACAAGAGGCCTTCCTCCGCGGGAAAGAAGGGGAGTTTTCGCCACCCCCGCCGCCGGATTCGCAGACCCCGCGTCCTCCGCATTATGACTCGATATGGCTCTGCATTGGCGCAAAAAAGATAGCTTATCCCCTCCGCCGTCGTGATTGTACGTCGTCTGCGTCGGTGCCAACCGATTTCGTCGATCGCGGCTCTTAATCTTCAGTTGAATGACATTAGTGGAGCTTGCCTTTTCGGAGCAGTTAATCCAGAACAATGATGTCGATAGGTATTAGTGATATGGCTGCCGGTGTTGTCACATTATACCAATTAACAATGATAGGCTCCTTGAACCGAAGCTGAAGACTGGTGAAGTTTGGCAACATCGGCCCTCAGAGCGCTCTATATCAACATTAATATTCCTTTACAGATCCAAGAGACAATGATGTCGATGCTTATTTAGTAGTATGGCGGCAGGTGATGCCACATTATTCCAAGAAATAAAAAAAATCAAAAATACTTTTTTAAGCATTCTTTTCTAAAAGAAATAAAATGTTACTAAAAATCTAAAAGGTAAGTAATATCTTAGAATCGTAATAAAAAGGAAAAAAATAGTATTTGCTCAAGTGATTGAAAGTTTACCCTAGTACTGGAAATAATTAAAATCAATTCGAGGAAATTAGCCACACAATAGATTACCTACAAACATAAATAGAAAAAAATATGTTTTTTAACAATGTAACTTATTTGAAGCTGTCTATATGTGCAGAATCACAAAGAAAAGCATGGGGCGCAACCTCATTTATATTTTGCACCTTATCTATAGTTCATTAAAGATTTTCTAGAAATTGTACATTGAAACTCTCTATTCCATTGAATACCAAAATCGATGTTGATATCGAATATAGAAGTGCGCCCCATGCTTTTCGCAGTGATTTTGCATAAATAGACAGCTTCAAATAAGTTAAATTGTTAAAGAAAAATAATTTTTTCTATTTATGTTTGTAGGTAATCTAATGTGTGGCTAATTTCCTTGAATTGATTTTAATTATTTCCAGTACTAGGGTAAACTTTCAATCACTTGAGCAAATACTATTTTTTTCCTTTTTATTACGATTCTAAGATATTACTTTCCTTTTAGATTTTTGGTAATATTTTATTTCTTTTAGAAAAGCATGCTTAAAAAAGTTTTTTTTATCTTGTTTATTTTTTACTTTTTAGTCCTAGTTAATAAAATGTATATAAAAACAATACTAATTCATTGAACAAGTAAACTTTGCACTTTACATAATTGAAAGGTTTTAGATACACATTTTATTAATTAGGACTAAAAATATTTAGCCAAGATTTGGACTCGATACCAAGTCTCTATCTCGGGACGTGAGTCCGATGCTTTACCACTACGCTATGACGAACCACAGATAAAATGTAAAGAAGTGGAATTTATATCACGTGAAATGAAGTGGTAACCATGGAACCATGAACAAGCGAGCTTAAGAAAAGCATGCAACAATGATAGTGCTCCATCTCAATATCAATATTCCGTTACAGACCCACATGATTGTACATTGGCGCAAAAGAAGATCCCTCATCTCCTCCTGCATCGTTATTGTGCGTCGTCTTAGTCGGTACCGACCGAGTACGTCTATTTTAATTTTCTATATGTAGATACTACCCTGCGAGCGGCCGCATGGGGACGTGGCACGGGCTGTTAGGACTCCAGCATTCTTAAGATGTAAGGGATAAGGCTTTGGGAAGTGAATTGGTGACGTGTATTATGGGAGTGTACTTAGTGGAGCTGTTTTTTTTGGGCGCTTACTGTGCACAGAAAGAACGAGTTTTTGTACCTATATGTTCGGCAATATATCTCTCTTGTTTTATCGCTTCTGTCAGACGTAGAGATTTTCAGTCAAATGGTAATAGTATGGCGTGACTTGTCGTTGCAGCAAATACGGATTAGTGATATCAATATGTATAGAGAGCTATGACGTCCAGTGTTGCCACATTTTTGCCATAAACTGAGATCGGCTCCTTAAGCTTGAGTCGGTGAGGATTGAACTACGGTAACATCAGACTTCATAACGCTCGGTATCGAGAATTTGTGTTGCTCCATTACAGACCCTCATGAATCTGCATCGGTGACAGAAAGAAGGTAATAGTCTATTCCCTCCTCCGTCGTTGACGAACGTCATCAGGGTCGGTACCGACTGACTGCACTGATAGCAACTCTTATTTTTCAGTCGACTGGTACTAATACTAGAACTAGATGTTTGAGATCAGCAATTTTGAATCGCATATATCGAGTGGTACGGTTCGAGTGGTATGGTGTCCAGTAGTGTCACATTTAAACCGTAAGCAAAGATGGAAGAGGTGAAGTTTTGGAACATTGGATCTCATAACACTCGATGTCTAGCAATGGTAATGTCCCTTGACAGGCCCGCAGTCCCACTCTGTAACTCGCAAATGCGTGTTATGGTGTGGATCTTTTTTTAATAACAAAACACTCGCCCTCTCCGCCATATTTCTATAATGAATTTTCACAGTTCGTATTTTACATGTTAAGTTGATGAAATTTGTTCTTGCAACACATTGTTAAACACTTGATTTCTATCTCAATCACAGTAGTTACCATCATTTTACACGGCAAATGAATGTGGGTTAGATGCACCAGTAATGGACGTATATGAAAGGAGTGTGCTTCGTTGGTTTGGCCATGTTGAGATAATGGATGAGAATCGAATAACGAAACATATAAGAGTGAAATGAATGGTGCGAGAGGTAGAGGTAGGCCGAGAAAGTTGTGGTTGAGGAAATTCTTAGGAGGAGGAATATTAGGAGTCATAAATGCTGGAGAGCGTGTATGAAGCAGTGTATTGGGGTAAAATACGGAGGCAAAAGAGGTTTGAAAGGATGGGTCAATATGGAGGAAATTATTGAAGCAGAGTTAAGTGTACAAATATGTATTTATGAGTGAAACTCCGTGACTGTGTCTACCCCGGATGGGAATGGCGTGATTGGTAGGTATGTATGTATTTAAATAAACTAGTGTCGAAGCTGCATACCCGCTCCTCTTGCTTCCGGCGTGTGCCAAACATCTCTCGGCTATGCGTGACGACATCATGGAGACGCGCGACTGTAGAGATAAAAATGTGGAAGAGCATATGACCACAAGCCATTTTGGGATATCACTGTTGCCATTTACAGTAAATTTGTTGCGGATGAGCGATAAAAAGCTTTAGTGAGCGTTTGCATAAGCTGGCGAGACGCCCTATCGTCAACACCCAGCTTCCCATTCTGTCAACAGCTAACAAGCGGGCGGACATCTCTAGCTCCATTAACGCATAGAGGGTTTTGCTGACTTTTCCATTGAACTGAGTTTAACTAATCTAAACCCAAACGACCGTATTCATACATTCAACTAAAAGGCGCTAGTTGGTGATTAACTTAGTCAGTTACTAAGAGCACTTAGTCGCATACTAAAAAAATGGTATTCATATATCCTTTCCAGTGATCTACTAGGAGCTACTAACCTAGTATGCTACTATCGCCACTATCTTAGCGGAGAACATACTTGTAGGTAGCGACTGCCCTAGAAACAATGAAGCAACCCTTGGCAACACTGCCACTGGCTTCATTGTCCGTGAATTCGTATGTCATGCTTCAATATTGCTACGATGGAGCTTTCGTTAAATACTCTAAATTTCCCCTTATTTTAGCATTACCATCATAATTCCGACAAATCCTATATAAACATTGATTGTGATTTTATAGAAAAATCGGGAATACATGCTTGTCACAAATAGTAGGCTTCTGTAGTATCTTTGTCGGGTCTCGAAAAATTATATGGTCGTATTAAGAAAATCGATCGGCTTCGGACTTAAAGTAAAAGAATAAGTTTCGATTTTGACCAACCAGGGGTTAGTTTTTCCCCGTATTAGTTATTGTATATATGGTGCGTATTTATGATTGTTAGTGATATTTAAGAGTAATCTGTAAAAAATAGGGTGGATTGGTTTGTGGGGCATTAATTGTGCGTGGAATGGCGGAAGGGTGGAGAGAAATCTGGCGTCAGAATTAGTAATATCACAACGATAGTTATCTACTGTCCATTAAAAAGGTCGAGTCCGTTGAGTTTATGAAGCTGTATCTTCAAGTAGGGTCAACCGATTTCAACGAAATGAAATGCAATTGGTACATTGATCAAATCCACGTTTGTTTATGCGTGTATAAATATTTTCCCATTCTTTTGTGCACTTTTACGATAATTTATTCGAAAAAAAGACCCTCTTTTCGGCGCTCAAAATCCGATGGCCCTACTTAATGTTATCGCCATTCTCTTAATATTCAGGACAGCGAAATGGGAGATTCTAAAGTAAGTTAGCCAGATATGTTTTTAACACAGCAAAGGAAAGGAAATGTTTATATGCTCATTTTTACACGAAATGCTGTAAAGGCCGCTTTACACGGTATATTCTATTTTACAAACGAATGAACGAATTCCTTCATGAAGGGAATTGTACCGTGTAAAGCGGCTAAGTGTATGCTTGTCTGAATGACTTAACGGGAAATAGAACCCGCTCTAATCCCATTCAGTTTCTTGTACTTTCAATGATACATTCGTTTGTACAATAAAATGTACCGTGTAAAGCGGCCCTAAGAGTTGGAAACCTCGGCTAATTCGGAAACTTGCGATGCGATAACGATTTGAGTATTACCGTTGTAACCCCAATGACGCCAGTATTTGCAAATATATACATTAAAATTAGTATAATAGAATGGTATCTTCAAACACGAGTTTTAATCATATGTATTTTAGTAGTAGGTGACTACAGTATGACACCTCATTCAGAGTTTTAAGATTAAGTGCTTTCTACATAACCCCCGAGTGTTGGTCTAGATTCTGCATTGCTACTCGTACCGCCGGAATTTGAACCCAGGCTCTCAGAGTACTGATATTGTAGTCCCCAGTTAACCCTTCACCATCGGTATATTAACCGTATTTTGTGTTTTTTTTTTAATGGAAGCTGTTATGTACTGTTTAACTTTGTAGCACGCTACCGTGAAATAGCACCTCACCTTTAACTTTCATTACATTTACTCTGACCCAATTGATGAAATGTAATTTTCTTTAAAACACCATGTCAATTAGAGTGAGAACTTGACGTCAGTGACGTTCCAAGGCCCACTCCACTTAGCCCACGCGCGAATTCACCTTTAAATCCACATCGCCTGAGCTATAAATAATTATTTCCTTGATGGGATAACTTTATTAAAGGGTATGCGTTGGATTTTGATCCTACCACATTGATTACGTCGCATGGCTGCGTGGGAGTGAGCTTTTTACGTTTGATGGGAAAAAATGTGAGGGGGGGGGGGTTAAACCGCATTTATAGGTAATTGGAGTTTTTCAGTACTCGTTCGCCCAAATTCCGGACGGGACTTCGAATTATCCGCTTCTTTTGAAATACAACCGACTCGTCTTGACGGAAGAAATTCTCATACGCGCCTGAAAAAATCGACGGATAAAGTTTTCTTTTGCGCGAAAATTTTTACAGTTGAATTGTGAGCTTGAATTATTTTTTTACGCGATATGTTGCTATTTTTTTTTCATGGGGCGATTACCCAGGTACAGGTACTCAAACATCGGTCGCCATTCGCTCGTTCTAAATATTAGTTGCTTTTCCCACGTGGATAAATTTGTTCCTGCGATATTACCGAAAAATCGTCGACTGGTTTTTTTGTAATTGGATTTCGGCGAAGTACCAGTGGAATGCTTGCAATTTAATTGAAAATACCATGGAAAAATACGTTGCTTTTTAATTCTTATTTTGGTGTCGGGTATATTGCTACTTGATCTGAGAATAATTAAAAATGCATTTTTTTATAACCTCTATATTTTTTTACCGATGTTGAGTTAATTGACGTGTGATGAAAAAAGTAATCATGTAAAATGATCTAACCTAACTTATAATCTATAAAATGAAAAAAATAACGAAAACCTAAGATGTCAAAGTTCACGTTATGGAAACACTCAATTTGTGGAATAGAATCCTGTGTATCTCGCTCCCGTTTTAAATAAATATACGTACGAGCTGGGAAAACTTCGCATGTTTACCAGTTGCATGGTAATCAAGTTTCAGTAGGTTTAGTTAAAAGCAGGCCCTGAGCTTATCCCATTAATAAGCCCCAGTGTGCTCGCTAGCATGTATGTACATTATTCGTGAAGGGATTCGACTGGACAAATAGGTGCACTCTTTCCCAATGCTTTTAGTTACGTACGTTATGTCTGTGGTCTGCTTTCGACCGGGCGTGTAAATCATGTGTAAATGTGGAAAAATTGGGAATTTGTCATTTTAAAGTTCTCAGTAGCTCATATACGTATACTGATGCGTGAGTTGCTCATTGTTCAATTTTTCGCTAACCAACATAAACTAAAAAAATCACTTTCAATAGATATCCATTTTATTTTTTATGCTTTGCTCAATATTTCGGAATATATGGAGTGCATGATTGTGCTGTGTATAAGCCTAGGCACTGTGCTAATCTTATGAGAAAATGTGGGCAATAGTGGAGGTGAGATTTTGATAAACTTCTATTTAAAACTCTTCGATTTCGAAGAATTGAAAAAAATACCTCTACTGTGGAATCGCGAAGTTATCATTTTAAGTGCCCAATTAACGTAAATGTCAGACATTTGCGATGTGTGTGGAGGAGGATGGCAAATTAGCCTTCGTGCATTTTATTTCTACTGTGAATACTGCCGCAGGGCTTTAACGATACATGGTAGATGTTTACCATGTCTCGTTTACCTCGAGTTGTGTGTTTTAATTGAATGACTGATTTTGCGTTGTGCAGGGTTCATTTCGACTATCAGTTTAATGCTGTGATGATCGAGTAGTGTAGTATATTATACGAAGTATGTCAGCCCGTATTACAATGCCTCAACGTCAGCCGTCATTAATCCAATTATTGATTTGTTTCAGCTATCCGCAACACCCTTCTCTCAGATACCCGTTTTATTTCTTTAGGAGTCTCGATTTAGCATCCAACGAAATGTGTGTGATTTACTCCATCCTTGGTCTTTCTCAATTATTATTCCCTTTCATTTCCCTTGCTTGATCGGCTGTTTGAGTGAGGCAACCTATGCCTGAGGTCTTTGCAGCCATTGCGAATAAGTTTATTTCTGGAAGTGTTATTCTACATCTACATCTAATTATTGCGCTGAAAGCCACCACAAGTGTGTTTGTACGAGGGTGACTTATAACTAACATGAACTACAGTGAAGAAATGTACTTTCACCAACAAACATCACAATATCGGTATGCTACGAATGCTACAGAAACTACTTGAGTTATCTGCAATGTAACTATGTAAAGGTGACTCAAGTGCCATGAAAGGAACATGCAAAATATGGTGTTAGCATTACTGGGGGGATTTAGATACATGCATTAGGGTGCATATGAATAAATCAGATACACTACCTGTCAACTAACCTACTTCAAAGTCTTAACGTAGCCATTATGGTCTCTTATCAATCGCGAGAAAAACGACATTTTAAACGTTTATATTTTACAATTTATTTCCCTGTATTATTTTATTCTCATGATCTGATCTACCGTAATATGTTGGAGTTCGTAGGATATTGAAAACTTTATCTGAAAATAAGTCTGTTTTACATTTACATAAAAGATTGAGTCTAATTTTCAATTGACGGTCTGAAAGCGATTCCTATCCAAGTTGTTGCAAGAGTTCAGTAACACTTACGAGACTATCATAACGGCCTTTCACGGCCGTTAATTCGGGGAATTCCATAACGGCCGTTATTCGGGGAATGGAAGAAGGGTGGAGAGAAACCCGGCGTTGGAGTTATCCTGCTTACAACCGAAGGCACCAAGAGGACCAAATTGTAACGTTCCAGTCGACGGACGAAGTGTCATGCTACTTATAGAAGTGCTGTCCTCATTGTGTAGGAATCAGGATGTATCTGAAAAAAAAACTTCTTCGGAATGCAAAGCCTGTACCCTAGTCACCGTACTAACCCTGATTTCTCCGGCAGCATTTACTGTCGATTGAAAAAATAAAATTGTCCCCTTCTTTCACCCTTTCTTGAATTTAAGACCTATCGTGTATTTTCAGGTTCAGATATGCAAAACAAAGAGGGAAAATATAATTTGGTATTTTTCCTGGCGTATGATACTAATGAAGTCTTCTCGGGTTTTGCACCAGGTTAGGTAATCATTGACTTAAGTTTCGATGCATACCTCCGCGATCGTCCTCTGGGCACAGTAATGCCCTGAGGACGATGGCGCAGGTAGCCGTCGAAACGTTGGCCAACAATTACCTAACCTGGTGGAAAACCTGAGAAGACTTTATTTGGGAAAATATAGATTTTTTACCGTAATCAAGTGGAGGACATAATCGTTATAGGTTGTCTTGTATGAATTTAATGTCGATAAAGTCTTTTAACAATGGAGTCATCGAAACTTCAGACATATAAGATAGGTTCCTGATGACTTCGTGGCTTTCCGGTTGTGTTGCTGAGCACGGTAAATGAACAAAAACCGGACACGGCCTGTGCGTTTTAGTTTTTCTCAGCCGTAGTTGGATAGGATCCCCTATCACGAATAGCAAAGGCAGTCGTATACTGGAATTTGCTCTCTGGAGCTCTCCTGTTTTTGTCTTTTAATTTTCACTCTCTCTCGTTTGTCATCTTGTTAATTTGAACGTTTCCGCGTTAATTAACATCAAAGCTCGAGCGAAACGCGTGTGAACGTTCGTCACTTTTTTTTTCGGGGGAAGCCTCATATCCCAGAATAAATGAATGAATTCCTAGTTTTGACGTGGCGCACGAGTAGGTTGCCATGTATTTTCCTCTTTCTCTTTCGTTCTCTCTACCTTTTCTGTCACTCCGCAAAAGCTTCTGCGCAGTCGGGTAATGAAACTTTTCCACGCCGGAGAGGAGACGGCATTCACTGAATTCCGTTCGCTCTTTTTTTTCCGAGGCAACAGTTGCCTCGTGGATTTGTTTCAACACGGTCTAATGTTCCATTTTCCCCGCCCGCTGAAACCAATTAACCGCCACTTGGCGGGTGGTTGGGAAAACTCAGTGCATTTGTGATTTTTATTCCAAGCGGGGGAGGAAAGAAAATAACGGCAGCACGTACCTGTGCGTCGAAGATAAGGGCCTGAGTGACTGCAAACAGTTTGTTCGGTTCGCTCGTATAGGTGCGCAAATCTGAGAGGAACGACGGTGAGAATAGGCGAACGTTACAATAACAGGCGATTTTAGTTAGGTTTATCGAATTCACGTTTTTTTTTTAAATTCAATAACTTTGCGTCATATAAAGTGGTGGGTTACCAGATTCGATCGAAAATGGAACGTATCGCTATTCCCGTTTAAAATTGTGTTCTGAATTTCGGAATGGATTTGGTAAAAATTCTAAGCTAAAGTGTCAATAGCTGTTTGGAAACCGTTGAGTGCTATTTTTGAGTTCTTATTCGAGTACCACGCTGATTTTTCAAATGATAAATTGCACTGTCGCACACCAAAGTTATGCAATATGCTCCTGGAAAAGGCATTAAGCGTGGCCGGGATTAGAACCTGGATCTCCTGCTTGCCTGGCTGATGTTTTTGATAGTTTTACCACTGAGCCATCTAACTGATGGAACTGCCTATCACATTGAACGAAAGATTGGGAGATCTGGAGTATTTCATCACTTTAGGGTATATTTTTTCGTTCGTGCGCAAGACGTTGAGTACCAAAGCTTTTGTGTCTTCCAAAATTGTTATAAGCTAAAATTACTTTTCGATCAACGGATCGTAATTTGCCATCAAATAGTTTTCCCTCGTAAAATGTAATATGTTTTGTTAATGTGCTTGTATTGTTATCACGGAACGTATTATGGATTTGGTGAGGTAGAAACATATTAGTCTACATTCTTTGGTTTACACCATAATGAATTTATACTTGAAGTTCGCATCTTGTCTACTCCGAATCCATTTTTATCATATCCTGACGTGGTAAACGATGCTTCCTAATGAATTTCATTTTTCCTTATCGACATTTTCTGTTCGTAAATATCGCTTGAGTAGCGCTTGGAGTGTTTTACTCCAGATACTTGATTTATGGGAGAACGAATTAACTTTGTTTTTCAAGCGAGATAATATTTAGCCAGGGATTATAAAATCGGGCCTAAGATGCGCCTCTTAGAGAATTTTTTACGAAAGAACTAAGGATCAAATGAAAAAGATAATATTAAAAGGCGTCTTCTTTTTTATAGATTGAACCTCTACATAGTGGGATTCGCACCATGTGCTTGTTAACATCATATCGAGGCTAATGCGGCCTATCGATTTCTGGAGTTTTTTAGTGGATTTAATCTCCTGGATTTTAAGAGTCGAGTGCCGTTTCTCACGAACGAGAGAAGGTTGTCCCACTGGGAGTACAATCTCCCCCCAGGACTCATCGGTTTTTCTTCCTCTCTCGAACGAAGGTACCTGTTTGGAATATTGTCACGGCGCTTCGAAACTCTTCCGTCGCTGGGAAAGGCGCGTCTATATTCTCTAGCCTCGTTTCACTGATGTGCGCCTCCTATGTTATTCGTCTACTCCAATTTGTGTCCTCAGCTCAAATGCCTTATTCGTTACCTACAAACAACGTCGCGACGTGTTTTGCTTCAATGGAGAACCTAAGCTATCTTTCACAGACTCGGTACCATTTTCATGATTAAATTTTCAAGCACTCATCTCATGCATATACTACACTTATAATTTGATATATTCATTTTTATTTATTCCATATTATCCCGAAAAGAACATTAACGAACTTTTACTCCAGTCATTTTAATCGGTACAACGGACGAACAACAACAAACGTGCACCGGGAGGCTATAATCCTTCTTTGGCGCGATTCGGACCTGGACCGTTGGATTGGTAGGCTAGGAATTGACCCCGCCGGGGCGGGCTGGCGATGCTATTTTGTTATTAATGGAGCTTAATTCATGATGTTGCCGTTCTATTCAGCGTGATATTGTGTACGTAATATACGAAATTTCTTGGGAATACGATCTAAAAATGAACACTTACACTTCATTTATTTTTCAACAATTTAACATCGATGTTCCGTCAGGCACATGCCTGTCGACGGGACATAAGTAAAATCAAACATAATAATATAATTTTTTTCTTTTGCCAACAAACTAATAGCAGCTCAGGCTCATATACTTAAGAAAACATCAACAGAAATGCACCTTGCCAAAAAAATAACTGCAAAAATAACGGCAAAAAAACAACAGCAATTAAATGCATCTTGATAAAAAATAGTCTTTTGCAATTCCACTAACATTTGTCTCTGTAGGACCCTTTTTACAATATTTTTTAACTAATTACAATTTCTTCATTTTACACGCATATAACCGGCGTAATTTAGAAATTACATCCCGTTCTGATGTATCGTATCATTAGCCACGACTTTCACCGCTTGGTTTTTTGTAAACGCCAAATGTTGTAGATTAAAATAGTCATAGGATGGCGTATTAGCACAAACTTTGTGGAACCTATGGATTTCCATATTCGAAAATAAATGCTTGTTAAATTCCCGAACTTTTACTTTCGTCACCCACCATGGTTTCAGCTCATTATGCCATAATTAGGGTACATTATTCCAAATATCTTCAAATAAATAAATTACTCCAATTATATAAGGCTGAGCTATTTCGAGTAATGTACCTTGATGATGGCATAATGTGCTGAAACCATGGTCGTTGACGAAAATAAAAGTATGGAAATGGTACAAGTGTTTAATTTCAACTATAGAAATTAATATAGTCAATTTAGAATGTACTGAACCTTGGCAGTAGATTAAATGCTACCATTGTCACGATTCTCCTGGGTAGGGTAGGTTTTTGATGGGTGGGTCATATTATGATATGCCGTATTAAACGTCCCTTCATGGTCCTCCGTCTCTCATTCCCATCTTCCTGCAGTCCGTCTATTGCTCCAATTCTTTTCCTCCCTCTTTCTTGTCCTCCAAACGCTAACGTTCCTACTCATGGTACTCACTTCGATATGTCCTTAAATCAAATCACTTCTTCCGACCAGGTGTTTTGAGTATTCCGAAATCTTTTCCCGCAACCTCATATACTCCTTCCACCATCATGCAGCGTATTTCTTCGGTCTGTCTACATCCCCGACCATCGAGTCTTGTACATCCTTCTCTCTGATATCCTCTTCTTTCTCTGTGCATTATCCCATATCGATGGGATGGGCCTTTCTCTCTTTTATTCCTCTTCACCAGAGATTTCTGTCTTAAGCCTCATCTCTTCTCGAGCCTTTCATGTCTTCTGCCACTTGGTCCTTTCATCTCATATTCGGCCATCCCGTCTTCCTTTCCCCCTCCCCTCGAGCTTCCATTTTCCCTACCTAGTCCTCAGCCCTTTTCTGCACATTTCAATACCAACGCAGTGTACTTCTTTTCTTGTACCTTATTGCCCATGGGTCCTACTTGCACCGTTCCTCTAATGCAATTGTTTTTTTTTAATTTTTTTCCCGATATCCTTAGTAAAGAATTAAAACTCCATTCCTTCCTTACCAAATCACAGCTTTCCAGTCGCCCATTGCTATCAGGTTTTTCTTGCCCGGGACTTATCTCCTCTAGCTGTTCATACTCGTCTTCCTCTCTATGGTTACTATTTTATGGCTTGTACACTCAGGCCACTACCGACCTAAGTTTCGGCACATTGTGTCTTCTTCAAGGTCGATTTCTCTGTGGCTGTGAGCGTTGTCATGTATACCGCACATACTGTAAGTCATATAGTCGTGACAAGGAGGGGGGAGGGTCGGAGAGGAATGGGGAAGGAGAGGAGGAGAAGCCATGGAAGAAATTTAATAATCAGTGACGGAGGATTAAGGTGAGAGGGGGCAAAGAATTAGGAAAGGCAAACTTGATCTGAAGGTGAACGGTGAACTTAGAAAAGGAACGTTAAGGAGGGGATGGAACACATTGTCATTGCATAGAATTTATATTATCATGGCCATTGATAATCTCGAATGGTTAAATATAAGTGAAAGGCTTTCGTGGCGTATGGTGATACTGAAGGTTGTTCGGGTTTCTCACCGGGTCAAATTTTCCATCTCTGCCGATGTTTCGATGTTCAATGGCTTCATGCCCTAATGGCAGTGGACGCCCTGATGACGATGCAGGATTCCCTGAAGCAAGTTGCCCTGATGATGATGGACGACCCGCTCATCGAAACGTCGGCAGAGATGGAGAGTTTGACCCGTTTGGAAACCCGAACAACCTTTAATATGGTGAATGAAAAAACAAGTACTTGGTTTATAATTCCACACTTTATTTGAAGGAACACGACCTAGGTTTCGGCATATCATGCCATCATCATGGTGATAATGGATGAAACCTGATGATGGCATTATATGCCGAAACCTAGGTCGTGTTCATTTAAATAAAGTATGGAATCATAACCAAGCACATGTTTTTTCATTCATCATGAAGGAGTTCCACCGAGTAACGCCAGAGACATTGTCTTTCCCATCAATATGTTCAATATAGCCCAATTTCATCTCTTCGTTTCAAACACCTAAAATATTTTGTTCAAAATCACTGGAATGGCTCATTTCACAGAGACATTTTTCGATTCCATTGGTGTTGTCTTTATAAATAAAACACCACAGCGACGCCTTCGGTGTTAGTTGGCTCTTCTCATAAATAAAAACTCATGCCCTTTTTCATTCACTTCAGTGCTCTATGCAGCACGAAATACGGCAGCAAAGCTACTTTCCATTCACTTCAGACCATGCGTACTTGGCAGCGCGATTTAATGCAGATTAAGTGCAGAGTTGAGGTGCGCTTGAGAAGGAAATAACTGCAATCACTTGTGGAATTTTCAATCCGATTCCGCGGATTTCGTGTGGAGTAGATTATTTCGCCAAGGAGTCAGACGTGAATAACATTAGGCGTTTCATTATTCGTCATCTGGTGCCAGTCGTATGAAAGATTTGAAATCATCATGGCTAGTTCATTTATATTTCACCCTCTTCTAAAAAGTTCAGTGGAGCTGCAGTTAAGCCACTTCTGTAAATTGTCCACCCAGGAAATTCTTATCTTTCCTTTGCTCCGTTTCCCTTCTATTTTTCATTGAGCCATGTTTATTAGTGTTTGGTACTTTACACCTCTCGTAATAACACCAAAATACTGACCATATATAATTTTGATGGTTCTTAAGATATCACGTTCTTTATTTAGTCTTTTAAAACACTTCGCATTCGTCACTCATTCCACCCATGATATTTTTAGCTTCCGCCTACACGCCGCATTTCAAAGGCTTCCGTTTTATAAAGCTTGTTATTTAAGCACTTAACGGGAACGTATGCGTTCCATATGACAAACCATTTGGTCTAGATCAGCGGTTCTCAAACTGTGGGTCACGACCCCTTTGGGAGTCGAGCGACCCTTTCATAGGGGTCGCCTAAGACCATCGGAAAACACATATTTCCAATGGTTTTATGAAGTAGTAGTGTAAATAATTTTATGGTTGGGAGTCAACACAACATGAGGAATTGTGTCTAAGTGTCGCGACATTAGGAAGGTTGAGAACCACTGGTATAGATCATGTGGATCGTGTTGGCTAAGACTTACTCGCCATGCCATAATTTCTCCTTCAGGATGTGACGTAAAAAAATATGCTCCACTAAATACACTTCCGTTATACACTTCACCATTTAACCTCCCAAAACCTTATCCCTTACACCTTTACACGGCTGGTGTCCTAACATCCCTTGCCTCACGTCCTTACGGTGGCTCGCAGGGTAGTACCTATGTAGCCGCAGACGTCACTGTTGGTGGGGCAAGTGTTGCGAACTTCATGAGAAATAGTGAGGGCAAATTTGGATACGAATATTGAATAATCTGCCATTACTTAGTTTGAGAACTGTATTTATGTTACTGCATGGCCTGTTAAATATTTGTTTGTCGGTAAAAATTTCATTTATAAGTTTTTTTCACGGGGTGTGGCAAGGTGGTGGCTGCTGTCACTTATTTGTATGACTTATGTTTCCACACATGGACGTACAAGCGCTAATTGTCCGTTTCGCTTCGCAAGTATCGCTGAGACTCGTACTGAATGTAGAACAAGGTGTATACTAAGGGATAATACCTGGAGTATAACCCGGCTGTCGTGTATCTCTTTAGAATGCTATGTAGTGGTAGGTTACCCAACGTTTCACCTGCGCGAAGCGTCGTCGTCGTTCTTATGCGCTTTAAGTACGCAGATGTGTTCCTTCTTCGTTGACTTCAGCGCCTAGAATTATGAGCTACCTTTGATTGGTTTATTTTCGAGTTTAATTCCATGTTCCAATACGTCTTCAGGTTTGTAATGACGTTTTATGTGGTTGGAGCGCGAAGCTTGAGTGCACATTTTTATAACTTTTCAATTCGAAAATAATTCTTGGCCCAATTTTCACCTTATGCAATAATTTGTATGTTGGAAATAACCACACTTATTGTCATATAAATGTTCAGGAATTGTATTTTTAAAATTTCGTCTCAATGAAAACATCGTTATGACTTAGGTTCATGGGGCGGAATTCGAAAATTAAGCGAAAATCGTATGTAATTACGTGTTTGTCTCCCGGCGTGCTACCTTGATATATTATTAGGAAGCATCATAATAATATGAAATGTATGTTTTCGCGTTGAGGAGAAAATCAGTGCATAACTCATCGAATTATTTCAAAATATATATCGACTGCCAGAAGACTACGTGTTCGAATAGCATTAATTCGCCAAGAAACGAAATCGGTAACATGCAATTTTTTTCGCTTCCTTCGATGCATATTACTAACGATTGTATGTATACAAAGTTTGACGCAAATCTGTACACAAACGAAATTCGCTCCAACCATCTGAATCGTAAAGCGTCATCAGCAGTCATCAATCATAAAAATTGATTTATATTGCAGCTCCTCATTCCGCTGTTTTATTGAACAGATCTCATTCCTCTACATACCGACATAACTGTTGTAAATGAAACTTTGTGCCTTCCACAGTTTTATTATTAAGATTACCTACAACTAGTTTTGGCAGTTAAGTCATCATCAGGTACACTTGTGTTGTAGTCTTAATAATATCACTGTCGAAGACACAATGTTTGATTTACTACTATGTCGACCTCCCACCTAGTGAAATCTTCAACTTTTGAATAAATTCTCACATTATCCTTATTTCTGACCTTTTGTCATAGTTTATGTGATGCATTCCATTTTTGGTTTTCCTCCGTGGTTTATCCCATAAGTTTTCATTCCAGTATTGTTTCAGAATGGCTTCTGTGTAGCAAATTGTGCCGTGAAAGTTTTTTTCTTATTAGTGCTCTGCCTGAATTCAATCTCCGGGCACAACTATCTACGTGTAGTTGTCGGATAAACCTATTTTTTTTCGGAGGAAGTATTTGAATCATCGTTCGTCTTCCTCTCTGTTTTATTATGTGGATAATCTCAACTTAAGGGGTCCTTTAGGTGACTCGAAAACACTGGTGATGTATTTTACGAGGCGGCCGTACCAATGTAACTTGAGAGAGAGAGAGAGATGCGCGCGCTTGCATTAATCTTGAGAAATTTAAGAGCAGCAAGGCCCCTATAAAAATCCCGTGACGGGAACTTGATTTATTTCCCCGGGAGCCGCAAATTATGCGTGAAAGAGGGAGAGGAGAGAGGGAAATAGCGGGGAGTGAGATGGGGTTCTACCGCCGCCCGCGCGGTTCAATAAAAAAATGAGGTGCTCATAAAAAAATACCTCTCGGCCAAGATATTGCTTCTCTCTCTCTCTGGTTTTACTCTCAAGTAATCACGATGACGTACTCTTCCTTTAAGGTTTCTTCTTGAGTCGAAACAAATGAGAAATTTCAAGCTTTAATCAACCACGGGCGCTTTCCATTTGCTCTTATGCGCTGTTCACTGCGCGAAAGATCTGCGCATTTCCGTTCGTTCTAGTTCCTGCTCACTTTAAAACAGGACATGCCGGGTCGTTGAGTATATAAAATTACTGATATTTTAGTTGTGTTTATGTTTGTTGGAAGAAAATTTCCTTAATCTGTGCACGCACT
The DNA here is from genome assembly GCA_963169105.1 of Ceriagrion tenellum. Lineage (NCBI taxonomy): Eukaryota > Metazoa > Arthropoda > Insecta > Odonata > Coenagrionidae > Ceriagrion > Ceriagrion tenellum. The sequence goes on along the minus strand of OY720639.1, from coordinate 59,655,666 downwards.
TTTTCTCACTTAACTTATTTCTGCTTATGTCACTTTACAACACTTTTGCGTAAGAAGGAGCCCTGTAGAAAGATATTATATTCCTTATAAGTCTTCGCAATATGGGCGCTTTCCATTAGCTTTCGCGAGCTGCTCACTTCGAAACGCAACAGCGCAGTTGTGCTTGCCATTCGTTTCCTTCCTTGCGCACTTGTTAGCGCTTTATGAAACAGACCGGCACGAGAGATGATGTAGACTGGTCTGCGCTTGAGAAGTAAAGTAGCTTTATGGTCGTATATACAATCGTTGTGGAAGTGTTGATTTTCGCCGTGGGAGTGAAACATGGCTCATGAATAATTTTCTGTCTTCCTCTATTTTAGTACCTATGTTGTTGCGAAGGATGGAGAGAGTGAGCTGGGAGGCGAGAAGGACGAACGGGGAGGTTTTGGATTTGGTTGGAGAGGAAGGTAGTGGCATAGGTTCGGAGGAGGCAGAAGAGATGGATGGAGGACGTTTTGAAAAGGGAGGGAATGTTAAAGAGGGCAATTGAGGGGAGAACATTTGGGAAGCGAGCAAGAGAAAGGAATAAGAATTCTTATCGAAATAAGAAGTGGAAGACGATATGAGTCATTTAAGAGGTATCGAATGGCGGATCACCTATAGGAGGGGAAACGGAACGATATGCCAGAAACAGAAGGACGTCTGGTATAAGTGTTGTCCAAAAACCTAACAATCAGCTGGTGGAATACTCAAATGAATGTTGTTTGTACGCAGTATTTTTAATATTGTCTTGGAATTTAATATTGTCTTGGGATTACTGATAATTTGGGTTTATCATTAATACTTATTTTCTTAAAACTTATTATCCAAAACTTATTATATTAAACTTATTTTCCCAAGTTCGCCAATTACTCAATTCTCTGGTCATCGATCGAATCAGTCTCATTACCTGCAGTGTATTATTATCATCTTTTAAATCGTAAAATAAAACGCCCTTTCTTGAAGTCCCCACTGATTTACATGCTTTTAATGATTTTTCCCGGAAAGGTTTTATGAGTTCAAACTCGGTCCCTATGAGATATTTTTCGTAATTCAGACGAGGGAAAATGAATTTGTCGTATCCTAAAGCCTTATGATGTGTTGTTTCATAAAAATCGTGAAGACCTCTTCGAGCTAACCTTAACCCGCATGTATTCCTACAGCTGTTGTGTTAGAAAATGAGATCGAAAAGATTTATTTTTACCCATAATTTGGCTTATACTCTAAAATAATCACTCGCTGACGATCTCTGAACTCCATGGATTGACTATGACCTTGAAATATCGAGGCATTGCCCATGATTTTGGGGAATTTTTCTCTTATGCCCTGTAAAGAATGCCGGGATTATTTCGCTATTGTGTGAAACTCACAGTGGAAAAACTATTCACCTGAAGTGGGAATCGTACCCAGATCCCTCGATGTCCATGAAATACTCAGTGGAAGAGGACGCTTGGGTAGCTTAATCGGTTAGAGCCTCAGTTAGAGCGAAATCGAGGGATCTGGGTTCGATTCCCAGTTCAGGCGAATGATTTTTCCACTGTGAATTTCACACAGTTGTGTGATCACTTTCGGGTTACTCCGTTTAAGTTACAGCGCGGCTAGTTCCATTGTTCTTTGAAAATGACGGGGTAATTTTTCAAAATCATGAACCGGTTCGTTAATGTTTGCGGGTATCAATCGAACCCTGTCCCTTCGAGAACCAAGCCAGTACTCGCGCTATCCCACCAACCCACGAGTCACCCATTTAAGTCGTTTGAAATAAAATGATGTGGGTTTAGTGGAATATGGCAGTGTCATTATATCAAAAAGGTAGTCGGTCGATTGAGATCTTCACATCTTATTCCTTTTAATACGTCAATGTTTGGATTTTCCTTTGAAGTTTTTACCTGTGTGTGGTCTGGTCATATCGGTCGTGTATTTTCTTTTCTTTGTATGTAATTGATCATTAGTCGATTGGGTGTTTGGAACTGTTATTAACTTTTTCTTTCTTTTATCTTTGCAGGTTAGTATTGGTTTGCAATACAATGGTTCTTACTGTGCCAAGGAGCCGTCAACTCGTAGATGACTCTCCTCGGTAGCGATGACTTCGGGTGTGAAGGAAAAAACTTCACATGGTCAATTGCTCCCATTACTGGTTCAAGGTAATCGGTATCCCTGCCGAAATTTTCTTTCTTCGCCATCATCGCTGATGGTGCCATCATTCTTGTTATAAAGCCCTGAGTCATGCCTCACTTGCGAACGCAAGAAGCGAGCCTCTTGAATCTGCCTAAAATGGGTTGGTTAAAGAGAAGGCCTTTCGCCCTGTAAAAATTCTGTCAGCCATCTGTCACTCGCATTTTGTTATGGGGTGGGAGATTTTGTCTTCCCTACTGTGTCTTACGAATTGCTCCTTCCTGAAATGGATATGTGGTGCGTGTTGTAATGTATTCTCCCGTCGATTTTCAGTCTTGAATTCTTGGGTAAGTGGGAAAGTCTCCTGGAAAAGTGAATTCTTTTGTTCTAAGTCTATGAGATTAGGATTTATATTCCCGTCTGCCATTGTCACGGATCTTTCATGGATCACGGAGCGATCCTGATGGTTTTTCACGAGGTTTTAGTCAGACTTTACTGTGAGTTGGAAGAATCTCATATTTATTTTCTTTCGAATTCGGTTTCTTTACTTTATTAGGTTGTCGAGCTCCTCCAATCCAACCGTCAGCGTCCCAGCCTTTTCTCAAAATCTCAACTGTACAATTGGAAAATTGTACAAATGAAAAGTTAATGTACAAAAAAAATGTGACAACGATTAAAAAATGTACTACTGTACAAAAGAAAAATTGGTGGTCCGGGTTTCCTGGGACACAAATTTAAGAACACAGTCCATGAAAGTACCCGTATATTTATTAGGAAGAGACCCAAAAGTTCAATGGTATCAGGATCAACTATGTGGAAGTTGATATCCACAAATGAAAACACGACTTCGTTTTCTTCCACTGATTTATTTTTTTGGTACGACATGTTTCGACATATAGAGGTCATTTTCAAGTACAAAAAATTTTAAAATTCAAGCAAATATATACCTGGAAGGGTCTTGGGGGAAGTTGGAGAGGGGTGGAAGAATGGGTGTTAGGAGGGGGGGGGGAAACCCGGAGAGAGGTGAGGCTATGTGTCGAAACATGTCGTACCAAAAAAATAAATCAGTGGAAGAAAACGAAGTCGTTTTTTCATTTGTGACCCAAAAGTTGTTTGTGAAGTACTGCAAAAGGAGAATATTTACATAACTTTTCAAGGTTTGTTTTGAAAGATGCATTGAAAGTATCATAAAGGGACTTGCACTTAAAACTTTTTGGTATAATTGTAGTCATACATAAATTTACTAGTACTTCCTCTTAGTTTCAATTATTAGTATTTTAATCTTTCTTACTGTGGACAATTTGTCCATAAATAGATATTGGCTATCAATTATTTTCTTCAGTGATGTGAAGTACCCATTGAAGCTGGTGTCTTTACATTACCTTTTCGTTACCTATGGTATTGAATGGAGAGTATGAGGAGATGAATGGATAGCCTTTGAACCTCTTTAAGTTCCGTTCTGTGGGGCCCTGCGGTTTGATGGACATAATAATTCTTTCCCAGTGAATGTTAAAGCTAAATTCTTCTCGGGTTGCGCAACGGGTCATGTCCATCTCTGCCGATGATTCTATGAGCAATTCGCGCAAGTGTCAAGGGCCCTTGATAAGTGCGGACTCTATTGTCGAGACGTCGGTAGAGATGAAGGACGACCCGGTGTTCAACTCGAGAAGAATGCATCTTCCTGATGGTGTTGTTTAGCGGAGGAAGCCAGCTGGATAATGGTGCGATTCTCATGACATGTAATGCATTTCCTGCTCCATGTGTCGAACCGTAGAGTATTCTTTCATTACTTATTATTTATGTGGCCCATTAAGGGTGATGAAATGTTTTATTTTTAATATTTTTTTTTGAAGATTCTCCCCTTTAAGGTGCGAAATACCGGACTTTATGGGAAGATAATTGTACGCACACTTCTTCAGTGGACTCTCGTAATGAACCTCAATGACGCGTATATTCCCGGAAGTTGAAATGTTAATATTTTTATTTTTTGGCTAGAGCTCGAAAGATTGTAAATTTATTGTATATACATTGTAAATGGCGATAAAAATCACGACGATTCGAATTTAGAATCTCGGGTCTTTGGTGGGGATTGAAGATTCGAGGCATCGAATGACCCGTTCCTACTTTTTTTAATTATATCGTCAGCGCGAAATGAAATGATGCATCTACCCGTCTAGTAGTGCGATGTTTATGCGTTATCGCTTGCCTTCTGGAACGTCGCCGTTTGAAACCGGTACAACACTGCTAGTTTGCGTGATAATAATACGCTTGTGATGCGAACTCGACTCAGTCATTTGGTTAATTAACTCTGCAATATGGGGATAGGCATCCTCATCAAAAGACTGACCTTGGCGGAGTGCAAATGTTTGGGTTTCCACTGATAGCGATTGTGTTGTGTGAATGCATGAACTTGCTCCCAAGCCAAGATGTTCCGTAAACACTACCTGGTGGAATCATTTTCCTTATCTATTCCTCCAAAAACCTAGCCATTGTGGAGTCCAAAGTACCCAAACAGTCTATATCTTTACAGCGCCTTGCGGTGTCTGTGACAGAGGAAGATAATGGTGCGGTGAAGCTGGTTAAGACCCTCTTCGTTACTCGGAAAATTAAGCCGTGTAAATGAATGGGAGTATTTATGGAAGACGCTTCAAGCAAAAAGTGTCGTAAAAAAGAATAATATGGTGTCATGTTTGTTCGCCTGAGACTATGTAGTCAGCAACTTAGACGTAAGGCGCTGCTTTAACGTTTAGCAACATGGTCGTTTGATATCGATTGTATTCTTTCCTCGATATAGCTCTTCGCAACCGTTTCCACTACTTGTCCGCGATTAATGTGCTATTTGACCATTTACTGCCCGGGGAAATGTGCGAATATGCAGTACAAGTTGTTATTTCGGATACAACTGCACTACCAAAGCTACAAAAACGTCGAACAACCTATACTATGCTTATGGAGAAAACAGAAAAATTAGCTCAATAATGGCGGATTTATGTATGTTGCGAGGACCTATATCGAAGGAAGAACACAGCTGATAGTGAACGACCTTTGTTTATCAAGCGCCTAGTTCGATTTTTAGCTATTTCGAGTTCCATTCTTGAAATTGCGTTGTAATGCAATTCTTGAGCCATGAGACAGTCAGTCTTTCTTATTTTGTCATATTATGTGCTTTACGGATAAGATTTGAGAATCATGGTCTCTCTTTCAGCTTTAAACGTGTATGACTTTTTTGTTAAGTGATGTGAGACATGTAGTCTCATTACTACTCATCATTTCCAAGACTATTATGGTATAGTTTATCATAGTTTTAACGCATTTTTAAATTGACAGGATGCTTCAACGTGCACTCTTAAAATTATCTCTGAGGCAAAAGAGGCACGCGAGAATAGGATTGTGTGAAGGAAGTTAAACGCGATATCCAAAACCTGCTTCCAGAGCCTAATCTCACATTGTTTAACGGATCCTTTGTGCATTTGGGCTCTAAAGTTTTTAACGCCCTACCTGAATACAGTAAAATTTTGAAAAATAGGACGAATTTTTTTTTAATTAACAAAGGAATGGATATTGGCACAAAGCAATATTGATTACCGAGTTTGGACCGAGGAGCCCAATTTTTGGAGGGACCGAGTTCAAATATATCAAAGATTTCCCGGCAAAATCATGAAAAGCATGTGACTAGAACTGTAATATACGTACATGTGCCCTGTGTTTTGACTTGAAGTATTTAGTGTTTTATTGCTGGTGCAAGTTGAATTAATATTATTGCCTATGCTTCCCTTATTCAAAATTGGGCATGAATGAAATTGCCTTGTTATTGTTATATTTGCTTTTGTTTAATGTATATGCTAACATAAATTTTTGTTTAATGCCAGCAATGAATTCTATTATAGAAGGCAGTCACCATACAGGTCTGAGACCTTTGAAGCTACCTAAAGCTTATTGATATTTACACCCAATATTGTACTAAAACTGTGAGTAATAAATTATTCCTATTCTTATATCTTGAAGCACAATCAGCTTTGCAAGCTTAAATGTCATTGGGAATTGGATGTTTTTACTTAATCTCTGAAAGGGTACGGCGTGTTGAATATGCATGGAACTTTAAAGAACCAAGTGGTTTTACAATACTCTTTGCTCATTAAAGAGACCATTCTCCGCAATGCAATGCAAAATCTCTCGCTAGGATACGATTGAAAAAGCAAAACGGTTTTAGCTCGGTGTCATGGGATACCGTGGATCGTCCGATTGTGATAATACATCTCGCGCTCTCAAATCCTCAAATCCAGTGCCTGCCGTGACTCCCTGTCACCGCGTATTTTTTTTCGGACGAAAGCGAACATTCGTTCAAAATCCACGCCATTTTTTTTCACGTGATTCGTTTTTCCCGTAATTTGTCCTTGCTTCGATCTCGCGAGAACGTGATTCTCGAGGATGGAGCGTCGGAAAAAAATACTCCTTGGAAAGGCATCGGTTGGGATAGTGTGATATGGAGATAAACGAGTGGAAGGGAAATGAATGAGTTGAAATAAACTGAAGAAATAGTGATAGACGGAGTTGAAGCAAGAAAAATGAGTAGGATGAGAGGGAAAGTAGAAGTGATCTGGGATAGAAATTTGGCAGATGAAACGTGGTAAGAAAGAAAAACCGCGACCTTCGGGATATGGTGTCGTTATCAGTTATGACACCGCTGCCGACTATATTATGATAAATCTAATGAATATTTAGTGGTAACTTTTACTACACCACAGAATTAAAAACACAAAAAATTGATGGAATTTATTCAGACCATTCTTTGAATTTTCTCGACCTTAATATCTCCCTCATAAAAGACCCTTATGTATTTTTCATGTACCGCAAGTCCACTTATACCGACCACGTTCTTCCGTTCGATTCGAGACACCCTTACTCACATAAAGTCACACTTATTCACAAATATCTGCCTTCAATACCCAAATACACTTCTTCCTCAAGGTTCCTATGTCAACCCAAAATTTCGCTAAAGTGACCAATATCAGCCAAAAAATAGCCCGTGTCAATGGATGCAATTCTACCTTAAGGTGCTGCGTGTGAGATATTTTCCTAGTCATAATAGAGACCATATTCGAATCATACGTTTTAATTTCACCAGCTGTGAGACACAGGAATTAAATGTTGCATCATTAATGGTGCAATAATATAGTTTAACCTGACAGATATTGTAAGTAATCAAATGAAAATATCCAAATAAATCTTTAACTTGACTCATTTTTTCACGCGGTATGTTTAAAACTCCATCAAATGGAAGGTTTATTGTGATCCCGAAAGAATTTACCGCGGTGACAGTGTGATTAATTTGCAAAAATAGTTGAGAAAACACACAAACTACACAAAATTTTTTTTGACGTGATCTAGGTGTTATAAATTCCTCATTTGTTAAATAAGGTCTCTCTGGAGTGCATACACGTACCATTTCCCGTATAAAAAGGCTGTTATTGTTTAGCAAATATCTCGGAAAATTATGTGTAGGAGTTGAATTTTTGGTGTCAGTGGAAGGGTGAGATATTTTTCTTTAAATTGTGACCAAATTTATTGATGTCTAGGTAAAATGATATTTCTCTCAAACTACCTAAATTGACAAATTGATTCTCAAAAAGTAGAGGAACTTCGTCTTGAAACTAATACACTCGGGTGAAGGGGATACAAAGAAGAAAAAAATGGTGCTCCATCCGATTTTTAGGTCCCATCTCTGATCGAATTGTTAAATATTTTCCCCAGAGACGAATTTCATTTATCTTTAAAGATCTCTTGTAATTTTAAGAACATGCTTGTTAAGTGTATGGACCGCATAGAGTCAAACAAGACAAGTGGTGTGTATGCCCTAAATTGTGATGACTGCAATAGTGTGTACATTGGGCAAATTCCGAGAAATTTTAATATTAGCACCAAGGAACATTGTAGTGCTTTTAAAAACAATTGTGCAAATAGAATCAACTTCGCCAAACACCTACTGCACCTGATGATGATACTGATTATGAGAAATACAAAAATGATATTTTTCAGAGCGACACAGAGAACATTATCATGACTCCTCACTCCATCTCTAGGTCTGATAGGTGCGATTAAAAAAGGAAAGATACACTGCCGAACAGATAGGTGCAAAAACTCATTCTTTCCGCGCACAATAAGTGACCACAATAAAAAATGAGCTCCACTAAATACACTCCTGTATTACACGTCACCGTTTCATCTCCCAAAAACTTACATCTTTGCACGGCTGGTGACCTACCACCCCCTGTCACACGCCCATGCGGCGGTTCGCAGGGTATTATGTAGATGTATTGAAACGCGGGTCGTTTTTTTTTTTTGTGTTTTATATTCTGTGGTGTAGTAAAGGTTTGTATTAAATATGACGATGGAAAATACCACGAAGTTCACCAATATACTGTTTTATTTCAATATAATGAAAGCTAAAATCGTGGATTCTTGCTGTAAGTTGAGTGAAATGTTGATGCCCATCGCGTATATATAGCTATTAATTTCCACGCGCCTACGATGTAAACAAGCGTGTCTCTTAATTTGTTGAAATAAATTTTACCCCTGAAAATTCCAGGCGCTTGAAAATTAGAACCTTTCACCTCAGGGATAGAGGTATTTACTCTGCAATTCCCATGCTAATAGATATATTGATAACGACCGGTTTCGCCGCAGTGCAGCGTCATCAGGTGCCAGAAATAATTCTTGAAAACACCTGATGATGCTGCTCTGCGGCGAAACCGGTCGTGTCAATAAATCTAATACCATGTGGAATCGCAGCGGTAATTCTTCTATCCCTTATATCAAGGAATCCCACCAAGTAAGGTGCGAAACACCGTAAACCATTCACCTGTTTATGAAATGTCACGGGATAGAATTAGTGCCTTCTTTAACTGGTTTCCTTTGAGATTTTCCCCTTCTTAAAATTTCTACCTCTCAGTAGAGATAAGTGATGTTTTGTTCGTACGTCCCACTAATTTTCGCCGCAGTGTGCAGTGAGAATTGAAAACTAGGAGTGTGATGCAGGAAGGAAGACCAAGAGAAAGATTGAAATAGAGGTGGATGTGACAATGCCGGTGATTAGGTTAAGGTTCCTCTTGAGATTAGGTAAGACTTAGGGAATCATGCTCACTTTCCACTTTCTGTCTCAAGTGTTTAACGTGGGAGAGACTGGGAGGAAGTAGAAAGCAAGACCAGGAGAAAGAGGCGGTAAGCGAAGGAAACGAAATGAAAGGGAAAGAGTTGGGTAGGAAGATGTGATCGATCGTGCCAACGCGAGAAAGATACTAAGAATGTTATTGTAATTAGTTACAGTCGACCCCAGTTGTAGCTATACCCCATGCTAAGTTCACGTCGGCCCGTTTATCCTAAGATGTTAATCTAATTACGATCACAGTATCGATTCCAGAAGTGCTCTTCAAACCTACAATCCATGGGTCGCCAGTCCGACGAGTAACCGACCTCGCCACCTCTACGATCAATCTTTAATGAATAATTTAATATCGTAATTGAATCGAAATACTGCAGAGCTTAATGCCACACTTACTGGATTCATTCAGAGTTAACGTAAACGAATATGTCAATGGACCGGTAGAATGACAACGTCATATGTATCGCATGACCTCATTGGCTGCGGGAACCATCATCAAACTGCAATTCTTCTCTATCCGAATAATCTACATCTACGTAATACCCTGCGAGCCACCACGAGGGTGTGTGGCAGGGGGTGAAGATCACCAAACATGCACTATTGACATGCAACTAGGATATTTAATGGACACATGCTAGATAATAGGGACACATGGAGCTAGGTGGTTAGTATCTACATAATAAGGATGGGATTATTGGTTGTTATTACATGCATCATGCACTACAGACTACTCTAACTATATTTCACCTACCTGTCCCTTTGCTACGCTGCCTATTGTTCTCTCTTATAATACGCGGAAAAATGACATTTTAAATCTATCGGTACGACAATCTATCTCTCTAATCTTGTTAAGATGATCAAACGTAGCATAATACGCAGGGGTTCTCAATGTATATCTAACGTCATCTGTGAACAAAACGGTTTTGAATCTACTTAAAGGGTTTAACCTAAATTTTAACTTGCGTTCTGATAGTAATAGCCAGTTGTAGAACCATTCGATAAATTTATTGGTTTCTTAACTTATGGCATGGAGTTATGTTCCATCAGTAGCCAAGATGGCGGATGCGGAGACTTAATTACTAGATAAAAGAGTTGTTTTTAGACAAATGACCAGTTTGTTTACTCTTACTGACTAATTACTATGTGCATTAGCAATTATTCACGGGCTAAACTTCATAAATTTTATCCGGTGGTGGTAGTTTAGATCAAATATTCGAAGCTAATGACTATTGGCAAATAAGGTATGTAACTAGTAGATGTGTTCCAGCTACCCGAATATTTTTTTGAGATCAGTAACTTTGTGAATCTCAAAACTAAATGTTCTTGCAACCGGCCATAAGTGAAAATCAGTCGATCCCCAATCACTCCACCGTATTGTCCACCTATCAGCTGCTTGTTGAAATGTCTCAAACCCGTGGAACCAACCGTGGTATCCGCGAATTAGAACCTTATGTCGTGAAAGGAATAATATTTCTCTGAATCCCCAAGATTGGTGAAAAATACCCCCAGAGATAATGGAAGCCTGAAAAGGAATCGTTTCTCCTTTCCGCCGTCTTTCGCCACCATTGTGCGAAGCGAAAGGCGAAGACGGGAGAGGAAGGTGGAATGGAGAGAAAGCGATAGGCACTCGGGGAGGAGAAAGAGCAGGAAAAAAATAAGCGAAAGAGAAGTGAAAGGGAAAAAAAGAGAGTGACATTGGGGGAACACTGGGGAGAGCTTCCTTCGCAATTAAGCGTTGGAACGCGGTCCGTCGAGAGAAGAGAAGTAGCGGGACGGGAGGGGTGGGATGGGAGGGGGGGAGGAGACAGTCGGCATGACGACGGGAAGGGGAAAGTGTGTAGGGGGGGCACGGAGAGGGAGGGAAGAAGCAAAGGAAAGTAAAGGGATGGGTAGTGACGAGCCCTTCCATTAAGTGGTCAGGACCGCCGCTGCTCGCCGTGAGTCTTACTCACGGCGTGCGGAATGCCGAAGTGATTCATGTTTCGGGAACGGGAAGAGAGAGAGAGGGAGTTTTAAATCGCGTCTCCGGCGCGAGCGAACGGAGGACGGGAGTTGGTGCGTGAGGGATTAAAATAGGAAGAGGCTGAACTCTCTGTGCGTGAAACTCGGGAACACGGGATTTCAACAGCGACCGGTCGATGGAAGTGGATAAGAATCGCGTTTGCGGGACCGATTTGAATAAACATCTACATCTACATCTACATCTACGTCATACCCTGCAAGCCACCCAAAGGGTGTGTGGCAGGGGGTGCTTTCGCACCAGGCATGCATGAATGATATGGTAGAATACCGACATTACATTAAAGCCCGCGTACCACACATGCAAAGCGCCAATTACAAATCTAATACCCAAGAAACATTCTATCTCCAATCGTTCTAACATGCAAGGGATACAAAGACTACTTCTACAGATTCAAAATATCATGCATAAATAAGAACATCATTATTTACATCATGCATAAATAAGAAAGAGGAGAATATAATGAGAAAGATTAACTGCCTGCCTATTGTCAATACTCGAACTATTCATGACGACGATCACAGCTGTTATGGTCCCGAATGGTACGCGGAAAAAATGACATTTTATACCTATCGGTTCTACAATCTAGCTCTCTAATTTTATTGGCGCGATCTAATCTGCCGTAGTACGAAGGGGTTAATAGTATGTTTTTTACGTCGTCAGTAAAATGATTTTCCTGAAATTTATTTAGGAGGTTAAGCCTATAATTTAATCTACGCTGTGATAGCGATTCCCATCCTAATTCTTCTAACAGTCCAGACACACTAGCCAACTTATCGTAGCATCGTTTCACAGCCTTTTGAGGGCGTTCCGTCGTAAAACGACTTAAATGTCATTTTGTTTTTCGTTTGTCTACCTGTAGAAAAATAGACTTGCCCTCTTATCTGATTACGAACAGCAAAATGTTATCGTTCCCCGCAGTTTAACTCTATCTTTACACTTAGCCTAATGGCACTTGACACATAAACCGAAATATGTAGTTCGATGACATATATACCGATTTTTCTCCCTAAAGCGAAAACATACGCTAATTATTTTTATAATTGCCCTCAATAAATATGAAGGAATCATGCCGAATGAAAAATACGTACTTACATATGATTTGCGCTTGAATTTAGGATTCCTCGCCCTAAACCCAAGTTATAAAAGTGACTTAAGGTAGATGAGCGAGATAGTTCCCTAGTCATAATGGAGACCATAATCGAATGATACGTTTTTATTTAAGCCGCTCTAGGAAGCATACATTAAATACAGCATTACCAATTGTGCAATAATACTATTTATCCCTGAAATCCTAGGTAATAAAATAAAAATATTTATAAAAGTCTTTGATTTTTTTACGCGGTACTTTCAAAACACCTTCACAACGGAAGGTTTTGCGATTCTGAAAAAAATACTGCGGTGGCAATATGGTTTATTTTCAAAAATAGTCGTGAAAACATACAAAGTACCCACTGTTAATTTTTTGACGAGATTTAAGTGTGAGGAATGCCTCATTTTTCCAAATAAGGTCTCTCTGGAGTGCAAACACCTACCATTTCCCATGCGATAGGGCCGCCATTTTTCGCCAAAAATCTCGGAATGTAGTTCGGTAAGGGCCTGATATTTTAGTATTTTTGGAGGGGTAAGGTATTTTTCGTTAAAATGAGACATTGATTTCTAGGTGAAATGATGTTTCGCTCAAACTGTCTTAAACGTCATTATATTCTTCGTTTGTCTTCCTGTGGAAAAAAAGCTTGCCATATTATCTGATAACGAACAGCAAAATGTTATCTTTCCACGCTATTTCGATCTATAATTGAACTTGAAATTACATATTAGAATCCATATATAAGATGCTTCGTAGTTTACCACAATTATTTATTGAGTGAAACGCGTCTTTAATCTATATTATGGATTCGAATAGAAGATTCTTCCGCGAAGTGACGCCGGAAGTCGTATAGTTTATTTGAAAGTATATTGTATTTTGTGGAAGATTTAGAGAAACTCGGAGAGGAGTAGTGTTTATTCATGTAATATAAATGCCATTTTCTTTATCATGGTGTAGTGCTGTTGAAGTTTGTGATTATTCATCCCATGCCTCTGACACTTTAAATAGTTGGCTGATAATTATGTAGATGTATATTAAAACAATAAAAATGGCACAGGAAACCACTGCCGTTTGACATTGATTTCATACCAAATGATATCTCGTTATCGAATTATTTTCATTAACGACCGGCGTGGTTCCTCAGTGTAAATAAGTGAGACCCTGTCTTAAACTCGATTCATCTGAGGCGGTTTTTCTAGAGATTATTTATCTCCTATAGCGTCATCGCAAAACTCACTAGTTGTCCGCTCATCGTTTTGCTAATCTAATCGAGAAATGACTCACGCAAGATAAAGGTGTGGGTAGCGGTGGATAGCTGCTATGCCCAGTATGTTACACGTCACTTTTAATTAGTATTTGCTTGCGTTCTGAGACGTTTCATATCGGTTCACTCATTGTTCGTGATAAACGTCGGTTATCGTCTTCACCTAATTACTTATTTTCATTGATAGTGGGTCTGCTCCATCAGTTTGCGTGGGGAATTTGTACTTGAAGAATTTTTAATGCATGTGACTGTTTTATCCGAATAATGAAGCTGTCCCATAGTTAATTAAGAGTTGTTTAGCCGTAGTCTAAGTAGTGCTATTTGGACAGCGATTATTTTCCTCAACCACTGTATTGTCCCTGAGACGACGTGATTTGTGCCCGTAATTGATAATGTCGTAAAAATTATTTTAGTCTCCAAATTTACTTACTTGGCGATCTTGAGAATGAGGATTTTCAAAAAAGTATCCTTTTTTCGGTACTGTCATCCGAATTATTCATTTTTTGGGGACAATTCTAGATCCTTCATCTCGCATTTACTGCGGACTTTCGTTTCGAGTGGTCATTTACGTCTTATACTTGTGATTCTTCTTCAAATATTGGCAGGTACGACACACATTAATGCAGTAGCTCTGGTAACGGAAACGGAGCCAAATATACTCTTTTAATATAACCGTCATCGTAAGCTTAGAAGCATCGCTACTTTTTTCTTTCTTACTTGATTCGATGCGCTGATGCAACGATGATTTCAGTCATTGAAGAATTAGTCATGGGAAAACTCCAAATTTGTTGATTTAGATCGGCTCTAGCGATGATTACGATTTTGATAACCCACACTCAACCGACTTAACGTTTTCACCTGCACTGTTGGGTACCGTGGAATACACTTGTATTTTTAAGCTGCGCCTACCTTCTCTCCTGTAGTCAATTCGTAGTTTACTCTTCCTCATGAAAGAAAATGCATTTTATAGGTAGTTATACAGATGTACGCGAAATTTTTCCCTAGTGGTGAACCCCCAAGGATAGTATTATCTACGAATAGCGATTCCTCTTGTCCAAAGGTGACCAATGAAGACAACTCCGAGATCTTCGTCTTTGTTCCTTCATTGTATTCAAGAAAGTGAGTCAGGTTTTAATAGTTTAATGAATTATGTGACAATTTATCGCGGCAATCTTGTTTGGTACGACTAGCACTTTATCTTCCATATTTTTCCCTTTATGTACGTGGGTCGTCGTATGAAAATTTACCTGAAATACTCATTGATGCCGTAAATTGATTACTACTGGCACAGCATATATATTCACTCATCTTGGATGTCAAAATGTGCGTTGAGATTCTAGAGTCACTGCGTGAATTTGATTCCTGATAGCTCAATAACTATTAAGGTGCCTGTAAATTATGTACTACGCTGAGTATACATATTTTAGGATACTGTTACCTTTGGAAGAGCGTATGCAGATTACATAATTCAGTTCAGTAATGATCACCTCTATGGTTACAATTAACCTGAATTGGATTTTAACAAAAAATATCGCCATTGCGGTTTTAAACTGTGAACTGCAAATGGCATTGGATTCAAAGCGAGATCTGGAACTAACATCAGGAATTGGCGGAATATTGGCTTTCTGCTGATTTGATAGATCAATTAAGTTACAATCACAATATTGAGATGATTGCGATTTTCTTCATCTACTGTTTATTGCGCGACATTATTTGTCAATACCAACTTAGGAAGTATCAAGTGAAAGGCTATATTCAGCAACAGGGATTTTTGTTTATGTAAAAAGTATTACTAATACAGGGAAACAATAGTAGGAAAAGTTTGAACGTTTATTTTAATTTCCTTCGGAGGATAAAGGTTGACCCTAGCATTTGTGACTTGAATATTGGAAGCCATGGCTATGTAGTTTTACGGAAGATTAATGATGCGGAAAATTAAAGTGTCAGTGACTGATGAGTCAATCGAGTCCTTTTGGGGGCCAGTTGAAGAAAGAACACCGGGGAAATAGCGGGAAAATAGATGAAAGTGTATATTTTATTGAGGAAATTTGCGAATTGAAGGAGGAGAAAATTGGCAAGGGAGTTGTGGGTGGCAGTGAAGAAAACAAGAAAATCAATACGATGAAATATTAATGAGAGAACTCCATCGCAAGATATGAAAGTGGGTTTGAAAGGGAGTATGGTAATAAACTTCCAGCAAAAAATTCTTAATATTGCTTTTAAGCGGTGTTTTGGTTGTCTTGCCTTCAAAAAAAGGATTCGATGAATGAATAGGCTTTTGAGAATTTCGCACGGTGTTGGCCTTGTGCTTCTCTGGATATCCAAATGGTTCCACCGCACGCTTTTCGTTTCGGGACGAAATGAGTGGTATTGTGTTTCATTAGCTTTCTCCGCTTTTGAGTATCATGATTATTCATCTGTGACTTTTGAAGTGTTTGTGTTGATACGACATAAAAAAGATACTCTCATCTCTTTGATGCTCTCATCTCATGATGCAGTGCTCAACTTTTTTCTTACTTTGAACCTTATTCAGTTCGTGGTTTGTCTACTCTCTCGTGAACCGTCGACGTTTTCTTTTCGAATGGGCTTATCAGTTTTTGCTACGGATACCATTGTTGTTAGATTAGCGATGGTTGATATTTCCTATTTTCTCTCCTGAAATTTGAATGGTTAAGATATCGATATTTCTTTTGATAGGGGTCTTATTTTCGTGTTTATATTCGACGCAGGATAGGGATGTGGATTTAATAGTACAGAGGTGATTTTCTCAATGCACGTTTTCCTCTCACATATCTCTGTGCGTATAGGTGCCATCGATTTTTGACAGTAAAGCAAGGAACAAACAAAATTATTTCATCTGTTACCCCTTATACCTTTTTCAGATATCAAAAACCCTTTTGCACTTTCCACGAATTACCCTGTCTTGCGGCATCGAGACGTTACTGTTTTCGTCGTCTTGCCTATGGTTAGACATTAGTGGTATCGGTATATTACTTCCGTATAGTCCTTTTCGTCATCTTGATTTTTCATTCGTTAATTTTTCCATTTTCTTCCACCATTTTAGTCTCTTTTCTTGTTCTGCTTCTGGCACATAGTATTCTATGCTTACTACCTTTGTAGTTAGAATGCTCTACTCGCTACATTTATGCCCTCTTACTTGTATGAAAACCTCACTTTCTTTGTCCTAGAGAATCTAAATAAGTTTGCTTCCTCATGATTTATCTTCATTTCGTTATTCCCGCATTGCTTTTCTAATACATCTGCTGAAGCTTTCTATCCCTTGGATGGTCGTCCGCGAATGTAACCGATTTTATCAACTGGCTTCCTACCTTTTTTTCCAACATCTATCTCTTACCATTTCCTAGCTCTAGGGGTCATTTTAACGTGCATGACCTTCCACCGCATGAATGTAGCTGTCCAAAATGAGGATTTGTACTCACTTCAATATAAACGTACCTTAATGAGTAGATTGGTCCAATAATAATTTTAAAAAGATAATCATTGGGAAAGAGAATTGGAGAGGTTTTTCCAGTTATTAACGTCAGCAGTATCTCGGTATGTTCATTTATTCTCAACGGTTGTCTCTTAAGGCCACTTTACTCGGTACATTTTATTGTACAAACGAATGCATCATAGAATGTGCAAGAAACTGAATGGAAATAGAGCAGGTTCTATTTCCCGTTAAGTCAGTCAGACAATCATACAATTTGCCCTTTTACACGGTGCAATTTTCCTCATGCAAGCATTCATGCATTCGTTTGCACAATAAAATGTACCGTGTGAAGCAGTCTTTATTAGAAAGGCACAAGAGGCAAAAGATTATTCACAGGTTGTATGTGGATTGGTTCCAGTTTGATATTTCCTTCTGTGGTGCGTCGGGAGCGCACACTAACTATAAGCGTATGCTTCGTACACCTAGTGTATGAGGTAAAAAGCTTCAAACGCCCACGTAAGTTGTCGATAGCGTCACCTTGACCTCGACGACGGGAGTGAGAAATGTCAGCGGAAGTGGAAAGAATTCTGTGCGTATCTTTAGCTTGAATGCGTTTGTTTCATTGCTGTGTTTGTTAAAACTGCTAATTGCTGTGGAATTTAAAAAAAAATATCTCTGTCTTCTGGTAGTGGATTTTATTATGAAAATAACTTTTTTTGCGTCCCGAATTGGTTCTTATGAATTCTGAATGTTAACCGCAAGCATGGGATGAATAGCATTAGCCGCTTCTTATAACATATCGAAGTATGAGTCAATAGGCAGTGTGAAGTGAGGTGAAACTTGAGTAAATGATTTTTGCGTGGAAGATCATTTTTCAAGTATGGAAAATATGTGCATCAAAAGACTTCATGTAAGTTTGGATTTTCTATCGCTATTAAATATTTCGAACTATAGTTATTGCTTTGGAGGAGAAATCCGTTGAACTGGATTTTACTGGCTGCTGAGGAATGAATATGAAATCCTTCTTGAGAATGAGTAGTTGAATGAATTTCCACCGTATTATTCCCCCATCTCTTTACGAATCGTTCCTTCCTATCCGTTCCTTCTCTCTGTGATGGAAACGACAATCCGATATTAGTTTTCTCCCTCGATTAATCCATTAAAACTGCTTCCTCCGCGGAATAAATTGTGAGAATGGGCTCTATTACAAGTTTTTTGCTCTAGTTTGTTATTCTTTTTGGAATCATATCGTCACAAATTTTCTCCCGTCGTCCTTACGGATGTTTGGCGATCCCTTGAAGGAGCTATTCGAGACTTATTTTCTCGAAATCTTAAGCTTTCCCTCATTTTTTAAGTTTTGTTTGTCCTTATTTCACTTAGTTATCGCACGTATATGATGTGATATACGGTTGTGAATGTGTCGTTTAGCTGTAACATTAGTAGGTTCCCAAATATTATTCTTTTTCCATGTGGAAATCGATATGAATGAACTCTTGAGCTTCGCGATAGTTTTTTTTGTCACTCACAGCGGAAGCCAAGGCTTCTCTTTCGATTACTGCTAGTACTCACGGGATTAGCGGTTTTCATTTCAAAGGCTCTGTCTGATGAGTGGCCACACCGCATAATGCACCTTGTGGTAGGGCGTGGTAACGATATCCTCGCTTTCCAAGAAGACTTTGGAAAGTGATTCTGCAGTATTTAAATTATCTCTTTGTTTCCTTCTTGGCTTGCACGAAAAATGGCGTTCGAACTGATCCGTAGCGGTGAATGCTGCGTCGCCATTCTCTCTTTAAATTTATTCAAAAAGACATTGTGAAACAATGGTTCTCCACCTGTTTACTCAATTCTCTCATCCACCATGGTTCAGAATATCATTCCCTCTTCCCAATTTTAATTATCAAATGTAATTTCACCGATTCAGTGCGCGTTTTTGGAATCGATTTTAATCTGTGGAATTCAATATACTTTACTGGATTGGATTGAATATTAGGGGAGGTGACCGACGGCTAAGGTCATTTGCGCCATAGGGGATAGGTAGTGGATAGAAACCCGGCGTCGGCATTAGCCTGCTCTTAACTAAAGGCGCCAAGGGGACCACGGTTTAACGTCTCATCCAACAGACGGAGTACTGTACTTGAAGTGCCCTCCACAAGACACTCTCGACATATCCTGACGGAGTGTGAGAGATATCGTGCGGTGCGTAACAGGCTGCAGCTAGTGGGAGACCTGGGGTACATTCTAGGCGATGACCCAGATGTTCTCAACCGCGTTTTGGAATTTTTAAATGAAACTGGCCTATTTAATAGTATTTTATGGATGTAAAATTAATTTTATTTTTAATTTTGACTCAGCGTTTATATCAAGTACTTTATTATAATACCATAATATGCAGTGTATATTTATTTTTTATAATTATGACGTGTAGTGGTGCAAAATGACCATGTCGTCGACGCACCCTATTAACCCCACTACTACCACTTCTACTACTACTACTACACAAGACACTCAAGTAGGGATCGGGTTCCCTCTGCAAAATATCCTCGGCTGCAGGGATTTGAACCCTGGCCTCCCGTGCGGTAGGCCAGTACTATAGCACACCACATATAGCATATATATTAAACAAAAGCGTATATAATAATAACAAGACTGTTTTACTCTCCCAATTCTGAACAAGGGAAGTAGAGACCATAATAATAATTCAACTTGCAACACCAATAAAACAGTAATTACCCCAAGTTGCAACACAGGGTGTATGTGCTTGTATTTTAGTTATTGTACAAAAATCAATAACGCTTTGTGCCGATATCCATTCCTTTGTTAATGTCAAAAATATCTTCCTGTTTTTCAAAAATTTTATGTATTCAACTTGTTTGGTTTTAAAAACTTTTACGCCCAAAAAACTTTTACGTCCAAATACGCTAAGGATGTCTTAAACAGTGTGAGATTTAGCTTTGGAAGACGCGTATTCAGCTTCCTTCTTAAATTAATCGCATGGTCGCTTCCAGAAACCGCGGGCAAATTGCCACTCTTCAAATAAATAATTTCAAAACCTTAATAATGAATATGTATTTAGTGGGAAGAATTTTAAGTCGAACAACTATTAGGTATGTTTGTTCATGTTGTTAACTTATATTTATAACTCTTATTATACATATATAGCACTATAGCTGGAACAAAGGAATTATTAAAAGCTCCTCCCCAACAAATCAGGGAAGCAGATACAGTAAATCTTCGTACATGAGGATTATGTTTGAACTTATTGTGACGATCCGAATACCACCTCAAGTTTAGCTTGATATTGTTTACGGGCCTGGGTCTACGGATCTTGACACCATTTTAGTTGATATAGCAAGGCGCAGTAGCGCTTGGTAATCTGATGATGCTACTTCGCTCTGGTTTGGCCACACCTAGATTGCGCCGCGAGCATTTGGGACCCTGGTCATAAAGCTTTAGCCAAAAAAATTAATAATATACAAAGAAAAGCAGCACGCCTTGTTTAAAACTGCAACGAGCGAACATATAGTGTCTCGCAACTTTTAGAAGGATTAAGGCCCCTAGAGACTGGGAGACTACACGCTAGGCTTAGATTGCTTGAGAAATTCAGAACTGGTGTGTTTCAGAGCGACACAAAGAATATTATCATGACGTCTCACTGCATCTCTAGGTCTGACAGAAGCGATAAAATAAAAGAGATTCATTGCCGACCAGATAGGTACAAAAACTCGTTCTTTCCGCGCAATGTAATCGACCACAATACACACTGTGCTCCGCTAATTACATTCTCATAATTCCCGTCACCATTTCACCTCCCCAAGCCTTATCTCTTACATCTTTACAATGCTGGTGTCCTAACATACCCTTCCACATGCCCATGCGGTGGCTCGCGGGGTAGTATGTATATGTAGATGAAATTCATTCCCTGAACTATTTCATGGATCGGAGCTTACTGGCCGCAACTTTCCTCTCGCACGTCTAAGCTTACCTCTCCCCGTTAACCCTCCTTAAATTCCCTCACCCATTTACTCATGGTTCCTTCTCGAAACCAGGGTTCTAAGCCTTCCGCCCTTTTTGCAGCCGGAAAAAATTTCTTCCTACATTTTTCTCTCTCGATGAGGATTAGTGCCCGGCCTTCCATCCAATTAAACGGAGACGTAAATCAATCAATCGATCAGGAGGACGTAATAATTAAATTTCTCCTCTCCTGATCTCCTCATTCCCCTCTCACTGATTTTTTTCCCTCTTAATAAAAAGCCCATTTCTTTGGCTCCATACCCGGAAATCTCCGCCCCCCCCTCCCGCCCCCCCTCCCGCCCCCCCCCCCCCCCCCGCTTTCTGACCCGGAAATGTTTTCGGCCTCTGGAAATCCAGCTCACTGGGGGCACTCATTCCAGCAGCCATTTCGACGGGTCCCTCACCGATCCTCGTATTTAATATTTTCCTGAATATGTTTCTTTTTTAGGATTTGCGGTTTCGGGGGAGCCCTACGCATGATCAGGCTGGTTGGTATCTGAGTTTAGTTCTGTGCCGCTCCAAATATGAGGGTTGACACAACCATGCGGGTAGTAGCGTATGCGATACTCTTTTTGATTTTGAAACTTACTTGGATGAATTCATCGGGATGTGTTGGATTTGTGTTCAAATCTCCGGTCGTACTTTTATGGGGGTGAAAATGCTTTTTATTGTCAAGTGTTCTACTCCGCAAGCTTATTTTGGGAGTAGGATCACCAATCATGGAAGAAGCTTGATATATATTATGAGCAGATTAGCTCAAGTAAAAGCGTTCTATCAGAAGAAGAGCCCTGTGACAGTTCATCTACATGTATGAAATATCGTGCAAGCCACTTCTAGGGTATGTGGCATGGGGTATTCCACACCAGGCACGCAGCACTCGTCCCCGTTCAAATCAGAACCGCGCACTTTGCCCCGGCCGCTAGGCGCTAGCCCAATGCAGTGAGGTTAGAAATGCGCGGTCAGACCTGAAACCAGGAGAGCGCTATGCTGACTAAAATGCTACCATGCAACGCTAGTTACGATACAACTAATGGATTGCTATTGATAAGTAGTCTTACAATGTTCTAAACCGTGAAGATAGGTAAATCATTCCGGAAATTTCAGGCGGGGTGAGATGTCAGTAATGATGGTACACGTAAAAAAAAACTAACTCTTCCTAATTAGGGCCAAAATTAACAGCACAAGTATGGAAATGAGGAAGCATTACATGAAAACAATTTTCGGAGCATACTCAGAAATACCGGTCTTACAAGGCTCTAAACTGTGAAGATAGGTAAATCATTCCGGAAATTTCAGGCGGGGTGAGATGTCAGTAATGATGGTACATGTAAAAAAAACTAACTCTTCCTAGTTAGGGCCAAATTTAACTGCATAAGTATGAAAATGAGGAAGCAATTCATAAAAATAATTTTCGGAGCATAGTCAGAAATACCGGTGAAGCTTGTATGAGAAAAACTGCTGACTAAAGAACGTCAGAAGTGAATGAAGTATGGTGATATGGAATAATGATTAAATGGACGGCGAGAATCACAAATACAACACTCGTAATAAGAATCGTTAAGAAAAGGTGATGGATTAAAACTGTACAAAATAGAGGAGACAAATTTATCGGACCCTTATTTGACACACCGCCTCTCGGAAACTGCATCTGAAGGAAAACGGAAATGGAAGAATAGTCGATTAAGGTGGTTAGATTGCTTATCGTGAGACATTGAGTGCACGTTTTAATAACTTTCCAAGCAAGTCGAAGAAAATTCTGGGAATATTCTTCACTATTGTACACCTGTTTATGAAATGGGAATAACCATAATTTTTTTATTTATATAATTCATGCAAGAGTATAGGTATATGAAACTTCTCAATTAAAGCATTCTTATGTCTTGGGTTTATTGCGCTGAATTCGAAATTTAAGCGAAAATCATAAGTAAATGCATGTTTTTTATTCGGCATGGTACCTTAAAAAACATTATGAAAGGTCATTGTAATGTGAAACCTATATTTTCGCGTTGAGGGGAAATTCTGTGCATATGTCATCGAATTATTTCGATGGTTTGTAAATAAATTCACTTTGTAATATTCCACAATGGTTTTTATTTTTCCTACCTAGGCTTCGACTCAAGTCATTATCAAGGTGGCAGTATTACACCACGCGCCACTTATATACATTGTCAGGGTGTAGGGGAAAAGATGTAGGGGAGGGGAAGTAGAGGATGGGAAATTATTTTGAATTATGTGTCAAGTGCCATGAAACTACATGTTAAAATACCATCGAAGTGCTTGGAAACCAAATCGTAAACATGCAGTTTTTTCTTTTATGTCTGTGCAAATTAATAATTAGTACACGTTCGCAAAGTTTTGCGAAAATCTGTACATTAACGAAAATCGCTCCAACTACCTTAAGCCTGATGATAGAATATATCTGTTAAGTTTTGAAGGTCGTTGAAGTGAAGTCTTACGTATGAATGAACGGCTGGATGATTTGAGAGTGGGGTGGAGAGGCGTTGATATCCAATCCCCTGGTTAATGACTGCTGATGATGTTGAAAAAGATGAACCTGAGCAAGTTTTTCTCTAGTATTCTACCGTTTGGTTTCGGTGGACATGTACACGTCCATCTCTATCAGTATTTCAAAGTCATATAATCATTTCCCCCGCTGTTTATTTCCCCAACCCTTCGAATGTCCCACTTCTCTTCTCCCAGTTTAAAAATGGCATTGCTCTGTGCTCTTTTTCATCTTTTTCACAATTTTTCCTTTTATTCTAAGACGTGATCAGTATATGGAATAATATCGATGGATTTCAGTGCCAAGCACGTGGTGGGGCTGGAAATTTCGGCAAATGCGGTAGTGTCTTCTGGTAATTTGTGAACTATTAAGCGTAAGAAATCCAATTCAGAATGACTTGTGTATTGATTGATCAATCGGTGACAATGGAAGATTTCTCTCGATGTACATCAAAGGAAATTACTGCTAATTTACTGATTGATTTCTAAACATCTAAAACCGCTGAACTTATTACAGTGAAATTTTCCGCACTTCTGGGTCCTAAACTCTGGGCTCTAGTAGTCAAACGGAGGGCAACCTTTATTGCCCGTACGGAGCCAGGTCGTGGAGAATGGACTCTACCAGTCACAGGGACCTTTTGCGCAACTGCCACCGTGTTTTCATTCCGATGTGAGTGTTTATCTGGTAAAATGAGCCAGTTTCTTTGCAATAGACGTCATATTGCTACCTGCTGGGTATAATTCTTTAGGGCCAGTCAGTACTTTCCTCTCCACCTCCCTGATGGTCGAGATAGCGGATTATACCATGGCTCAAATGCGAAACCGAAGGCCATTTTGTGATTTTTAAGGTCAACTTGCGATGATGATAATCCGTAGGGCAAATCCTCAGTCGCGGAGCAAAATTTACCGCTGGAATTTGCAAAGTTTAATTTCTACACATCCCTTATGTCGGAGGGATTCCACTAAGTGAGGCCAAATACCGTGGATCTTATTAAAAATTCATCCCTTTCGCAAATGAGGGAACTGAAGGGAGGGGAAAGGAAATCCTCTGATCAGAGGCTCTCCTCCCTTTTCGCCTTGAGCTCGAAAGTATTTTCGCTGTACAGCCGTATCGACGAGAACTCCCCCGCGGAATCTCAACCCTGCTTTAAGGGCAGAAAAGAAGAAAAACGAGAAAAAACTTTTGCTCCGCGGGATTCAGAAGAGAAGGGCGCACGGGTGAAATGTTGGAAATCGTAGGGAGGAGGAGAAAGGCGAAGGTTCTTTCATTTTCTTTCTTTTTTTTACATCGAGTGGTGGTCGTTAATGGGTTTCCGCGATCAGGTGTAAATTCATTAAAGGGATTCTTTTTTTTCGGCCTGGGGTTCGAAGAAAAGGAAAGAGTTGGAGAGAGGAGAGTAGAATAAATACGCGGGTGGAGTGCGGGCTATGGGGGATTAAACAGACCGCCCTATCATCATCACCATCATCCGGGAAAGGAGGCCAACACCGTCTCGACAACACTCTCCTCAATCCACGTCCTCACTTCTGTTCGCTGTTTGTTCCCTGGGGGAGACTACGACCCTAGGTGGTGGCGCGGAGGATGGGAGGACTCTGTAAACCCTTCATGCCTCTCCATTTGTTTTCCCCCGTTTCTCTCTCTCTCTCCATCTTTCTCGCTCTCCTCTTTCGGTCTCATTATTTTTTGCTCGTCTGCATGCATGTGTTGTATATGTATGTACCTTCAGTCGCTCTGTTCATTTTTTTAATGTTTACTCTGGGGCGAAAAGAGAAAACGTTCGTCGATTTTTATCCTCGTTCTTTTTTTTTACATCTTTTGTCTTTCGTTTGTACGTACGTTTTTCACATCCGCCGATACGACGGGAGGTGTGGTCGAAACTCAGAGATGCAGTCAGAACTCGCGTGAAATTATTTTGGGGGAAAAGCAGGCACCGATTTAAAATAGGAATGTCTTTCGTTCGATCATTCTTACGTTTCTATCTCCAACGATATGACTGGATAGAGTATCGAAAGTTCCGGTTGCAATAAGAGCTCAGGCGAAATTATTTGAAGGCAAAATAAAAGAAACCAGTCATTGATTAAAAAAAAGAATCGCTTTCGTACGATTTCATCTTCATCGATACGGCAGAAGAGGACATCCTAAGATCAGGATGCGAATGGAGCTCTGGCGAATGCATATGCAAAAAATCTTTCGTCGATTAAAAATTATCATATTTTTCTTTCAGGAGACATAGGTTCGATCGTTAATGAATGACGGTATTCCTCTTTTAGCAAAGTTTCGCATGTTTATAATGCGAAACGTCGGCATAAGAGGAACACCATCATTCATTAGTGATTAGACTAATGTCTTCTAATAAGGTAATGTTATTAATAAATGGAGGTCGTCCAAAGAAATCGTCTGGGTAAAAAAATTAATGCGTTTCTTTCGTACATAGGCTCGCTATTATCTTCTTTAATATTATGACCGATACAGGTGGTATCGAAATTTGAAGAGCAATGAAGAGCACTAGATTTTGTGCTGTCTACTATTTTTAATACTGAAAACTTTACAACACGTGTTTCTGCACTTTATTGGCCATCGTCAGGTATTGTGTGAAAATTCCAGTTATGCGTGATGGCCAATTAAGAAACTCCGGTATGCTCTTGCTCTTCATTTTAATAATGCAGTTCCACAACATCTCTCCTGAAACTGTTGACTTCACTTGAAGAGTAATGGCTGAGTGGGAAAGGATGAGGATTTTTATGTAGAGTGATTTCAAGAGGAAGTATTTTACTTTCTCTAACTTTCCCCCTATTTTTTCTCTCCCGTAGTGTATCTCCGTAAGTTTTAATACCGGTCTATACCGGATGGAGGGTTTCTAAACATGGTTACTGAATTCCTTGGTGGACGGTAGGGCGATTGAGATTCACGTGGGTTGTTGCAATTTTCTTTGTCTTCTCCTCGTTTGTGTATGTACCTACGCGGATACTTGCGCATCAAAACTTACCGGAGTTTCTGGCAGAGTGTTTCTTCGCGTATGGGACTCACTCGTAATCACTTGCGGAAAAATTGTTCGTGGATTTCCATTTTTCTCCTTCTTCTCCGTAGCGTATGCGTATCCTCTCCGTAAATCACGTCTCTTTTTTCCCCATCCTTTTCCTTCTCTTTCGAGAAACATGAGAAAAAGTTACTGCTCTTCATTGTAGAGACTAGAATGTATCAAGCGATCATAAAGGAGGAAAGTCCTCGGAAGAAAAATTGAAGCGCTTTTGAAAAAGAGGTCTGTTGCTTTGCTCTAGTTTGGCCACATCTCGCGTATGGCGCGAGCGTTTGAAACCTCAAAGAGTAAGTTTTTAATACGCAAGGTAAACACAGTTTCAAGGTCTGCCGCTAGCGAACTGAAAATGTGAAGCAGTTGATGGAAGATTGGGTTAGGAAACGATAGAGACTTGAAGGCTCTGGTCTAGGCTTATTTATTGATTGAATATATCAGTTCCTTTTTCTGTTTCCTCCCAGTGTCATGGCTGGTGACTTAATACTTCTTGAGGCGGGTTATTCTTCAGATGTAGTGAATTTTGCTGGAATAGGTCCACTTCTGTGACTTCAAGGGATAAAACCCGGTCCAAAATTCCTAGGCCCAGTATGGTGATTTCATTTATTGAAGCTATATTCATTTACTCAATGAGATAATCTTCCAGTTTGGGTAGGTGGAAGTGAGTGAAAAACCCTCACAATTTTTACCTGGACTGGGCCCCAACTATTTGTATTATTTCTTAATCTGTTCGTACATCCTTCCCTCACGTATCTTTAAAACCTATTCTCTTATTTCCCTTCTTCGTTTACACAGCTTCCCCCACTCAATCTCGGCCTTAGCCAACCCTTCGCCCCTCATCAACTCTACCAACTTCTCTAGTTTTATTTTTCTTTTTCTCGTGTCCTGCATACCACTTCATCTGTCTCATCACGGCAAAGGAAGTATAAAAACTTGAGGAGAAACGCGGTTTGGTTCCATTTGAAGTCATTTGCGAAAGAAAATAGTTCGCTGATTTTCTGTTGTTTCTTCAATTCAATAGTATATGCTAATTGATCAAAATAATTGGTAGTTTCAGCCGTAACTAGGTAGAATTTGCTAACATTATAATGATAACTCGTAACCTCGTGATTCCACATAGCTTTGTTTGGAACGACCTGGGTTTCGACATCCAACGTCATCTTCAGGTCCTGAAGATGAAGAAGAGGCCTGAAGATGACGTTGGACGTCGAAACCCGGGTCTTTCCATATAAAGATATGAGGTATATAAAAGTTACAAGTTATCGTTATAACATCAAAAAAGACATTCCTATAATTTCCTGTGGTAGTTTCCTTACTCTATTCCGAAAGATTTTACGCTTTCTTTTGTTTTTCTTTTCATTATGGTAGTTCGTTTTCATCTGGAAAATCATTTGTTGATTTTCGAGTTTTTTTTTCATCTTTTTCTGACAATACTAGGCGCCTGTTCCCATCTCCCTCGATGCGGCCGAAGGCAGAGGTATCGAAACTCGCCCTCGGAGTTTCGAGGCGACGGGAATACTCAACGTGAATTCATTTGCATAATTGCGAGAGCGAGCCGGCGCGGCGCCACCGACACGCTGTGCCGCCGCCGACTTCGATGTCGGCCCCAAGCAGCGCCGCTGCCGCCGCGTGACGTCACTTCGCCTACCATTTTCCTCCCCCTTTTGCCCATCTCCACCACGCCGGCTCGATCCTCCCGTGTTGCGCGGGGAGTTCCCGCCACCCCACACCATCTGTCTCCCCCTCAGACCTTGCCTCCTCCCCCTTATTCTCATAAATGTTTAAGAAGCGAGTGCCTTTGCCGTGCCGTGTGCGGCCCATCGTCAAGATTTCCCGCTTTTGATTTCGTCCGCAAACGAGCGGATTTTGCAGTTGATTCTCTTGGAACTTGAACGGATGAGCGGATTCAAAATGAACTTATGGGCCTATTACGTATATTTTTCAATAATCACGAAACCGCGATCAGAAAAAAAGTTCAAATCACCAGGCCTAGAGATGGGCGCAAACCCGTTCCTTTTTGAGAACTCGTTCACTCTGGACCGATCCCTTTTGGGACCCGTTCCGTCTCACTCGTTCACCGTTCTTTTTTTTTGGCAGTCGTGTATTTTTGTTAACGATATGTTTTGGGTATTTAACATTTTCTGTATCGTGCGTGCAGGAACTGCACTGTAGTTATCTCAGCCCAGTGACACGCTGCGCGGCGGCCCTAGGTTTGGTTTGGTTTTTAGAAGATAACATTACATTGAACAACTTTTTACATGATGTTGAATAAAAAGGTTTCATATGTGAGCCATAAGGGATTTATTTCTTAAGCGAGCTCTATTTAGGAGAGTAATTAAAAGTATAGGACAAGAAATTGGTTTTGGCCACGTTAAAAAAAAATCCGTTTTTAAATAGACGGCAATATTAACACTGGAAGTTGGAAACAACTGATCAGGATTGTGTTTCCTTGCGTACATCCACATTTTCAGTGCAATGCGTGCAGCAACTGCAAATTGAAGTTATTTCTGCCCAGTGACAAGCCGCGCAGCGGCCGAAGGTTAGGTCGAGCAAGATATCCCCAAGCGTCACAGCACCCTCGCCATAATGCAACTTAGGCGGTGGAGAATGAAACCTTGACCAAAGTTGGTTCAAACTATCTTATCTAGCTAGGCGCGACAAGGAATTTCAGCACTGTGGTCCAGAAGAGCGAGCCGAATGGCTCCACTATCAAGAAAAAAAGTACCGCTAATTAGACCGCTAGCATCTGCAGATGAATTATGGGGCCCATGAAGAACATCTTATCTCATAATGATACGAGCGAAGGAGTGAAAAGAAAGGCGGAGCGAAAGGAACGAAAGGACTGGTT
Organism: Ceriagrion tenellum; assembly: GCA_963169105.1. Lineage (NCBI taxonomy): Eukaryota > Metazoa > Arthropoda > Insecta > Odonata > Coenagrionidae > Ceriagrion > Ceriagrion tenellum. Next base: position 59,626,177 of record OY720639.1, on the reverse strand, counting down.
GTTCCATAGAAGTCATTCCTTCCTTTCAATGCATGACCCGATCTTTCGCGAACCACACGCCTCTAATCAGGCAACATATTGTGGAAATGAGTGACTGTCGTCATATCGAAATCGTCACAAGAAAATGAATAACCTACTGTTTTGGCAACTTCTTCAACCTTCATCGAGGCAAAATTTGCAGTTTCCTACGTAGGTTAAGTAAACTCATTGTGGAAATTTACAAAGTATATATGTAGTGATAACCTGATCAGATGAGAGCACACTACCCGCGTGCCGCCAACCCCGCCATGACGTGGTGTGACATCTTGAGCCCGGAACGGCCTCCGGTGCTTAGTCACGTCCTCGGGTAGGGGGTTGTGCCTGTATCATTGCACCGCCCTCCGGTGATCGTAAGGGCTCTGACTTAAAGCTCTAAGGGGCGGAAAGTGTCACTCACTTTTCATAGGTTTGGCTGATCGCTCCTTGAGTAATCAAACACCAGGTTACGACAGCGTGTCCGGCGGGTAATTTGCGGTTGGGTACCAGCTGTTCTTTTCCGAGGCCCTCGCCTAACCTATTTCCTTCCCCAAGCAGGATTATTATTATTATGTATTCTACCGGTAACGGTAGCTTTTGCTGAATGCCAGAGAATCCGCTCCCGGCCTTTTACACATAACCGGGCTAAATTGATCAGGAACAGGCCTGTTGGATTCCCGTGGCGAGGAAGACGTTGTCTTCTCCTGTCTCGTTTTGTTTTGAAGTGATAACACCATCAAAAAACAAAGTTTTTTTGCTGTTGCAAAACAAAAAAGGATTATTTATTAATTATTAATTAAGATTTATTATTAATATTAAGAATCCTACCTCATCCTTTCATGAGAAGTATGGGTGAAAGGAATTTTATCTCTATCTCTGTTTAACCCTATAGGGTTATTTGAGCCTGTTTGATGTAGAAACAATAAATGTACTATTGTAGCAGCTGCTACAATAAATGGTAGCACAAAATGGAAAGTGAAAAATCGTGTTAAGGTAGCATTATCTACTGCAAACTCTCCTCAAACTCATTGAACTAATATTGTACCTAAATATGGAATTGCTGATAGTAGATTGGTAATTACAGTAGCTCCCCAGCATGATATTTGACCTCATGGTAAAACATATCCTATAAATGCTGTTGCTATAACTAAGAATAAAATAATTACACCTACAGATCATGTGTGTATGTATTTATATGATCCATAGAGGATGTTTCGTCCAATATGTAAATAAATACAAATGAAAAATATTGAAGCCCCATTTGCGTGCAGAGTTCGTAGTAGTCACCCATTATTTACGTCTCGACAAATGTGATTTACTCTATAAATAGCTATATCAATATTAGCTGTGTAATGTGTAGCTAAAAATAGTCCCGTTAAAATTTGTAATACTAAACATAGACCTAAAAGAGATCCAAAATTTCATCAGATGGAAATATTTGAGGGAGATGGTAAGTCAACAAGGACATTTCAAGGCAATTCTCCTCTTGTATAAAATTTGGTCTCCTGATGATGATGATGCAGTACACACATGGACGCCATGGTCAAATTAAGTGGATAATTGCGATGATAATGATAATTATGATGAAATTCCTCCATATCATGCCTGATACTTCTCTTTTTGAAGGCTCGTTTTAAGCTACCGGAAAAGCTGCTTTAAGATTAAATTGTGGCTGGTTAAAGATTCTGGAAAAAGAACCCGCCATGCGCGACTGAAGCTTCCATGTAAGGTGTAATTTTGTCTCCTCGCTGTCTCTGTTGGTCAGATGCTTAAATGAGAAAATATGTGACCGCAGAAGATAAATTTTTATTAATCCTTTTTTTTTCTTGAACCATTCCGGACCTAAACACGGAGAGAAACTCTGGTATGCATACAGTTGGACACATCTTTTCATCTTCTTTTTGTACACTTTATCCTTGTCTTACCTGAGCACCTTACACCTCGCTGCATCACGCCCTTCCGCCAGGTTGCCGGGTAATGTCGAGATGTTGATAATGATGTCTTTCTTTTCGCTCGTGGGAGTTTTTGACGAAACGCTCCGCTCTTCTTTGTTTTTTTTTTGTTTTTCAGTTCAGCTCGCGAATCAAATCTTTTTTGCCCTGTGCCCCAAGTACTCGCGGCGTGCTCAAGGTTAGACCCAACTGGTGCGAAATAATAGCCTTCACCTACTTTTTCGTAAGAGAACCTTCATACGATTCGCTTGATAAAACCCAACTGTTTTAATGCAGTCTTACAAATATTTTGAACACGTTCACTCCACCTTAGATGGTTAATAATAGCGACGCCTAGGTATTTTTCCTTGTTCGTCTACGTTAATGACTAGTCCTCCAGCTTCGTTTCTGCAGGGTCTATGTTGTTTCTGTCGAAATAGTGCGTCGCAGTGGATGTTTTTATAGATTTAGTCCAAACACTGAGCCTTTTACTCCCTGAATAAAAGTACTCTGTGCTCAACAGATTTAGGCGTTATATAGTGCAAGTGCAGTGCAAGTTTGTCCTAATAAAAGAATCACGATCGCACTTTTCCACAAGCTTTGATTTATGATTCTCAACGCGTTTCGACTCACGGAGCCATCATCTGTTAGTAGACACGTCTGCTGAAGGAGGCATCATATGTATACGTCTAATGGCTAGTTGCGGGAACGACATACATGTATTCTATAAACTTATGGGACCCATAAGCCATGGCAGCCATTCAATAAATGTTGCAGAAGCATTCGATAAATTTTTGTTTTCATAACTTAACGGAATATTGTAATGAGTTCCATGAGTAGCCAAGGTGGCAGATGCGCAATGAACCGCTTGGAGACTTAATTACTTGATAATAGAGTTGTTTTGAGACAAATCCAGTTCGTTTACTCTTACTGACTAATTATTTTTTGCATTTGCAATTATTCGTAGGCTATAATTTCATTTATTTTATCCAGCGGTAGAATATCAGATCAAATATTCGAAGCTATTGACTGTTGGTAAATTAATTGTAACTAGTAGATGTGTTCCAGCAACCCGAATATTTTTATGAGATCAATAACTTTATGGATCTCATAACTATTGATTCCATAACAAAATGTTCTTGCAGCCGGCTGTAAAGGGGGGATATTTTTACTATACCATGTACTCCTAAGCTATACTATCCATTAAGGGTCTTGGTTTCTTCCACCATCTGTCTCTAATCATTCCTCTACTCTGTTCTGTTCCTCCATCGTCTCATCCATTACCGCTCTGTGTCATCAACTTGGTTTTCTTCAACTTCTCTTCCATCAGGCTTTACCGCCGGTAAACACTTTTTATTGTGGACCTTTCATCTGACATGGGCTGTTTGTGACCGTCCAATGTGTGCGCATATTATTACATTTACCTCTTCTCGTTTGCCATTGTTAAAGGTTTCCAGTTCTAAAGTTTAAAAGTTTCTAATTGGCCCGGATCCTCCATTCTCATTTACTGCTTCGAGGAGAAATCTCTCACTGTCTCAGTAATTCCTCTTATCATTTTTTGCCATTTTCAATGTCTCTGACCCATACATTACGACCATAACAGCAACATGAATTAATAATCGAGATCAAACGAAGACCCCGAGATCATAGAAATGGGGGTTTATTTCGACTACATTTCCTCTGTTTTCCAAAAGCCTTTCACTCGAGGGTGAATCTAATGAAGAGACGAGTGAAATATAAAAAATGCAGCCGAAAGATGATGTGAATGCACATTGAAACCTGGGTCGTTGTTTTAATAAATCGAGTGGTTTTTGTAAAAGTTGGCATCTTAAATTTTTTAACGAAAGCTTCAGTCATTGGTCGTTCCATCCTAAGATTGGTTGACTTCGGCCCTCCACTCTTCCCTATCTAATGTTAGAGCCCTTACCTCCTGGTATTTCTTCCTATGTACTTTCCTCTTAATTTGGTCCATGAGCTTATTCCTGGGTCTTCCTCTGGGGACTTTTCCCACTATTTTGCCTTCAATTTTGTTCCTCACAAACTCATTGTGTCTCAGGGTGTGTCCTATCCTGGTTCTTCTTTTCTGTATGGTGTTCCATATGGTCCTTTATTCTTCCACTCTTATGTTCACTTCATAATTTCTTATTTTGTCCGTCCATTTTATCTTCAGTATCCTCCTCCTGCGCCAGGTTTCAAGGTCTCGTCTGGTCAGCTTTTCCACTGGTCCATGCTTCTGATCCATTGAGTGCTACGCTCCAGTCTACAGTACTACGATCCATAGAATGATACGCTCGAAAGCTTATAAAGGTCAAAAATGTACCATCCTTCATTCTGATAACGTTTTCATGAATAAAAATAAAACGGCTGAAAAGTAGGAAAAGGCTCACGGCTGAAAAGGCTCACGGCTGAAAAGGCTCATGTAGAGTGGCGAAAGATGGGTAGCAATGGAGGGAGGCGAGAGGAGAGGTTTATAGTGGTAGGTGGGAATGTGTCGAGGAATCCCGCTAGTCTATTTCTATTTCCGAGTAGTGACGAAGGCGGTCGGGGTGCTGAAGAAGGGATCGAAAGAGCTGCGCAGGGAAAGGAGGAGTAGAGGGCGGAGGTAGGGCTAAGACATCATCTTGGGGGTAAAGTTGCCCAGGTAAAAATATTTGGTCAGTAACAGCTCTGAAAGACTTATATCTGGTCTGGAAGTGGTCTGTGATAGGGGTGGGTCGTTCGCGAACGAACGGGTCCATGGATTGAACGGAAGGACTAACAATAAGGACCGACTTTAATGGAACGACCGGTCCTAACGTTCCTTTCGGTCCACGGTTCCTTTCGGTGTGTCGGTTCTTTCGGTCCGTCGGTCCTTTTGGTCCTTCGTTCCTTTCGGTCCGTCTTTCCTTTCGCTCCTTCGCTCGTATCATTATGAGATAAGATGCTCTTTATGAGACCCCAAAATTCATCTGCAGATGCTAGCGGTCTAATTAGCGGTACTTTTTTTCTTGATAGTGAAGCCATTCGGCTCACTCTTCTGGACCACAGTCGCAGCTGAGGCCAAAATAAGCAACTTAAATTCCTTGTCGCGCCTAGTCAGATAAGATAGTTAGGACCAACTTTGGTCAAGGTTTCATTCTCCACCGCCTAAGTTGCATTATGGCGTTGGTGTTGTGAAGCTTGGGGACATCTTGTTCGACCTAGCCTTCGGCCGCCGCGCGGCGTGTCACTGGGCAGAAAGAACTACAAAGCAGTTGCTGCACGCATTACACTGAAAATATGGATGCACGCGCGGAAACAAAAACCCGATCAGTTGTTTCTCAACTTCCAGTGTTAATATTGCAGTCTATTCAATAGCTTTAATCTGATTTTTTTATCTTAGCCAAAACCAATTTCTTGTCCTATACTTTTACTTTTTCTCGTAAATTGAGCTCGCTTAAGATATAAATTCCTTATGGCTCACATATGAAACCTTTTTATTCAACATCATGTAAAAAATTGTTAAATTTATTATTATTTTCTACCTTTCATCCAAAATTTTTAAATGCCGTCATTACAGTGTACGAGGTACCTCAAGTTTTTATTTTTAAACATTCGTTCAATACCCGGGACATATCGATAATTAAAATACACGACTGCCTATAATGATTGGAACGGTGAACGAGTGAAACTGAACGGGTCAATCTCTAATCTGCGACTGGACTGAACTGGCCTGGATTTCAAAGATGTTTCAATTCCTGACCAGTAACAGACCACTTTCAGATCAGATATTGGTCTTTCAGAGCAGTAACAGACCAGTTTCAGATAAGTTACAGCCCATTTTCAAAGAAGTTACCAACCAAATATTTTTATCTGAGTGGGGTCGCATGTGGGCGACTATGATAGTTACGTACACGCGTTTTCAGTTTTTTATGCTTGAAACACAAACATTAGGCAAATTTTGCGTGTAGCATTCGAGTCTCCATTCCTAATCTTATCCTTCCATCGGCTTTCACATCTGTATCTACTTATTACCCTGCAGGCCACCACAAGTGTGTTTGGTCGGGGGTGACTTATCACCAACATGAACTACTGTGAAGGAATTTTTTCTTTCATTAATAAGCACCAGAATATCGGTATACTACAAACGCTACAGAAAAAAATAAATAATCCATTATGTAATTATGTAAACGTGATACAAGAATCAAGCAGGGAACATGCCAAACATGTTTTTAGCACTACTCGACAGATTTAGAAACGTGCATTAGGGTGCATACGTATAAATCAGCTGCACTACCTGTCAACTCGCCTACTTCAAAGTCTTAACGGAGCTATTATGGTCTCTTATCGATCGCGGGAAGAACGACGTTTTAAACCTTTCTGATCTACAATCTACTTCCCGTATTTTGTTCTCATGATCTGATCTACCGTAGTATGCTGAAGTTCGTAGGATATTGAAAACTTCGTCTGAAAATAAATCGTTTTAAATGTACATAAAAGATTCAGTCGAATTTTCAATCGACGGTCTGAAAGCGATTCCCAAGTTGTTGCAAGAGGTCAGTAACTCTATCGAGAATATAATAACGGCCTTTTCACGTATCTTGCTGATCTTCTCTGCACGCGTTGTAACTCGGTTTTTAAGCCTACCTCATTAGGATCCCTGACATTGGCAGCGTATTGAAAGTGGGGTCTAACAAGGGAGAAGTTGCTGATTTCTCTAACTTTATCGTCGCACTTTCCAAGTACTCTTTTAACAAATTCCAATTTACGCTTAGCTTGACCAGTTATTTCCCGAATATGTTTGTTCCGCGAGAGATCATTTGTTATTGCGGCTTTGTGACAGTCTATTCACCCTCAGTAGTTTCCAGCAACGCTTGCGGCTTCCCTTTAAATTTTATTTACTTCGTGAATCAAATTTTTCCGTGCAGGGTCCCAAATTCTTCCAGCATATTCGAGAAGTGGCCAAACCGGAGAATAGGTTTGTTTCAACTTTTCATCGGAAAACCTTCCTTTTCTTCGCTTGATTATTTCTGCCTTACCGCGCCTTGTATATTGCTGACTTCATATAAAATAACATGAAGGTAAATGAGAGAATGGATGAAATATATTATTTCTCAATAGAACATGAATTTTATTCTCGTGAAAAACTTTATGAGAAGCGAGTACTCCCAGGGAATTGAATGGTAATGAAGTATGAGCCCTTCTCCATTTTAATTTTTTAGTTATTAGCAAATAACTACATGAACTTAGGTCAAAATATGTTAGTTCAATAAAAATTGTGCAATAATCGGCTCCTATAAAATAGAATAGAATTTTATTGTGCATTTTCAATAGGAATTTTACATTTCCGGTGGCAAAGGGAGTTGATCGAGGTACATGAAAATCGTAGAGAAACAAACCAGACTTTAGGAAAAATAAACCACGCAATCAGTAGTGGAAGTAAATTATTACATGTAACTAGTTTTATGTCTTCACATGGTGCAAATCCTCTATTGAAACTCATTTGGATTTATAGGAAATTCATTGAGTACTTCACGAGGCAAATTGTTCCAGTCACATATAGTCCTCGCCATAAAGGAATTTCTTGCTCTGTCGGAGGCAGGGATGATTGCTCTCACCTTGTACTGATGGTCATGACGACCGTGATTATTCGGCTTTTCTAACTGGACGCTATAGTATGCTTCAACACCACAAAACACCTGGTAAATGGCAGTCAACCTTGCCCTCCTGTGGATACTGAGATCCTCCCATCCAAACGCCACTTTCACATCACTCAACATCAAACACTTTCATACATGCTGTGCTTATTTTTGACGTGCCCTCATTACCTTGTACCTGTTAGTACCAATTAGTTCAGCATTCTGTGTATAATTTTGTCGATTCCTTCATGTCTACAGAAAAAGCGCGGGTTCAAAATAGTATCCTCCATGCCATGCTGTAACTCGCCAAATCTTACTTTTTCTAGTAATCTAATCCTATTATGTAGCCTTTTGAGTCTTTACCAGCTCTCAGCCTAGTTCTTTCATCTGTTGTGTAGCCCTCACAACTCTCTCATAGCAGTTTTCAACCACAAAGCCTGCGGCACTGCCATTTGGTTTTTTTTATAATGAAAGCAATCGGCAATTTTCCAATGGACATGTGGATTATTGCTTTTTCTATTATTTATTATTCTGAAATCCCATCACATCACGCCTGATACTTCTCTTTTGTTTTCTTATTTACCTCGCAAATTAAAACGTTCTCTGCTCTGAAAACGTGCTCTGTAAAAGGCAAATAGCTAGAAGAAGAATAATAAAAGAGCAATCGTCGAAGAATCGACATGTTTTGTGTCTTAATTATGTTATTTAAAGGCAGTGTTTGATCATCATTGGCAGGAATGTTTTTAAACTACTCTAATGGAAAGATGGAGCTCACTATTCGTTTTGACTCTCATAGTCGCAGTGGAACTTCCTTTAAGGAGAAGGGGAATGGGGAAATACTGAGGGAGAGACGCCTTCAAGGGTAGGCTCAGGGGTTATGTCTCTGGCAGGGTGTGTTAGAGGGTGCTGAAAGCAGAGTTACAGAGGAGCTGGCAGAGTCATGAGGGAACGGGGGGGGGCGTAATTTAGTGGGGGTGGAGGAGGGATGCGAGGGCAGCCGACGGAGAATGGCGTCTTTTGAGCTGGTTTGGTCGAGAGAGGATCGTTTAAGGCTATCTCCTTTTCATTTGAAATCCCTTCCCGAATGCACGCTGGAAGGAAATTGCTTCCCACAGCGGGAGCGGTACGATAAGTGGTTGCTGGAATTCCTATGCGACTGAACGTTCAGCGGCGAGCGCATTGAATATTTTTTTGTATACGAAGTTTTTGAGGATGAAGCTGTTTGTTTGTTAAACTGTTGTCTCAGTCATGCTCAGTGCTTGACTGTTAGAGTTTAAATTATCTCGTGACAAAGATGTCAAAATGACATATGTCCCATATCGCGTGACTGATGTCGCCTTTATGCCATATTCTCCGGTTCTCTACCGCGAATTTTACGATAAAATCCCAGTCATGTTCTCGTATCCGTATCTATTTGTCTTTTTAATCGCGTCTTCATTCAGCCCCAGAGTCACATTGTTCACATCTTCATCTACATGTACGAAATACCTTGCCAGCCGTGGAATGCCAGGCGCAGGCCAAAAGCAGTCAGGATAACAGTGCGAGGTCAGGCCAGATTCTAGGTGAATGCTACGTGGACGAACATGCTATCATGCAGTATACTACTTTAGATAGGACTACTGTTTATTGTTACTTAGACAGATAAATAGTTCTACAAGCTGCTAAATCATGCCGGAAATCGCATGCGAGGTTAGTAGCTAATAATGATGTTAAGATATTTAGCATAAGTGCAAAAACCTATTTTACCTAGTCAGAGTCAAAGTATCCTAGAACTGATCTAACGCAACTATTATGGTTCCTTATTGTAGGTGGAAAAAGGACATTTTTAATTTATCGGTTGTGCATTCTATTTCCTTAATGTTATGTCTTTGGTCGTTTTTACCATAATAGTCTGGCTCTACCAAAGTATGTTGAACGTTATTAAGCTGCAAAACAAAGTTTAGTGTAGACTATTTCTTGCCGGACGTTCAATATACTTTGGTAGAGCCAAACTATTATTTTAGAAACGACCAAAGTCATAAGATTAAGGAAATAGAATGCACAACCGATAAATTTAAAATGTCCTTTTTTCCACCTACAATAAGGCCCATAAACGCCAATGATCTCTTTAAGCCCTATGCCCACAAACGTCAATGATCTATTTAAGATTGATGCCGATGTGAACTACCTTCATTATTCATTACTCGCATGTATTTTTAGTAAGGTGTGTGAAAAAGAAACAAATATCAGTTAGTGTACTCTTTAATATTTGAATAAGAAATGAATAAGGTTAGAGGATTCGGTACGTGGTAGCATAAATATTTAGGTTAACAGACACCAAGGTTTTACTCCGAAGCATAAAGCCAATGAATACTTATGGGTAAAACTCCTGAAAAATAGTGTGATATAAAAGCTGAGAGTGAATCTATAAGAAAATCTTGTCTCGCGATGATACGTAGTATCTGTAATTGACTCAACTGAAATGTGCTGGGAAAAATTTGCGGTGGACTAGGATTGACATTTTAGGTAGTAGTGAGAGAGAGTGCACAGTGCTTGAACCAAAGAAAACTAATATTCTTTTCTTTCCGAAGTTGTTATTGAAGGGACGGAATGTAATAGTAAATGATGATTCGGAAAAAGTCAGAAGGCTCTTATTGTGCCTATGTAAACCATCATGAGCTCAAATATCCGACTAGTGCCAGGGAGTAAAATTATTTCCCCTTCGAAATTTCTTCTGACTCAACCGAGTGATAATTCAGATATTCAGATAAGAATTAGATAATTTGGCGTATGAAATAGGTAGTTTTCACGTCATTTAGTCTCAAACTTATGTTTTTGTTTAATCTACCGTCATGCCTTATGTACAAGTACCTTCTTAAGGTGAAACGACATTATCTTATAAGTCTTCAAAGGTAAAAAATATATTTGGTTTAGATGCACAGTAGTAATGTATTATTTGTCGACCTTGTAACTAAAAAAAAAAATGAGAACTTTCCAAGGAAGTGTTAGATAATTTTTAACTGTGATGAACACGTGAAAAACAATTTAATGTAATATGTTGTCGTAATAGTTGCTGCCAACAGCAGCCAGTCGCCATTCACATCGATAAAAAGTTGCATCGGCCGGGAATCGAACCCGGGCCGCCCGCGTGGCAGGCGAGCATTCTACCACTGAACCACCGATGCTTCGAGAGATGAGCGTCGAGAGCATCCTTGTCTTCTTACTTAAGCTATCATCTGCCTTTCACCCGAGTAGCCCAGTCATTGACAGCCAGCGAAGTACATCTTTAAAAGCATTCCGCTCCAGGCACACACTTACGCCATTCCCCTTGGATCCGCGTCGGGGAAAGCGGGAGGGGCATGCTGTCCGATTCCGTCCGATTTACTGTATTAAAATTACGGATTGGAAATTACGGATCTATATCGTTAACATCGCTCTCGTGAAAAATTCTCTTATACGTCGTTGTACACAATATTATGTCCTTCCTGGATAGTTGAAACTTATTACATGACAGTGAGGACAGCTTCCGGAAGGGTAAATCTTGCGAAACACCGCTTGCACTCCTTCATGACATCCTAAAATCAAGTGAATCGGTAATGCAAGTCGACGCAATATTTTTTTGATTTCAGGAAAGCATACGACAAGGTTCCTTACAAAAACTCATATTCAAATGGCAATCATGGGGAGTAAGTAAGAAGTAGTTAATTGGACGTAGGACTTCTTCAATGATCGCAATTAAAAAGTAGTTATTGAACGTATTAGCTGATATCGTTAGTCACATCCTGTGTTCCATAAGGAAGCGTAATCAGCCCCCTTTTATTCATTATTACATTAATGACCTAAGTTCTCGAGTCAGCAGTAAATTAATTTTATTTGCGGACTTGAAAGTTCTATCATAGGACCTAAACAACGTTCATTCGTCCAAGAGTGTGGGCTAGAACTGAATCTCAGTAAATGTACCACAGTACACTTCTTACAGAAGTTATCTCACGAACGCCATGTCTACACTGTGGTTAGGGTAAATATTTAGTCTTCGGATAAAGTCAAATATCTTGGAATTACCATAACTTCTGACATATCACGGGGAACCCCTATACGAATACGCCTCAGGCATTTTGGGCCCTGGGCGAAAAGATTCAACCAAAAAAATTAATTAAATACGAGGGAATGTAGCGCGCTTCATTCATAACTTCTACGGACGAACATAGAGTGTTACACTGCTTTTATGGGGATTAAGCTGGAAGCCCCTAGAGTCTCGGAGGCTACACCCTGGGCTAGGTTTGCTTGAGAAATCCAGAACAGTTGTGTTTCAAAGCGACCTAGAGAATATCATTTTGACGCCACACTACATTTTTAGATCCGACAGTGGCTATAAGAAAGAGATACATTGCAGGACAGATCGGTACAAAAATTCGTTCTTTCCACGCACAGTAAGTGAACTAAATAAAATCTGAGCCCCACTGAAAGACTCTCATAATACACGTCATCATTTAACCTTCCAAAACCATATCCTTTACGCAGTTTGTGTCCTAACATTCCCTTCCACACTCCCATGCGTCGGCTCGCAGGGTGGTGTATAGGTGAAGAAAAGGAATGAGAATTTTTTAAATCAAGGTTGCCCACTTGTCTTTCGTGTAGTTATCCATCCATTACTTTCTACCTATCCCCTTCTTTCTTAATTATGCTCTGATCCACGCAAAATATCCATTTAGTTGGCGTCAAACAGTGTCCCGGCCGAGTTCCAGTCGATATGTGTAATTCGACTGGTATATAAATTACCGTCGTAGAGTGTGTTCGTATAATTACGCACTAGCATTGCCGTCTGTTGATCGGTGGGAAATGTGCCTTTGTTCCAATCCCCTTGCCTTTTTTCGTTCATTATTAGTAGCCCATTAATGGAAAATGTTCAAAACTGCAAAAAACAACTCATTTCCAAGGCATGGTGATGTGAGTCTTGATAATTGTGTGGGGTCGATACAATATTTCATGCTCCTAGTTAATTTGACTTGGCGCGCGGGATAAGCAGCGCTTCCATGAGCGGAGTCAGTATTGATGGGCGGCAAGCCATCGGAATAGGCTTAATCAAAGTGGTTTCAAAAATAGATATTTTTGGTATGAGCGTCTGAAGAAATTACAACTTGGCCGTTTCCACATGAGGTTTTATTGTTACCGACCATGGCTTCGTGACAGAGTAACATTATCACCTTGATAATGTTACTCTGTAACGAAACCATGGTCGGTAACAATATAACCTCATGTGGAAACAGCCAAGTTGTAATTTCTTCAGACGCTCCTACTATGAAGGATTTCCACGAAGTCACTCCCGCTACCATTACTTACAGATATTTTTTCTTATATTAAAAAATAGATATTTTTTCTTATATATTTTTCTAATATATTTTCTTTATATTAATGTAGCTAGTGAAAGATAATGTGAAAAATGTTCTTTCAATTTGTAGCGTATCTCGTTTGCGTCTAACTTTGAAAGAATGTGTTGCTATTTTGCTGGAGTATAATTTAATCTTTCATATATTTCAACAGGTTCCTTCTATACGTTCTCTTTTAAGGTTCATGTCGTAGGACCTTTGAGTTAAAGCTGTCATTATTTGAAATTTATGTGAAAGTCTGCTTGGTCATTGTATGTACCTTGATACCACGAATGTAGGCTGTGCGCGTTGACATCGTGGATGCAGTTTTGTCGATCGCGAATGATTCAAATCTTCGTGTCCTTGGCAAATTCGTACTCGCTGGTGATGTAATCGGTGTTGAATTTTTTTTGGAGGTGCAGTGGAGCGCTTTCCAGGAAGTTGGGATAAATGTTGTTTCGCCTTTCAAACTGAAATGGACTCAGTATATATCTTGGTAATAGTTATTTGGCGGTTATAATTAAGTCTGTTCCTTTTCCTAGTAATACAAGCATTACGTTGGAAGTAACATTGTTCTTCCTTGGCGAATGTATTCGTAGTATAACTGTCTTTATGTGACTTCGCTTGAGGTATGTAGCCTGTGGTATCTCTTGGTGTGATTGAAACTTCAGAAATCGTTAGTGTCTCCAAGAAATGAATCCTTAGTTTTTTCAGCCATCGCTCAAAGCGCTGTTATTTTACACGCCACGATCGGTTTCTCTTGAATTAAAACCGTAATGGAACTTGATGTTCTTCCTGTGGGTTCTCTGATATTTTTAAAAATTATTTAGCTTTGGCATTCAGAGGAAATTGGGTTCTCGATACTTTCACATCTTGAGTCTTCGCCGCCTCGTCGTCTTCAACTGTTAATTCTTCCCTGTAAATTTCCATTTTATGCGTCCAAGGAAGGTGTCTTGAGCTGATGAAAATGGATGCCTTTTTTATTTGTCCGTCGGCGAAGTATCGAACCCCTGAGAGATGAAGGACCATCCCTCAGAGAGTGCGCTGAATAGCGCTTGAAGGACGGCGAAAGGAGAACTTGCAGCGCAAAAATGAAAGGTTTTTAACAGGAAGGATGGGTTGCCATGGTTGGCGAATCGATAAATATTCATCATCTGAAAAGCCAGGACAATTGGGGTAAAGGACCCGAATGTTACATGCCACTTTTTTTTTGTTCCGGAGCGTTCTAAAGCTTAAAAGGAAGTTCGCTATTAACTTGTAATCGGGGGACAGATGCGTAGGTGGTTATCGCAGGGCCTAAACGTGACTTTGAGGAGACGATTTGAGGTTTTCGCAATGGTTTCGTTGCTAAGATCTATTAAAATAGCTGTCGCTTCTTATTTAGTCTCACTCTCAAGTCATCATATTTATTCGCCATTAATACGCTATTTTAAGATGTGCTAAATTCAGCTAAGCGTGCTTAATTTAGTACCTAAGCACTAATTAGATTTTTGGGTTTATAGGGTACTTCTACACGACTAGGGCCAGCTGACTTCAACTTTCGCTCGATACACTCTTTTCTTTTTGCTGTTGCAAAACCACTGTTTTCCCTTATTTTCTCAGTTAATCATGGCTAGTGTCCTCATAACGCCCATTATCATTTTCTCATTTCAAATTTATCTGGGTAGTACGTACATTATTGTATTTTTTGCATCATTTTTTTGCCGGCACTTTTTCTACCTTCGCGTTTTTTGATGAAATATCGTATAGAAAGTGTGGCATAAACAGAGAATTATCTGTGATGGTGGTCATTTGTGTTCTGTTGTCACTAATTAGATTTTTTTCCTTATTGAATGTATAAGGAAGGAAAAACCAAAATATTGGTGCATGGTTATTCGATCGTTGGAAATTTGTGTGTATTGATGTGCCGAGGTATTAATGTTTTAGTTAATTAAAGATAAAAATGTCTTTTTAAGTTTTTTCTCCCATTTTGTATTACGCCTCAAAGGTCCATATGGAATCATGTAGTTACATAATTCTGCAACAAGAGGCTCAAAAAGTAAATGATAATTTTTAAGCCTCGTCTGATTCTATTTCTGATCACTAATTTTTAGGGCTCTTCCCGTAACTACGAATGCGAAAACCGCCTCCGAGGTTTCGTATGTTGCCGATAGTTCGGTATTGTATGTGCCTTTCGGGACTTACAGTTCGTGGATAAGACAGCGGCTTGGCTCGAAATTCGTTTCGAGAATAGGTATTCTTTTCTTACGGCATTGTGCGGCAGTACCGTGGCGACCGGCGTAGATTTTTTACCCGTAGACCTTCTTGTACAATTTTCTTAGGCTCCATTTTCGATCAGTGAAATTGGGAATGTATTTGATGATCGGCGCTTGTATTTAGTGAATATTTAATAGCCTTTAATATCCATTTCCCCATTCACAATTATAGTAGTAATTGTATTCGTCCCTAAATAAATAGTAGAATTGTTTGGAACTGCGATGTTGGATATCTTAGGTGTTCATTAGCGGTTCCTGTACATAACACCTGTGTTTAAGCTACCTTCAGTTGATTAATAAGCATTGCATGGAAAAAAGTGTTCATGCATAAGACATATTTTCATGGAAGGACGTGGTGCAAAAGGGACGAAGACCGTTGGTTCTGTTAGTCACGGGGACGAACTAACTTTACCACGATTAGCAGCGAAAATCGTTAGTTCCCATACATGAAAAAGATTTTGGTTACTATGTTAAATTCTTTTTTGACGCAGGAACGGTAGCCACTTTGAAGATTGTGCAGGATATGACTCAGTTTTGGTGCATTGCCGCTTACAGCATAAACTATCTTCAGTACTTAGTAGCCGCACACGCTCAGTGTCTTAGGACCAGTGAAAGTTTCATCCGTCTTCCACGTGATATCGTTACCCATTGATTATAGCAACGGAAGCTTAAAAAACAACATTCCTAGGCATCTCTTTGTGTGTTCTCTATTTTTTCTGGTTTGTAAATAAAAATATATTTCTTTTTTAAGAGCTGAGCAGTTGTCAAGTTTGTAGAGTACTATGCTATCAATGAAATGTGGATGAAACGTTTCTCACTTAGTCGAAGCAGTGTCGGTTTTTCCGTCAGATGCGACAGTCCCGCTGGTTACGCAAACGGAAATATAGATTTAGCACCTCTTCGGTGATTCTTGATGTGTGAGCTCAATGTGCCCATGGGAACTGTAATGACTCTGCCATCTTCTTTTTTGGTTTGATCATTGTGTGAATGACAGTGATTCGTTTCAAAACAATGCCAAAACGTCTCGGGCTCTCACTTCCACTGTCAACATATATACTTTTTTCACATTTGCTTGAATAACTAAGGAAATATGTCAGGTTTAATTGGTGGCTCCAGGCGTAACTTTATGGAATTTGTTAACATAATTATGATAACTTTTAACTTTGTTTTTTCACATGTTTTCAAATATGAAACGGTGTTAGGACTCCGGCCATGTAAAGGTCAAGGTTTTTGGGGGGTGAAATGGTGACGTGTATTATGGGAGTGTATCGAGTGGAGCTCAGTTTTTACTATGGTCACTTATTGAGCCAGGAAAGAACGAGTTTTTGTACCTATCCGTTCGGCAATGTATCTCTCTTATTTTATCGCCTCTGTCAGACCTAGAGATGTAGTGTGGCATCATGATGATATTCTCCATGTCGCTCTGAAACACTCCAGTTCTGAATTTCTGAAGCAAACTAAGCTTTGCGTGTCGCCTCCGAGTCTATAGCAGGTCCCAACCAATCACTCTGAAAGCTGAGAGACACTATACGTTCGCTTATAACAGTTTTTTATGAAGCGCGCAGCTTTCCTTTGTATTTTATTTATGTTTTTGGTTAATCTTTCAATCCAGGCTCCCAAATGCTCTTGATGTATTCGAGGTGTGGCCTAACAATTCAATTAACCTATTTAAGCTGAACCACCTTCCTTACACTATTAAGTAATCTCTTTAGACTCTTCCTATCCGGAAAAGGGGAATCTGTGATGTATGCGTGCAAATGAGAATCTCTTCCATCACTCCAGTGATTTTCTCTGTCTGACCTTTCCGCTATCATCATCTATCGTCCATTGTATGCATGCTTGGTGATTCAACTGTCATGGATTCTCTTTGCGTGACCAAATAAGTGAAACTGACAATCTTTCTAGGGTGTCGAGATCGATAACTCAGTGGCTTGAAAACCCAACATCTCGAGTTCGTATCCCCTTTTTGGACGTGGGAGTTGTTTTCGTGCAAGATCAATTTTTTTGGGGTTCGATGGTGCTACGTAGCCTTGGAAGTTGGGGGACACAAACATGCATGTTTTTCAACATATATTGCTGCTAAAAATTCTCGGATAACTTAGTGCATGTGACGGGCTTACACACGACACCGGCAGCTATAGATCCAGGTTCGAATCTCTTTCATCACCAATTATTCTTTTTCACAGTGAATTTCCTCCTTTTGAATCTATATTGAAAATAAGCCTTGTACTTTTCCACAGTTATTTTTTGTGAGCGTACAACTCGTTTCGTAGCTTGCTCCGTCTTCAGGTACAATTATTTAAAGTTCAAGGCTTATTTTCAGTATTGATTCGAGTACAAAATACTTCCAGGAAGTGATGCCTGAAGGTGTAGAAATTATTCCTCCCTTTGGTTTGTGCCAGTCTTTTTCTACGGTAAACCCCACTATTCTCCACAATATATATCTCGAATATACGAATGTTGAGGATACCGCCCACTTGCTGCGTTCTTTCTCTTTGCGGCAAATGCGCCGAATCCGGCAAAATTCCTCTTGAGGGAAAGGACGCGTCGGTGTTCTTGACATATTCCGTAAGAAAATTCCGGGGAGATGGTTCTGCTACATTCGTCTTAAATTGGTTGCACCATTTGACTTTTTTGCTAAGTTATTTTTTATATTAGTTCAACATGATTTATTCTTCTCTTATGTTTTCTTTCTTTTTCTATCTTGTAATGCGCAACCTTCAAATGTTCTTGGAAATTCCGGTAAAGCCAATTTAGACCACAGAATATTTCAAACCTCAACACGTGTTGAAGTTTGAAATATTCTGTGGTCTGTTAAAGTTACAAGTCAATACATTTGTGATGGAGTACCACAAAGTTAACGAAGATCAAGTTTTTTTCTTCCGTTGAAGCTAATTTGATGTTCTTCCTGTCCCTCTGAGAGAACTTCGGTATTCCTCGCTGCTATGGGATTCTATGGGAGCTGCCATCTTGTTGTAAAACTACAATTTTATTCCTTATTTTGTTTTGTTTCTTTGGAGTTCTATGAATCGTCTCGCAGAGGTTTTTGAATTTTAGATTATTTTCGACATTTAAGTGTGTTATTGGGAATGTTTCGCATCGTGCTTCCTTAAAACTGGACACGTTTGCTAGGATTTTGTTTTTAATGACCCGTTTTTGTTCTCATCGGGTATTCTCTCATAAAAGCCTATTTCTAAGTCTATGAGAGAAAGAGGTGGATGAAGTGGCGCGGAGGAGGAATTATATGGTGGCAGTCGGGGAGGCGGATAAAGTGTGAAAATGCCGGAGCTCGCCCGGATAACTTCTCCGGCCACTCGGCAGCGAAATAAAGTTAGCGGCCCTTTGTTCTCAGCGTTCCCTTCTTTCGCCTTTTCAGAAAACTTAGAGAAAACTTCTTTCCCAAGCTCATTTATTTCAATTCTTCGACTGATGTGGATTTTTAAGTGTGAAGAGATGTGTGTGGTGCGGGCAGGGGAATCATATTTGAATAAGGGAACATAGTATTCTCAAGGCGTTTATTCTGTTATCACGTTTGTTCGGCTCGCTCTCGACAAGTCGCACTTGTGATGTTGTGGTGTTTTCAGTATCTCACTTATCTGAATATCCCCCGTCCATTTATGTCACCATCATAGCACAGCTGTTGAGCTATTGGGAGTAAAAGTGGTGTTGGGTCAGTTTTTTCCGTGTTTTTCCACTAAAAATCCGCACTTATGGCCGGTCGCAAGAAAATTTAGCTATGGAATCAATAGTTATGAGATCCATGAAGTTATAGATCTCATAAAATATTCTGGTTGCAGGAACGCGTCTACTAGTTTCGTAACTTATGTACCAATTGTTTGAATCTTCGAATATTTCATCTGATCTTCTACCGCTGGATAAAATTTTCGAAGCTTAACCCGTGAATAGCTGATAATGCAGATAATAATTACTCAGTAAACTGATATAAAAGTACAATAATAAGTACTAACTGATCATTCGTTTCAAAACAACTCTTTTATCTAGTTTTTAAGTCTCCAAGCGGTTCATTGCGTATCCGCTATCTTAGCTACTCATGGAACTCATAACTCCATGCCATAAGTTATGAAACCAATAAATTTATCAAATGTTTCTGCGACACTTATTGAATGGTTGCCATGGCTTATGGGCTCCGCAACTATATAGAATACATATGTGTCGTTCCTACTGCTGGCCATTAGGTTTTTAATTCCAGAATGTGACATTATTGACTGTCGCCATCTTTGCCCTCAT
Source organism: Ceriagrion tenellum (assembly GCA_963169105.1). NCBI lineage: Eukaryota > Metazoa > Arthropoda > Insecta > Odonata > Coenagrionidae > Ceriagrion > Ceriagrion tenellum. Next base: position 59,606,786 of record OY720639.1, on the reverse strand, counting down.
TGGCACAATTGGAGAGGAATAGAGACGTAGAACTCTTTTTCACTTCTGTATCTATTCTAAAGTCAATTAACTCTGTACATTCCACGCTGATTACTCGCAGCTCAAACCATTTCCACCTCTTTCATTAATATTCGTGACTAAAGTGGGTTGTAGGTATCAGTGGCGGCTCGTGACCTATGAAGTAGGTGAAGTTCTGGAGTGAGGAATTTTTCTGTTTTCCCAGTTCGGCGATCGGTCCCCCCTCCCATTGAGCAACCAAATAAATAAGCAGCTTCATAATAATTATTACATTCAATTTTAAGTGTCCTATGGCAAATAAACCAAGTGTTAAACGGTCAATTAATAATGAATTAATAATGCAAGCTGAACTTCAAGTATTTGGCCGAGTCTCCGTGTTTCCGCAGACCGCGAGACATATTAGGAAATTCCCCAAATCCGGTACTGTTCCAGACATGTTTTTTCACTCCTAGAAGTAAACATGGCAAACAAAAAATTTTTTTAAACCACACTGCCGCATCGCCAAGGAAAATCTCTGTACCAAGAGTTTTTAAAGCTAATTTTATATGTTTGCTGTCTTCTCTGTGTTTGGACAGAAACATCAACACTTAATTGAGGAGTGGGTCTGTCAGTTTGAATAAGGTCCTTCTTACCATCATCATTCCATCTATTAAAAGGCGTTACCAAGAAACTGCATACTATATCACACACAGGATTCATAATTCACGACGCACACGAGGTGACAGATGATGTACAGCAATGTCAACACCGTCAACACAATACGATACGCCGATCAAGCGTTTGGACGCGGACTGGCCGGCAGATCACGTGCAAACAGTACGAGAGCGCCGAAAGCTGGAGAGGGGCGAGGGGGGGCGAGCGTGCGAGACTACCACCACTACTACTTGTGGGAAGGTGCGAAGAAGCGTACTGCGCTGGTGATGTGTTGAGAAAAGCACTTCACCTAGCAAGCGGTCACCATGGCAACCGAAGACGCTCACCCACCTCGCACGCTCCTTCCCCTCCCTCCGCGAACCCCTAGAGCCATAGGTGAAGGGCCGAAGCTAGCACTTCACCTGCCGACACGATACGGAGATTGCCGATTGACGGACACGACAGCGCCCCGCGGGAGCGCTCCATTCAAATCACGGTCTCGACATTGTATGTATATACGTTGGAAACTTGATATATATTCTTGAATTTTCCAAATAGATTGAATATTGAAATTATTTTATTCTCTTTCAAAATGAAGGTGAAGTGGCTCTTCACTCACTTCACCTGACGAGCCGCCACTGGTAGGTATATGTTTTGAAATGTGACACTCACCTAAGGCTGCAATTTTATAAACGTGGGACGACAGGAATAGGTCTTATTGCTAGAATAAAAGAGCATTTTAAATATTTTGTTGATTGTGAGAAACGGCGGAAGAGGAATTGCTTGTCATGGTAGTCAAGGAGAGGAAAAATACGGAGGAATTTAGGAGTCGGTGGGTGGAAGAGGTAATGAGGAGCGATGAATGGCTGACGGCCGTGATAGAGGGGAGGATGTTGAGCAAACGGGGAGGTAAGAAGGGGATAAACTTTATGGACGGGATAAAAATTTAGGACGTATGATGAGGTAAATGCAAAAACGTGTAATAGAGTAGGGGCCTGAACAATGCAAGAGGATTCTTACTTACTTTCATTAAAACCTTCCTTAACCTATAGGTAACCCTAACAATAAAAGTCGATTTGGACAAAAGCTAGTCTTCGTTAATCCTTTGCCTGTTTTGAACCGCCCACCCCCCCTGATTTTTAATTTAATATTTTACTGGTTAAGATTCAAACGTAAATGTTCTTGGAAAAATTGTTATTTTGTCCTGTGGCAAGATTTTAGTGGCAAAATTAGTTTATGACTTAATACAAAGAATCCACGCACCTCTTTATCGCTTAGCTGCGCCTTCTCCCGTCTCATTTTCCGTTAACGTCACCATCCTTTTCTTGTGAAGTATTTTCTTATATTCTCATCCTTTGTCCAATACCCTAACCACTACGTCCCTTACCTCTCCTCAGTCGTATGTTCGGCCAAGAGTAAATAAAACTTTCCGCGGGGAAAATGTTCCCCTCCTTGAAAATGATGCGAGAGCTTTAAAACTGGCCGGTGTTACGTAATTCAATAGGATTTATCATAAAAATTTTATTTGTTTTGGTATAGCTGCGAAATTCCGCAAAAATAACTCCTTCCCTACCATTCACGAGTCGGTAGTAAATTTTGTTCCCATGCGCTCTTAAACCTTAGTATTTGTTGAAGTACCTAATAAATGGAAATGTGTTCACTTTACAGTGTAAAAGATGAGGATATGAAGGCGAAACATGGGGAAGTAGGGCTAAACCTCCCTGTAACTCATAATTTGTTGACCCAGATGCTCTAATTTTCGGCGGAATACATTTGACAGCCCAAATCGTAGGTTATTAATGGTTTCCTGTCAGCTTCCAATGCTGCGGTGGGAGAGAATGTTTTTAATATTGTTTTATAGTTGTATAGCTAAACTTGGATGCAATTTCATTCGCGAAGTGTGACGTTAAGGAGGGTAAGTCTCATTTGGAAGGGGTCGACTGGGGAAAAGAAGAGGACGGAACTTCATTGATCTCGCAACTAACATTACTCTTTAGACTGTCAGCAGAACCCGATAATCAAAATATGCTGATGATATAATTCGCAATCCATTGCAGGTGCCTACCTAAACTATTGACTTAAGAAGTAAAGAGAGTATTTTTGTGGATGTTAATGAGAGATTCATAATTTTGAAAGTGGCTAGGATGGTTTTCGACCCTAGGAACCCTAGTGGTCAATTTTGGAGACTCCCATACTTCCCCAAGTGGAGCTAGTTCGTATGGAATGGTGTCATCTGCCGAAAAGCATTTATTGAGTAACTTTCACCATGTTTCGCCAGCCTTTTACGTTTGAATCCCTCAATAACAGACTGTTTTAGATACCTGATAAATAGTGACCTTGTGCTTATGGCTCTTTTTTTAGCAATACTTTGAACAGCGTTTAGGTTTAGGTAAGCGGTTTCGGCGGACTTAATGATTCCATCAGCGTAATGCTGAAGTTTCATTTTATTTTGTCTTATCCTCTATCTCCCTCGTTTTCTGACGATGAATATCGCGTAGTAACTCCCGAATGTCTCCAGAAAGGATGCGATGTTTAATCCTCGCGTGCTTCCTCTCTTTGCATGGGTAGCCTAAATCTCACCATCTGCGAAGTCTCATTTAATTGTGGCGTATTGGATGACTTCTTGAATTTTTACTTAATTTTCCTTCTTCGTCGGGATATTAAGTAAAATGTCGATCCATTTTCCTTTGCTGAATCAACCTTCGAGCAGCGAAGAGTAGTTTTCAGACCTTGCTAACCCTTTCGGTTTTTACGTGGGTTATTATGAGTGTGACTCGCAATTTGGACGATTCTCCTGCGATCGTGGTAGAAGTTTGCTTGCGAAGGAGAGACGCTGGCTATTATTTATTTATTTAAATAAACATCGCTCTTTGGCGCAATGCTATATAGGTTAAGTGTATTTTTAGCGTTTTTGGCAAGTTTGCGGACGTTATAGCCAACTTTTTCCAGTTATAGATGCCGTCACGGTATTTCATAACGGTGGTGGCCAATATTTTCCCTGGCCTATTTTTTTGTTTCTTCCATTCGCATCGGTTCTCTTTGTTTTACATAGGAAATAATAGACATCCATAAATTTTACTTGCACACGCCTGAAATTATATCAAAATAAATCATAGAAGACGAGGGTAGTTTATACTTAGTTTGTATAAAACTATTTTTATAAATTTTTTTAATTTTTAATTAAAATTATTTTAATTAAAAAGTTTGTGTAAAAATATATTTATAAGATTGCTGTTTTCAGGTATTCTCTTCGCGTGTTTAGTTTTTCTGACTACATTTTCTCCCCTCTTCCTGGGGGCGTCTTCAGGTCCGTTGGACATTTTGTAATTATTGTTATTATTTATTTCCCGTTGATATGTATTTCGTTGCTAGATCAGTTTACCATTATGTTCATCTGCTGGACATAGATTTAAAATGTGTCACCATTGCCCGCTCCTCGCTGTGGTCCGACCACCCTCTCCCAGGTTGAGGCAAGTGGGTATCCATCCTCCCGATTGAAATTTGATGGATATTTAACCAGTTCCACTGCTTCTCTGATCAGCCTGGGAACGGGGAGAGCAATTCAATGTAGAATTAAAGAGCACCTGAGGGACACCGAAAAGAAGAGATTCAGCCTCTCCGCAGTTGCAGAGCATGCGTGGTTCGAGCCAGGACATCAGATTGCCTTTGACCAACTGAGAGTACTCTAAAGGGAAAATCGTTATTTTCCCAAGCTGATCAGAGAAGCAGTAGAACTGGTTAAATGTCCATCAAATTTCAATCGGGAGGATGGATACCCACTTGCCTCAACCTGGGAGAGAGTGGTCGGACCGCAGCGAGGAGCGGGCAATGGTGACACATTTTAAATCTATGTCCAGCAGATGAACATAATGGTAAACTGAACTAGCAATGAAATACATAACAACGGGAAATAAATAATAACAATAATTACAAAATGTCCAACGGACCTGAAGACGCCCCCAGGAAGAGGGGAGAAACTGTAGTCAGAAAAACTAAACACGCGACGAGAATACCTGAAAACAGCAATATTAACAAGTATATGAGTCGCGGAAGCCTTCAAAAAAATATATTTATAAGACTTAGTAGATTTAAAAGGATGAAGTCGAGTTTTAGAATGAGTGGGCGTAAAACAGAGCAGGTACAGTTAACATGCATAGGTAACGTGGAGGACGAAAATAATTTTAGATGTAGGTACATGTTGATACACTTGTCTTGGTTAGCAGAAATAAAATATTTCTTATTTTTACCATGCCTTATACATGCTTACATTTATTTATTTAATATAATTTATGTGAAATTATGAAATCCATGATTACCTGTGAAATTGGAGTGAATCAATGGCGCACAGCCTTATTTTCCAGGAAAGCCTCGACAGGGAGTTTGGGGGACATGAAATACTATCCCAACTGAAACAGGGGTGATTGACTCTTCTCCCGAAAATGTTGTAAATTTAAGTTGTTTGGAGTGCATTTTGGCGATATCTTAGGTGTATGGCAGTTTTCTAAGCACCAGAATTTATTCCCATTCCTTTTGTTATCTTTCACGGGAGGCTCGGGAGGGTCCACAAAAAGAGCAGATACAGTTAATATGCATAACATGCGTTCAATCCCAGGAATAGTTGTCTGCGACCTTCCATCCTTCCTTGTCTTATGCTAGATCCCTTTCTCTCTGGTAGTTCTTTTCTATCTTCTTCATTTAATCTATGTATTCATCCTTTTTGGATCTTTCCTTCAATTTTTCGTTCAGTTGTATTCCTTTCGTACATATTGTGCTTCAGTGTGTTCCATCTATCTGGCTCTTCTTTTCTGTCTCTGATTTCAAATGGTCTTTTCCACTTGTGCTGTTCTGTATGGTTCTTAATTTATCCGTTCATTTGAAACGATGTGAAAATATTTACTAAATTTAATTCTCTATGCTTCTTCATTTACCAGAATTTTTGTAAATATAATAGCTCAAATACAATGTTATTGTTACTTATGTTGCAACACATGCAAGTTATTTTTGCTAATGAAGAACGAGTCTGTGACCCCAAAACGGAGTTTCTCCAAAGGGTTACCTATATTCCCTATATTTAGGATTAATGTCATTGTAAATATATAAGATGTTGCGGAGTAAACTTCATTATTATTGTTATTATTATTTGCTCTTCAGCATCCGCCTACAACACCAGCTTCGAAAGCTCCTTACCTTTTGCTTCATCCTTCAATGCTTATGCTAAGTGAACATATTTATATGTGACCACTTTATGTAAAATATAAATTGAATACAAAGTGCGCTGTTCGGGATGTGGGAAGCCACCGTAAAGCACCCGTTTTATCTTATCATTTTTATAAACACGTTTCGTCATCTGCTCGCTTTGAATTTTTTTCACAAAGTGCGTCCGTCTGAAATTTTTCCCCGTCCACCCAAATGGTCTGACGTTATGATGCGCCTCGGAATTCTACCGCTTTGGCCGCAGCGCTGACCATCACTGCCGGAATTACCTCAATCCCTCCTTTTCCCTCTCCGCCGTCCTTCCCCTTTTATGCTCCTTGGGCCAGAACAATCAGAGAGGAGCCCTTTTCGCTGCTCCGCTTAAATTTTCACTCCTCGCTGGCCCTAGGACCTCTCGTCCCCCCCCCCCCATCTCCCACTGCCCGCAACCCTTAAAACTTTCAACTTCCCCTGTGGAAATAAGCCCTTGCCTTTCCGAGACTGCCCTTCCTCACGACCACAATTCCACCACGTCTCTCAAACTAAGGCTCCCTTACAGCCACTAATACAACGGGTTAACCTTTCATAAAATCGGTAATTACGTTATAAGCCGCTTCAATTAAGAAGGCCGGATCGTGGAGTGAAAGTTGTGACATTTTCGTGGCCTGTATATGTGTCGGCAGAAGTTGTTCTCCTTACGCCGTAATTAATTTTACTTTTCACCCTATTTTTTTCCAACAATGTCGTTCGACTTTAATGACGTGCGCGCAAGGTAACCACGTAGGAAGAGTCTAATTTTAACGCGTAGTAATACCATTGGTTATGCCCATTCTCTGTAGCACTGTTCTCTTCTCAACATCGCAGTGCAGTTGCATTCCATTCGTTTCAGACCCTGCGCTCAAGGTGGCGCACATAAAAACAGATAGTTAGCAGAATTCATGCTTGCTAATGTACGCTAGAGATGAAAAGAACTTCCTTAATCACATTCAAAATTGTTTATGTGTCAAACTTCAAAAACGTCAGGCAAGGGTAATGTTCAATTTCTAATGACTTTGTGCTAAAATCTTACCTTTTTAAGTATTTATATTGGAAGAATTATATAAATAATTATGAATATGTTTTTTTACTCCAACCCAATTCACATTCCTAATGACGAGTTACGAGTAATTTTAGGTAGCCTTGAAGGAGAATCTGTTTAAGGCTACCATCAAATGGTTATATGTTACTCTTTAAAACTTTGAGACATGAATATAGCTCAGTTATTGAGACCTACCCAATTACGTAACAGTGTATGTCATACATAAAGAACCTACGAATTGACAATTTATAAAGTTACATTAATCACAGCCATTTTAATATGTCCTCAACACATTATTTTGCTAGACATTGTGAAATGAAAGCTGTAACTTAGTAATTCCACATAAAATTGATCAACTACCTAGGTTTCGACTTATGAAGTCATTATCAGGTCTTTTGTGAGAAGTCGACAGCAACGGTCATGTTGAACTATGCCCTGTCAAGTGACGTAAAAAAACCGAAAGTATTGTAGGAATACACTTGATTGTACTCGATAACATTTACATACATTCGTGTACATTTGCATTTTTTAGCTTGACTTTGCTTCGCTTTATTTTGATCGAGAAGCTACTGGTATGTTTTAAGCACCACCTATAAAAGAGGTGGGATTTCCGATTTGCAGTGACTCACAAATGAGCTACAGATCAGGAGATTGTGCACTTAAAAGTTGGTCTCTCACCTTCTTCCTCGAACTCCGGGTTTTGAATTTCTATGGATTTCCTCCTCCAAATGCATCGATTATTGCGCACGTGTTTCTTCTTATTGTTTCCATCTCGCCATTTCTTTTAAGGAACCTCCGAGCAATATTTTGAATGATCTTCGATAATGCCAATATTATCGATCATCGCTGAGAGTAATTGCATAGCATTATGAAGCATGCGAATCGAGTTGGATTTTTATCAGAGCGACCGCAGAGCCGGAGTCGGGAAGCCGAGGAAATATTGAACATCTACGTCATACCCTGCAAGCCACCCAAAGGGTGTGTGGCAGGGGGTGCTTTCGCACCAGGCATGCATGAATGATCAATGAATATTCAATCCTTGAAACGAAAATAGTAGTTTGTTTCGGAAACAGACTCGTTCTCCTGCGGCAATTGAAATTTTATATCAATTTTGACGAGCCATAAGTGAATCGCTATGACGATGTGGGTGATGCATGTTGTTCAGTAAAATTCTAGCCAAGGGTAAGAGTCCTTGTCGGAAGTAGGTGCCGAGACATTAGCTAAAAGGCAGGGACACTAACCTTATCTTTGCGTCATCACGTCGTGCCGCAGCGGATATCTATTCCTGTGGCTAGTATTGTGCAAAATCGCAAACGGTGTTTCATGTAAGTGGATGCCGCGTAACTTCTGCTCGTGATTTAAACGCAAAATTTTATTTTCTATCTAATTGTGAGAGGGTTTGTGAAAATTGTTGAAGCTTATCATACCTTGACCTTAACTATCTCATAGAGAGCTGTAACTATCTTTAAGTTTTTATTGATGCCAATTGTAACCTAAAATTATCCTGAACTCCGGACTCGAGGAAGCTATAGATAGGAGATATATCTACATCTACTTATTACCCAGCAAGCAAGGGTGACAGAAATATTACTTAACATTTATTGAGATAAATTTTATTTTTTTTTGGTCCTTTTGCCGAAATGTCTTTTTTCTTCCTTCTTTATCCGGATGTAGATGAGCAGCGTTTGTTGTGGCGAGTTATAATGTAGTTTGATTTTGTCCACTTAATGTGTATACGCAGTTATTTTGGAGGGATGGTCTCGGTTGTATAAATGAATTCACACACCTCTTTCAGCAACTTGTCACTGATTTACAGAAATATTGCTTCTACATATTCGTCTACTTATTACCCTGCAAGCCACCACAAGAGTGTTTGGCCGGGGGTGACTTATCACCAACAGGAACTGCAGTGAAGAGATTTACTTTCATTAATTAGCACCAGAATATCGGCTATACTACAATTGCTGCAGAAACCACTAAAATAATCCATTAGGTAATTTTGAAAACGTGACACAAGAGTCATGCAGGGAACATGCAAAACATAGTATCAGCACTACTCGACAGATTTAGAAACATGCATTAGGGTGCATATGAATAAATCAGCTACACTACTTGACAACTTACCAACTTCAAAGTCTTAACGGAGCCGTTATGGTCTCTTATTGATTGCGGGAAAAACGACATTTTAAACCTTTCTGTTGTACAATCTACTTCCCGTATTTTATTCTCATGATCTGATCTACCGTAGTATGTTGGGGTTTGTAAGATATTGGAAACTTCGTCTGAAAATAAATCGGTTTTAAATTTACATGAAAGATTGAGTCTAATTTTCAACCGACGGAATAATCGAGATAGTGCTTGCGGGCATCCTTGAACTTGTGCTGGATAAGGTATCTAGTGAATCGGGCTTTAGGTACGCGAGTAAATGCTTAATCGCTCCCGTAGGTTCGCCCTTTTCCACACCCCGGCCTGCCCTCCCCATTTCCTGCTCCCCCCGTTCCGAGATGAATGGGCCTCGTGTGGCGATGCAGGCTGGCGGCCAGCGACACTCCCACGCCTCTTCTCCTCGGATGCGCCACCGCTCGCTCGCGTGCCTCTTGTCTCGTCTCGTTGCGTGCGTGCGGAGGAGCGGAGGCACAAATAATCGTCCTCGCAGGGGTTACGATAGGTCGATCGGACGTGCTCATCTCCTTCCCGAGACCCCAGGCGAGTTTTATTGCCTCCTCTTCGTTCTTTTCCTCCCTCAGGGAATCAGATTTTTACGACCGGCCTAAGGAAAAATTCGTCATGGTGACGTGCCTTGGGGTGTCTTTAAGGCTTGAGAAGGTCAGCGTGGGAGTACGGTGGGAAATAGCTTTCTCTCACCGGCCGGAGGGTCGTGGATTCAAAACTGAGCGATGTCTCCTCCTATCTTGATCTAAAGCCTGTAACGTTGAGTATAAATTATAGAAAAAATAATCAAAAGTAAAAAATAAGAGCACACATATATAACGATATGTGAATTTCAATACGTGCATTTATAACTTGAGCACGGAACTGTAACCAATACTTCAGGTGGGCTCATAGAGGTTGGAAGGTAGCAGTAGTCAATCAAATTTCGCCCTGGTGCGCCGTTTAGAGTAGTGCGTGAGAAATTAAGACATGTTCATTCATCTGAAAGAGTTTACAAGTCACCTCGTAGATGATTGTTGTGTCCTACCCCCGGACTTTGTGACTTACATTTTTTTTTCAATTCTCAGTGTCTGCTAGGAAGACTAAATAGTTTAATGCCTCTATAATTTTGCAATCATTTTTGCGTATGAGTATGGTTGTCGATGTATGAGTGCGAGACTGTATGTTGCTGGTAGAATCTATTTTAATCATTGTGATGTAAAACTTACCACTGTTATTATCGCCTTATCTCGCTCGAAATGTCTCGTGTGATTATGTTTTCTGCTTTTATTGGTGTATTGTAGTCTTTGTAGGTAAAAATTATGGGTGTTACTAATCGGTAGTAGTATTCTAACCCGTGCACCGTATGATAGCATGTTGGTCGCAGCAATACTCCGCTAGTTACTAGTTTGGGCGAGCATAGTTCCCACGACTTATTTTTGGCTTGCGCCTGGCGTTCACGGGAACGTGTAGGACTTAATCTTGACCAGAATCGAGTATTACATACCTGGTGTGGAATCACCTGCGATATTTAGTTGATGTAGCCATGTTAGTCCTCATCTTATTTCTTCTGCATCAGGCCAGTTGTCAATTCTGTAAAACATACATAAGTTGTTCCAGCGTCTTTTGAATTATTCTACTCTTCCTCTGCCAACTGGTTAGTTAACTCGAGCTGCAATTACAGTTGTCTTGTTATCCATGGTACTTACGTTTTCGTTTGATTCGTTTTCTTTTATACTTAACCATTTGGCAGTAATTTAGATATGCATTGCTCTTCTTGCATGGTCGTTTCTTTCCCTATTAAATGAGGTTTTACGAGAATAGGGATGGGCGATTACCGAAAAATAATCGATATTTTGTAAATCGATTAATTGCAAGCTGCCGATTAATTGATTTTATTAATCGATACATCGATAAATCGATTTAATTATAACAGCATGCAAAACATAGCTTGCGAGCTTATGGCCCCTCCATAAATAAAGTAAAACAATTTCTTTTTAAAATTTTATAAGGTTAAATTGTACGGTTAAAAGTGTAACATCTAGGTAAACTATCAGGAGTCGTGTCAGGGAACAGAGGTGGGAAAAATTTCTCAATTCAATTTACATTTTGGACAATTGCCAAATATTTACAGGAACTGAAGCTAAAAATTGGCAATTTTGATAAGTGGGTACTGGTAAGGCGGCATCTCAGATCAGATTGAATAAGTCTCATCTCGGAAAAGCCTCTCTCTGATGAAACTGATGTTGCCACTCCTGGCAGGTACTTCTTGGATACCTGGTATAAGTGAGGGTATTTAGTTTTCATTGACTCCCACACTGAAAAATGACTCAAAAGGCAATCGACGACGGGTCGGTTGATGAATTGTCTTAACTGAAATGGTGCCCCACCGGCGACATTTTCAGTATACAGGGACCTCTGATGCTGCTTCAGTGTAATGAAAGCTCCAGAGGTCATCTAGTGCTGCTGCATCACGCTCAGCGTGTGAAAACATCTGTAGGGCGTTCATCTGATCCTCCTCACGAAACATCTCGGCCATCTCAGCGATAACGGTGCTCATGGCATCGGCTACAGCGGTCTACATTATATAGAGGTCTACTCCTGGAGATTCACTCTCTTCAGGTCTATTGCTGCTGCCGCTGCTTGCTTCTTTGAAGATGCAATGCCTCTTGAGGTGGCTCCAGAAATTTGTGGTATTGCCACAGATGGCAATATTACGAAAGAATTTCTTGCATTTGGCCTCTTTATTGCTCATCCGCATGAAATGCTTCCACACCGGACTAGATAACGATATGGTGATACAGTTCACTTCCCACACAGCCCGCGGGCCGGGGAGAAGGGTAAGGCCGCTAAGCTTGCCGTGCCCAATGTGACCAGACAGGTCAGTTTTCCACCATGTGGGCTGATCGTAAAGCACAGAATGCAGTACAAAGTAACGTTTTGCGGTAAGCCACCAACAGTGTGGACAACGAATTTCTTTGGAGCGACCTTTGTTAAAGCATTATTGATAGCATGGAGAGGATACCAATAAACACTCTGTACCGATAAAAAGAAATAAATCCTCTCTGTAATAAATTTGATAGCAAAATAACAGGTGCAAATAACACACGTTAATGCCTGGCGAAGCGACATTTCACACACGACACGTGAGCGGCCGGCAAAAGGTGGTGCCGCGTAGAGTGACGTCATGCGTATTCTACTTTCTAATACCTCTATGGCGTCGTCGCGCAAAGTTCGGCCACAGTCGAACATTCGAACTGAAGACGAACGTTAGCTTCCCTAGCCATCGCAGTTTACCAGACACAATATTCCGAAATAATAGATAATCGGTCAAATTGAATGGGTAAATATAATCGATATCGGTTGCTGCGGCTGCTGCATTAATCGATTCCAAATTTTCTATTATTTATAAAAAATAATCGATTATTCGATATCGTAATCGCTCATCCCTTGTCGAGAAATTGTTTGATATACTCGATACAGTGTGGTTTATGTGAGTTGGCTAAATTCAAGTTTTTAAATTGATTTATTCTGTTTTCCGCCCATGAATTTATGTGTTGGGATTTTCTGGTTGCTGGATTTTTGCAGGGGAACCGCTTGTGAATTAGGTTCTAGATAATTTCATTAAGCTTAGTTCTTTTTGGTTAAAAACGTCCCTTGATAAAGTAATTACGGTTGAGTTATGGTTTGATAAGTCATATGTACCTGAATTCGGCTAACCATCCGCTTGCCGTCTCAGCTGCAATTTAGAAGGTTGAAACGGATCGTGAGTAATCAGTTATACCGGCCCGTACGCCATTGAATTTTATGGCTTTAAACGAGTTTCTTCGATTTCGCTTACCTCGAAAATGAGAGCGAAGAAAGCGAAGAAAGCGAAGTAAGTAGGCTTTATTATTCTGGTGGTTGCTTCCTTAAAATCTTTACGCTGAACCTTTTTTAGTCCCCTTACCGGAACTGCTTTCGCTGTTAACTTGCGTTCACGTGTACTTCGGGAGCTGGCAAGTCGAGCCAAGAAGGTAGCTGAATTTTTCTCTATCGTAGCTGCAAAATTTTCGCGGTTCGTGCGAACCTTCGTTCATTGAAAGAACTCTCCTCCACCATCTAAAACATCAGCGCAGAAAAGTGCAAGTGGGTACAAGTGTTCTCGTGCATTTGGGTGCCTGAATGCCATACTGTGGCGCAAGTTACTTCCGATACGGTGTACAGTGGGCCGAAACGTCGGCTTAGCGCGAGGAAAGTGAATTTTTCGGAAATTCCGCCGACTTTCGTTGTACGAGTCTGTAAAAATGTATAGCTTGACACGTTGGAGAACCAGAACAATCTTCACCGACATCATTCGCCAGGAAAGAATCCCGATCTTTCTATTTGCCTTTACCTTAAAACAGTACGGTATAAGAATGTTTTTTAACGCATCGTGTCCTGTGTCAAATGGGCAGCTTCATACATTGATCACCTAATTATAGTAATAATAAATAGACTTTGAACTCCGTTCTGCACACTTGAGGGGGAGAAAGCCAGGGGGAACTGCGACAGAAGGTTGAAAATCTGAACTACATTGGTAGGAATGATCACCAATGCAAGGTGATACGTCGGTCACAAAGGACCAATGTGAAAAAGTTTTCATTCCTCAACGGGACGATTGTAGATTGGAAGTCTTCCTGCAGAACTGCTTGAGTTCTTTCCTGGCAATATAAATGTTTTGTAAGAAAGCGCCCAAAAAATTTATTTTGGACGATTGATTCATTTTTTATTTTAATTTTTTCTATTGATGTCGAATTTTATGTTTCATATTTGGTGATTTGTCTAATGCCTGCTTTACATTATTTTACTATTACCACCTGGCAATAGCCAGCTTGTAACTCCTTTGGTTAATGACAATAATATGGTAGTATCATGTGGGTCCTGACTCTATTTAATACTTCTCTATTTCCCTGCCTTTGCCGTTGGCCTATGTGTTTACAAAAGGAAAATATTACATTCGTCGGAGCCCTTGAAATTTTTGACTTTTGACGGGTGATTGGGGTACCGCCAGAAAACATACCGAGGAGGGGTGCTAAAATTAGAAAATACTTCGCTCTGAAATATTGTTGGTGGTGAGTTTTGTCCTTACCTGTCTGAGCCAACCTTCAGGTCGAAGAATTTCTATTTAAGAATAAGATCGCAATCGAAAGATTGATGTCTGGTGGCTAATCGATTATGTTGGGCGTAGTTTTTTCTTCTTTCGTTCACTTACCATCCAAGGCGGCTTTATTTTCCTCTTGGCGTTCCGCACGTTGTATCAACGTTTACCTTGAATATTGCCTAACAGCGTAAGAAATTAAGCGGATATGCTAGGAATTGGCAGCAATTACCGGCCCAAGCCTTGCTCTAGTACTTGCAGTAAACCTAAGAAAAAATTTATCATTATCTTTGGGAATGTTCTTTTGAGAGTGATAAATGCCTTCTGGGGAATTTTTATGCCACTCTTGGCATGAACTCCTTTTGTGACCCAAAAATGCAGAGTATCCTCAGAACTTGAGCATCCCACAACTGCTTATCTTCTTCTGTAGCGTATATGCTTTTCAATATTCTAGTAGTATGTCTTTTAGAACTGTTTTTTCGCTTGTTTTTTCACATATGTGATGAATTAATCTTTTATTAGACCTGTGACTACTTAGTTCGACGTTTAAATTTATTTTTAACGTAGAAGAACCGGCGCACCTATCCTCAAGAGTGGTGAGATTTTCTTGAAACAAAAATTTAAAAATTAAGAGAGTGTGATAGGTGAAGAAGTATTTAAAGCTAGGCTAACCATTCTCCTCCCTGCTGTTGATGGTGCTCGACTCTTTCTGAGATATCTCTGAATAGTGGAAGTGGCGAGTTCTGATCGACCCTTGAACGTTGCTTGAGTAATGAAGAGCTAATGAGAGATACTCCTCTGGACTCCGAAGATACCGTTTTTTTTTAGCCTCTAGAATTTTATATAAATTAAATTCCTTGACTTTTGTGGTCTACATCCAAAGCACCTAATTCTTTATTTGTTTAAAATAAGCTTTTCCCGTCTAGTGTCCGATATTTATTGTCGAATTCAAATTTCTTATGGTCCTGAATTGGTCATTTTTCACCTATTTGCTACCCCATGAACCGCTGCAGGAGCGTATGGCAGGAGAGGTTAGGACACGAATCATGGAAACGATTGACATAAGAAAAATTAATTAGGGAAGAAGGGTTGATTGATGTTGCTTGTAGAATTAGTACATATATCTCCTCTTGTTCTGGTTTTGAAAGGTGGACGGGAATAAATGGTTGTTGATCGTGACTGTTTCCCGTGAAATTTATCTCATTTTCTCGCCTTTTTGTGTGTCACGTATTCAGTGATCGCATGGAAGAATATGTTGGAAAACTCTGTTCCACATTCCACGACCTTAAAAGACGAGGAATGTAGGCGGGAGGGAAAATGTTCATTTATTTTACAAATAAAGTGCAGGTAGACGTGAAGGTTGGTGCAGTGCGCCAACCCTCTAATGTTATTAGAAATCCGAACTGTCAAAAGAGAAAAGGACAAATATCTTAATTGCACGTTGACTAAAATAGAAACCGGAAACAAGCCAACAGCCTTTCTTCATTATTACCAAACTTTCTAATGTGTTTTGGGTCTATTACATCTGTTCTTAAATTCATTTCAACTGGATGGGAAGGGCCCAAATATACATCCCGGTAACTCTTTCCTGTCTAAAACATTTTTGTGAGTTATGCCTTTTGGAAACTCATGGTCTATTTTTTTCTTCTAAACGTGAGAATTAGTACATTGATTCACTTGGGACCGTGAGCGTTATGTTGGATGTGTTGCATCCTGTGTTTAACAGCCGAATACAATCGCTATTGAGACGCGAGCCAGCGACCTTTCGATCGGTCTTCGAACGCATCGCACGCCTGACGAACGAACCGGGTGTGTGGCGTGCCGTTTTCTAGCTCGTCCTATATTTGATTTGTGATGCATCGCCCCCTGCGTCGGTCGGTCCATTTCCAGGGCGTCTGGCCGCCTGAAAATACGCGAGGAACGTCACGCGCATATTTTCGCCCACGCTCTTTATCAAACGTCTCGAAAGGGCGTGTGCCGCAGCACCTTTGAGGCTGGCGCCATCTCGGCGCATTATAGTTTTCATCGTTTTAAAGCGTCCAACTTTAAGAAAAGTCAGCTGTTGGCAGCTGGTAACACACACCTGAAAGGTAGAAAGTGCTTTTATGAAGGGTTTTTTTTTAGCACGCTTTGTAATGGTAATGTAGCTTCAGCAATAACAGCTGGAATTTTGTGAAATTCATAGTGGAAAAATCATTCGCCTGGACCGGGAATCGAACCCAGATCCCTCGATTTCGCACCGAGTGCTCTAACCGATTAAGCTACCTAGGCGTCCTCTTCCATTTTTTTCACTTTACCAATGTGACCTTCACACTATTCTGTGAACGCTGGCAGGTGACTCCGTTTAAGTTACTGCGCGGCTAGATCCGTAGTCCTTTGAAAATGTCCATAGTAAACACCTTTGTGTTTGAAGTTTGGCTTTACCCCGCGGACTGTATCGTTTATTGCTCACATACGGGTACCTCTGGCATTACATGCTCGGTAACTGTGAGGACAACTTGTTCCTAAAAACCCCCTTGAGATTCACAGTGGAAGAGGACGCCTAGATAGCTTAATTGGTTAGAGCACTCGGCGCGAAATCGAGAGATCTGGGTCTTATTCCTAGTCCAGGCGAATGATTTTTCCCTGTAAATTCCAGACATTTGTGTGAACACTAGTGGGTGACTCCGTAAAAGTTATTACGCGGCTATTTCCGTAGTGCTTTGAAAAGGATAAGAGATGGAGATCAAGTTCATTGGGAAGCAGTGGAGATTGGATGAAGTTATTTTTATGTAACACCCAAGTAATGATCGGAATTCTACCAAATTATTTCCTGAGCTGTCGGCATTCGAACTCGCGCCCTTAAGGTGAAAAGCCGTTGTTCGATGCACCAACCCATCCTCCCAACCTTGTCAATCAATTGTTTTTGAGACTACATCGTTTGTAAAATGTTGGAAGTGGGGAACCACGTCTAGAATCATTTATGAAAATGAAGTCTGGAAAAACGAATTTGCAGCAAAATATATGATACCAATGGAAATGCGATGCTATAGAAGATCAATGAAGAGCAAATGGACGAAGAGAATCACCTTCGAATAAGTCTTACAAAGAGAGGGGGAGAAAAGAAGTAGAAATGAGGAGATGACAGGATAAGCTTATCGGACACATTTTGCGACTTGATAGCCCCATGGAAACAATAATGGAAAGGAAAATTAATGGGAATAATTGTAGAAATCAATTATAACTTTCTCGACCAATGAAATATTGATTATAATAAGATTCTAGAAAATTTGGTCGTTAATATATTTAACTCACAGCCAACGTATCGTAAAATATATTGGCATCCTCAAGGCATTGAGCTTAATATTGAAAAAACAAAGTAAATAACTATAAAAATAAATGAAAAGCAATGGAAGTTAGTTAAATTGTTACTTACATTGTTATTGTTCAAATATAAGCTCAATGTCCTGAGGATGCATATATATTTGGTGAAATTTTGGTAGTGAGTTAAATATATTAATGACCAAATATTCAAGAATCTTCTTATTATCAATGATTATAGAGGAATACCAAGAGTGGAATACGAAGGCAAAATATGAAGGACGTTGTAGTGAATAGTTATGTAGGAATGAAGCGGTTGGCGTAGAGTAGAATGTAATGAAGATGTGTAGCAAACCGAGCTTTGGATTGATGACTACTGGTGATAATGAAGGAAGTTCCTCTAGAAAAAAATGAATGTCTTTTTCTTTCAATATCAGGCTACTTATTTATTTCTTATTTCCCGAAAGCTGCTCACGGGTTTTTTAAATTCATAATGTATTCTAATTCTAACTTATTAAAATAATTAATTCCTTCCATGTCCTGGCTGAAGAAAATTCCATCCAGGCGGTACTCGTAAGCCACGACCAAGGGGTTTTAAGCGGCAACTATATCCCGTCGTTATTGGGTTAAAGATAATGTAAGGATTTGTTCTCTTTATGTATAAGGTCAAAGAATTTCTATTTTTTTCACGTTCTTCTTTCGCACATTTTACTTTAGTTTACATGGATTATTGAAGGATTACTTCAAAGTTGCTTTCAATTTTATTGTTCACGCTCGAGCCTTATTGGGAGAAATGTGTTGGTACGCTCTTTTTCAATTGTTCACTAAAATTTAGGAAGTTGTATCCCGTAACATATTCTGGTGCTAGATGGACTTGAGAGTTGAATAAAATTTAGTATATTTTAAACTGTTTTCAAGTGTTATTTTCGTTTAAGGACTGAGGTAAAGGGCGTTAATAGCCAAAAAGAATGTAAGGATTTGTTGGCCGCGTTTGACAAATATTCCCAAAGGGTGCGTATATCAAGTACTTATATGTAATATTATTGATAAAATTCGAATTTCCTATTTTTTTCTCCGTAGAACCGAAGCTTAAATTCATAGCAATCGGGTGTTCTTCATTTAGTTTTTTCGGGCAGAAAACTTAAACACTTTAAAACTTAAACAAAATTATTCTCATTGGCGCTTTTCGTTAAGTGTAGGCTAATGATGACGCCGGGTTTCTCTTCAACCTTCATTCCCCAGTGTTGAATTTTTCTACCAACCTACCTACCTGTGAAAAATGGCGAAAATGACCTTGCTATTTCTTTCCAAATCGTCACCTCTCCATGTAACCAACCCACGTAAGAATAATCATCACTGAAAAAGTGTTCGTAAATATGTACTATATTCTCTGCCTTTTGGCGTGTTTAATGTCTTGCTTTAATTTTACAGTGTTTTCGTAAAATAACCGGCGAAAGCTTTTCATTTACTTGTGCCATCTGGCATTCGGCCTGCTTGTAGGAGGTGATAAATGGATTAATATTTTAAACGGCTTAAACAAAAGAGAGGTATTTTGATTTCATTTTTATTCCCGAAGCTTTTTAACAAATTTACCAAAAGGGTACATGTATCAACAGTCGTAAATCAGTGAACGATGGACGCGGAATTTAAAATAACGTCGGATAAGATTAAACATGCAATGTTTTTGACGTGAAATATGCAAAATAGGTGTCAGTCTCGCTGCCTGGCGTTGGTTTTGTTTTAATTTATCTTTGATATGAAGGGCTAATTACAATTCTCCTTTGATATTAATAACCATATGAAAAAATCCTTGTCTTGTTGTTTTTTCTGTTTTAGTGTTAATTAGTTACTCGAGCCCAGAGAAATTTATAGATATTAGCGTACTAAGGCTTTTCTGGAGTTGGCGGTTATTATAAGAAGCTATCCCCAAACTTTAGTGTAATATTATTTTCTCAATGGTCAGTTTACGTGTTTCCTGCTTTTTTCATGAACCTGTGCATGTATAACGAGACGTGGCATGCTACCAAACTTGGAATATACCACAGTGCCATGTTCTCATTAGCGACGTTTTTTCATGTGAAATATTTCGACGTCCAGGACTCTTGAAAAGTAAGATTTCCAGGAATGATGATGCTGCTACTTGCATTTTGGTGCTTATGCATTTTGTAATAAAACTCGGGCAGAAAAAAATCGACCCCTCTGCTTTACCGGAGTAGCAGCCATGAGGGCGTGTGACTAGGAGTGCTTGATTAGCAGCCGTACATGTGCCATTGTTTATGAAAAAGAAGGTGTTCTACTGGTTAGCACTTCCGTTGCTTGATTCTTTTCTGTGGTCATTATGTGTTCACGAATTTTGCCAAAAGTTATGTTTACATAGAAGCTTAAATGCATAGCAGTGGGGTGTTCTTCATAGTTGACAATATTGAATTTCATTTACTATTTTAATCTCCGTTTTTTCCTCTATTTCCTCTGCTGTTGTCGTTTCTTTTCTTTTAAGCCTGGTGCTCATTAGGATACTTATCACTGTTCTTTTTGGTACTGGTCTCTTTTAACCTTTTCTGTTATCTGTATTCCCTTATCGAATTATAGCCGTACATGTCCCATTGTTATGAAAAAGGAGGTGTTCTACTGGATAGGATTTCCATTGATTGATTCTTTTCTATTGTTCTTGTGTGTTCACGAATTTTGCAGAAAGGTATGTTTACAAAGAGACTTAAATGCATAGCGGCGGGATGTTCTTCATTTAGTTATCAGTATTGGCTTTCATAGGATTTCGTTTACTATTTGAATCTCCGTTTTTTCTTTTATTTCCTCTGGTTTAGTCGTTGTTTTTCTTTTTACATGGTGCTGATTAGGGCACGTAGCATTTTTTTGCGTTAATGTTCTCTTTTAGCGTTTTTTGTTATTTGTATTCCCTTATCGCATTATATCACACCACATCATATTGCAGTTCATTATACCATACATGGTTGTATTCGAATTTCATCATTTTTTCCTCCGTGAAACAGGGCGTTTTCCACGCTTCGCACTCGTGTAATGTTGACCTCTTGAGGTCAGTCTGAGGAGGGTTTAAGCGACTTTCCGCGACGTTGGCGTGGATTTTAAACCTTTTGTGATTGTGTGCGTTTACGAGGGCTAGCGTTCATTGTTCCTCAGAGCGGCGTCAACAGCCTAGGCCATTAGCGACGTGAAAGATTTGGGCGAAGGGGTGTGAAAGTGGGGGGGAAGGGAGAGGGAAAGAAGGAGAACAATTAAGAGGGCGAGAGCGGGAGGTGGGTGGTGCTTGGAGGGGGAGGGAGGGAAGGGAGGCGGGTAGGAATAGGGTGAAGGACGAAAGGGAAAGGGGAAAAGGAGGGACTCTTCTCCTTCGGAGCCAAGGAGTCATAGGCAGGAGGGGGATGATGGAGGACCCGAGGCACGCAAGGTGGTTGCCGGGAACCCGAGATTGCTGCTATAAATCAGCACACTCCCGAAAATTAACATTCCTAAAAAAGGCGAAATGAACCGAAGGGGGGGGGGGGAGGATATCAATTATTTTTCGGCGATCCGAACCCTCTTCCTACTGGGGCTCTTGATTGTCTTGGGATTCTTGGAGAAGTTTATGTGACGGATTGGTGGGAATAATGCACATACTTTGTTCTCTTCCTTTGCCTATGCGGTAGAAGTTGCCGAGGGAGGTATGTTTACATCTACGTATTTCCTTGCAAGCCCACTCTTTGGTGTTTAGCGGGGGGTGAGTTATCACCAGCATTCACTTTAATGTACAAGTAACTTTCGCCAACATGCACTACACTATAGGTATAGAATAGATTATTTATTGGTTGTTCTTGGGGTCATGCCACTTAAGAACAAAAAAATAATATTTATAGTAATGCGAGTTAGTGAGCAAAAATAGAAAGTATGATTGGCAAAAACGAATGGCATAAGGTTGTATGAAACATTACGTTTTTACATAGACCTTTTACTTTGCAAATAATAAACAGTTTACAAGTATGTAAGGCAAAGTGCGAAGTATTATATATAATGAAGCTAGAAATTCTGCGAACAAGTTCATGATAAACAGATACAACTACAACATTAAGAATCAGAAGATAATATATTATCATATTTCATTTTGAATTTTGAGAGAGAGGGACTATTTATTATGTTTTGGTAGATCATTCCACAGATGACACGCTGTTATGATAAATGAATTTTGGAACTTAGTTGACCTGCGACTAGGGAAATTTAATAATTCTGAATCACATCTGGTACAGATTTTACTTGTGGATGGTCTGATAACAAATAAGTCCTACAGATATACTGGGGAGTTTTTGTTGAACAAAGAATGCAAAAAACAACCAAAGATGTACTCCTACTCCTAAGTATTCTACCAATGCTGCAGAAACTATTGAATCAATGTATTTGGTAACTGTGTGAACGAGAGGCGAGAGTCATGCAGGGGTTACGCGAAAGCGTGGCAGATTAAGAAACAAGCATTAGGGAGCAAATCAACTAATCAGCTACACTACCTGTTGACTAAACTACTTCAAAGTCTCATTGGCCGCCATTTAGGTCTCTAATCGACCGCGGGAAAAAATATGTTTGAAACCTGTAAGTTAAGCAGTCTAGTTTCATAATTTTATTCTCATGATCCGATGTACCGTAGTTATTGGAGCTCGTTAGAGGTTAATAACATCGTCAGAAAATAAATTGTTTTTTGAATTTACTTTAAAGATATAGTCTACTATTTAATCGACGGTTTTAAAGCGATTTCCATCCCATTTGTTTTAAGAGGTCAGTAACAAAGACGAAACTATCAAAACGGCTTTTACGTATCTTACTGTTCTTCTCAATTGGTGTCTACAGATGTTAATAACATCAGAAAATAAATTGGCTTTGAATTAACATTAAAGAGTTAGTCTACTTTTTAATCGTCGGTTTTAAAACCAATATTTTCCCAGAAATCTCCTAGTGATAAGAGAGAGTGATAGAGCTGAATTCTAGTTACATTTTCACAAACTAGTTATTTCAGTGATATTCGTTCGCAGGTTTCTTCGACGTTGCTCAGATGTTCTTTTCTTTCTCAGGTTCGTTATTCGCGAATGTTGTTTGGGAAGACGGTAATTTCGCCAGGTGTCCCGATGGCACTCTTAGGGCAAGCTGACTTCCCAAATGCGCTGGAGAATTCATCCGATAGTGCAGAGTTCATCTATTTATTCAAGTCTCGAAGCTCCTCAAGAGAAGAGTATAGCGGCATTCACAATGAGCATTATCAACACATCATTGCGGACCATTTCCTGATTAGTTGGTTGGTTTACCTGAGGAGACGACCTAAAACTGAGGTCGTTAAATCTTTAAAAAATGGGCGGATTGAATGGTAAAGAATAATTATTTTGGGAATGGAGGAACGACGGGGGAAACCTGGTGACTGCATTTAAGGCTTTGTTACACGATGCATGAATCCGCAGGAGTATTTTCATGAATGTATACCCCATCAAACATTTACCATGTTACTACCTTAACTTGCATGATAGCCTCTGTTGAGATTCCGTGAACGATTTTTTGACTGTATTTACGCGCGTTTGTGTGTACATTCTGTAACCTGGCCTTTAACGAATGGTGCGAAGGGGTCCACAGTATAATATTCTAGCCGACGGGCGGAGTGCTGCGTCTGAAGTATTCCTCGCGTAGATCCCTAGTTGAGATCGAAATTCCTCTGAGAAAGTTCCGCCAGTGTAAGGATTCGAACCTTTGGCCATTGGATAGGAAGCCAGTACATAAGCCATCAAACCAACCAGATATCCGAATTCGTTTTTCAAGGATTCGAAAAGACGTTTAGGCGACGGAATAGTCAAAGTTTCCCCATTTTTGCTGTAGGCTACGTGTGAGATTTTGTTAAAGAGGGATTTTCCGAGATATGATGATTTGCTCTTCTAATCTACCGCACTCTACACTCGTGAAATTCGTCCTTTAGTTCTAAATAGCGAATATTTGGCAGGTAAACTTGCTTAATTTTTGTTGCTCTATATGGGTGGCATCCGGTTTCCTAATGGGATGCACAATCGACATGCTGTCACTCCGCATTTTCAGTCACAATTTGAACTCCAGAATGACTTCATTTGCAAAATTTTGTTGTTTTTGTTACAATTTACCGAGAAATTAAATTCAAACCTGACTTGGAGACCCTTTAATTGGATCTTAGCAACTTAAATTAATGGTGCTTTGATAAGGGGCCTGAACTTATTCCTAGACATGTACCGCAATGCCCTTCTAATGGAGGAAATCACATAGTGTTATCGGTAAAGTGACAGAATACCTGGTGATGATTTGAGTGGAAGAAAGGTTGCCAATTTACAGTGGTACTTCAAAACTGAATTTGAAATGAACGCACTTATACGAACGTAAAAACTAGATACATATAAATCACACGTTAATCAAGGAGATATAGACAACTAAATATTATCTGCGTGATGAGAGTGAGCTGGGTGTTGGAACGGTTGGAAAGAGTGAAAGTGTTGGAAGACTACGGAAAGGGCTTTGAGTGGAATTGCAGTTTAAGGGAAAGAGAAGCGAGCGTTTGATCAAAATTAATCTGAGAATAGGCAATGGGAAGTAAAGAGAGCATGCGGGCGGCTCGAAATAGGACTCTTAAACATTTTGTTGGGAGAGCAGTTTATGACTGTCGGTGGACGAGTCGATATCGGAATGGATGAGTTTTAAATCAATTATTAGCATTTTTCTGATTGGTCGCGAAACTGAGGGAGCCTGTATTTAACCGTGTAACGAATGACTTTGGGGAATACACATCCGAAATATTTGCGATTCTGAATCAAAGAGATTGGGATCCATCGAGCGAATGGTTAGGAGGACCCGCTGTGATTAGGTTAAGCAGAGATGTTCTTTCACTCCCGTTTGGTCTTATTGTGAGTGCGCCTGGAATTCAAGACGGAAAGATTTTAACCGTATGCTCGGTAATGCGTTTGGAAAAGACTCATATTTTGTTAAAAACTGCCGGATGCGAACAGAATATGTAACTGTACTGTAAGGCTAGTGTAGTAGCTGTGAATAGGGCAAGGTTGTGAGCCACTCGGGAAATGGAAGGATATGTGATTGGTCTCTACGCTTAAGGGGTCGTGTACGATACGAAAGACTGAGTGTTTTCAACGATTATAATCTTGAACTAAGTCATCGTCCTGTAAACTCTCGAATTTTTAGCGCCTCTTCATCAGTCCATATTTCGTGAATCGTCATAGATCACCTGTACAGAGTTCAATTCATTATACCGTTTTTTTTTCTCTCCTTTGAGCACCGTTTGCTTACAATTCGTGAACGGGAGATATCGCGTGCAGACGAAAAGTCCATGTGCTGCAGGCAATTTCGCTAAATTTATTTTAGTATTATTTCACCTCTGACCTTTTGACTACCTCTTCAATAAATTCTACAGTCAATAATGTTGTGTGATATGGTGGAACTTATACCTGACAAAATAACAAAAGTGCCCAGAGACCTAATTTCGTCAAACCATGCAGTACCTTATGTTATAGAAAAAAGGCTACCTGCGCAATAGTTGATTTATTATATAGTTTCCTTTATATTCATGAACGGGACAGTTCAGGCATGGCCTAAATGTGAAGCTGGGTTGAAGATATTGAAAAAAATTCTTCTCACGAGTTTGAGGTCGACACGACGTGCATTCTTTTATGTACACAGTTCTTTATTTGGACAGACTAAAGCGAAAAACCAAGGTAGTTAAGAGGAAAAATTAACAGACAATACAGAGTTGGGCGTGGAATAAAAAAGGATATATATTATAGAGGAAAATGTGGAGAGAAAGGAAGTGACAACCAAGAAAGTCAAGGGCAAAAGTGGTGGGAGATACTCTTAAGACGAGAAAAATTAGGAGACTTTCGAATAGGAGTACGTATATGAATCAGTATAAACAAATGCGAAAGGTATTTGATGAAAGAAGAAGTCAATTTCTTACCGATGGGTTTAAAAATATATATATTCCCCTGAATCATTCTGTCTACACTAGGAGCAGATTGAGACTTAAACGCTGGCCTGACCACACTTCATTAATCATCGCTTTTATTCCTCTATTCCTTTCACAAGAAACCATCTTTTTCATGGCTGGTGTTTTTAAACCCCGTGTCTCATGCCATTAAGGTGACTAACGAGTTGGTGGGCACATAGATACTTACTTTACTTTACTTAAGCGAGCTAAGGCCCAGTGGACCGCGCGATGTCAGGACCAAGGCTCTTCTCTTCTTTTGGCAATTTCCCTCCAATCTTCCCAGGCTTCTATTCGCTGTAGATCTTCTCTTACATTATCCATCCATCTTTTCTTTGGTCTTTCCTTTTAGTCTTCCCCTTGGTCTTTTCCCCTCCGGGCTCATGCAATTTGCAAGTTTAGGATATCATTCATCGTTCATCCGTTCCATATGTCTAATCCATTCCAATCTCCTGCTTCTTAGTAATCCTACTATGGTGTTCTCTCGATAGAGGTCATAAAGTACCTGATTATGTCGTCTGCTCCATTCCCCTGTTAATTCTTCTTGGACTGGCCCATGTATTTTCCTAAGCACCCGCCTCTCAAATATTAAGAGTTTGTTTAGATCTTGTTTTCGTGGGTACATAGATACACCCCCGAATGTGTGCTCAGTGACATGTTCGCCAAATTCATTGTCGATCCTCTTGTACATCAGCGTAGTTGCTGTCTCCTGTTGTTGTGTTGCTCGTGACGTCAATAGACCGACGGAGACTGTGGGGCGGGGCTCGTCTTTTTCGTCTCCTCCTGCCCCCCGCTTTCCTCGACCACCGCCCCTCTCCGCCGCGGCGTCTCGCACCGAAATTAACCCGCGTGGCATTTGGCGCCTCCCCCCCCTGTTGGCTATTTATTTCGGATCGTAAAGCGGGGCTTCGCCAAAAAGCGGCGGGGAGCGGTACGCTCGACCGCTCCGCGTTGGTCTCTTCTTCGGCGCTCTCCCGCGCCCCGACCAACGTCGCCGTGCTCGCTCCCCCGCCTCCCGTCTCACCCTCTTGGGCGAGAATGGCGGGAGCTGCGACGCTCGCCGTCCGCGGAGGAGGTTTCGGACAAGAACAAGGGTTCTAAATTAGGACGAGACTCGCCACGTGCAAGGGAATCCGGATACAAGGGCGGATGCATTCCAGACGGCGTGATTTTTTTATTTCTTCTCAGCTTGTACCCTTTTTAGGTTCCTTTCTTAGGGGTTCTACACATGTATTTAGGTCTGTACCTTGCGAGCCGCCAGGCGGGCCTGTTGTATGGGGATCGGGTTGGTGTGGTGGCTAGAGTACTGGCCAACCATGCGGACGGCCAGGGTTCCTGCAGAGGAGGATGCTTTCCATTGGATTTCCATTTTTCTCCGTCTGTCGGATGAGACGTCAAATCTTGGTCCCCTTGGCGCCTTTAGTTAAGAGCAGACTACTGCCGACGCCGGGTTTCTCTCCTCCCTTCCTCCCTTACCTTCCCCTATGGCGCAAATGATCTTAGTTTTCGGTCGCCTCCCCAAATATTCAATCCAGCCTCTTGCATAGGAAGTTGGTACTCCGACATCGGTCATTGTGTTGTTGATTGTGTTAATTACGTAAAAACAATTTTACGTCATCTCTAGAGATAATATGCAATTAAAATATTTTTATACGTCCATACCTTCATACTATTCCTTTTTCCGAGTGAGCATAGTTGAAGAGTTTATTGACTATTTGTCTTGGAAACAGGCTCTCTTTTAATAATTCGCTCCATTATGCTCTGCCCTTGCAAACATCTTTCGTATTTGTTTGCATTGATTCATATACGTACTCCTATTCGAAAGTCTCCTAATTTTTCTCGTCTTAAGAGTATCTCCCACCACTTATGCCCTTGACTTTCTTGGTTGTCACTTCCTTTCTCTCCATATTTTCCTATATAATATCTATCCTTTGGATCTTGTTAATTCCATTCCCACTTTGTAATTTTTTGTTAATTTTGCCTCTTAACTATCTTCTCTCGTCCCATTTTGTACGTAGGCTGTAACTTACTGGTTATAACTCACGCCACTTATACTTCTGAGTGGGACCTCTTTGAGTTTTTCCTGTCGTAACTGTAGTTTTATTTTACCAGTTTTTCTCGACCTTCGCACCTAATATTGTAAGATTGTGTTTTATTAATATTCTAGGTTTATTTACGAAATATTTGAAACTTAAGGCTCTTTTTCATAACATCTTCATTTAAGTCAACGAAATACCCATGAGGGTGTTTGGTACAGGGTGATTCCACGCCTGGCATGCAGTTCTCGTCCCTTTTTAAATCAGTGGTGCATGCTCGGGGGCAATGAGGCAAGATTACTCATATTTTTGCGAAAATGGTGTGGAATTCTGGAGTTCATCCGTCGCATCGATATCCTGCCGTTCAAAGGTTAAATCGAGATGTATTAATAGTTAATTTTTCCCATCGAGATAATTTTGGAAGGCATCTTTCGATAATTGCTATCTTGTTTTCTTCCCAGAAATCCGTTTTGACCTTTGATTTTTTTAAATTCTGCTTTTATGTTATTCTTTTTTATTTATAATTCGTTGTTTAAAATATATGATGCCTCTAATGTTTTAGATAACGACTTGTAGATAAATTAAATCCCGAGTTAGTCCGCTCTTCACGGATCTCATCCCCGTAAATCCGGTCTTTATCAATATGATATTGCACTACACCCTTATAATGGATAAGTGGAGTTTATGGGCTACTATTAGGCATCAAATGGAATATCAAAATGTTTTTGATACGTCATCCTGATTTTTCGATAATAACTTTTCCAAGTGTGCTAATATGATTTTTTTTCAAGTTATGAATTTTCATCCTAAGAATGAAATTTCTAGGGTGTCACTGTTAACTTTTCAAACATTACGGTACATTTTTGGAATTTTGTAAGTTCATTTGTTTTTCAACCAAAAGGTTATGTGTATTTAATGACAGGATGACTTTCAGCCTCTTGGGTGGGATTCAATACCAAAGAGAGATTGTAAAGAAATGTTTTTTCTGTGAGCTAATAAGTGTAATAATTTTATAGGTTTACCAAAGTATGTAATGCGTGCCGCGTAAAAGGTATACATTTGAACATGAAGGTATTAAGAGCGGCACAAATTTTATGTCCAATGGCTGTTGACACTCTGTTCAATGCAGTAATGCACAGTTTTCTTGCTTATTATTTGGACATTCCATATGATTCGTAGCTTTGAAAAATTTTATCTCCATGAAAGTTTATTTCTAGTTTTTCGTGATTTTATGTATAGGTGATTGCTAAAAGTACATGATCGTTTCCATCTATTTTGATTGTTTGAGTCGAGTCGGAGGGCATAATCATGCTTGTCATACTTGATTCTTCCTCAGAGGGTCCCATTGGATTTTGACTTAAGAGCAGTGAAAATTGATGACACTCGCCGGCCGAGAGTTTTAGTCCGTGGAGTGTGAATTAAGCGTCGGTTAGTTGGTAGAAACACTTAAGTTTCCCTGCCGGGATTTCTTTTGAGACCCTCAGTCCATTTATTCCACAAATTTTATATACTTTCGTCTCACCACGTAGGATAACGCAGGGAAAATGCCTTAAGCAAGAAACGATGCCTTACGCGAGGTGATTTTCGTAATGTGGAGATTTGCGTGTCCGGTAACGGTCTCCGAGAATTATTTAGCACGGATATCATACGTTTTTTTTTCAAGGTCGAAATGGTGCTTTTTCTCCTAGCATCCGGCGTAGCGTGATACAATAAGGAGATGAAATTCGTGACGCGCGATTAGGACCATGAATATTGCTTACGATATGTGCCGAGTAGATTTCGGTCGAATGTTTCCTTGGGCAGATGATGGACGATTACCTTCCAATGTGAGAGAACAGCTGTCTTTACTCTAGGGAATATATCATCATCTGATTGAGTTCACGCTGAGTGAAACGGAGGACGCGCAGGTTTTTTGCAGCATAGCGTGGCTTGTGGCAAAAGCAAGTGCCACCAAGTTTCACTATCCGTGCCTATTTAACCCTCGAGATGAGGCCTTTCTAGAACAAAGTACCTGATCTCTTATACTCCTGGAATCTCGATCCACGTCGACGAACGTAACACCTCAATGTGTGCTCTCGTATCCGTCCGGATCCCTTCGGTGCAATTCTTTCTGCGAGGAGAAAGGGGGTGCGTGTCAGTTGCGTAGGATTTTCACGTTGGCGATCCGACTCTGTGGGTCACCCTCGGGGGAATCGCGTGACTGGAGGGCGTTTTTATTTTTCGCTCGGGGGCCTGGAAAGGTCCTTTCTTTCCCTCCAGGGTCATCCTCGACCCATTAGGGGGGTTCCCAAAGCGTACGTATACATGATAAGCGTACCCCGTGGAATTTTTACCCCTAACTCGGTATAAGTCCCGTGCTACTCAACGAGATACGCCCCCATTAATCGGATGCAAAAATAAAAAATTTCTTCCGGCTCACTTCCCTTCCGCGTAACGTCCAACACGGTAGGAGGGATGACGTGGATATCTATAGCATTTGTGCACAGTTTAGGCCTTAATTTATTGGTGATGCCTTATCTTTAGATTTCCGCACGATAGATTATTTAAAGCGACTTCTTTTTGGCTGAAATAATTCGTGTCCCCAGTTATTTTTCATGCTGATGAGTAGCTGTGTCCGAAAGAAGATTCCAAAAGAATACATTCTCGCATGAGTGGCTCAATACTACATGCCGATGAATCGAAAAACCGCCTGTCTTCCCTCTCTTCTAGCAGATAGTTTTCTTTTTTGACTTAAAATTATTAAATTAAATTATCTTCTCCGCCACAATGTCTATACCCTCCGGGTGATTTTATGGGGATATCGCGCGAGATTTGAAACTTCAGATGGAACGAGCACAACGGACATCAAGCGCAGAAAAGTCCAGTCGAAGAAAGCCTTCATTGTAGAAAGGGTACTATTGTTTGCAAAGTAGATCTGCATCTGCATACAACATTACGAGACGCCGCATGGGTATGTGGAAGGGGATGTTAGGGCACCAGCCGTGTAAAGATGTAAGGAATTAGGTTTCGAGGGATGAAATGGTGACGTGTATTATGGGAGCGTATTTAGTGGAGCCCGGTATTTATTGTGGTAGCTTATTGTGAGCGGAAAGAACGAGTTTTTGTACCTACATGTTCGGCAATGTATCTATTATTTTTATCGCTTCTGTCAGACCTATAGATGTAGTGAGGCGTCAAAATAATAATCTCTGTGTCGCTCTGAAACACTCCAGTTCTGAATTTCTGAAGCAAACTAAGCTTTGCGTGTCGCCTCCGAGTCTTTAGGGGCTCCCACCTTAATTCCTCTAAAAGTTGTGAGACGCTCTATGTTCGCTCGTAGCAGTTTTTAACGAAGCGTGCTATTCTGAGTGCGTTATTAATTTTTTTAGTAAATGTTTATGACCAGGGTCCCAAATGCTCTCGGCGTTTTTGAGCGGTAGCCTAACCAGAGCGAAGTAGCACCTTTCTTTTACTTTTTCAACCGAGGGCCTTCCTATTACACGCTTTACAAAACCTAGTTTCTTTAATGCTGTGCCGCTTATGTTTTGTGTGTGTGTACCCTTACGATATATCTGAATTTAAGGGAATTCCAAGAAATTTCACTTAAACTGAAGAATTTATGTTTACTCCATCCACAGTGTAGGTATAAAGCTATGAGCGAGGAGACTACGATCAGTGAGTGAGAATTATTCTGTGGAGTGTGTTGCACTCCATGGATCGGAACTATGCAACATTGGAGAAGCACGCCTGGTAAGATTTGAAGCTTTCAAAATTTGTTGTTTTAGAAGGATACTGATAAAAAAATGAGAAGTGAAGAAGTATGCTGTACTCTGCGGCATTATTTCTGAGGAATAGAATTGAAGGAAAAATATAGGGAAAAATTCTCAAGATGAAGGCTATGTGGTAAGTACATGGAACAGCTAAAGATGTGACTATATGAGAAGAACTTTCCCCGAGTGAGGGAACTAACTTCAAGTAGGGAAGGATGGAGGGCTGAAGTCAATCAATCGTGGGATTGAGCGACCAGAGAATGAACACGGAGTAAAGGCTAAACTCGCGAATCTTACCGTGTGCGACGTCACGACAATCGGTTCGCTCTGGTACCGTTAGCAATACCGTGGATCGCGCGCGCGCTCTCCAATGTGCAACATAATTGTAGATTTCCACACTGATTGACTACTGGTGTCGTATCCTCTATTAATTCATTGTGAAAGTGTAAAATTTTCGCAGATGCGATGGAATAACCTCGGTGTTGTCGAATTCGGAATCATAGAAGGAAGGAATGGGTGAATTACGCGATGAAATGGCTTCGCAGATGAGTTGGGTTATTCGGAGGTTATTACTTCCTGGGTAATCCCTTCAATCCCTTGTGTTACAGTAAACATGAGACCATAATCAGTTTGAAATGTAATAAAGAGTTGAACTTGTCCTGTAGACATGTCACAGTTGAATGAACCGCGAAAAAGAAAGGACTTAGGCATATAAGTTTCCCGGAGATTAGTCTGGTCACCTGTTGAGCTGATGAGAAGACTTGAGTAGAGAAGGAGAGGGAATATTCACGTGCTGTCAGCAGTTCTTTGGCGCGAAAATATTTATGTAAGGTGAAGCAATGGAGTCCGTTGTCGCCGATGATTTGTAACAAATATGCCGAATGAAGTTTTGATAGAGGAATGAGAAGAGATGTGGGAATCAAAGAAAGAGCCCTATAAATTATAATATTGATATATTTCAGCATCGAAATGGATTGCGTTGGTTTGGGATTCATGGGCTGGATGGGAAAAAAATGGCAAAGCGAGTAGAAATCGCTGCATTTCGTGCGGTTTTCACAGTCGACTCTTTTTGCTTCAGTTATGGTTAAGCTCTCGAGTATGTGTTAGTTACCTATTTTTTTTATTTGGCTGGCCTCGAAAAAATTATGCATTAATAAACCTCGAGAAATTTTTCGACTTAAAGATTTTCACTGGGATCCACTCCCAACATCGATTAGTACGTGAAAAATAAGGTATTACTAACTTGTGAGAAACATCGTGACATAAGAAGGAAGGTAGTTTACTCAAGGAGTATCTAGGGGTATAGACGGAATTTTGGGTAGAGGGATCCGGTTTATAAAGCCATGTTAACAGAATGCATGCACCCGCGCGGGTAAATGCATTAACACGTTCATTATCAAAATGTCACCATGTATACACCCATAATTGCGCCAATGCACGAACACGTGGCCATAAAATTGCCCCTGTTCTAACAGGAGCATGTCTCTATGCGTCTGTTCAGCCACGCACTTGCGCGGGTATATGCATCGTGTAAATACGCCTAAAGAATTAGCAGTGAGAAGAGATTGAGAGAGTCACAATCGATCTATGTTAAGCTGATATCTCTAAGTCCATTTCTTTGGCAAAGAAATGATCAAGCGTGTTTGCGTATTCTATGAAAAGAGGAATTGGAATAAACATAATTCGACCTCAGTTACTTCAAAATGTATGAGATTATGCGGTATAACTGCAGTGGTTTGAGGCGCTTTGAATTTTTTCGATAAAAAACCAATTGCATTGAAGGCAAATTCAAATTGTCGCTGTCCATTCACACTTGTGAACATAGCGGTTCGAAGACTATTGGAGTGTATTTTGTGTCGGTTTTGATAATTTACCTTTATATTTAAACTTTAATCGTAAAGAAAGATTGTAAAAGGGCGAAGCAGAGACCAGATGGTTGCGTTATATGAAGTTGAGGAACGTCAAAAGAGTGTATACGTTGTCGGTTTCCCGAAATGTTGAAATCATTTGTTGGATCGGTTAATTTTTTTTGGCTTCTGTTGTGCTTTGAAAATCCATAATGTCTCTCGTTGCTGAAAACTGCATCCCAATTGGATTATTATTGTACAATCCTTCTCCCTCCACCCTACTTAAAGCACGTATTTCCTTACCCATGCCGAACCTGACGTTATTCAAACGATGTTTCTTGTACATATTACTTAAAGTTTAAATTTATTACCTATTTCATCTTTTAATTCAGATATTCTAACTCTTAGAGTGCGGCATGACGTAATATCACGTCATGGTTGTCTTTAAGCTGGTGCTGATGACGTTGTATCACGTCAAGGGTTCTGAGAGTGTTCAAGCTTTCTCTAGGGAACTTTTC
Source organism: Ceriagrion tenellum (assembly GCA_963169105.1). Classification (NCBI taxonomy): domain Eukaryota; kingdom Metazoa; phylum Arthropoda; class Insecta; order Odonata; family Coenagrionidae; genus Ceriagrion; species Ceriagrion tenellum. The sequence continues at coordinate 59,573,151 of OY720639.1, read as the reverse complement.
CTAGGCCTCTTGGTGAAAGCTGGAACACCCACGGTACCCATGACGGGATATCACGTCATCAGCACCAGCTTAAAGACAACCATGACGTGATATCACGTCATACCGCACTCAAAGGGCTAAACACAACAGTGAAAAATATTCGAGCTTGGTTGTTTATTAAAGAAAGTCTAGAGGATGTTTTCTTACAACTGTAATATTATTTGATACATGTAATGTTTCAAAATGCTGTATTTCCTTTTAAATGTGTGCATAACCCATTCTGTAAACGGTGGTAGCCATTATTCAGATTTACCTTCATGACCTCCTTAAGTTACTCCCCGATTTAGCCAATGATATTATAAGTCCTTTTTCGGAGCAATAAAACATTATTATTATAGTTTTTAATTTTTAGTGCCTTCTTCAACAACCTACTCGCTTTCCTGTTCTTGATTTATATTTATACTTGAAGTTCGGTATTCAGTGTGGAAATCAGTGTACGCGAATTGTAGTATAAATGGAAAAATATCAAGCGTGATGTGGCGGAACTTCAGTATAATTATGCACAGAAATGGCAATTTTCCATTTGATAATTCTTCAAGATTTTTATCGAGTGGACAATTGCCATTACTGTTCTTCGTAGTGTGAATCGCAGTGACAGGTGGTAGCATATTCCTCAACTGAACGCGATTTTATCAAATTTTCGACGATAGTGGCTGGCGTGAGAACCAAGTTCAAAGCGTTTTGACTTCAATGTTGAAAATTTAATCTGGCAAAATTTTGAACGTCCCTTGCCACAATGTTAGAGTATGCGGCAGGGGATGAGTCTTCACCGACATGCAGTGCAATACATCCTGCAGAAGTGAATGAAGCGATGGCTATCGGTGTTAGTGGAAACATGTAATGGTGTGGGATTTCAGTACCATGAACTACACTCTTGCATATGACTTTTTAATTACATAAATGCCTAGAGATACTAGAGTTCGCAAGGAAGAATGCGAGACGTGCTTCTAGAACTACGTTGCAAATTAAGGCGGAAGTATTGAAAAGGAAATAAAATATTAACTACCCATATACCCACCCACCCACTACCCATCGAAAAACCTCATTTCAGAGTCTCAGTTGCAATTGATGTTGCAGCGGCCTCTTTTGGTTTTGGTCTTTTGGTTCGCGTGAAAAATGACGTTTTAAACCTGTCCATTGTCCTAATTTGATTTGCATTTTCTAGTCTAACGTAGTATATCGGCTTCGTAAAGAATTGTTGACAGCGTCAGAGAATTCATCATCTCGGAACTTACTTAAAAGATTCAGTCTCAGTTTTAACCGACAACCTGATAGCGAAATCCATCCTGGCAGTAGGCTTGTAACATTTATCATTACGAACTTTTAAACATTTTGTCAATCTTCGCTGCGCGTGTTCTAAGCCGGTATGGAAGTTTAGCTCATAGGAATCCAAAATACTGGCTGGCACATCGGCTTTAGGATTGAAGCGCTAGGAGGCTGTTTTAAAGGTTCTGAGGGAAGAGGATATACTGCGATGAGCAGTTATCAATAATTCAGTCATGTGCTCGGAAGTGAAAAGACTTCGTCCATTCTGGATCTATTGATTGATAGAAACTTTCTCCCACGTTCACTCTCGTTGAATTTCAAAAAGCCGACCGGGCTGTGTAACGTAGATACATACAGAAATACAGGAAAATGTTTGCTATAAGAACCCTGTAATTTTTAACTAATGGCTTTCTGTTTTTTTCTGGAAAATTTGACTGTTTGTTTAGGGGTCTGCCCATAGTTTCCTGTAGTAAACTGGCTGCTTCATTGATACCTTGCATTTGCAGTACCACATCACTTTAATCATGGAGTACCGACCCGAATTGTTCAGCATACCTACCGCGATCATAATGCGTTGTTTTTAAGCCCCGCTTTGTGGACGAGGATATTCCCGTAATTAAGTCGTCTGTATGCAATTAACGGATGCCATTGCCTACGATACTAGGAACGTATATCATTCTATTATCAGTAGAGGCGAGTATGCCCTAGTAATATTCATTAGTGCCGAGCATTGAAAAGCCTGAATTGAAGTTCTCATCACTGTTTCATATTTCCAATATCGGCTCCTCGTGTTGAATAGTTTTTTGGCGGTGACCTATTCGGCGCTCTCTCCAAATTGATATTTTTTTCGGTGTATATGAGGCTGTCCATAAATAATGTAACGCTTTTAGTGTGGAGTGGGGTAGGTGTAGTTTTTTTGTATCATGGGGAAGGAGGAAAGATAATTAGCTGGGCGATGAAAGGCGTCGTGCATATCTATTTTGGTGCACAAAGTGCTCCCGTGCAGTGTGTCTGCCGCTCCATTACACGCATCACTCCCTTTTGTCACGAAGTTGACTTCTTTGGGCCGCCCACATTAAATAATATGCACGTGGTAGATTTAAAAGCGCTTGGCTTCGTGGAAATGAGGCGCAAAAGCGAAGGAATGATGTTCTTTTTTTACGTTATCCACGTGTGGGAAAAAGTTTGGACCTGTCGAATTGAGAGTTGATTCAGGAACTAGATGATAAATCCAAAGGGGGACGATAAATTTGTTTTAAAAAAATTGTCAAGTGAGATGATGACTTGTAATAATGTCCATGAGGAATGAGTTTACGTCTGAACTTGGGTTCCAGCATATGATCGGCTGCTTATCATCATCAAAATGACCTGTAATACCGATAGATTTGAACATTCAACTTTTTCATCTTTCACGATTCGATGTCGTAACAAAATCAAATCAAAGCTTCCGAAATGAAAATAAACAGATCATTGTGATCACTAATACTTGATCAGAATCTGATGCCCTAACATCATATATTAATTAGGATCTTTCTCTGGTGACCTACGCATTTTAGCATGGGTGTAAATATCTTGCTCTGGCAATTCGATAATTTGAAATTCTTCAAGTATATCTGATTAATAGACAAAACTGTGAACATATTAGAAATAGATATCTTGCATTCGATGATTCCAGGCTCAGCGATTGTATAATCAATGTTTTTTAGCTTGGTATAGTTCCTCATTTTTTTTATTTCGGCGCTTACAGTTTCGTTTGATGGGTGAGTACATTTTTTTTCAAGGAAATAAGAGTGAATGTTGATTTTTATTAATATTTACGTGGTTATGAATTCCTATCGTGTCGCTTTGATTGCAGAGAAATTAGAAATTCATCTGACGCCTGATATTTATCGGTGCCCAGTTTAACAAATGTTTACGCTGAGAGTTATTGTTTATTAGATAACCAATTGAAGGTTATGTACAAAACATCATACGTTTTGCTGTTAAATCAGCGAGAGACCTTTCAAATGGCAAGTTGTATATTCTATCTGCCCTTCTCAGTAGTATTTGAGCCTTTTCAACTGCATGCTTGGAGGCTCGCAAAACCTTTTGTTCTGTTGCTTGGATTGTTGCCGTTACAGTGCCATTTCTTACGGATTTATCTCTTGTACTGCCCCGCGGGCGGTGAAGTGCCTCAGCGTTTTATTTCCATGCTGCATGAAATATGGCAGCGAATTTTTCAAGAGGTCATTTCGTCTACGATGACGAGAAGTCCGTGCTGGTAGTGTAGCTATGCATGTACGTATAAAATAAACGGAAACATCCGAGTTGATGTTTCCGCTTTAATGCCTGCATGCCTGGTGTGAATTGCCGTCCGAGAGTGTCCCTGCGCCTGTTCGTGTCTGGTTTAAGTCAGTCTTTGAAGGGACGATGGGTCTGTCCGCTGCTAGCATGCCGTGCAACCGCGTGTGCTTATAATATTTCATCTTCCTTGTCTAGCTCTGACACTATAAAAAAATACGAGCTGATGTATGTACAAATGATAGGCGCGAGTCTTCAAAACTGCTTAGAATACGTTAACACTTGCATTCATTTTAGGGAATAAATTGCAGAATTTTCTAACGCTGCCAAAGCTCGAAAGGTATTAAATGAGGTGTTTATTTTAAAAATTTTCCCTTAGTGTTTTAGGTTCTTGCTAACGTGAAATGATAGTGTTACGGATTTGTGTGATATGGAAGAAATTACATCTCAAGTTCTGCGACAACGATAAAGAACTCCACACTTTTATTGACTTATCCTGTAACCAACAACAATTACCCTAACAACAACATCCATTAATAAACTCTTCTCGGGCTCTGCACCAGGTGATTGGCTTCATGTTTGCCGACGTTTCGGAAAACGACTTGTTTTCCATTTTCAAGGCGTGTTACTCTGTCCGTGATTGATTGTTTACAATCTGGCTTTTGCACTGTAAATGAGGAGAGGCCGCATAAATTTGGTTTTGGCCGTACGTGTTCTTTTTTCCTTGTCTTCTATGTTTTTTTTTACTTTAGCTCACGGTAACATTGCATGTAGCCCAAGAGAGGGAATTTCTTGCAGTTGGAGGCGTTTTTGGAGTTCCGGCTTGCTGTGTCGTATTACGAAAATTTATGACCAATGCCTTCAGGCGTTAAAAAGGCGGAATATGCCCCATTGCGTAACTGGTGGGAGAAAAATATATTCGTGACACTATACGTCGTTCCTGCCGTTTGGAATTGGGCGTTTAAATCTGACAAGCCTCTCGGAGAGGTTATTTACAGTTATGAGCAACACTCCAAAGGTATCATTCCCTTAAACCTTTAACTGCGCGTGCAGTATGAGATAAGCGTAAGGAAATATTTATTCTTTTGTTTTAGTTCCGGCTAATTTTAGATTTTCGGTACCCCACTTCCCTATATTTACCTTCGGCACATTTTTGCCTCCACAAAACCCTCCTCTAAATTCTTCCTGAATCTCGATTTCAAAGAATAAACGCGAAAAAAATCCTTGTTTCCCCCATCTCATTCCGTGGAAGCTGGGTACGTCATTAGGGAGCTTTGGGACGTAAAAAACTCCGGATATTCGTGCATATTGAAAACAAAGAAATTCGATGTAATTCGTCTCGTGCTCTAGAAAAAAATGTCTGCTTCCATTTTTCAATTTTTTATTTTTCAACGTTCATATAGCTCTTCTGTTTCATACCTTATATATTTCGTTTTCAAATCTTTTTAACGCTCTTCTATTGTGGCCATATTAACCCTTGTGTATATGCCCGGGTACCCAAAACGCCAAGAATCGAAAAAAAATCAATGTTCTGGTACGTATTTTGCCTTAAGCCTTTGGATCCTCGCAATTTCATCTTTTGACAGTGTAATAAGTAAAATAACGGTGCAAAAGTATAAAAATCATATGTTTGGCAACTATTTTAAAAAGTTACTTTTCCAGGCACGGCTGGGTACCCATACTTACCCTCTTCATTTTTTAAATCTTATAATCGTTGCTATTTAATATAACCTCTATTTATAAACATATACAATGCAAAATTAATGCAAACATAAATAAAACAGCAGTTTTAGTCAAACAAATTTTAAAGTACCGCCGAGGTCGTTTAGTAAGCTCCAATAGGCTCCAGCATTCCACTTTTGTGAATTGTTTTTGTTATTCAGTATTTGTATGTTCCGCACCTTAAGGTGGCTGGGGCAGCAATCGTGGGTCATTGAGTGCACATCTTAATAACGTTTCAAGAACTTCGAATAAAACTCTTTGATATTACTGTACTTAATTGCACCCGTTTTAACCATTTAATAATCATATATGTAGTATTATAAATGATGCAAGAATTATATTTGAAAATTTGCGTGTAAATTATAACACAAATATACCTATGATTTACGGTGCGGAATACAAAATTTAAGCTCAAATCTTATTCAGATAAGTGTTTTTAACTGGAAATGATGCATTGATACTTGCTGGCCACCATTGTAATAATGAGAAATATATTGGTCCGTGTTTAGGAGAAAATCTGCACTCATAAAAATGAATTATTTCTAAATATATTTCGTGCCATGAGACTACGTGTTAAAATAGCATTAAATCGCCAAGAAACCAAATCGGTAACATGCGATAGTTTTCTTTTTTATTATTTTATTATATATATTGGTAATAAGACCTGTATGCAGTGTTTAACGCAGATATGTACCAAAACGAAAATCGCTCCAACCACCTTAATCGGAATGATCAGAATAGGCTGCTGGCGTACGAGATGTGGATATGGAGCAGAGTGAAGAAGGACGGAACGGTGGACGGAAAGGAGGGAAACGAAGACTGTGTGGTAGTTTAGGGAAAAAACTTTTACAAGAGGGTCGGAGGAGGCCAAGTAGGGGATGATGTTGGGTCAGTGTGGCAAGGGAAGGGAGAGCATTGGCTTTTTAACCAATTCTCGTGTGGAGGAAGGTATGGAGATAATAAGGAGCAAAAGTATTTACGGCCTTGCGTGAAATATCCAATGGAAATGTCTGATGGATTTTTTTTCAATTCCATATAAACCAACCCTTCGTTACAAGCTGCTACGAGCGAACATATAGTGTCTCACAACTTTTAGAGGGTCTACGGTGGGAGCCCCTAGAGACTCGAAGGTTACACGCTAGGTTTCGGCTGCTTGAGAAGTACAGAAATGGTGTGTTTCAGAGCGACACAGAGAATATTATCATGACGCCTCAATACATCTCTGGGTCTAGCAGAAGCGATAAAATGAGAGAGATACATTGCGGAACAGATAGGCAGAATAACTCGTTCTTTCCGCGCACAATTAGCGACCAAAATAAAAACTGAGCTCCACTAAATACACTCCCATAATACGCGTCATCATTTCATCTCCCAAAACCTTACATCTTTATACGGCTGGTGAACTTAACACCCCCTGCCGCACGCCCTTGCGCCGGCTCGCAGGGTAGTATGTAGATGTATAACTGTGGGATTGCCTTACTGAATAATTATCTCAATGATAATGGTATAATGGTTAGTTGAACTGCTTTTCTTTTCTTTTTGAAATGTCTAAATACCTGGATTTGCCATTCAGGATGCTGTGGTTTCCGTAGAAGGGCATTTACGATATCATTCACCCCGTTATCATACCGATTAAGCCATTTCACAAATGTTTCGTTGAAAGTGGGGATTGGTCCCACCCCGAACCAACCTCGTTCCCTTAAAGAGTCGCTCCCCCTTCTGTGCTTGGTGTCGGGGCGGTAAATGCGCCTGAGCAAGATAGGACGAAGGAGGCCGGTAGGGTAATGTGCGTTGGGTGTGTTGTGAGGGTGAGGCGCGTTTGGGAAGAGAAAGAATGGAGTCTTAGTATTTGGGAAGGTTGAGGGGGGCGACGGGTAGTTGGTGGTCTATAAAAAGGTTGATCTACAGGAAGGAGGAGGGAGTCGACGCCATGCGGCGCGGAATACGGCGGGAAACGGAATATTTTTTAAAGCGTCCTCTGTGGAATGGGCGATGCTCGATGTAGTGCTGCACAGCACAATGTGAAACGTGCGGCGAGTTTCGGACAAGTGCCGATGCATCGATATATCCGTTTAAAAAAATGTATTTCTCTCATATCGCACGTCTCTGTTAATTCTGTGCTTTGACAATCGATTTTGCTGGCGGAGTGGTGCATGAACTGTAGATGTTTGAGATTTGTCTTCCGGTTTCCCTTCCGGCTGTATTCATCATGTTGGGAGACACATTGAATTCATATTTATAACAAAAAAGCGCGTGTGCGGATAACAGCTAATGGCATGGCCAAAAACTGCATCGAATACTTCGGACTTGAAGAAGATGACTGGAACGCCTGGGAAACATTTAGCCCACCGGGATGGACTCACGCGGAAGAGAACCCGGGTCCCGGGGTGTCTCACCCGTGACATTCCGCGGAAGACCTCTTTCCTCCGAATATATTCCTTGCAGGCCCCGAGGAAATTGCAGAAATTGTTATTTTAATGACTTCCAAATTGTAACTACTAATGCAAACAGTAAAGTATATCAGGCTTGTGTGGTGGATAGTGTACTGTCTGTTATACTGGGTTAGCACTACGAGGACCGCGATTGGAATGCCGGAAGTGACGGAGATTTTTGAGAATGGCATCGATCCTTTTTTGAGTGCAATAAGGAAAGCTCTTTTATGGTGGTATTCCTTCCGTCGAGTTGAGCTTTGAACTGCGGAGCCCGTAAAGTCTTAAGGTTTTGCATAGGTTCTTTCAAAAAATGCATAATCTATGTACATACGCACTCAATCTGTGAGTGATGGTTGATGATGAGACCTCGTGGAATTCCATTGCAATATTAAGAGACCTTCACAAAGCAAATTTGCGATCCCACTTCATATGTTTATTTTATATTTTATTACGTTTGTTATGACTTATATAAGAGCCTGCTTATTTGTTTGCAGTGTATTTTTAATATCCCACTCGCGGGTTGGCTGTTAGTCGTCATGGGCTTCCTTCATTAAGTATTTACGATACAGTGATATATTTAAAAATGTCTCAATATCTGTGACACAAATTCCACTCGGATTTGTTGCCATAACTTTTCATCATATAAATAATTATATCATCTTTCTAATGATGTAAAAGTATTAACCACTCACTTCGGCTGTATTTATAAATATATATTTTTCCAAAAAAAAGGAAGCAGTTGTCTATGGGATATAATATGTTTATTCGCTCCTGAGAAATCTTATTATTAAATTGAGGAAGTGCTGACGAACGTATTGCGTCGGAAATGTAAATGTATTTCGTATGTTTTCTCAAAATAATTTAAAACGTACGGGGCATTTTTATATTGACGTGCGCGGGAAATATTAGAAGGAATAAATTGGTTTCCGCATGCGGTGTGAAAAAAGAAGTGGAGTGAAAGCTTTAAATTTGTGTTGGTCGTTTAGTAAGTGTTAAAACTGGTTAATTTCTGAACATCTTCATATCGAACTTCATCCTGATCTAGGCGGAACATTTTTCTTTTCTGTCATTTTCACTCTCCGTGTGCATTTGCGGGTTACTCCGTGAAGGCAATACCTTTGCTGTTTCACGATATCCCCGAAAACAACTTCATCTACATCTACGGAATACCGTTCAAGCCACCACTTGGATGTGTGGCACGAGGTGATTCCACACTAGGCATCCAGCACTCATCCCAACTCCAATCACAACCGCGTACTTTCCCTGGCCGCTAGGCGTATGCAAAAAGCAGTCAGGATAGCAATGCGCGGTCAGATCAGGAATAAGGAGAGTGCTACATAGACGAACATGCAGAGCACTCGTTAAGTTACAACTGCTGGTTTGAATTATTAATGCGACAGATAAATAGTAATACAAGGCACTTAATCATGCAGAAGCTAAATCATACCTGAAATTTCATGCGGGGTGAGCTGTTTGTGATGATGGTAAGATATTTAGCACAAGTACAAAACATACTTTACCTAATGCGAGAAAAATATCTTAGAACTGATCTATCTGAATTTCTATAATTATGAATCGCGCACTGAATTCAACGCATCGCGATATCTCACGGCCCTCATTGCCGGTCGAGACTTCAGTGCCGGCGGAACCACACCCTCTTTCCTCCCCCTCGCCTGTTTTGAGGTGTCGTGGAAGGGGACGAGGTCCGTGCATCAGTGAATCGGAATTTCCTGTGGTGATGTGTCCGTCCCTCATGTTGTCGAGGCGTGAGCATTTAAAATAAGCTTTGACTCGGAAGGTTTGTTTGTTGAGATCATCTCCCGTTTAAGCGTCCCTGAAGACAACGCCTTCATCGGCGCTCGGTAATCCAATGAATGATTTTAGCTTCAACTGGTGGTTGGTACGGTCAATTCAAATCTTTTATTTTTCCGCAAGACATTGTAAATAATGGCAAGACTCTCCTGGCAAGAGGAAGGGGCTATTGTCGCGGAATAAATAGAACATTTCTGAGGCCGCTTTTGAAGCGAAAATAAGTAAAGCTGGTTAAATGTGATTGGAATACATTACGTGCCTGACGTCATTGGCAAGGGGAGATCTTGTGGTTGATTGGTTACACGTCGTCATTGTAAAATTGAAATATAGCTTTTTTTAAGTGGGTACTTGGGGACTGTTAAAGTAGTGTGAAATATCATTTCACCTAGAACTCAATGAATTTGGTCTCATTTAAAGAAAAATATCTAACACTTCGAAAGATACCATAATATCTGCCTCATACCGAACTAATTAGCGACTTTTTTGAGGAAAAATACTAGACCTTTTACATGGGTAATGGCACATGTATATACTTCAGAGAGACTTAATTAAAAAATGCGGAATTTATAACACCTAGATCTTGTCAAAAAATCGACCGAGTACATTTTGTACGTTTTCCCGACGTTTCTTTTTCATAAATCATATTGTCACCGGAGTATTTTTTTCAGAATCGCAATAAACCTTCCCTTATGAAGGAGTTGTTATCGTACCGCTTGAAAAAATGAGTCATATTAAAGACAAATGTAGACATTTGTATTCAGTGACTTAGAATGTTAGTCGTATACAAATATAGTATTGCTCCATTAATGCTGCAATATTTAATTTATGCTTCCTTCAACTGCTGAAGTTATAACGTGCAATTCGAATATGGACTCCATTAGGACTAGGGAACTCTCTCGCTCAAATAACCTCAAGAACAGTTCAGCGTTTAACGCGGAGATCCGTCGTAGAAGAGGCTAGGGGTGCACTTCTATGATGGCCGTGTAGGTGTTTAGAGCAGCGGTTCCCGACACGGATATGGTATCTAAGCGGTAAGCCTTTGATGGTATAGCTCTTAGGGTACACGAGATAAGCTGAATATCGGTGGAAAGATGTCAAGCATGTTCCCAAGTTGCAGTAGGCCCTATAGGGGTGCATTCGAGGGAATTGGGTCACCTCCTCGCCTTAGCCGACCCATTACACGCGAGCGTTCACCCCTGTAACGTCGTGCGTAAGACTGCCACCATGTTTCGATACTGTTCTACTTTCATCGGGGGTAGCTTTGTAAGCTTTGTTGATCTTTCTTACTAATTTGTAGGAATTGTAATATCAGCATTTTTCCTTGCCATCCTGCCCCGGTTTACGACCTTGTTTGGCCTAAGTTTGTATTTCCTCATGGCCAAAAATATTCCTTACTGATTCCTTTGAGGGTGTCAATTTAAGGTTGTTTGAGCGAGTTAGTTCCCTTATCACAATGGAGACTGTATTCGAATTAAACGTTTTAACCTCAGCAACTGAAGCATCAGCTGATGGAAGCATGAGTTAAATATTAAATTATCAGTGGTGCTGTAATATACTTTTATATGACTGAAATAATATTTAATGAAATGTAATAGTATTTAATGTGACTAATTTTCAACGTGGTATGTATGAAACTCCTTCAAAGCGGAAGGTTTTTGCGATTCTGAGGCAATTACCGCTGTGAAAGTATGATTTATTTTCAAATAAATCGAGAAAGCATGCAAACTTCACGGTCAATTTTTTTAAGAGACCTAGGTGATAGAAATTCCTCATTTTAAAAAAATAATGTCTCTTTGGAGTGCATCTACATATCATTTTCTATTTAACATGGCTGGTATTTCATGGTAAATATTGCGAAAAGTACTTCGGTAAGGGCCTGACGTATTGCTGTCTCAGGAGGGGTTGGATATTTGTCTTTTAACTGAGACCAGATTCATCGGTTTCTAGGTGAAATGATATTATGCTCATACTACCTCTTTTTCTTGCCTACCTTTAAATCATTTTAGATACGTTTCTCTCTTTTCTAAATCTTGGCTGTGGTTCATCGTGGCGATTTGGTCCAGTCTTTGGCAAGCGTGAAGGTCGCTGGCTCGATTCCCGCCCAGTGCACAAATGTATCTAGTGCTGCCATGTAGAGGTTTTCGCGACGATGATTTACAATACGGGATGTCTCCAGCCCTAGAAACACCTAATAAAACGGAATGAACCCACTAATTCAATTCTCAAACAGTATTGCATGCACAGTCGTAACTGCTGCTCTGATTATGAGTAAACGAGTTCTAAATTTGTAAAAACCTATGGGGTTGTGTTTTCCTAAAGGTATATACATCAGAAAAGCATTTGCGAACATACCTAAGAAAAAAGTTTTGAAATTAAATTCTTAATTTTTATTATTTGTTCATTGGCAGTTTGAGTAGAAAGTTATCGGAGAAAAGCGTGGGGAAAACATCTGTGTTAGCTATAAGATGCGTACGTTACTCGTAAACACTAGACTTTAATTATTAGTCCAGGTGGATAACCGTGAGAATTTGACTGGTTGCGGTAGCCAAACAAAATGCGTGCTGTAAATAGCAGACATTTTCCTCTATGCTGGCCGTGTGTGTGAGAGATGAGAAGTTTCCAGTCAGTTATGTTACAAATACGTTTGTACGTAATCACCTCTTATATGATGGTTGTGCTGGTTTAGAGGGCTGGTTTGTTGACCAAACTTCATATTTACAATAATTTGCAATGAGATGATTACATGGCAAAGTATGAATTTACATACTAAATTTTAATTATGCTCTATAAATAAAATGCACAGCGAAACCAACCTGTTTGATTGGTAGTACATTGAAAGAAATCCACCAGTTATTCTCACCTTATGAGTTTTTTCCTCGCACTAAAAATCAGAGCTAGTGGTCATGGTGCACCATGGAGCATGAAGCAGACACGCAATGCCCCCTTTTTATCCAATTTATAATAACGTAAAAACTTACATTTTCTTTGTAACTGACCATTTTAGATTATTTTACACTGCTACAATGATTCGTTGAAATCATGGCACTACCCATACAAGGTTGGACGTTCTCGTTGCCAAAATTAGTCCGTTACGCGCTTGACGTCATCCGTTTGACAAGAGCAACAGAGGGATCGTAATTAGCATAAAGGAGACTATAGAGAAACGACCATCAAATTAAGTTAAGGAGTTTAAAAGTGATTAGGGCCAATTTTCTTTTTCAAGTCGGCAATGAGGAGTGGAAAAGCTTAATAGAAGGGATCCTAAACCCTTTCTCAACAACCCTTCTGGTTTTCATATAGAAACTTCGGGGGAGGAATGATTTGTATTGTCCTCATTTTCCATTACCAAGAACAGCTTATATTAATGTGTATATGATAAACAAATAAATGTTGGATGATAGTTCCAACAATTTGGTTTTTAGCGACGACAGAATGGAGTCAAGTAGATATTTGCGTCCTTCCCCACTGATATACAACATATTTGATCGGTTTAATAGGTAAATGTGTAGTTTGAGTTCACAGTCTCGTTGACCGGAGTAGTTACCATGGCAGCAATTTATTTACGAATGAAAGTTGAACCTCATAACAAACTCATTATTGAAGTCGTCTAACCCTGCTAATCTGCACCCGCTTCGCCCGTGTAGATGTATCTGTAGGACATTAAAAAAATCTCTTCCTTCGTATGTTTCCTCGCATTGAGTTTGTATCCAAATACCGCGAAAGAATGGAATACACGCCGTACCGTGCTGGTGTAATCCACTCTTCGCCACAGAGTTCGACCCAAACGATACGCAAAGACCTGCATTATATTAGTGGTACCATGGTTGGCACATAGTAAAGCCACTATCGAGCAAAATACAGTCGCGACAACAATTGCTGTAAAATTGCAGCTTGTAGGTCAATGGCGCCGTGCGGCGGCGAGCAAGTAAAAGTTAATTTCAGATAATCACTAAAGAAACTGACTGAACATTCTTTTCGAGTATTCTTCAGGTATTTTGAGCGAGATTGTTCCCTAGTCATAATGGAGACCATATTCGAATTATAAGTTTTAATTTCTGTAGCTCTAGGAAGGATGTATTAAGTATTGCGTAATCAATGGTGCAATAAAGTACTTTTACATAACAGAAATTATTAATGGTGCAATACTAATTTTGATGCGTCTGAAATTCTTAGTTATTAAATAAAAATATCTCTTCTATCTAAAATCTATCTAAAAAAGTCTTCAATTTGGCTAATTTTTTTAGCACGGTATGTTTAAAACTCACAACGGAAGGTTTTTTTTTTCATTTCTGGAAAAATGACTTCAGTGACAATGTGATTCGTTTCCAAAAATATTTGAGAAACCTGGCAAACAGCATAGGTACTTTTAATTTTTGACGAGATTTAGGTGTTTGAAATTCCCCGTATTTTTGAATAGGTCTTTCTGGAGCGCATACACGTACAAATTCCCACGTAGAAGGGTAGATATTTTTCGTCAAAAACCTCGAAAAGAAGGCCGGTTGGGGGCTGATATTTTTATGTCTTTGGATGGGTGAGATAAGTTTCTTTAAAATGAGACGAAATTAATTAATTTCTCATTGAAATGATATTTCGTTCAAATTACCTTTGAGGTATCCTTTTACCACCATTTCGCGAAGGATTAGAATTTCTGGAGGTAGATACTGTGGTGATATGTAAAATCTTATCCTGAGTACGTCTGAAGGAAATTACTAATATCTAGGAAAAATATAATCATTTAACCCTCTATACATCGATTTTATTGTCCAACATGTGCAGTCATTTCACATGTTACACACACACACTCGTGTGAGGATCAGGAACTAAAAGTTAAATGAGAGATATTTACGATGTAAAGAACCAAGATGTAAAATTTGATGTCACGAAGGTACGCATATAGGCGTAAATATACCTAATCAGTGTCAAAAATAAACCTCCTCTAAGTGTTACCTCTAGGTCACTCAGCGTGATAGAGGGTTAAAGCAATACAACTAAAAATATAGGTACCATAATATTGCTGTTTTGAATCGATGTAGTTTTCGCTCATCTAAAATGAATAATCTCTGACAAATATCTTATTAAATCCATTGCGTTTTCTGAGCACACCGTATTTGGGTGGGTTAGTTTTACTTGCTGGCAGTTTGAGGCGTTACCAGCAGTTTTTAAAAAGTATTCTGCCGGATAAGGTAGGTTTTGTTGAATGTCGGAGAATCTCCTCCTGGTTTTCTACACTTTCAGGGGTCTATCTCGCTCCAGTATATCATTTTTCGCCTCAGCATACGATCTACCCTTCTTCATCCCATCCAGGAAACCTATTCTCCTTCTTCCTCTTCCCCACTTGCGCAACATCCTTCCTTCTATCGCATTTTTGAGCAACCCATCGCCCCTTCGCATCTTATTACATCTTCCAGCCACCTACTCTGCCGATCTCGAATTTCATTGAGAAGTTTCCTTTCCTCGCCTACCATCTCAAGCGCTTCCTCGTTTGTCTTCCTATCTGTCCACCTCACCTTCTCAATCCTTCTCCACGTCCACATCTCAAATGCCTACCAGCAGATAGGCATTGGGAAATTTAGAATAGGTTTCGCTACAGTAAATTACTTGACTGTAGTAAAACCCTCGTCCAACAATGACATACCTCGACTTCGGAGCGTGATGTGTGTTAATCGTCCTGTTAGGTTTTGGCTCACCTCGTGTGCGTGCTGGAGTTTTGAGGGGGAAAAAATAATCGGAAAGTGGAGCGGACGTGGGAGTCAAACGTCGACGGCTCACTTGGCTCGCTCGAGTGCTCGCCCGGCTCAGGGGACCGTGAAAAGAGCGAGGGAGGGTCGTTTTGCCGAGTTCCGAAGGGAGTTTAGAGTACGCCTACTCTGCCTACTAGGGAGGTGGCAGTCGCCGAGAGGCATCTTGCACGAGAGACTCTGACTTGCGCGCGATAGAGCCCCGTGGGGTTGTGCTGCCAAGTCGACCGAGTTTCGTCGGAACAGGAAGTCATTTCCTCCCCCACTCCCCGTCTCTCTCTCTATCCGCGACCTCTCTCCCCCCCCCCCACATCCCTGCCAACGTGCGGAGTGCATTGGCACGGCTGAATTCCTAGCAGCCAACTCCGCGTGGGCTGAGTCCCGTGTTCATTTCGATCGTACGTCGTGTGTGTAATGGCTTTATCGAGTCACCGCTTCTGCTCTTGGGCATCTCTTTTGTCCTGACGTTCGTCGCTTCGTGTCCAGCTGCCCGTAAAACACTTAGCTCGTTGCATTCAGTGTTACACCTAATTAACTCGGCTAAGTTTTCACTACCTTCCTCATTCGCGTTCCCTTTCGTATTTTGCTCTCGGTATGTTGTGCGACATTGAACATTGACGTGATAATGTGACACGTGGTGGAAGTTTTAAAAATACCCTCCTGAGATATGAAGTCCTCATAGGAGGACCTAATATATGACTGCATTTGCGTCCAGAAAAGCGTTGCGAAATTTAGTTGAAGACCCCGGATGTTTTTTTTATATAATCACCTGAAAATGATGCTTAGCAATTGAATCCCGGGTCGTGTTGAAGTTTGAAATATTATGTGGTCTTTAAAAGTTTCAAGTTAATAATTTGTGATGGAGTACCACAAAGTTAACGAAGTTCGAGTTTTATATTCCGTATGTACTTCTGAAAGGACATTATTGTACTAACCTTTTAGACCTGAAATTTTTTCAGAATTTTTTAGGCCTTTATTAAAATTTCTTTTTATATACATTGTAATTGATTCATAAAAATATGAGAAAGTAAACGATGTAAAAAATATTAAAATTTCTTTTTATATACATTGTAATTGATTCATAAAAATATGAGAAAGTAAACGATGTAAAAAATAAATATGAGTCTTGCTATGTATATACTTATGTGTGTCCATACGGCTTTACTTACCATTAGAGTCCTTTTGCCCCCAGGTCTCACCTTCGATTTGTTTCACACATACTCTTCATGCAACAGCCATTCAGCGTAGGCAAAGACCGTACGGTTGTACGGGGCCATTCAAGTATTACGCGAGACATTTTTGGGATCATCTTACTTTGTCTTATGAAGAGGGGGTATATGGGACCTGGAACCAATTTACGTAAGGTTTTGTCCGTATTAAACATTGTATCGTTTCCAAATATCCCGTGTTTTTTCCAAATATCCTGAGATAGTTCAAACTTCATCAGCTGTGTTACTGTTTCGTTCTTAATGTTAATGAATGTGGTACTGCAACACTGCATAATTATACGATATCCAGTGCTCAAAGCTGTACGATGGCTTCTGTGGAAAGATGAAACTGCAGAAAGCGAGCATTTAACGAAGAGTAGATACAAATATCTTACGCATTACGTAAGAATGAGAGGGAGGAGGGGGTTGGGAAAATCTTACATTGTCTTACATAGGGGGCAGAGGTCAAAAATGGCATAATTCGCCTTATTTAATACTTGAACGGCCCACACGACCTAGGAAAATGGCTCTTATTTGATAATTTTCTCCATTATTGTCTGTCTGTGCATTCTATTTTCCCCTGCATTACATTGTTTCGTACACGCTCTGCCATTCTCTCCTCTACACAACTGCTACTGCCTCTTCTTTTTAGAGTTTCCTCCTCCGCAATCCGCCATGAATCTCGTGGGCTACCACTTCCTCTCCCACCATTCACTGTATTATCATAAATCTGGTTTCGTCATGCAACTCTCTCACATTTTTCCGCCATGTCCAAACCAACGAAGCACCTCCCCCCCCCCTTTCATAAAAGTATTTCCATTGCTGGAGCATCCGACACACATTCTTTCAAGACCCCACTCTGTGCATCCTACTTTTGCCGCTATTACTACTGTGAGCTTGAAAATTTTCAAGGGATTTCTAGTATTTTGAATGTATACGAGGATGAAAAACATTAGCAGTGAATGACGATGTCGTCGCACATGATGAATATGTTTAACAGCGACGAAACCTGGGTCGTGAAAATAAAAATCTCATGTGGAAATAAGTTTTTCAATCTATAATCTAATAATAATAATAAGTTATTCCACAAAGGTACGCCTGAAACAATTACATTCATTAGTAGTGAAAATTAAACCTAATTTCACGACACGGATTACACCTGCTATGCCATAATCGGGTGAAATTTCTGCAGTGTGAAGCAAGTGCATCTTACATTATGTGGCGCTCGACAAAGCGAATACTGTTCGAAACTTAATTGCATGAATTATATATAATTGAATTTCCCACCTTAATTTGAAACAGAAGAAGAATGAAAGGAAGCTGAGATGTGGATTCCATGGCCCATTCCACTCCTTTTTTGGCCTTACTCCTTATACAATGATATGACTGGGTATGTTTATCTAGGAATGTCTTTATATTATCGTATATTTCTTCGAGAGTGCCTGCTATAGTTCCTCCTATTTGCAATCTTTCTTGTACCACAATTCTTAATTTTCTTGCTCACATCATTGAAGTATGAGTGAAATTCTCTCGGGATTCACCCCGGGTTAAATGTGTGAATCCCGATACTATTCGCCGGGAAAGTACTCAATCATCCATTTAAGTATGTTTGAGGAATTTTTAAATTAACCTAATCGTATAAGTATTGATTGCAATACAGTTTAATGCTATTTCATAAATATATTTACAAACGTCAACCTGGCTTTGAGGCCGCATTCTGTTCCTAGTTCGTTTTTATTTCATCTTTAAAAAATCTTGATTCTTCGACCTGTTTCTCGTCCTTTTCTTCCTTTTTGTTCCTAATTTTTTTCTAAATAACCCTTTTCTCCTGAAGTCGTCTAATCTTTTGTAGGAGCTGTTAATTTATTGCGCTCCTTTGTTTTGGCTCTAGAAAAATAGTATCACCTCCCTTTTGGAATCAGTTCTCTATTCAATTCCATTGTGCGGAGCCTTCATTGGACATTTCATTGGAGGTTAAAGGTGGGACCATCCGTAAGCATGTCTGCGCATTTTAAATTCGAACTTTTGATGAGCATCTGCTACTCGATCCGAAATCGTTTTTGTGTCGTGGCGTGATATACCCACATTGGTGGTGTTTTTATGTTTTACATGGCGTTTCGAGGGTATGCGAACTAGCGCGTGGTAAATCGGCTCCTTGAAAATAAAAAAATTCAGGACGGCTGGTCATCAGTGTACAGTGAAAAAATAGAGCCAGCTACCTTCACTCTTTTTTTACCTTTACCACGTAAATATTACAGACCGCAGAATAATTCACACTTCAACTGGTGACCTGATGATGATGCTTAGCCATCGAAACCCGGGTCGTGTTGATGTATGAATTATTCTGTGGTCTGTAAAAGTTTCAAAGTTAATAAATTTGTGATGGATTACCACAAAGTTAACGAAGAGCGAGTTTTATTTAACCTTCACTCTTGCCTAAGTAGCGTAGATGGATATGAAAAATAAATCTCTTCCGTCATCAATTTTCTCCCATTGAGGTTTTATCCAAATACCGAGAAAGTATCAAATAACCTTCGTACCGTGCTGGTGTTATCCAAACTTCGCCGCAGAGATCGATCCCAATGATTCCCAGTGACCTTGCGCGTAGGTGGATGGAGCGTTTGGGCTGGTACGCGGACCCCTGGGTTCACATCCGAGAGAACCTCTAGGGGACCTTCTGAACTGAACTCCTCGTGAATTTCTGGTCACCAAATCAGCTCTTGAGAATCTCAGGCGGCGTAAGGAAATAAACTACCCCCCCCCCCCCCCCATCCCTTCCTTCCTCCATGGTTTTAGGGCGAGCTCTACCCTCATGGGCCTAAGTCGAAGTCAGAGACGGTATTCGAGTTCAGACTCGGCCTTTCCAGTTCCATGATGCTACAGCTGGGCTCAAGAACAATGTTATCACCACAAGATCATTATACTATAAATTCGAGTCTGTGGGAAAGTATGCCAGTTTCTTCTGCTCATTTTACCTGTTTTTTGTGCATAAGCGCACCGGAAAAGGTTTCCCCTCATAAAAGGACCCATAATTGGATAGTATTTTGGGGAAAAGTAGTTTTAGAGCTCTGAAACATTGGCGATGCTGCCTCGGGCTTTGCGTTTATCTTACCATCAGATTAAGGTGTTATGTTTTATTGCGCGTCTTAGGTGTGATATTTATGGCTTAGGGTTAAATACTTGCAGATGTGTTGTTTTTTTAGGTAAGTTTTGCTTTTTGCCAAAACCTCGTTGGTGCATCATCTACTCTTGAAATACTTGATGCAAAAGAAAATTTGCGCAAAGTCTCTTTTTGGAGGTGGTACATTTTTGTATGCTGTTCTACCATTAAATCACACTTATACCTTACGCGATATAAGCCTTTATTTCTTTTGATACTCATTGCAATTTTTGCCATATGTTGCCGTTGGTCACTATTTGTCTGATTTTTGACATTTCCCGAAAGGATATTAAGTTTTTTAAACTTCAAATTCATGTCATTATATATGAGCTTTAGATTTATCACCACAATATTAGCTATTGATCTATTTTTGTGAAATAAATGGTGTACTTTTATTCTTGAAAACACTGCTAACTCCCTCGGTATCGGGTTTTTTTTAATGCTCGGTGATGTTAAGTGCCCATATAACGGATGACATTGAGCGCTATTTTTCTTTTGTAAAATCACATGAGTCGGAGCGAAATGGGAAAAAAATTACTTTGTTGTTGGTTCGATAAGACTTCCTGTAGCAGACGTCCGCTTCGCCAGCCTCGCAGTTGCTTGATATTGACCGGGAATGGAATGTAACTACTGTTTCAGCCGTGTGCGATAAACTGTTCGAGTTTCCGGGTTTGCTTGGAATGGCATTGTTTGTGGCTTATTCGGGAATGTAATCAGAGAATATCGTATTCGCCAGCTTTTCCCTCCGTATTGTAATCAGTGCATATTTCACCGCCACGAACTGTATTAATTTGGCGTAACAGGTGAAGAGTTTTTCGGAAAAAATCATTTTATCCGGGTTTAAATTTTCAAGACAGCTTTTCTGATATGTTATCCCCTTCTTTTTCCGAAAATTGAATCTACATTGAACCAACTGATTCGTATGTTTCACGCCATCAACCAAAGCTACAAGCTGTCATTATTACTCTCGTTAATCTTCATGTCTCTATGCTTGCATTTGCAACGTGAAGTGCAATTACTCTTCACTGCCGGAAACAGCCGTATTCATCTTTTATGGTTGTCGGGTACTACAAGAAAGAATTTCTCGCGGGTGTTTTCAATTTTAAAATTTGCGCAGAACTGCTTACATTCGTTTTCAGCTGACTAATTTTAACGAATTCGGTCAAAATACTCTCTTCTGCGCAACGACACCACCAACACGTTCCGAACGCTGAATATAGCGAAAATATACATTTTCTACATCATTAAATGGGTGTCCACTAAGAATTGTACTTTTGTTGGGGTATGCATTCAGAAATTTCAATCTCCCTGTTTTCAAATTCAATATACATGGGGTTTTTGCGTCTTCGTAAAATTATGAGTGTAATATTTCCATGGAAAATGGCATGCATAAAAGATGGAGGAATATTATTTAACTATATTTCACACGCCCGAACGAGTATTCTTCCTGTTGATTGGTAGGTTTTTGGACAGACGTTATCGTGACAGCAAATATATAGGATATCTCCCAAATGATGCTTCGCTATCAGGCCTCTCTATGATTCTTCTTGCCTTCTACCTCTTCCCATTTCACCCGAAATTCCTATCCTCTTCCTTCCTTTTATACTCTCCCCTCCATGGCTATTTTTAAATTTCCATCGCCTCTCAAAATGTATCCTTTAACTTCTTTTGCCTTATCCGAACCTCGGCCACGGAATTCATTTCCTCTCCCACCTAATCCGATACTTCCTCGTTCGTCCTCCTCGCCACCCAGCTTACCCTCTTCATACTAACCCTAGCTCTCATAACTAATGCGTTTACGTATGACTTTTCGCAATGATCCAAATTCCCGACCCACTCCTTGTTGGAGTCTTATCTCACCCATTCTTGCAACTATCACCGCGAAATTTCGGGTGACCTTCGTGACAATAGAAGCGTGAAAACATAGAATTGTGTAGTTCTTATGAAGGTAGTTTGAGCGCAATAGTTCCCTAATCACAACGAAGACCATATTCGAATGATTTTTTTTAATTCAGCAGCGGTAGGAAGCATGAATTAAATGTTGCATTATAAATGGTGCAATCATTTACACATGTAAGACTGAAATTGTAAGTAATTAAATATAAATATTATTATTAAGAATTTGCTACAAGTAGACCATATGGTCCGGTGGTAACACAGATACTGAGAAAATACCATTATACTTACCTACATGTAAAAATTAAAACGACATTACCAAAAATACAAAAAAAGCAAAGTTATTACCTTAGAAAAATATGGGGGAAAAACCCTCACAGTACAACTCCCCTCAATCTCGTCATTAACGTCATTGTCTTATTTGGGAAGGGCTCTAATACTTCTTTGGGTAACTCATTCCAATCCCTTATCCCCCGGTGCAGGAAGGAATATTTCAATGTGTTTGAGAGCTGCCTTGGAGGCTCTATCGTATATTTGTGATCTCTTCTCGCCAGATAACTAGGTTTTTTTTTAATCTTTCGGATATGTCCCTCCACGCAGGATCGCCAATGTATGCCTTATGCATGCACTTGAGACGTGCTTTCCGCCTCCTCGATTCTAGTGATGTCCAGCCCAATACCCTCATCATCTCCGTTACACTAGCCTTCCTATTAAAATTTCGCATCACAAAACCTGCGGCTAGACGCTGAACTTTTTCTAATTGCTTAATCTCCCCTCTCAAATAAGGGTCCCAGACTGACGCCCCATACTCTAAAATGGGCCTAACAAATGTCTTATAGGCGAACTCCTTGGTTTTCTTACAACTTTTTCCAAGGGTCCTCATTACAAAGTATAACACTCTAAAAGCTTTTGTCGTAATTTTTTCAATATGTGGCCCCCATTGCAAATCCCTATTTAAAGTCACTCCAAGATAATTACAGACACTGGCTTCCATCAATAATTCGCCCATAATGAAATAATTATTTGATATAGTTATTTTTCCTTTCCTGAATCTTATGAGTTTTGTTTTATTTGCATTTATGACCATGCCGTTTTCATCCGCCCATTTCTCCAAATATCTACATTTGTCTTTGACTAATTTTCTTCACGTGGTACGTTTTAAACTCCTTCACAACGGAAGTTTTTTTATCGATTCTGGCATTATCACCGAGGTGACAGTATGATTTATCTTGATAAATAGTCGACAAAACATGCAAAAAACACACTGATAATTTTTTTGACAAAATCTAGGTGTTAGACATTATTCCTCATTTTTTAAAGTAGGTCTCTCCGGAGTGTATACGCGTACCATTTTCCATGTGAATGGGCTGGTCTTTTTCGTCGATTATCTCGGAAAGTAAAGGGGCTGCTTATTTGGTCTATTTGGAAGGGTGTGATATTTTCTTTAAAATGAGACCAAATTCATTGATTTCTAGGTGAAATAATATATCGCTCCTACTGCCTTGAATCTGAGACACGTTTTCTATCAAATATTAAATTATATGCGAGTCGTTATGCGCTGAAAATTCCTTTGTTTGGTTGGAGCGGTAATCGCGAGTCATTTAGGCACATTTTAATAGCTTTTCAAGTAATCTGAATGTATATTTTTATGTCGCACGTCACTTAAGTATATCTGTTTAAACGGTGGAAATAACCATGCATGGAATAGTACAATTAATGCGAGAATTATATTTAAAAATTTCCTCTTAATTGAATCGTTTTTATGACTTGGATACTGGGTTGAGAATGAGAAATTTACGCAAAATTCCTATATAAATACGTGTTGTTTTCTCGGCATGATTCCTTGATGTTTGTTTGCAGTCATTGTAATGATATGATACGTAATATTTCGCGTTCATGGGAAATCTGTGCATTTTAAATAGAATTATTTCGATTTCAAAGCATATGTCTAAAGCCATATGGATGCGTTTTAAAATGGCGTTTAGTTACCAAGAAACCAAATTGATTACAATGCATTTTTTCCCTTATATCTATGCATATCACTATTAAGGTTGTTTGAGCGAGATAGTTCCCTAGTCCTAATGGAGACCATATTCGAATTATACGTTTTAATTTCATAGCTGTTAGCTATAGAACACATGAATTCAATATTGCATTATATATGGTGCAATTATATAGTTTTATAAGACAAAAATTGTAAGTTATTAAACGAAAATATCTAAATAAGTCTTCAACCTGACTAATGTTTTTCCGTGATTTTCAAAAATGCTTAAGAAAACATACTAACTGCAAAATTACTTTTTTGGCGAGATTTAAGTGTTAGAAATTCCTCATTTTTAAATAAGCTCCTTCTGGAGAGCATAGTCGTACCATTTCCCATGTAAATGGGCTGGCTTTCTTTTACAAATATCTCGAAAAGTTGTGTGGTAAGGGGTTGAATTTTTGGTGTTATTGGAAGGGTGAGCTATGTTTCTTTAAAATGATACCAAATTCATTGATGCATAGGTAAAATGATATTTCGCTCAAACTACCTTAAGTGCACGTGTGCCAAGTTTCACGCAAATCTGTTTGAAATCGAATATACGGCCACATTAAGGCAAGCAAGTAGGAGAGGGACAGGAGGAAGAAAAAGTCCAAGACGGGCCTTGCCGCATGAGTTTGCCTTTGAGCGGCGACTTCCAATTATGCAGAAGGCTTGTCCCGTTGACGATATTCTCGTCGGGGCGTCCCGGGCGTCCTTATACGCATCCCGAGCAATCGACTGAAATCCTGTTGAGCGTATTAGGCGAGGGAGAGTAGGGGATGCGGGGATCCTGGGGGTCGTTGAAGGGGGACGAAGGGGAACCCTTAGTGCGACCCTGAGATTCGAAGCTCTTTTAAGACCAGCGATGCCCACCCAATATATTCGTCAGTGTTTTGAAAATATGGCTGTGAATAGGCTTCTCGCACCCAAAAATGCCTTCGTTTGTCAATCCAACGTTATATCTTGGATGGGGCGAAGTAGACCTTAGGATTTTACTTTTGATGTTAAGTTCGTCAAGTGAAGTGAAACCAGGGTTTTTTATACCCAAGTATTTCGGAGGAAAAATCTGATACGGCATGGAAAATGTGAAGGCGAAATATCTATGGTGCTGGAGGAATCGTAAATATATATGCCTTTTCTTTGAAGCCAATGTATTTTGACAAATTTCACGAAATTTCGGAGTTATAATTGCAGCTGCAACTAATGTGAATAGTGTTAAATGAAAGCTGTAACTTCGTAATTCCACATAAACTATATTAACAACCTAGGTTTCGACTTCTGAAGTCATCATCAGATTCATTAGTCAAAACCTAGGTCGTTAATAAAGTTTATGTGGTATCACTAAGTTACAGCTTTCATTTCACATTTTTAAGCAAGTTCCACCAAGTTTCGCCTGACACAACCAGTCTTTTGTGAATAGTCTTTCATCGAGAATTTTTTCCCTTAAAAAAGACTTAATGGCATTTAAGTAGTTAGCCATGTAGTTTTTAGGTGACCAAACAAAAGAGAATTTAAAACAGCCAGTGATAAACAACACCCTAATTTATGGGTGGAATCCCAAACTGTTATGATGATAGTAAGCCTTTTCGAAAGATGGGGATACTTTACCCCTTGAGGGGTATATATATATATATTTATAAATGTTGTGTACTCGATGAATATACGCAGGGTTCATAGGCTATCTCAGCATAAATAATACAAGCAAAGAAACTGGGCCCAAGGTTAAGTACTAATCTTGCTTTATCCATTTATTTAAGTGCGTTAGCCTTGGTTACATCTTATTCCGTACTGATGACATTCCCATTAGTGTTGACCTTTATCTTAAAAAAACCTCGAGAACAACGGTGCCAAGCAAACGGTTTATCTTGTACTGATTCGACGAATTGTGCTCAAAGTGGACCACCCTGCTGAAAGTTGCTGTGTTGTTATTTACAAAATATATTTTCAATGGCCATTATTGATATTTCAATGAAATACTTTGAAGTTTAATACAGTTTTGGATACTAATAGTCGAAACTCCTTTCGAAGTGAAACCGGTAACGGTTAGGTTTATTTTGAATGTTTGTCCTGGTGATAAACATTTTCGTGGAGATGATCACGCCGGAGCTTCCGGCCCAACGATGCTATTTTGAGCCCTTTGGAGTGACCAGCGTCTTGATGGGGGTCGCAGCCGAGTGGGAGGCGCTACCCCTCGACAAGACGCGTGAGGTAGTGCCGTCTTTTCTTGTTTTCCTTCCTAAAGGGGGGGCGGGAGTTAAGATTTAGAACTTCAAATGGGGAGTGCGTGGTGCAGTGGAACGCAACGGGAAAAGGCGAGTGTGTTGTGGACCAAGGAGATTGAAATATGATGTAGAGGTCGCTGCTGCTGTCCATTTAAATCTACGAGGTACGGTGCAATCCACCTCAGGGGTGTGTGGCTCGTGATGATTCTACAATGCTCGTCTCAGTTCAAATTCGAACCTCGCTTGCTCCCCGGCAGACTGATTTCTGGTCCTAGCCAAGCCGCCGCGGCGGAGAGCAATGCCAGTCCAAATTAGAAACTGAAGTGCTACGTTGAAAATTATGCTCTCATGTTGCACGCGAGTTAACTTGCCACTAATGATTGTTGTTAGTTATACCATAAGTTCATTGGTGCCACAAGATGTTAATTTGTTTGGAAAAATAAAATCATGCGATATATGAAAGATTTCAGGTTTTCCCGGTAAGTAGAATGTAGAAAGACTTCTCGGGATTCCATCCGGGTTGGAAGATCCATGATCGATGTTTCGGCTGCTTACTCTGCAGCCGAAACGTCAATCATGGAACTTCCAATTCGGATCGAATCCTGAGAAGCCTTTCTATATCATGCGATATATTTCAAGGGATGTAAGGCGATGCAATAAGAGAGGTACATTGCCGAAAAGATAGGTACAAAGTATCGTTCTTTCCTCGCACGATAAGCGACGACAGTGAATACACTCCCAGAGTACACGTCAACATTTAACCTCCCAAAAACATATCCCTTACATCTTTACACGGCTGGTGTCCTAACACCCCCTGCCACACGCCCATGCGGGGGCTCGCAGGGTAGTGTGTAAATGTAGATAGTAATCGTGGTAAGATATTGAACACCTGTACCAGATCTAGTCTACCAAGTGACATTCAGTTTCGTCATCATTACGTGACTGTCATGCGGTCGTGCAAAAATTCTTGCGATTCTTCGAGTGTGTTACGTATCTATTCATGAAACGGGAGCAGAGTTGGAATAGGTGGCCCATGGGGTTGGATAGCAACGCCTACTTTGACCAAAACATGAAAATTTTAATGGGTTTAAAGGTTGCAGAGACTCATTGATATTATAGAACGGATTAAGTGCCGTGGTCAGAAAGGAAGATACTTAATATGGTCGGTAAGGAGAAAAAACTTCTGTGGGAGATTGAAAGGAGGCAGAGTAGGTGGTTGGAACAGTTAATTAGGGGCAAAGGAATGCTGAAGGCCGTGATGGAGGGGAGGATTTTAGATATGCGGTGATGAGGAAGAAGGAGGGTTGAGATGGGGCATACACGACGATGAAGAAAGCATTTGTGTTTGGGGTAAAGGGCTTGCCCTTCTGAAAATCTATAGTAGTCGCGTTCTCTCGATTTGAAACGGTACAATGTCCAAATAAAAAATATTTTTTGAATTCATAATTTTTCCTGTTCTCTCATTATTCCTTTCACTTGACTGAAGAGCCAACATCTCCATTTATTATTATTATTTATTATTTATTCGTGCGGAATATTACGGAGACATTCTCAACGTTTTATTGAGCCGTGAATATAGGCATGTGCCTGGATTCTGAACGAGTGCGATATCTACGTTTGGGGGCGTTAATCGTCCGCTTGAGCTGTGACAAATTTATGTGTGTCCTGGATGGCTGTGGGGCTATGACTCTGGGGGACGATTCGGGCAATATTTCATTCCCTGCGTGGGAATCTTGGGTTAGCCGTCAGAATTAAATCATTCACACTCCTTCAAACGAGCAGCGTTGTGGAAAAACAGTACAGTGGCCGAGGCATATTTTGAAAATAGGTTGAATATTAAGCTCTGCCTCTCTCGTATCCACATATCCCTCCAATTCCATATTTCAGGAAGCAGGACGAGCCCTTTTAGAATTTGAGTGCGTTCCACCGAATTCCCTATTAAGCATCTCGACGGATTTTTCGAATGCCAACGGGATATAACTGGCCCCAAATGATCACGTGGGAAGTGGTGGGGTGAATGGTTAATCAGGAAAGATTTTTTGTGGCTATCTGCTGTAACATGGGAAAGGCTTGATGGAGAAGGGTTATCTCTCATTTCTCCGCCAATTTTAAAGCATGCGCACGTTTAGGTTGTTTCCGTTGTATTTGCTCTTGGAATTTATAGTGGAAGCGCATCATTAGAGTACCATGTCAGTTTTGATAGTGATGAATACCACAATTGTATGCCGGATTCAGCACGTTCCTAAAAATTTCTTTTTTTTCCGTGATAAAATATCTTTTGGAAAGAGTGCTTTGTTTATCAGTAACCCCTTGAATAAGAATGCTTCACTTCCATTATTGAAAACACTGACGATTATTTTTAGGCGGGGAAAGAGTTAAAAACACGTTATTTGATGTATTTCCTAGCTCTTAAATCTGTTGACTCTTCAGTCACGGAAATCAATTTGTAATTTCTGTCGAGCACGGATGAGCTTACGTAATATTCATCCGTAGGATAATTGTAAATAATGCTTAGGCTTCTTACTCACGAAGATCTACCTCTGAAGTGTTTCAGTTTCGTAAATTGTGGTGGAGCTTTCCCTTGACTCAGATATAATGTCAAATTATTACCGTTCTCTAGAAATAGTAATATACTCGTATACTGGGCAAGAAGCTTCTCAGGTGACCGTTGACGGATTTCATACATTTTCTGACCTAAGTTATTGCCTGGATTCTTTTGATTGAGCTGATACCCTTTTCTTTCCTCATTTGAAGACCACTTAATCCCCATCACTGTTCTCCCAGGTCTCTCAAGGCCGTGTTATTTCACCTAATTGGCCCCCACTTCGTTCCCAAATGTAATAGGTTATATTAGGAGAGTAGACGCTATTATTATCTTTTTCCGCCGCGAGGTTTATTGATTGCAATTGTCTTTTTAATGTGTTCGCTCTCTTAATATTTTCACTTCCAGTTCGACATTTTCTTCTTACTCTTGGTTTTGTTTTTTTCACCTCTAATATCTGATACAAAGCTTGCAAGCTGTATTTGAAATAAAAATGCTGAAACAACTTATAGACACCACTGACATGATTAAAAAGAGAGAACTCTTAGTATTTTCCACACTTAAAACTTTAATTCCCGACCCAGGTTTCGACTGCCTTGCAATCATTTTCAAGGTAGTCAAAACCTGGGTCGGGAATTAAAGTTTTAAGTGTGGAAAATACTAAGAGTTGTCTCTTTTTAGTCATGTCAGTAGAGTCATTCCACAAAGTTACGCCTTCAACCATTAAGTTTATTATAGACACCAGACGCTCTTATATTCCTTCCAACTAATGTAGTTGAGAATCGATTCCGGATGCGATATCCTACCTATATTGTCCACCTTTGTGGACATTTTTTCCATTTTTAACTATCGTTTGAATCTGCTGTGAATTGCATTTCATTTCATCGTATGGCTTGCGTCAATTTGGCTCGTAAAGGAAACTGGTTTTGGTTCCATTTCAAATTAATAGATTTTTATCGTAGCGTAATCATACTAAGGGGCGAGTATTCTTCATTACTATCTATATGCATCTAACTTCTTATGGAAGTTTTCGTGCAGTAAGGAAAATTAAAATTTTTCGTGATACACACATTGGGAATATTTGTTGAACTCACTTATGAGGAAAAGGGAGAGTTTATCAGCAGAAGAGCTCCTACAAAATTGATGATTTTTTTTGGGATATGAGAATATTAGTTTTTAGATTATTATGTTTGGTAGTTGATGAAATGAAAGCAATGTATTATGGATGCTCTCAGATCCGGCCTTACACCGTCCATCACTAGATTCGGCTTCAGTTTCTTCAAAGGGCGAGTCTCATATGTTTTCTGAGGATCGCACAACTGAGCAACTCTGGGGTAATCAAATATAATTTTCAGTGCTTTCAGTGTACCGTCAATATTTATAACCTGTCAATAGCTCTATTTTATTCTCAAAGTTAACTAACACCAGTAATTAGATTAGATTTTCCGAAAGTGTGTTCGCGGAATTTTCGGCCAAAGGGTTTTACCACCACATACTGTCCTACGATTCGCCACAGGGTAGTTATGATGGGTGGGTTAGGAATTCAACCATGAAAATGGGAATAGATACTGGTAACGGCAGAGGGGTAAAGTGAATTGCATATAAATGGAGTGTCTTAATTTCACGCTCTGTTTTTGTTATTGCCACTAATGATGCGTGGAAAGAAGGAATATTCTTACCTGTCAATTCGGCAAAATTATGTTTCGACTCAGTGAGGTGGAGCTATTAGACTGGCATAGCAATCAAATGTCATGGGAACAATTAGTTAACTTGCAAAACGATTACAAAATTGCAGTGCTGTTATTTTATTCATGCTAGCATGCCAAATTCATTGCCAAGTAGGCTGTCAATTTACAGAACTAAGTAGTTTCCGGTATAAAAATCTAGAAACAAAATTAAATGCAAAAAAAACTTTTGACCAATATTTATCGTTTATAATATTGGCGGCATAGATTATGGCTTTTGTTGCCCCTAACCGTACACGGAAAAGTGACGTCTTAAAGCCCATTCATCGAGCTATCTATCTCCCTAATTAATGCATCTTATGTTTTCAGGACGGAGTTTTTAATTTGTTTATGTGTACACGGAAAAGTACGTACCCCACCTTAAATTTACTTGAGAGCTAATACTAAGTTGAAGTCAGTGTTCGAATCCTGTGACTTCCATCTGTGCTGTGGCGAGTTGATTCAACTCTCATTAGCGGGCAAAAACTTCCGCCATATGTGTTCTTCTATTTGTTCTAAGTCCGGCGACTTCTTTGTGTCCTCTCTTCACCTTCCTTTCACCGCACGACTTTCTTTCCGCTTTTCTCCCCCATCTGGTCCCGCAGCCTTAGTCGCACCGGGTGTGCGTAAAAGTATGGCTTCGCCTCGTCGTGTGCCGGGACAAGTGCAAGGAACCCTCTCTCCAATCGATGGAGACCGGTGACTCCTCTTCTGCGAGGCTTTCGCGACGTGTGGGAGAGAGTTTATAGAGTGAGGAAAAAAACTGTTGGGTCGTCGCTTACGACGTTCGCGTACTACGGTGGCGGGAGAATGGCTTCTCCGCGCTGCTAAAGACATTGCTTCGGCGCAGGCGCAAAGCGGGCCCGCGTTCACCGTCGTGTCGCGAATACACGTGGAGAGGTCCACTAATGCTTTATAGGCGCGACAAAACAAGATAGATACCCAGCCAAAAACGATTGGTATCTGCAAAAATTTATTCTTCCTACGAACCTTGGATGAATAGTTATTTTTATTGCACATTTCGAAGAGTTTGCAGTGAGTAATCATTTTATGTTGCGCGATCGTTTTTTGGGGAGGTATGTATAAAAAACATCAATATCCTCTTAAGGAAGAAATACATAATACATACTTTGTAAAGATTAGATAATTTGCAAATATGATTATACATATGATAAGCCGAACAAGAGTACTTTTGTGTCTTAGAAAGCACCGCAAACTACTTATAACTACAGCCAAAACAGAGCGAGACACCAAGACTCTCCTTGAGTTACAATTCCTTTTCGATTCTGATTAATGGCACGTGGTATTTTTACACAGTTTTGTTTAAGACTGCGAATGGTTTCACCTTGATAAGGCATCTTACCGAGGTGAAACCGTTGACAGTCTCCAATATAAATGTAGAAAAGTAGGAGTGTCATTATTCAAAATTGATATCTTTCATTTCCACGCAGTCGAGCCTGATACGATAAAATCATTTTTTTTTTCAATTCACAACTCTTTTCTGTTCTTATTTTTTACTTTATCCTCTTCCTTTTTCATGGGTGGTGTCCGAACTCTCCCTGCCGAAGGCCTACTAATTAACTTGTTTGCCTACTAATACTTAGATGATGATGTAATGCCCCATTCACACAGCGTGCTGGGGTTGTGTTATGGTTACCACAGCGTTGTTGGCCCACTCGAGTTCTCTTGATGGATATGCATGTGTATTTCCTTGCAAAAAAGTCCTTCAGCCATTTCGCTCAAAATCGGGCCTCTCAGGTTACATGATAGGCATAAAATACTTGTAAATAAAAATCGTGAATGAAAACATCAGAGAATTTTACTTATTGCTAAGTGTATATTTGCAATGCCAGTCTCATTGCAGTCAAATGGTATAACTTAAACCTCAATCGCATTGATAGTTGCGAAATTAGCGAAGGTTTACAATTTAAGCAACAGCTCATGTAGAACTCAAAATATAAGCATTTTGTCCTCTGTTATGTTTGACGAATGTTTAGCTAACTAATATCGAAATCGCCAGATTCTATGCTAAATATTAAGAGAATGGCGATAAGTTTAAGTTGGGCCACCTGTTTGTTTCGACCGGGCACCGTCGCGAGACGGGACTCGAACACGGGACTCGAACATGTAATTCGTGGATTATTGCCCTTGGTGTCAAAACAACAGACATATAAAAAAGAGAAATCCGGTGAATGCCTGCCTAAGAATAGAGGGAAAACACTTAGTTCCATCTTGAAGAGAGGGTAACTCGACCATCAATATCCGGGTCTCAACAGATTTTGAGCTCCGAAAACAGTCTTTTTTTCTAATATAATATCATAAAAGTATAGATAAGGATAGGAAAAAAATTCCTTTTACATCAGTAATCGTAGAAATGGTTATCACATGGATTTTCTTTCTAAAATATGGGTGGATATTACGTGAAGGTAAATTATCCTATACTCGACGGACTTAAATATTTCTATGGACAGTAGTTGGTTGAATGAGTCATTTGGGAAATGTGGTTTGGGAAAGATACATTTCTCGCGAAAAATTACTAAACCACTCGTCGCCAGCAGTATTGACATCAATCCGGAGATCGTTTTGCTGCAGCCCTCCTCTTCTGTCTCCATCTTACTACATTTCTATAGTATTTTCTTGTAGGAAATTCTCATATCCCTTCCTGTACAATTTTTCCTATTTTGCTGTTCGCTGAATTCTTTGAAAGTTGTTCTCCCTCTTCGAAGTTCGGGTATCGAGAAGGGGATTGGCGGATTAAAGAAACTGATACGAAACGTGTTCGGCGGAGTGAGCGCAGGAGACGATTTTGGAGAGGTTGACGAGGCCGGGCGAGCAGTCCACAATTATAACCAGACCTCCTCAAAGTTGGCGAAAAGTCCCGAGTCAAGATTTCTTCGCTGGATGTTTCCAAATCGGCTGAGTGAGTTTTTCCACGGGTCTTATATTTAAGCTTCTTAAATATTACTCGAGGGAGATCATCGCCGGAACCTTCACCCATCCCCATCAAGGTTTCGTCCCATTGCCTTATCTGGAATGCCTTCCTTCACTTTCAAATTCGTGCCAGGCAGCTATTGCTACTATCTTCCCGTCTACAAATGCAAATAAGCGCGTAGAAATGGAGGGAGAAAGTTTCAAGACCTGAATTTGTCAACTGAAAACTTTTAGTGTGTTTCTGTGTGTTTGAAACTTGTGGCTTCGCGACTGTGTATCCCCATGCTACAAGAAAGAGGAAAACTTTTAAAAAAATACCAACCTGACTTTTTTGTAATCAATGATAACTTTCTCGATCAATAAAACATAGATAATAATAAGATTCTTGAATATTTGGTCATTAATATATTTAACTTACAGCCGACGTTTCGCCAGATATATTGGCATCCTCAGGGCTTTGAAAAACAAAACAAAGAGACATACAGCCTGGTAATTATACAAATATTAGTTCAAAAGTTGAGGAATCGAAAATTTACCTACAATTGAGCATAGTACAATTGAATGATAAAAAAGTAAATAACTCCAAACAGTAAAGTTATATGTAAACAACCAGCAATTAAATTAACATAAATCATTTACAAATTTTGCAAAAAATAACATAAGTTAATAAATAAATGGAGATGAAATTAATAATTCTACACTTTTAAATCATAAATAAATATAATATCAAAGTTAAAATTAGCATTTATTTTTTTAGCAAAAACAAAAACACAGAATTCAATGGGTTCATCCTATCAAACCCGTATAAATTCTACAAAGCTTGTCAATATCAGTTCTCTCATTACAAGCATTAGGGTTTTTTATGATATATACAATTTCTTTGGACAGTTTTTTCTGCAATCACGGTCAATAATAAATAATTTGCCATTTTAAAAATCAAATCTATGATTCTTTATAATCGAATGGTCCGCAAGGGCACAAGTTTGTTTAGATAACTTTATTGAAGATTAGTGCTGGCTTAATCTTTCTTTGAATAATGGTGATGACTGCCCGATATAAATACAGTCATAGTGTATACAAGCAAGAGAATAAACTTTGTTGCCCTTAATATTTGGAGGAATTTACGACTTGAAATGATTATGCAACAATTAATGCAGTACATTATGATATTGGAAAGATATATTGTAAATTTAGAAGTTTTGAACTTTTTGGCAATCAATTGTGATACCCCTTTGATAGATATATTTGGCGAAACATTTGACTGTGAGTTAAATATATTAATGACAAATATTCAAGAATCTTATTATTATGATACTTTTTACTCTATCTAGAATCTAGTGTTTATTGCGGAATATACAGACGATGTTGTACTGAGTCACGAGGGCGCGTGTGAAGGTATGCTTGACGTGGTTTGAATCGCCTTGAAAGCAATCATATTACTTGACCGAGATGATTGTAATAATGATTCCTCAGCAGGTTTCCTAGCTTTCATGTAAATATCTACAGTGAAACCTGTATTTAGCGGTCAATACCGTACCCATGAGATAATGGCCGCTTAAGGTGGTGGCCTCTGCTGAGAGGGAAAATTTTTATTGCTTTTATGGGAAATTCATATATTTCATTCTCGAAAAAAGTTAGCCGCTTAGAGAGGTGGTTGCTTAAGGAAGGTTGCCTTGGAGGCAGGTTTCACTGTATTTGCTCTCGTATACTTGAATGAGCTGCTTTATCTCTTGTGCATACCGCGTTGAATATTGGCTTAACAAGATAGTCATGCTTAAATCGATTATTTTGGGTTTATCCTCCACCACAGTGGCTTAATCAACAAGACCGTGTCCTTCTTGCTACAGTATAGACTGGACGTCATAACATAAACAATCCTTCCGACCCAAAAACATGCTTATAACTGAGTTGGCTTGCTGGTGTGACAGGCTAACAAACACGATCATCCTGGTGGATTCTAGTGGTATTTTTCATCGCGATTCTCTTCAGTTTTGTTTATTTTTTTACCCTTCCAATCTTGACATATTTAATACGAGGGTCGTCCAGAAAGAAACCTCCGTATTTAAATAAAAATTCAGCAAGTGTAAGTACAACTATTTTATTATATACAACTTAAAACTACATATTTTTCTTACTTTTTCGCGTAGTTTCCAAACAAATTCAAGCACTTGTCATAACGTTTAACCATATTTGAAGTATTCTCTCCATAAAAATCAGCCGCCTGAGAATGTAGCCAACCTGTCCCGGCGTTTTGAAGCTCTTCATTGTCGGCAAAGCGCTGGGAAGCAAGCCACTTTTTTAAGTAAGCGAAGAGATGAAAGTCACCAGAAGCCAAGTCCGGGCTGTAAGGGGGATGGTCAAGAACTTCCCTTTAGAACTTGGCCAAAAGTTCATTTGTTTTTCGAGCTGTGTGAGGGTGAGCGTTGTCATGCACAAACAGAACGCCAGATGTCAGAAGTCCACGACGCTAGTTTTGGATTGCTCTTCTTAGTCATTTTTAAGTTTCACGGTAGACTGTAGAAGTGATAGTCGTACCACGTTCCATAAGATCAACGAGCAAGATGCCCTAAGCATCACAAAAACAGTAGCCATGACCTTCCGTACTGACAAAGTTTGACGGGCTTTCGTTGGTTTGCATGGGGAATCGGTATTTCTCCATGCCATTGACTGCTGACATTGTCTCTGAATTCACGTAGGCCACCCAGTTCTCATCATCAGTAACAATTCTGTTCGAAAACTCTTCTCCCTCATAGTGATACCGCAAAAGAAAGTCTATGGCAGAACTCATTCGTTTCGTTTTGTGGAAGTCGGTTAGCAGTTTTGGTACCCAACGGGAAAAAACCTCCAATAACCTAGGTTTTTGGTGGCTATCTTGTGTAAAAGACTCAGAGAGACCTCATGAAAGTGATCGGAATGATCCGAGATTGTGAAACGACGGTTTTCATGAACTTTTTGATCCACTATCTCAACGAGGTCATCACTGACAAGAGAAGGCGTACCACTCCCGTCCACATCGTGATTGTTTGTTCGTCCATGTTATAAAGAACATACCCACAGACGCATAACACCTTCACTCATAATGTTTGGGCCATAAACTGCACACAATTCACAATTAATTTCGGCTGCGGAATTTTCGCCCAAAGAAATCTTATAACTTGGCGGGATTTTCTATTACCGCGCTCATGTTTTGAGGTTATAATTCGCAAACGCACGGCAGTACGATGCTCGTACTGGTGCAGTTAAAAGCGCACTGAACCACTGCGCACGCTGATGTAAGAATGGCGGCACTCCCCCCTCTACTTCTCGCGGTAGGCGAGAACGGAGGTTACTTTCTGGACGACCCTCGTAGTTTGGTGGTGGCATCGCCACGGTTAAGAGAAGTGGTTTTGTATGTGATGGGGCTATCGACAATTGAGTTCACCTGCGAAATTGAGGAAATAAGTGTTTGGGTAGGTAGGAAGGCGTGGGGGGGATTTTTTGGGGTAAGAGGGTAGGGTACAGAGAAACTTGGTGTCGGCATTTATGTGCGCTTAATGTGGTTGGAACGTTTTACTAACTAATCGGGTAGCTTGTCGAAATGAAACAATTACAGATTTTATCTTACAGTCGTGACGGCTATTACTTAGTATTCCGATAGCAGAGGGATCGATACATCTTTGTATTTATGATTTTTGAATGCAGATATTGATTTTCATAAAAATAAACCCCATATATCGCCGATTTCATGGTAGTTTATTTATGCATCTAAATGAAGTTGTTTTTTTTAGAAACAGGTTTCCATTAGCAAAGGTCTATTATTTATTTTCTGAAAATTTCTAGTTAACGACTTACATTTTTCACAAAATATCTGAGATCGGAAATTAAGACTAATCCGAGACCGGTCGGGTTGGGTACGTCGCCTTAAAAGTAAGGTATAATGGCAGTACCTACTTATCCTCTTTCATAGAACGTGTCCATTCTGACTGCTATTCAGTTCTTTCCTCACTCATACCTAGTCAACTGAAAATTTTGTGGCGATTCCCAAAGTTGTCATTAGCCAATCGCTTTAAACTTCGGAGTAATATTGCATTCGACGCGTGCCTCATAATTAATGATTGGACCTCGTCCTTCGTCGAAGCAATGATCACTCATTGGAAAAAGCAGCTTCAAAACTCCCCCTCTTGCGTTTAATTTGGGAGTTCGTTTGTAAGTGATGCGATCATTTTCCTTATTGGAACTGGAAATACCGTGGATTTAGATTAAATCATTCAGCAACGTCGAGAAATGATTATGCGACTTTGATTGATGACTTCGTAGTCGAAATTTCTGCTCTGCTATTTTCACGCTCTTGCGATGATTAATGACCCGCCATGCCTCCTATTTCTATCCAGAAAACTTAGTTCTACCTTAAACGTTTCCATGACGCTGAAAATTGGCTCATGCATGTTTCTTTAAGACGTTCGTCCATTTATTTTCTGTAGGGTATCTGTCTTAGACATTGTCATTGTTTGACGATTTGTGTTAAATTTTAGTGATATTGGAGCTGGTGCGAATATAAATTTTTTTTGCGAACGGAAGTAAATGCATTCAGGTCACCTTATTCTTGACCTCCGGGGGGGCATTTCACTTCAATTGTGTTTTCGTTGAGCCCAGGGATTTTCGTTGACCAAATTCATTTTTGGAAAATGGATCCGTCTGAACTGATACTAATAATATGGACTGGAAATGATAATATGAAACTCCAAGAGTTTACGCCCTCACTGGTTATTCAAGTCGAGAATTATGCTTTTTCGAGGATACCCTAGCATGAATAGGTTTATGAAAGATTTTAGTTTTTCCTGGAGAATTAATTGAGCAAAGTTTTCTCGGGTTTCTCTCCGGGTGATGTTGTAGAATATTTTCAACGTTTCGGCGACAGACTCAGCCATCTTCATCAGGATGATGTAAAGACGATGGCTGAGTCTGCCGTCGAAACTTATGGTAGTATTCAATAACATCACCCGGTGCGGAACCCAAAAACATCTTTACTCAAAGTAATGGCTTTATCTGTATCGCTTTTATATTTTTAATTGTGGAATCTGTATGAGTTAGTCTTAGAATAAAATTATCGCTTGGATAAATTCAGGCTACTTGTCCAAGTTAATGTTTAGCGTTATCCCCTCTTTCTTAAAAAAAATATTGTAAAAGACAGCAATCATAGGCGGGCTTAACCGAGCTGTAAATGCCTGGTGTGTGTCCTTCTCCCTCAAAATATGGAACTGCCATCAGAAGAAGGGTGCAGTAAGGTTCATTTAATATTACAAAACAATGTAATGACAATTTAATCGTGGTTTTCTTAGGTTGCCACCGACAAACCGTGTCATAGAGTTCGATCGGTGGTTGAACCATTTATTCACCCCGTCGGTTAAAAAAATGTGAACTAAAGCGTTAAATGTAGAAATATAATTTTTGGTGCGCTGTGGGAATTCAACAGTGCTGTCATAACGTGCGGAGGTCAAAGTCCTGTGAGTGGAATAACAACAGGTCCGCGCAGGTTTTAAAACAAGAAAAAAGAAAACTTTGAGCGAAGTTTACTCTTAAACTGCTCTTTATTCGGAGGAGAACACGTAAATTCGTTTATTTCCTGTGCCCGGCGCGCGTGTGTGAAGCTCTTCATTTTCTACCGTGGGACTCCATCTACAATCAGTGCACTCAAGTATGTGTGGAGAGTTCAGCCGTAGCGGTGAATCACACGCTTTGCCGGTACAAGCGAGAAGATGAGGGAAGAGAGAGATATATACGTGTATGCGGGACGTGGCGTACACTGTTGGTCTCGTGAGAGGACCACGTGTTAAGGTCTTTCAACTTATTTAAGAGCGCTCGGCCGCCCGGCGCAGTGGACGCGACGCCGTCTAAATGAGACAAATGGCCCACACTGCGGGTGCATGTTTTGTATCAATTTTGCCACCGGGCAGCACGAGTTTCTCTGACGCCTGGAGTGGTGCTTCTCGTATTCCCAAAGCTTTATACCATTTTATTGAGGGGTTTTGACGAGTCTGCGGCAAGGTTAACATTTTTTTTCTTAAATTCCATGGCGTGTGGAAACTAGAACGGATAGAAATTTTTTTCAATTAGGTATTTGTGTAGAACGTGGCAAAAATTTTTCAATGGGGATAGAGAGTACCCTTGGGGTACCTTTTGTTGACCTTTAACGATTGGAAGGCTGTGTTTAAGGTAGTTTGAGCGAGACAGTTCCTTAGTCATAATGGAGACCACATTCGAAATATATGTTTTAATTTAAGCAGCTGTAGGAAGCATTAATTATTCCATTATTTATAGTGTATTAATATACTTTAATATGGCTGAAATTCTAGTTTATAAGATAAAAATATATACATAAGTATTGATTTGGCTCATATTTTCACGCGGTTCGTTGAAAATTCCTTCATAACGGAAGTTTTTTTACGATTCTGAACAAATTTCTGCGGTCACAAAATGATTTATTTTTAACAATAGTCGAGAAAACATACAAACTACTCATTGTTAATTTTTTGACGAGATCCAGGTATTGGAAATGTCTCAGATTTTAAATTGGCCTCTCTTGAGTGCGTTATTATCTTTCTTATCATTTCCCATGTAAAAGGGTAGGTATTTTTGTAAGTAACCTCGGAAAGTAGTCCGATAAGGGGCTAATATTTTGGTTTCCTTGGAAGAGTAAGATATTTTTCTTTAACATGAGACCAAATTCATTGATTTCTAAGTAAAATGATATTTCGCTCAAGCTACTGTAAGTGGGTCGAGTGACTGACTTTTGGAAAACGCGTTTCAAGTTTCGTTTATTCCTCCCGTATGCCATCTGTACTCACTGTTTATGAAAACTGCTGATTGTAGGGGCAAATATTCGCGTTTTGGACTCGGAGTAGGATAAAAAAAATGGGAATCATATATTTATTATACTTTTAATATTTATGTGGTTTACCCGATATCAGATTTTACAACTTCTCAAATATATATCCTGCATATGAATGCATCAACCGCAGGCATGAATAATCATTTGCGAATGGAGCATGTGACTTTTTAAAACGTCACTCGATCCAAAACGTTATTTAAACTGACCTCCTCGTCTCTTGGTCTAATTCTATAGGAAGAATTCGATTGTAAGTATGTATTCTCTCGAAGCACTCGACAAAAACTCGCCTGCTTGCCTGTCATTTATCGTTCGATCCAAGAATCAAATGGAATAAAATTATCGTTTTTATTTCTCTTCTTCAGGTATGGTAGTCAAATTCTATTTAGGTTCTAGTATTTTTTCGACTAAGGTCGCTTTAGACCAGTGGTAGCGTGTTCGACTCCCATTCAGAGGGTCGCACTTTCGACACCAGGCGACCGGGGAAAAATCCTGGCTTGCCAACCAACTTTTGCGCGCTACCCGAATTCGACCCCACTCTATAGAGACAGCAGTCTCAGAAGAAGGCATTGATGGCGCAGATCAAGGAGATCGGACCGGTATCGACAGCCACAGCTTCGGGCGAGATTGAAGTTCACGGAGTCGGCCGGGGTAATGCGGAAGACAAATGGGAAACCGCCACATTAGTCTCCCTAGAAGATGCAGCCCTGCATTTTAGCTATAGATGAGACGTGATGGCACTCCTCACAGTAAAATATTCCGGAGGTAAAATAGTCCCCCTATCGGATCTCCGGGTGGGGACTGTTGGGTGGGGTACATCTATCAGTTTGGACCAGTGTAGAGTCGGAAAATTTATTCGACTATTTAAACTAATTCGACTATTTAAACTAATTCGACTATTTAAATTCGAGTCTTTCACCGGATATGATGACACGCTTAACGGTACAATGTTAAGCATGCCGCACTTAGTTCGAACACTGAAGTAAGCTACGCGTATACGGCCTTTAAGATGCGCTAACGTTGAGCATAAAATAGTAGACTTGAGTGGAATGTGTGTATGTGAACTACCTTTACGCAGCAATTTGCTCAAAAAGACAAATCGTTTATGATAACGATTGAGAAATAAATTCAAAGCCGCTAACTTCTGGGTCCGAACAAACGTCTGGTTACATGTGTCGAGTGGTGTCGCAGAAAAAAGGTATATTAAGAACAGCGGAGAATTTTCCCCGTCTGAATCCGGACTCTTGTCATTTTCACGGCCCGCTGGTCTCCTATTTACTCTTGACGAGACGACGGGGCTCCGCGGAGCATCATTACTGAAGTCATACTTTATGTTAAGGACGCAGGATCATTAAATGAAACGCATATCGTTACTACACGTCACCTGATGAAATCACATGAGTGGAAAAAAAGTTTAAAAAAAGCTGGACTTCACGAGTGGCAACGGAATTTGGTGCCTACTTCAACAATTTTTTCCGTAAAAAATCTGTATTTCTGTAAATAACAATTTACGTTGTGTTTCTTTACTTTAAAGTTTCCACGGGCATCTACAAAGTTTCTGGGCTCTGTAGCTCTCGCGAAATATTTCTTTAAAGAAAGGAATGAACATTAGAAATTATTTCATGACATGTGTACTAAATATTGTCCGGTGAAAAACCAACTAAACTCTTACAGTTGTTGTCTCTCGTTTGACCGGTAGTTTTTAGTTCGGCTTACCCGCTGAGGTCGGATAGAGCCCAGAAATTTTA
Source organism: Ceriagrion tenellum (assembly GCA_963169105.1). Taxonomy (NCBI): domain Eukaryota; kingdom Metazoa; phylum Arthropoda; class Insecta; order Odonata; family Coenagrionidae; genus Ceriagrion; species Ceriagrion tenellum. Next base: position 59,531,543 of record OY720639.1, on the reverse strand, counting down.
ATAATACGGCTTGCGCACTTTAGGGATTGATTTGGCTAACAATATCCTCGTATTTGTTTCACTTGCAGAGCTAATTCTCATGTAATCATTGTTACCTCAACAAAAAATATCATTCAGCAATAATTTTTGGTCCTGTAAGGAGGAATTTAGTTTTAAGGTGGTTCTGAATGTCTCTTGGGAAAATGAGTTACCTCTTTTGAAGTAGCAATGCATTATTAATGCGAAATATTTGGTGATTCGAATATTTTTACAGTTTAAAATGTAATGAAACTAAGGCATAGGCCAATAATGGCGAACCTATTACACTCGTGTCAAAAGAGACGCGCCGAGATATTTTGGATGACGCGATTTGTTTACGGAGCCTCAATGCCCAGGAGCAATCAACTAGCGCTGAGATATTATTTTATATAATTAAAACATTTTAACCATTTTAGTGATATTTATTTTAACAGTTATTAAGTTATTCTTTTGTGAATAGATGTACCAAAAAATGTAACTTTTTACTAGTGTTGTAAATATAAAAAAAATGGATATTTCTGGATGAGACGCGGAACCCACGTTAACCAGGGTCTATTTAACAAAATGTGACACACCGAGCTAAAAAGGCTCGCCATCACTTGTGTTGGCCTTTCTTATTTTAAATCTGTTTGCTGTAATTATACACGACGAAACATGTCAATGCAGTTGAAGTTGGCTTTTTTCGGCTTTGACTACATTCCGGTACTGAGGAAAAAATTCTCATAAAATACTGTACATTTTTGTGGGCGCCAGCGCCTGTAGCATTTAAATATCCCCTCTAAATGGTTTCGGCATGTTGCTGTTGGAAGTATTTTCAGTTGATGGAAGGATATTCTTAGTTAATTGCGTTACAGAAAAGAAGAAACATCCCTGGCTGGGAAATGAAATTCTGTTGAGAAGGGAGGTCATTGTAGTTAAAAATATGTCATTAAATTAGAATATTTCTAGTTTATCCCAAGTTGAGTTAACCAATAGAAAGGTCCTCATCACTTATGCATAAAAAAGGCTGGATTTCTCAAGGGTTTGGACTCTGACGTATTCGCGAGCCATCCTTCTTTATTTAAGGGAAAGGGAAATTCGGGATGTGAAGGGCATTCCTTTCTTAGAGCAGAAGGGATAGATCGGGGAGTGTTAAATATTCATAACTATGTTAAACCTCGACACATGAGCGCGCTTAACTTTTGAGTCCCCGAGTCCCTCGACTTGCCGCCATTCTCGTTTTAGAGACCAATTAGAATATTACGTCTCCAGTAAATGCGACACGGACGAGAGGGGTCCCATTCTGTGACATCACAAACGTCTAACTCGGAGGGCAAACGTCTTAATTTGAATATTATTCGCTGAAAAATATAAAGATGTCGCCGCGATACACACGTAGATAAATGGGCACTTGTGTTTCCTTATTGATCGAAAAAAGAATGATAATACTTCCATTGCATATATGTTATGAAAAATTTTTTCATTGTTCATACATGATATTCCTTGATCGAATAGAATTCGGGTTTAAGGCTTTCAAACTGCCGTCTGGTTGTGTATTACCTACCAATCACCGTAAGAATAAACAAGATAAAAATTTGTGACTTCAGCAATTTATTGAACACTAGCGACTGGTTTCGGCTGTCACGACATCATCAGGTGATAGCCGGTCAGCGTGACAGCCGAAACCGGTCTCTAGTGTTCAATAAATTGTGGAGGTCACAGATTTTTATCTTGTCTATTATGACGTCCTTTCACCACGTGAGCGCTTCAAGTTTCCATTTTATTCACCGTAAGAAGTTAACACTCGTTGAGTCTCTCTGTCCAGGGCGGGATTCGTATCCCAGAGCCGCGGGTTGGTTTCGTGGACGGAAGGTAAATTCTTAATGGGATAAATATGATATATTTTTTGGCAGCAGTTATTGGATTTTTTTGTCGTCGTTATAGGTCCTCGACTGTCGGTCAGAACGATTGCGGTAGATGGAGAGGGTGCTTGCTATGATGGCCAAATCTATAAACCGTAACGTGGGCGTGGCCCATCCGCCATCTTCGTTAACCCCGATTTTCCGGTAGCGCTTACGGGCTGGCGCACTTATTTTGCAACTTTACGATGTTTTCCGTCAATAAATTCTAGAAATCAGCATGCATTTTGGTCTTTTTTGAAGAACTTGTTTTATAGGGTTCGAACTACGAATTTAGGACCCGTAAACCATAGTTGCGCCGGGCCCCGCTATTTCTGAACTGACCGCGCTTTTTTATCCTGAATGCTTTTGACCTGCGCCTGGCATCCGAGCCAACGTACGAGGTTCTGATTTCAGCTGGGATGAGTGTTGCAAGCCTGGTGTGGAATAACCCCGTGCCACTCACCGTATTTGTGGATTGCACGATATTTCTTATATGTAGATGAAGAGTTTGCCTCTGACCCCGCTGGCCCTTAAGGTGTTCATGATAGTTATAGACAAGAGCGCGATATAGATCGCCGGATTACTGTTCTCATGGATAGTTAATTTTTTAATTTATTCAGCATTTCATCTTCTTCATGAGATCCCCTATCTCGGAGATTTAGCTCCAAGACAGTCGTCAACGTTTGCTTTCACGAAGGTTATCTTGTTACTGAATGGATGTTTCACGAAACACGAAGCGATGTGAAACATCCGTCGTCGGTATAGGGCGATTCCACGTAAACTCAACCAAATGGCTATGCACTCGTGGCTCGACCATCTCCGATTTTCACAATTTTTGGCACATAGCAAGAATACAATGAGGAATGACGATTTGCCAAATATTAGCCTTTTTAAATGATAAATGTTAATGTTATGACACTTGAAATATCACAGATTAGCGCAAATTGGCGCGCCACATCTCCGAACTCTATCTCCAATAAATGACGATCTAGCTTTTATATTTCAAATATAATGGTATTTTTGTAATTAAAAGACATTTAATATGTGTTTTCTATCAACATTTGGCTTCAGACATGACGAAAAAGAAAAGTCTCTTAGTAGACCCTAGACCCATTCTCTGAGCTCCTAGATGACGTTTATTTTTCCTATTTTTTGAATTATGATACATGTTTAGGGCTTAATATCTCCTAAATTAATCATAAGATATGGTCAAACTTAATTTGTTCAAACAGCAAGGACACAGGACTATAACTTAAGAGCATAAACTTTAATTTGTAGCCCACAACCACGGCACAATAGATCAGCAAAAACGGAAAGATGAAAAATTTGCTACATTTGGCGCTTAAAAGAAGCGATGTTTAACAACTTATTTTTGGTTGAAAATATATTTTACAATAGCTTAAATCCTTGTCTTTCAATAACAAATATAAAATTGGTGGGTTATTTCGTCAAACACGCTAAAGATAGGACGAACATAATATCCTGCTACACGCGCGCGCCCGCTTTGAAAATAACACGTTAGGGAGTTATGCGGGTGGCCTGCGCATGCGCCGTGCGTCGAATATCTAAGAGAAGCAGTGGTACGTAAGTAAATCCATCTAACCTCCACTTCTACCCATAAGAAGATTTACCATATATTGTAAATGGAGGTGGGAGGAGAAATGAATCTTCTGCACATCATCTACTGTTCGAGTCCGCGAAGATAAAACTTCTTCATTTATGTTTGGAACACAACGTTAGTATAAACTGACATATCTATAAATAGAAGACGTTTTCTCTTCGTGGAGTTGGTTGAGTTTGCGTGGAATCGCCCTATACCTGTTGCTAATCCGGCGCTAGACCGACGCCGAGATAAGAAGTTATGTCGGTGGATTGCTTCCCGAAGGCAATCCTTTCAAATGTTTTGCTGATTTTTGCACATTTAAGTAAATTATTAGTGTTTTTATCCTGTATGCCCCGCGTATTTCAGTAATAGTTAAATTCGCCGATTATCTAAATGGCCAATTTGGATGGGGTCTTTCTGAAGATTCGGTGGTGTGGTGGTTACCACATCCGCCTAACACGCTGAAGTTCCATTGATCCATCCGGGGAGGAATTAATTATTTTTCCGGTGGCGTTGGGTTTACGTCCTCGTGCATCAATCCGGAGTATGCGGGTTCGTGTCCCACCTGAGTGGAATTTCCTCCATTATGGGCATGGTTTTTAATGTGACGTCAATATTAGTAACATGTGAGGATGGACCAGGAAGACCTAATTTCGCTCAATAAAGGCGCCATGTGTTGTTTTTTACTAAATGTATGTGGTTGGCAACGTTCTTCTTCAATGTTCAATTAATCCTCATTTTTGCTCATAGTGCCTTGTTCAGCAAAGCTTATTCCCTCGGCGCCTCCTATCTATTTCACCGCTGTTTTAACGATTTATTGTACAATCATGGGTACAACAATATCCGCGAGATATTTAAATCTATGTCCAACACCTTCTTCTTTTATGATGATGAGGGAATGAGGATGAAGGAAGCGAAGGCTATTTGGAATAATGCAGTAAAATGTCATTTTGCTGGTATTTGACGTGTAAGATGTTACTATGTGCGATATTTTTCAATGTTTATTGTAGTTTCACCGTATCGGTGACCGTTGCTATATTGCGTGCTCTTGAGTTCCAATCTTGAATATCCCGGTTTTAATATGTTAACGAGTAATACCGGTGGTTTTTCGTTTTCCATTCCAATTATTTCAATTCGATGAGAATCATAGCGTGAGAAAGCTTCCACTACCGGAAGCAATGCTCGAAACCCAAACTGTTCTGATAATTTGCCTCCAAATTTTCTGTCCTATCTAATTGATTTTGACCAGAATGTTTAAAAATAGTTTTAGTTACCAAATTATATTGATTTCAGCGAGGCAACAGTTGTCTTATCCGCTTATTTGGAAATAAAGTCTGAAATATTCCGTTGAGTTTCGACTCGTAATGATAGTTGTAACGTTAGATTGTGGGATCTGTTTGCGATCCAAAGATTTTACCTCCTATTTTTAGCCCGTGAGTAATGAAAGTACTTGTAATATACATCGAGAAAGATAAATTGTCATGTAATGTTCGCGTTGTATTTTCTTCGCCTGGTATTTGTCCTGGCTTTATTTGTCTGTCTGTGGATAGTTCATTTTAAATGGCTGAGGATTGTAAACCTTTGAGCTGGTCTTTTAATTGATGGTGATTTCTTCGTCTGTTTTCAAGGGACGTCGTTAATTTGTCTTCCAAAAATGTTTTACATATGATTGTGAATAATCAGTACACAGTGGCGAATTTATTTCAAGTCTCATCAAATATCGCCTGCTCGAGTTATGTTTATTCAGAATGAAATTGTGCTGTGTGAAGTTCGTGGTATTGGTTATGTGGGGAAATCTGTTTGAATGCGAATTAGTGAAAAATATTTATGTTTTCTCCTACAATGTACATTGAAGGTAATGTTATCGTTAGTATAATTGTAAACATGACCGTGATGTCCCTTTCCTCTGTTAACAAAACTCTCAACTCAGTAATTTCCGTAGTACTTCAGTATTTCTATATTGCTACATTCGTCTTAAAATCAAATTTCATCGTTTCTGATTGGCTGATTAATTTTGGATTTGAAAAAAGTGTATCATTTATGGCATACATTGCCGCAGCATCAAGTTTCAGCTTCGAATTCCTCTCAAAGAATTCTTGACCTTTATACAGCGACTGCCTTTCCTCTAACTCCACCCGTAGCCGTTTCCAAGTGAGTGCCTTTTGACTCGACTTCTGAGATTAATTTCTTTTTGACACAATGGTGAGGCTTGAAAGGAGACGGCGAACAATACACTTTTTCCTCGTTAACTGCGACAGATCGAGCTTCCAAGGGTTCACTCCTTAAGGCTACCAGTCATTTTACGAATCCTTGTCTATTGTTTGAATGTGAAAAAGCCTTTTTGTGACACATCATTTTATGACAAATATCCTCATTTCGTATGATTAAATGTGAAAGTTCAACGCAAGGCTTAGGGTAACAAAGCCTAATGTAAAACTTACAATATGTCTATTACGGGGAAGTGTTTTGAAGAAAAGAAGGGGAGAGACCAATAAGGAGTTCTATCTGGAGGACAAGTTTCAGATGGATAGGCCATACTTTGCGACTCTATGAATTTGTGAGGAACGCCATAGAAGGGAAAGCCCTTCGAGGAAGACCGAGGGACAAATGCAAGGGCCGTCTAAAGCGTGGCATAAAGCAGAAGAGCTTCAAGGACATAAAGGAGATAACAGAGGGTTAGGTAGAATATATGGCTGCGATCAACCATCTTTGCATGGAATGACCAATTTTGAATAATGACGTTCATATTGCTTACCGAATTTAAAATAGAATTAGTTTTATTGTGCTCTGGGTTTCTCCATAAGAGCAAAAAGAAAATACATATCAAATTTTCATTTTAACGAAAAAAATATATATCTGGCCAACATCTCACTGATGAAAAACAAAAATTTCTCAGCCACAGATAATTAACACTAAATACAAAATGGAAAAATATATTATCAATACCAAACAATATCAAACCTTTATTATTCTTTAGGACATGTCCCCTAGAGCAACAATAAGACACAATGAAATAGCAGCGAGGTAATTAACAAAGATATAATACAAGAGAATCGAAGGGTAAAAATCCTTAATCTTGCAATACGTATGAGATTTGAAAAAAAATACATTTTAAACAGTTCAAGCAAAAAATGTGAATGGGCCATGAAAAAAATATTTTTATCTGAAAAAATTAGTAATGAGAATTTAATGCTGAAAAGGCTAAACATTCTTTAAATAAAATTCCATACAATTTAGATTGAATAATTGCCAACGAACGAGATTTCCTTAAATCAATTGGAATAGTATTCCAGAATTGTGAGGTGGTCACGAAAAACGACTTGTGAAAGGTAGTTCGTTGATTCGGAAGTAGAAGGTTACTATGTTCTGTTCTAGTAATCATTGCATGACTAGTAGATCTTTAAGGAAACATGTCAATTAGGTAGGAAGACTCGTTGCTGAAGAAAATGAAAAAAAGAAATGCTCCAAGTAGGTATTTACGACGTGAGCAGGTATTCAACCAACCAAGTTTTTCATATTACGAAGTGAGGTGCTCATCTTTGCGAAGATTTAAAATGTGCCGAACGCTTGAATTTAGGAGACGCTGTAGCTAAAGGTTCTGCTCAGCCGTTAAATCAATATAGACGAGACATCAGTTATCAAAATTAGGGAAGATCAGTGATTTAACGAGCAGTTGCCGGGTAGGTAACGGCAGCAGGTTTCTATCCACCTTAAGTTAGTAAAGTGTACTATTGACTTTATTTGAAACATTTTAAATATGATTGTTCCATGACAAGTTGTCAGGGAGGATTATGCCTAGGTTACGCATAGAATTGACTGAAACATGTTCGCAGACGTGATCAATACTATGGAAATATGAGCTGATTGATAGTGACGTACTTACTCCGTAATCTGAGACATTGAAAACGAGGCTTTAAATGTGGCAACAGTGGGCGTACTACTTCTCGAAGGCCGGAAAGTTTTGCCATGAAAGCCCCTGGATACTGGCTTCTGATTCTTGGGGCACCACATTCGGCATGAATGTTTTCACACGCCTCTTTCTCATCTCTGCATTTTGCAGCGGTACTTTATCCAACTTCTGAAGAAGAAAAGAAGGAATGATGAAAAGGGCTGTAACATGTTCACGTAGTTGGTAAAACGTTGACCCTTTGAATCTTTACAAAGTTAAGCTAAAGTTTAGCCGTTTTCTTGTCGCTTTCTTCTTATGGTGCTTCATATTTCAGCTCCGCTACGGAGTGGGAAACTTTTTGAAGACGCAACAATTCACGGATTTCTCAAGGATTCGCCTTCAGTCGCAACGAGCGAAAATTATCGCCCTCGTAATTCTCGAGGGGGAGTTGATTGTGAGTTACCGCCCTCGGAGTGTTTTACGCGCAGCGTATTTTTCCTGAGTGCTCTCCTCTTTGAGTCTTAACAATGACCCTGCAGTGTTTCTCTTCTGGAAACCACAGCCATAATCAATAGCCGTAGACGATTTAAGGATTTTTTGTGGAATCCTTACGGACCTCATGTTTTTGTTTTTTAATCAACTATTTTTCTTTCGTTATCTTTCCACAGTTTTTCAAATCGCATATCAGGTAATATCCCTAGGATGGGTTATTATTTTGTTTCTGGTCCTCCTGCTGAATTAGTCTATTGTTTATTTTAGGATAACTTCTCTTATCTGTCGCTGGGTACATCGCACGATATAGGATCGATCATAAATGGGTAGAAAAATTAATTATGACAAAATTGGAACTAGGGCCTGCAATGCGAAATGTGATAGAAAAATCTGATGTTCTAATAAGTGCTCATCGTATTAAATTCACTTTTGTACCTAGTTTGATGAGTAATCGGTTTTAGCTGTGTCCACTCTGGGTTACTACTTTCAGCCAAAGCAATCCATAAATGCCTAAGGAAAAGATATGCTAAATGTTTTATTTGGAGTGTTGTGCTTTATGGAGCCGAAACATGGCCATTCAGGAGGAAAGAGGAGAAATATCTGGAGGGCTTTAAAATGTGGATATGGAGAAGAATGGAAATATTAAAATGGAGTGATAAAGTGAGCAATGTGGAAGTGCTGGCAAGGATGAATGAGAAAAGGAAGATTTTAAGGTCAGTAAGAAAGAGGAAGGCGAACTGGATGGGGCACGTCCTGAGGAAAAATTGCCTGCTGAAAAGAATATTAGAAGGAAAGATCGAGGGAAAGAGAGGGAGAGGAAGACGAAGAAATAAAATGTTGACAGATATTATGAATGGAAGGAGTTACGAAGAGCTGAGGGAGGCAGCACAGGATAGACGAGCATGGAGGGAGCAGTTCAATTGAAACCTGAGGCAGGGGCGGATCCAGAGCAGAGTTTTGGGGGGGGGGAACTTTCAGAGTTACTTCTTCTTAATAAAAGTTTTATCAATCAGTTATTTTGTTTATCGTTTATGATAAAAACTTTATTTTGCTTCTAAAATAATGTTACTGTTACATTTCTAAACGATAAGCGAAATATCAAACCGTGAACAAAACAACAAACAATGCTTGAAAAAAACTTACTTCATACGAACTGTACTTGAATTTTAAAAAATCAAATAGTCTTATAGTTTTGTTCATCAAATTTGGAAACTGAAAAATGTTTAGTTGTTTTACCTAATAATAAAAAAGTTGCATCTTTACGTTTTAGCCACTATCCCACTGTTCTACATAATTAGACGATGACTCTTGGACTTAGCAAGACGATTAATGACATTTGCTGGTTCAATGTCATGGTGGATATGTAGAAGTGCTAGTCCAACCAGTCTTTTTTGCACCATCGTTGCTCTAGTCCAGGACTTCAACCGTCGTAGGGAAGAAAACGACCTCTCGGCACTGGCGTTGCTTGCAGGTAAAGTGCAAAGAACTTGAAGAAGAGTGTGAATTGTTGGGTAAATGTCTTTGTCACATACATTTAGAACCTCAATTGCTGACTTCGGAAAAGGTTTTCCTTTACCACTATCTACAATGTTCCATTTTTGTTGCCTTAAGCCGATCTCTCCATTTTATCTCATTCTTAGTACCTTTTCATCGCCTTACAACGAAGTAGAAAACCTTTTTACGAGGCACTCGGTGGTTTCCATTAACTCCGTGTTTGACAAATTTACAATGGACTCAGGTAATAACAAAGGCAGTTTGAAAGCATCCAAAACATCTTTAGAAAACCTTCTTTTCAAACCTGTACATACACTTTCTAATAATGGAATGTACGAACTTATTCTAAAATAGTCTTCAGGATTTTGTGTGTCATAGTTTTGCCCTTTGGTTTGACGACCGCAAGTTCTTGGCATTTTAACTTCTACGTCAAGTGATTTTGCCATTTCATTGACTTTTGAGAAAATGTCCTTAAAGTGTGTTTCTGCGTCAGAGCGTTTGCTCTCTAAATCAAGAATCAAGTCCCTTACAACTTGACCAGCTTTAGCAAGATCAAGAGATTCTCTTTGTAGCAGAGTACTTAAGGGAAGAGTGCGAGCTAAAATGTCACTTAGACAGAACAGGCCTATTATAAACTCTGAATCACACAAAGCCCCTACCAGTACTGATGCTTTTCTTTCTGAGTTTTTATCTTTCCACTGCCTGATTTCGTCTAATGTTTCGTCTATTGATGGCAAGCTTGAAACGAACTGTAAAACTCCATCGTGTCTCTCAACCCACATGGTTTCACGGAGCCGCTTGAGATTTCTTCCAAGATGGGAATTGAGTGCTGTAACTCTTTTGGGAAAAGCAAATAATGAAGTCACCTCTTTGATCAAACACACAGTTTTCTCAATCGTTGCCACTTTTGCTGATTGGGAAATGCTCAAGTTAAGTTTATGGTTGTAACAAGGGGTCATTATAGCATTACTTGCTGATTTTTTAATTTCTTTTACAGCTCCTATATCTGATAGCATAACTTAGTATCCATCGGTGCCAATGCCAACACAACCTTCAAAGGGAAGTTGCAAAGACTTCAGCTCTCTGAGAACAATCTGGCCTAAACACTCTCCGGTCAATGATAATTCAACCTGGTTCCTGGTATCCTTGCTGGATTTGGGCTTGGAATTGATTAAATCATCAACCTCAGAGTCTTCAGGATCCAAAAAATCTTCACTATTTTTTTTTCGAATTCTTGATATCTTCAAAAGCATCAACAAAAGACGCAAAATCTTCTCTGATTTCAGCTCTTTGTCCAATGTGGACATACCTGATAACCAAAGTCACTTGTTCTTTAGATGAGATATCAGGCGTTTCATCAAACACGATTGAGAACAGTCTGGATTGTAAACATCTTTGGACAATGGTTTCTGTAATCTCTAACCTACAGCATTCAATTAAATCATTTTGAATCGATTTGCTGATATACGTTGCTCTTCTAGAAGCAGTCTGCAAGTGTTTTTCTAGTTCTTTGTTGCCTGCACAAACTCTAAAACGGAGCAAAGCTCTGAAATTGCCATTATTATGCAATGGGCTTTTATCTGTAAGTTTAAGTAAGAATTTTCATTTCTCCTTAAGACATGGCCCAGCCAACTAAATCTGCTCTTGATCACTCCGCTAGTGTCTGGTCTGTTATACAGCTCTCTCAGTTCTCTGTTTCTTTTTATTCGCCATGCGTCTCCTTCTAGGGTAGGGCCAAATATTCTTCTTAACACGATTTTTTCAAAAGTAATGAGTTTCTTTTGCGACTGCTTTGTAAGTGCCCAAACCACGGAGCCATATAATCTTACATTAAAGTACATTCTCCTTACATGTATTTTTATTCTTTTAAGTTAATAATAATCCGTATTATCGGTGAAAACTGCGGTAAAAGCAAGTAGAATTCATAGAACTAAGTAGCCAATACCATAGAGTAATATACTCTGTGCCAATACATGTATGTTTCTAGAGTTGCTTACCTTAAATTTCAAACAGATGGTTTATGTTCTTGCTGTAATTCCGCTAATTCGCCCTTTTCTTCGTGCGATCATAAGGAAAGTAAGGAAAGAACGCGGGCAACGAATATGGTTATTTAGGTTGTCAAACTACCGTTTGATGATGAAATATCTTCCCCCATCTACCTCAATGGACTCGCCTCTTCCGAACAAAAAAAATAGCTAAACCCCCTATGGACGGAATTATGAAACATCAGCAAAAAAATTGCTGCTATATTAATTTTTTTAAAGTGCAATTTAAGCATTAAAAATTACAATGTATTTGATAGTAACATTTATTTCGAAATGTGATGTATTTTTATTGTATATATTTAATTTAAAATATATCTTTACATAATGATATTTACACAAGGTTTACTTCAACATTACCTTCATAATGCACCTTTTTTAAAACTTTCCCAATTATTTCTTCATATGACAGCTGAAACTATTTATTTCAGAGCTCCAGCAGGCACGCCGTCGTCAGTGAATAGCGTCACACATTCATCTATTCAAATTGTTTGACCATCCGTCGAAAAAGAAGAAACTTTCCACGCACTTAATCCGAAGCGTTACAGTTATGTCTAGCGCAGCAACTAAATGGAAAAGCCTCTTAGATAGCAGACATTTCAATGATTTTGAAACGTAACAAATTTGATTCGCTCGTCCATTGAGGGTTAGGAAGTAGTGCGTGCATGTTGAATTTCTCCTTCCCAAATCCCCACCGCGTCCGAGACGGACTATTCTGTAGCCTCGCTGATGCGAAAGCCCCGAGCAGATGTACTTTATGTTTTTTTCTAATTGTTTGTCCATCGGTATGTCTGCAGTCTAAATGCTCTGCTTGAATGTCTTTGTCAAGGACTAAGCGAACTTTTCCCGTTCCTTCGCAGAAGCCCACAGAGCTCTCGAGCTGTTGGAGGACTACCATGCGAAGCTGACGAGGCCGCAGGACAAGCAGCTGAGGCTCGCCATCGAGAGGGTCATCCGTATCTTCAAGTCACGGCTCTTCCAGGCGCTTCTCGGTGAGTGAGTCCATAAGTTTTTTTATTTCATTTCATCCGCTGGCGTCGCCAGCGGGCGTGTTTCCCTCACTGCTGCCTTGGGGGCTGCCCTGAGCCGAATGCCTCTCCTAAGGCTGCCGTAAAAACATCGTCGTTTGTGCATTTCGTCCGAAGCCGTCTTCGTTTCATGGCTAATGCTTCCCCTCCGGCAGTCTTTCTCATTACAGTTACGTCGCACGGCTTGTTAGGCGAATAATGGCCCCGTTATATTTTTCTCCCCGTTCAACTAAGATGGGCCGTGTTCATTTCTCCGTAATAAATTTTTAAGCTCCTTCACTTGGGGTGCCTCAAAATTGCTCGGATTATACTCGGAGTGAATGTGGCTAGCATCATCGTAGAAGGCTCCATTTTCGTTGGTTGGGAACTGTCTCGTTATTAAAACCTGGTGTTTTTTTTAAAGGCCGGGAGGCTTCATAAGAAAGACTTAAGGGAAGATCATAAAACTGTTTTAAGAATACAAGATTTTAACTTCTTAAACTCTTGGATACATCGATTTTTATGACAGTGTAACTAAGAATCCAATGCAGTTACGACCCTGTTTTGAACTTAATTTGACGATTATCTCGGAATTAACCGAAAACATCCAGTAAAATGTATTCAGTAAAAAAAGTGGACCTCCGTCATTTTCTTTGGAACTTCCTCCGGTTAAATTATTTTATGACTCCGTTCATTATCGTCCAGAAGTGATGGTTCGGTTTTTTCGTCTTAATCTTTTGAAATAACTGGCCGTGAGTTTAGCGAGTTAATTCCATGCTACGTTAGGGGGCTACAGAGTGTTTGTATTTTTATTAAATACGAACGTTTGATTGTCATAATTGAATGTAACTCAGCATAGTTAAATTTCCGTCGGGCAGTGTTTTAACTGAATGAACTTCCGTAAACATTTGATCTTGCCGAAATATTTTTATTCGATGATTTCGAAGCTGAATGGATGCAGGAGGTAGATGTTATCCTAAACTGTGACGTTGAACTGAACTTAGTTTTTTAGAAATTTTATCATTATTTCCTCATGGGGCTTGGTAATTGTGGATGACTGTTTACTTGTGGTGGAAGAAGCAATTTCGTTTAGTTTGTAGTTTTCTTCGGGCGCGCGTCTGCGTTGGCGCTGCCTGCAGGCGTTTTTGTTGTATATACATGTTGAGGAGGGTTGAGGAAGCGCGGTGGACGGAAAGGATGACAAACGAGGTAGTGATCAGAGTGGCGGGTGAGAAGGTTGAGGAGGTATAGGAGGCGGCTGGAGCGTGTTAAGGGGGCTGTGTACCTCGGCCGAAAATGCCCACTTAGTATGAAAGCCTTTCAGGCTCCACTTGGTGGAAATATACCTTGATAATGACACTAAGTGTTGAAAGCATGGTCGGTTATTCATTTAATTAAACAAGTATGGAAATTACTGTTGAGTTTTATTCCATCATGGATGCCCTCTGAGTTCTGGCTTCTACCGCAGCCTAGGAAAGATCTTCGCCTTCCCCTCCATTACCCGCCACGGACAATAGCGCCACTCATGGCACAGTGTGAAATGCGTTGCAAGGGTTTACGAGATTGTTCACTGTGACTTTATTACACGTAATTTCAACATTTGATGATAATCCATTGAGTTGAAGGATTCCCACTCACAATAAGTGCTAAGATTTTTTAGAAATATACGTCGTACGCGTCAAAGCGATCGACTTACTTTCGACAAATTCACGTGCCTTCCGCGGTCGAAATATTTATGTACACAGCAAAAAGTGACAACATTTATTGTAGATTTTAAACCTTATTTTTGATCCTTGTGCTCACATATTTGCTTTAAGTTACAGAACAGAGACGTAAAATAAAATCACGTATGTGTCTGCAGAAGCGTTTTCGGCTGTGGGATACAGCCCCCTTAGGAGAAGTGATGGGATGCTGTGGGTCGTTATAGAAGGGAAAGTTTTGGCTGAGCGGGGTAGGAGACGAAAGGGAACAGGCCTAAGGGTGGAAAAAAGGACGCCTACCTGAAGAATTTAGTCGAGATTGTAGAGCGAGGTCTGCTCCCATTTTATGCCATGGAGAATCTTACTCGTTTACGTCTAAGCCTGCCTTAATTAGTTAACAAACTCTAATAATTATAATGAACCATTTACAATATAGGTAGATAAATATTTGACCCTAACTAGATTTTAAACATAACGGAACTGTTTAATCACTCTAGCCAAAATAAATACTGAGCCAATGTAAATGATTATGTGGGACTTGCTGCGGAAGTCAAAGATGTATGAAAAAATGATTCATCTACATCTACGAAATACCGTGCAAGCCACCTCTAGGGTGTGTGGCATGGTGGGAATCTACACCAGGCATGCTGCACTCATCCTAGTTTAAATCAGAACCGCGCACGTTCCCCGGGATGCCGGGCGGAGGCTAAAAGCAGTAAGGACAACATTGCGCAGTCAGACCAGGAATTAGGAGGGTGATACGTAGAAGAACATGCTACCATGCAGTACACTACTCAAGATACAACTTCTGGCTAGTATTATTAATGCGGCAGGAAAATAGCTCTACAAGGCACTAAATCATCCAAGAATATATCATGCCGGAGAATTCATGCGAGTTTAGTAGCTAATAATCATATTAAGATGCTTAGCAGAACTGAAAAAACCTATTTTACCTAGTCAAAGCATCCTACAACTGATCTATCGCAACTATTATGGTTCTTTATTGTACATGGAAAAAAATGACATTTTAAATCTATCGGTTCTGCAGTCTATTTCCTTAATCTTATGCCTTTGATTCAGTCGCTACATGTCCTATAGTCTTGTCAGCTTAAGAAATAATTCCATCTACCTGAACAGTGCTGTGGAAAGAGTTACTCTGGAACTGAGCTTGCTTTTAATACGGAAATCGTTCATCTTGGATACGTCATATTGTACCTAGGTTCCCCTGAATAGAATATTATGAGCAGCATAGACGGACTTGACATTGTTCGTTCACTAACTGAGTAACAACCTTGTCTTAGATATGAGGAAGAAAGAGATAAATAATAATAATACTGTCTCCAAATTTCAAAGTTACTGTTGTTTATTCGGGTGGGGGGCTCCTGAGAATAGGAGCCTGCGGCCACCGTTCTTAGTTCTTCGTGTAAACCTTGATCATGTATTTTGCTTCACCCTTTCATATTTGCGGTACTCTTGTACATCTGTCTGGGTAATCAGCGGAATTGACCGAGGGTTGAAAAGATGAAAAGTCTCCTCCGTGTGTGCTTTACCCATCGCTGTGGACGCTCGGTCCTTTGTCAACGAGTCATGTGGACAGCGCCCCTTTACGGAAATGCCCCTGGGCGTTCGCAGCCACAAGGATGTGAAGCGGGATAAGAGCCTCAAGCCCGCGGTTTGCGAAGGCTACATCTTGTGACCCTACACAGGAATGATTAAACTGGCGGCGTGTAATGGGTTGTCTGGCGAAGGAGCACTTTTCTACTTCTCCATAGATTTCATATACTTTTCGAATTTAGCGGGTTAGTGGAGAGCAGTCCTTTTTTTGCCGCGAGGTTCGTCAGAAATAGCGGGTCGAGGTGGTCGCGTCGACAAGGCGTATGACATGTCGTGTTGAGCGTGAATTTTGTGTTTCTCCTGGGGTTAATCTGCGATTAACTTTAGAATTTGATTGGACATCTGTAGCCTCTAAAATTGGACTGTAGCCTCTAAAACTCTTACTGAATGTAGTTAGCTTTAAACATACCTGTCGGTTGAGTAAGAGAGTTGAAGAGCCGCAAGTTTGCGGTTTACGAAGGCTACGCCTTGTGACCCTACGGAGGAATAATTAAACCGGCGGAGGGTAATGTAATGGGTTGTCTGGTGAAGGAACACTTTTCTACTTCTTCATAGCTTTCATATACTTTTCGCATACGCATATGATTTTCGCAGGTTGCGTGAGTTGAGTCGGATATGTAAAAATTTCCATATATTAGTTAAACAATGGTTTATGTCTTGCAACAATATCGAAATTGTGAGTCGTTGATATTAATTGTTTATTTTCCTACCAAAGATAAAGTTGTGTGTGTGTAAAGAGAAGAACTTTGTATTTCTGTTAAAAAAATTGTTTTTCTCATATACGCTCATGTATCTTTTCGTATTTTATATATCATATTTTTTATGTTTTCCTCAGCAATACATGTTAAATCAAACTGACGGAACCCGAAAAACAGGCCTATAGCCTAGTAGGCCATCTAACTTCCGAATGTGTTAGTGAATGTATCAGTCTATTTGTTTCTAGAAGAATTAATTATTATCATTATTAGTTATAGATCCAAATTTCAATAGTGCTATGGAGTTTTAATCCAGATTTTCAAATCTGCAGAAAAGTACAAAGAGTTTTATTATAGCAATGGAAATGCATTAGTTATACCTAATCCTCATTACAAACCATAACCAATCCTTCAGTGATATCACGTGAGGCGAAAGTCTGGATAAGGGGTTCTTCTACGATACCTACTCTTTTGTAGCTGTTACATTGCATAATCCAGGTGTAGAGATGCATTGAGGACGTTCCTTCTCGTCGAGTCAAAACAAATTGCACTATAAATATCCTCCTGAGTTTTCCAGAGGGGCCAAATTCCGAGCGTTTTTCAGGTTTTACATGGTAGCGGGCGCTCTGCAGGTTCTCGTATTTAATGTGACTGGGGGCTTCGCTTACCCTTCTCCGTCTCGCCGCCCTAAAATACTTTCTTCCGCAATGCCCCCCCCCCTCCCTGCATCTCCCCCCGGTGGCCAGGGGTATCCATCCCTCCCTTCTGACACCCCAACCTTTCAGAAGAGCCCTTCGAGCCCTTTAAAAGAAAAAAAGCACCCTCTTGCCGCGTGGCTCGCGTCTGGGGCGTTTTATTAACAGGTGATTAAAAGCTACATTCTCGTTTCCGTTTTGAGGGGGGGAGAGGTGAGTGGGAGAGCCAGCCGAGAGGCACACGCCCGGGTATAAAAAAAAAGGACTACTCTCACACTCCCTGCCCCTCCATCATTTGAAGGGAAGGGGAAGAGACCACACACTTCATTCCGTTCGCTCCTCCTCCTCCTCTCTCGCTAAACTCCCTGAGCCCCTCCCGGTTTACGTGTCAGAGCGAGAGGTTTCGCGCGAAGACCGGTCGGGGGCGAAGGGAGAGACCAGACCGGAACTGATTGCTTTCGGGTTACATGAGCCGCGACATGTTTCAATTACGCGACCGGTGCTATGGTGAAAAGCACCGTCCCGTTGAGAAAAAAATTATCGGTTGGCAGACTGAAAGGAAACCCGATTTTGGGGGGGGGGGAGCATCATCTTGGAAGTTAAGGGGAATTCTTTTCCGGGCGAAATTTAATTTCGATTTCGTCTGTTACCAGTCCACTTCTTCAGCATTCACTCGCTCTTCTTTTTGTTAGTGCGACCACACGCTCAGATTTCGTACAGTGAAAAATTGTAGGTAGGTACGATTGGAAGTTATGGGTGCTCAGATGGCAGGTGGTCATTTCGCACCACTTACACACCTTGACTGGTCAGATGTTTTTATTTACATATGCTCGAATGAAATACAAGTACTTGGTTACGATTCAACACTTTATTTAAAGCAACGCGACCTAGGTTTCGGCATATCTGCTTGTACGTTACTGCTTGTACCTGATGATGGCCAAGTACTTGTTTTTCATTCATAATGAAGGAGTTCCACTGAGTAACGCCAGAGACAGTGACTTATATTACATATACTTGCTGGTAAACACGCATGCGATTACCATTATTTTAAATGAGAGCGGAAAAGTATTAGTAGGTATAGTTTTTTTATCCAAATTAATGAATACAGGTCTGTCTGTTGAAGATGCATTAGGAATCGACCAAGGCGATCAGGGTTGTCGCCTAGGCAGAGAAAAATTGTTGTGCAAAAATCAGTATTTAGGAGAAATGGTATTTTGATGATTGCTGTGGATGAAAGAGAGCACGAGAAAGTGTGGAAGATGAAAGTGGATGATAGATATGTTCGACGGAAATTACTGTGGAAGTATGTTGAGAGTAATATTTAAACTTTTACCCACGGATCAGCTGAGTAGGACTGTTTCATTAAGCACCGTCCTAATCGGTCGAATGCCATGAATAACAATGATTCTGCGAGTACACATTCAGAAAACAATATTTGATATTTGAGGTTTCAGTATTATCGAGGAAAATTGCATACCATGTAAGAACAGTCGGTAATGCTAATAATGGAAAACTTGCAAAAAATCATATTTCAATATGAAAATAACAGATAATTGCCATAATATTATTTTTATGGGAAGATTCTAATAAAAATTAGTATAATGACGGGATGTTATCGATAAGTTGCATCTGACTAGTAACTCAGGAAACCAGGCGACTGGTGACGGTAATTGAAGTTAGAGCTATTCAAATGGGTAGTCGGAAATGAGAAAATTTCTTTAAGCTTTAATCGAAAGTATGAAACAGTTTCATAATTGTTGACAACCTCTCTTTTAAAGAATGAGGAGCACGGGAGCGAATTTTCAAAACTGTTGTACAATCAGTGTCAACTGTCAGAAGTCAGATCCTTTGTTCATCATGGACCGACTTCCGGAGCGAAATCTCACTTTCTCATTGAAACAGTTTTCACTTCCCTGCCTCAAATGTAAATATTCATTTGAAATAATGCCTTTAAAAAAATATACGAATTCAATACCATTTAAATCATTTTAGGTGCATTGTCCATGTTTGATCTCCCACGGTCAATAGATCCAGGAGCTGTGGATCCTGAATCCTGGTCAAAGGAGGACTCAAGACTTGTTGAACCTGAGGAATATCGCGTTGTCAACTCACCGCCTCGACGAATCCTAATTTTGTAATTCACCGTCGAGGAATTTTAGAGACTATGACGTCCAACTGTCATAATAGTCGAAGGTGGATAATTTTGTAATACAAACCCTAATGACCCTAGTACTTCCCTGAATGTAAAAACATTAAGTTCTCAAAATTTCGTGCGAATGAATGGCGCTCTTGGTTGCTAGAAATCGTGTTATACGTTACTACAGTCAAAAATGAATACTATAGACGCAGCTTATTGCACTTATTTTGCAACTTTTTGTAATGATGAGGAGTTTATATTGTCAAATGAAAGAGAAGAGAATACCTCATGGGATTATTCATTCAAAATTATTATTTTCTTACGAGAGCAAAGCTCGCATAAAATGAAAAAGTAAACCGGATAAAATATATTTACAAGAACTCCTTCGTTTCGACCACAATCTCAACGATAATGGAATTTTAGTAATTACCATTGTTAGGTATTTATTTTTATTTAGGTATTTGGGTTAAATACTTAAATAGATAAATGTTGACATTTAATTAGATATTTTAAATTTGCAATATAATTCCTAGTTAAGTTAACTAAAAACATCGCAATTTGGCCAACGACTTCTTAAAACTATAAATTACGTAGTATTTTGTTTTAATTATGAATAATAACTGTCAAAAATTCTACGACGTAAAGTCTATAGCGTTAATATTTACAATCAGCGAACTTAATTGAATGGGTTATTTTCATGAAAATGTGTTCTTTTTTAACTTTTTAAGTCATAGGTTTTCTGCATGATTAACGGTAGGCCCAACCCTTTTTCCCGTGTATACCAACAAGGGGAGGTTTTCTTTCGCATAATGTGAGAGTACCTATTTACGCGTGGTTAAAAACTTGCGTGTAAAAGTATCATGCCGTCAGTGAAAGTATTCATTGGGCTTGGTAATTAGTTTTTCACATGCTCTACATACTCAGTGAACCACAAATTTTTCTGATTCTATCTTTCCTCAGGCCAACATAAGAGGCTTTTGAGGGGAAAAATTGAAATTGAATTTTTGTTTTCCTGGCGACTATTGTTACCTCGTGCTCTTTTCTGGAAAGGGTTCTTATTCGACCTTTCTACTCTATTTTTACGTAATGCTGTTTTTGCGATGCAAATTTCGATGGCAGTTCGGTGATACAAATGCACATCGGGAAAGCTAAAACTTCTTTATTGACATATTGATTGGCGTGACACGACTGTTAGGTCTATTTCCGTGGAACGGACGATTATACTGCATAATTTTGCTTGCATAATGATTACGGAATAAATGAAGGCACTGATGGATTTAAATATTTGATGTTAGTAAAATACTTAGATCGATATGGACAAATTGCGATGTGCACACCAATGTCTCTTAGTCGTGCTGGTATTTGTAATTTCAGCCCTCTAACTTATGCATTGTCTTTCTCGCAGCTGTTGTTTTTTTCATAAATTTATGGCATCGAAAGTTTTTTTTTTACATTGCTGCTATTGCTGTCATATCAAATTGACTCATGCTCTGACCCTCAAATATTTATGACCACACGTCAGTGCATTTTATTGTAAACTGAATTATTATTCATGAATTTGGAGCTGATGTACCTCTCAATGAAATTTGATTACGAGTCGGCTCATCCTGTTGTGAATTAAAATCGCCGAAAAAATTCATTGTGCTCACTTCCTTGCTTACTCCGTGCATTTCCTTCAGTTTCAGTTGCGTAGGCATTCTTGTAATAAAAGCAAAAACGACGGAATTTTTCATTCGTTTTGACATGCAATCGCGATCCCAGCCAACTCCAGGTTTGTGAGTCGAAGTTCTTAACGCAGAGTCCTTGCATCCATTGGGAACCTGGGCCTAAAAAAGTTACGAGAAGGGGTGGTGGATGTTCCGAGAGAGAGAGAGAGAGCCCCATGAAAAGGGATGTTTGACGTTAACATATATCCCGTGGGATGGAAATATAAAAAAAGGAAGGGGTGAGTGGTGGTGCAAGAAGAAGATTAATCCATTGAGGGGCACCGAAAGAGTTGGGGTCGCCAACCCCTTATGCGCTCGTGTGTTCTTTGGGTTGAGCGCGGAATCATTCTTTATGTGGGCTGAGGGTTAGGGGGTTCCCCCCCACGCGTCCCGACGCCCACCCCTCCCTCCTGTAACCCTTAAAGGGTTCCCCATTCTCCACACCCCCCTCCCCCCCTTTCGCGTGCTTGTTATGGTGTATCCTTGCCCCTCTTGTCTCGTCGCTTGCCCTCCCGGCGAATAACTCGGCGCGCCGCCGTGTTATTCGCCGGGAAGCGTTGTGTGTGTGTGCTTTCCTGGTGGCCCCGCGTCTCATCTCGCATTAATGGATTCGACGGACGGACTTCGCCTCTTTCTCTTTCACGTGAAGCCCTCTCAACTCTCTCGCCCTCTCTCTCTCTCTCGACGGAAAACTCTTCTTCTCACCCTTCTACTGTCTCTTTCTCTCACTGCTCTCCTCTTCGTCGCATTCCTCCCCAACGGCACCCCTCTGTGTACCTTACCGCCGCGTGGTCGTCTGGAGTGGACCGGAGGAAAGAGCCGTGCGATGCGACGATTTTTTTCCACATTCCTTCGACTTTTCTACGTTTCTATCTGGTTGATTTGTTTTTAAGTTTAAAGGTAGTTTGAGCGTGGTAGTTCCGTAGTCGTAATGGAGAACGTATTCGAAATATACGCTTTGATTTCTGCAGCTGTAGGAAGCATGAATCAAATGTTGCATCATTAATGGTGCAATAGTATAGTTTTATATGACTGATATTCTAAGTAGCCAAGCAAAAATATCTGTATGTCTTTGACTTAGCTCATTTCGACATCGCTACGACTTTTTTGTTTCAACCTGGTTGATTTGTTTTGAAGTTTAAAGGTAGTTTGAGCGAGATAGTTCCGTAGTCGTAATGGAGGGCGTATTCGAAGTATTCGCTTTAATTTCTGCAGCTGTTGGAAGTATGAATTAAATATTCCATTTTTTTTAAGTATTCTACCGGTTATGGTAGGTTTTGTTGAAAGTCTGATAATCTTCTCCCGGATCTCTACACTTTCAGGGGCCTATCTCGCTCTAGAATGTCCTTTTTCGCCTCAGCAAACGATCTGCCTTCCTTCATCCCGTCGATGAAAACTATTCTCCTTCTTCCTCTTCCCCGCTTGCCCAACATTCTTCCCTCTATCGCATTCTTGAGCAACCCATCGCCCTCCTCCTGCCACCTACTCTGCCGGTCTTGATTTTCATTCAACTGTTCCCTTTTCCTCGCCCACCATCTCAAGCACTTGCTCGTTAGTCTTCCTCTCCGTCCACCTCAACTTCTTCATCCTTCTCCACTCCCACATCTCAGATGCCTGCAGCCTATTCTCGTTCTCCTTTCTGAGGGTCCACGTTTCTACGCCATACGATGCTACGCTCCATATCAAGCTCTTCACGAGCCTCTTCTTCACATCCTTACCCAATGTCCCCGTCAGCTCCCTTCTGTTACTAAACGCCTCCTTAGCTGGCGCTATTCTCTTCCGTATGTCTTTGATACTATGTCATTTTTCTTTTAGCGTACTATCTAAATAATTAAAATGCTATACATGTCTGGTGCTAAGTAATTAGTTCATATGTGATACTGTTGGAATCATCTTTTATTCCTGCTGAATTAGATGTAAAAAAAAGTTGTATTCCATACATCATTTTCATCTGATGAATTATATACGTTTAGCCCAAGTTTCCAATCCAGTCCATTGCATTGGATTGGATCCAATGAAGTGGACACACTCTGAGAAAGTGGGTTAGTGAAGAATATAATTCGATGTAAAATTGAGGGAAAAGCCCCCAGAGGAAGACCCAGGAATATGTTCATGGACCAAATAAAGAGGAAAGTTCATTGGAAGAGATACCAGGAGGGAAAGGATCTAGCATTAGATAGGGAAGGGCGGAGGGGTGCAGTCAATCTTAGGATTGAACGACCAATGAATGAATGAACCCAAGTTTCGTCGAAATTTGCTTTTTATAGTTTTTTTGTGTAATACAGAGTGAACAAAATTCCACCTTGTTACGCTTGGGACCACTAGTTTTTCTGTGTCCGGAAATTGCGTAATTGCGTTCTGCACTGTTTTTCTTCTTTGATGACTGCTTTCGTTTTCATGATGAAATGTGGGTGATTACTGTTGTCTTAGGCTTAGCCAATTTTTTCGTGTTTTTAGAGAAGATTAATTTCCCAAGGGTCTTTCTCCTGATTTTCGACAATGGTGTCAATGTGAAAATTTTTCTCATGTTGGTTTCTGTATGTCAGTGCCATATGTCTTTTCTTGGAAAGAGCAATGCTCTGAGTAATGATGGACTAGTACTGCAATTTCCTAATGTGATATCACACCAAAATTTCTGGACTATATTATATATTACTGATTCTTAATTGAGTCGTACTTTTATTCGTGTCTCGAGCCGACGTCGAGTAAGCGTCGGAATCCGAGGTGTGTGGGGTTGGGCTGTCCTCAGTTTACCACATCGACCCTAAAATAAATAAAAAAGTTCCTGAGAGATAGGGATGATGTATCGACTTGACCATAATTATCGGGGTTATCATTCGATATCGGTCTTATCGGCAATATCGGACGTCCGCCAGGCCGTTGACCTCATCCTGGAGGAGCGTATGTGGAAGTGGTGAAGGCCATATCAAAGGTACTGGGGAGATTTATTTAAAACTAATGCCATAGTTTTATAGAGAATCATTGTTTTAAAAGTGATACAATATGCTATATTTTTTCCTTTTCAAATGTATTTGTGGTTGTATATCTCATTTTTAAATATTTCTATGCGATTTATGGCTTGGTTTTAGTGATTAGCATTATTTTTACATTTATTGCCTATAAGAGGTGGAGATATAAATTTCTAATTTTCCGTTAATAGTAACTGATCAGAGCAATGCCGTGTGTATGATGTCATCTACCATTTTCCCTTACCGCAATAAAAAATATACTCTAATGGAATTTTACCGCCACATCGTCATTTAATAATTTGGGCCACATCTCTTTGTAAAACAGTTTTCTTTTTCCAACTATGAGCAAGCGCTATACATTTACATGCTCATTATAAAGAGTAAACATTGTACTCTAGTTATTAAACGCAGATGCAAGAACCAATTTCTCACTCATTTATTACATGCCACTGGGTTGAGCTCCCCGAGTTATCCTCGAACCTTGGTCACTTTTTCGATGTAAAAGCTGGAGTTTCGATGTAAAAGCTGGAGTTAGGTAAAACTTGGTTATGTGGAGATATGGGAGGACAATTAACTCAAAATAGGTCCCATATTACGTATGGAAAATGCCTTTAGGAGTTGATCAATTAGAACTTTCTCGACCAATATTATATAGATAATAGTAAGATTCTTGAATATTTGGTTTAATAAATAAGTTTATTTGGTTTGGTTTTGGTTTGGACCAATATGATGTAGATTATAATGAGATTCTTGAATATTTGGTTCGGTTCTTGAATAAATGGTTTATTTTAGTGTAATTGTTGGTTGTTTACGTATTTATTTACTGTTTGGAGCTGTTATTTACTTTGTTATTGTTCAATACTAAGCTCACTGGTAGATAAAATTTCGATTCCTCAACTTTTGTATGTACAAATATTTGTATAATTTCCTGGCTGTATGTCTCTTAGTT
The DNA here is from genome assembly GCA_963169105.1 of Ceriagrion tenellum. Taxonomy (NCBI): domain Eukaryota; kingdom Metazoa; phylum Arthropoda; class Insecta; order Odonata; family Coenagrionidae; genus Ceriagrion; species Ceriagrion tenellum. Next base: position 59,506,653 of record OY720639.1, on the reverse strand, counting down.
TTGTGTTGCAGAGCCCGGAGGAATCGAAATGTATTTGGCGAAGCTTTGGCTGTGAGTAAAATATATTAATGGCCAAATATTCAAGAATATTATTATTATTTAGGAGTTGAGTTTGTGGCGAAGACTTTCGTAATGAATAATAGAAATAACTAGGTACTTATAAAAGCCATGTGCGTATTTATTTAACCTCGGCCAAAACTATTCGACGAGAACACCCGGCGGCTAAACAAATGATTGTGTGAAATTCACAGTGGAAAAATCATTCCCCTGGACTGGGAATCCCGGTTCCCTGGGATCTGGGTTTGATTCCCAGTCCAGGCGAATGCTTTTTCCACTGTGAAATTCACACAATTGTGTGATCACTAGCGGGTGACTCCGTTGAAGTAACTGCGCGGCTGGTTCTGCGGTTCTTCGAAAATAAACAAATGATGATCTTTCCTCATGATCTTCAAGGAAATGTATTATCAGATCGAGTTCTTGTGGAACCTAGTGACTGACATAGCTGCAAGACACTTTAGCGGAAGTGAACATTCAATCTCCCGTGGTAGAGTGACCTTATTGAAAGACTGTGGATTTATACTTTATAGCGAAAAATAAACTGGATAGTTACACTCAACAGTGCGAAATAAGTGATATAACCTTTATATTTAGAGAGGCACAAAATGAATCAATTCGATTAAATTTTCAGTGTTTGCACCATTTAATTTAACATAGTTTGTTCCCTGCCAAAAATTCCTTAGAAGCTGTTCTGTAGAACGGAAGGAATTCTACAGAAATTTACTTTTTTCTTCAGAACTAGATCCCTTTCTAAGGATCTGTACGGAACATGAGAGCCTGACTCTACAGAACATGTATAACTCCTCACAAATTGTCCTGTAAAACTTAAGCAACTCTACGGAAATATGTGAGGTTTCCTTGAGCTTGTAAGGAGTTCTCCAGAGCGTCAAAGGGCTTCTGTAGAAAGTCCTAAGGAATTCCGCGGAACGTACTGAGGTATTGTGCAGAATATCCTAAGGTATACTGTAGGACGTGGTGGGGAATTCCGTAAAATGGCGTTTCAATACTTTAAGGAATATCTACAGAAATTTGTAAGAAATTCTGCAGAAGTATTCATAAGGAAACTATAGGTACAGAATTTTTTTGCAGGGTTGTAGTTAGATGGAAAGCAGGAAGGCTCGTGAGAGCGATTCCCACCGTAATTGGGTGTCAGTAAAGGAAACGAGGTTCTAACGAAAGTAAAGGAGAGGGGAAGATGGGGATTTTACCACAAGCCTCTTTTCTCCAGTCCTCGTCTCTCGTCAGTGCGACCCGCCGTTGGCTGTTAACCTCTGGAGGCGCCGCCTTCCTACACATGCCTTGCCAGCGTACCATCCCTTGCCATAAAAGGGGCCGAATTAGGGTTTTATTATTGTCGGAGGCCCCCAGGATCGTTTACGTTTAAGTACGCCCTGCTCCACGTGTAAGTCGAAGCTCGTTATGTAAGCGCTGCGCGTTAATCTTTGCGGAGAATAAAATAACTAATTAAGCTCGAAGACGTAGTGGTTGGTTTTTCGGGGGAATGAAATGCGAGATTACTTATAATGCCGCACGGTGTTAATTTATGTGAGGCCTTCGCAATTTATCGTTGAGTTTAAATGGAGAGGTTCATGTAACCGAGTAGGTATTAACGAAAAAATGTTATTTCCTCCTGCTTGGTCGATATAATTATCTACTGGCGCGCCTTCGTCGCTCTGGTTCGATTTATTTGATGTGAAATCTCCCTGAATTAGGGAATCTACAGGGGATCCCGTGAGCTGCCGTATAAGCGTGATGCAGGACTGCAGCTCGAAAAGGGGGAGTTGGGGTAAGGGTGGGATAGAGGACAGAAACTTGCCTCACTTGAAATTTTCGAGTAATCTAAGCTTTGCGTAGTCTCCGAGTCTCTACTGGTTCTCGATCTAGTCCGTTCATCAGCTGTGTGGCAATTCTTTAGCTCGCGGCATTTTTTTTACTACGCTCGAGGTTTTCTTTGTTTTCTATTTACATCTCGAATCAAAACTTTCTGTGCGTATCCCAGATGCTTTCGGCGTATTCGAGATGTAGTAGTAGCGTCTCTTTCTCACTTTTTCATCGGAGAACCTTCCTTGTGTTAGCTTGGTGAATCCTATTACCTTCATTGCAGAGTCGCAAAACTTGTCTTGTGCGTTTCCTTCTCGCCAAGTCTAGATTCAAGATGTTTTCTTGGTATTTAACACTTTCTCACTCGTATATATTTACTTTACCCTCATTATAGATACAGGGTTAGTATGGGATAGCAAGGATTTTTGCTTGAGGGAGGTGGGAGAAGGCAGCTGCCCCCCTGCTTCCTCCTGGCTACGCCCATAAGCGTGTGGTATCTTTGGTAGGAAGTGTACCGCAGTACATTTACTGCGCACTCAAGACACGACGAGTTAACGCTGTCGAGGTCCGATGAGAGAGCATCTAATTCAGTCCCATGAGAGAGCGTTTGTGGCAATATCTCGGTAGATGATGGCAATGTCCGCAAATTTTCGAATATTGCTTCTAAGTTGATATCATCTATTTAAGGTAGTTCTAGCGAAAAATCATTTTACCAAGAAACCAATGAATTTGGTCTCATTCTAAAGAAAAATTTGTCTCCCTTCTTATTGACACCAAACATTCAACCCCTCACCGAATTACTTTCCGAGATAAGTACCGGCCCTTTTATATGGGAAATGGTACGTGTATGAACTCCAGAGAGACCTTATTTAGGAAATGAGGAATTTCCAACTCCTAGTTCTCGTCAAAAAATCAACAGTGTGTAGTTTTTATGTTTTATCAACTATTTTTGAAAATTAATCATATTGTCACCGCAGTAAATTCTTCGGAATCATAATAGACCTTCCGTTTTGATGGAGTTTCAAACGTATCGCGTGAAAAAAATTAGTCAAGTTAAAGACTTATATAGATATTTTCATTTGATTACGTACAATTTCTGTCATGTAAAACTATAATATTACACCATTAATGACGCGATGTTTAATTCGTGTGTCTCACAGCTGGTGAAATTAAAACGTATAATTCGAATATGGTCTCTATTATGATTAGGGAACTATCTCGCTCGCACTACCTTAAATGAAGAAAAGGAAGAGACCGATCACTCTTCCATGCAGGACGCTGGAAGTAAATCTAATCTTGTTGGAATACACCAGGGTTGAAATTCGCTGTGAAAAAATCATTTGACTTGACCGGGATCCGAACCTGGATCTCCCAATTGCCGGTCAGGTGTGTTAGCCAGTTACACCACCAAGCCATCTTCCTTCTTCGAGGGGGGTTTATGCGAACTCGATGTTCAGGCCTCAAGTCCACATTGTAGCGTCGTCTCATGTGCTACAATGTAGACTTGAGGCCTGAACATCTAGTTTGCATAAACCCCCTCGAAATTTGCCTTGCAGGAAGATGGCTTGGTGGTGTAAAATTGGGAGATCCGGGTCCGAATCCCGGTCAAGATAATGATTTTTTCATAGCGAATTTCAACCCTGGTGTATATGCACCCGTGCGAGTGACTTCGTACCACATCATTTGTTAAATACAATGTTTGGTAACTTGTTGGAATAGCAAATTGTCCATAGTATCTTTTATTGCAGTCATTAAAAGTAATCGCGTGTCCTACACACTATTTTCGTTTCCCTCCTTATTTCAGTTTGAATATTAGCTTTTCGTGAGGAACCTTGTCAACTGCTTTCTTGCAAACGTTTTATGGTGGTTTGGTCTTAGTTGGTTCACCCTGCTGTTTGTTTCGGGGATTTACACGTATAATATCGAATCTGTGAGACGTCGAGTGCTTGACCCCGCGAGGGGTCGTTATTATGGAAATGTTTCCCATTTCTCCGTTTAGGTGACTACTCAGATCATCCTAGTATCATGTATTCGGCAGACACAAGTATGGGCACTGCTGTAATATACCGCCCAGTCTGTTGAATTCGGCCTCCTGGCGTGAATTAGCAAAGTTTATATGTATTTACTTCGTTATTATTTGACGAGTTTGTATTTCAAAATTAAGCTGAACCGTTTAATTGATGATATCATGACAAAGAAACCACGATTCATGTCTTTAGAGAGCGTGACGCACTTAAAAAAACTGGGCTAAAAGTGCAGTGAATTGATTTCATACGTGGCATGATAAATTATCGAGTCTCTCGTCTCATTTGAATTGCTTATTATGCGGAGTAATTTAAGGGCTTATTCCCCATCGGTAGCTTTTACTGTGCTAATGAGTAACGTGAAGAATGTCAGGGATCAGCTATCCGTGCGCACTAAAAAAGTGTGAAAGTTTGTTCGTGGTAAACTTTACCCCCGATTAATTATCTGGTGTTCTTCTTCAAGAGATAATTTTACCTAAGTAACACGAATATAGCACTTTGTTACTCATATTGGTAGATAATAATGCTAACTTTAAGTAAGCCTACAAAATTATTGCCTTCAAATTGTACGCAAAGAAACCCGCTCATAACCCTGACATTGACACTCACCGTTCATAATTATAAGTAACCAAATTATATAATCGTAAACAAAACTTATAACTCACCGTTCATAATTATAAATAACCAAATTATATAATCGTAAACAAAACTTATCTTGTCGCAATTAGGAAATTTGTGTAGTTCTTTGGTCGTCGTCTGGGGAAACCCTTATTTTAACTATCCTATAACTAGTAATCGTATTTTGCACTAATATTGTATCGTTGACAGAGCTCTATCGGACTGCATGAAGCTTTCTTGATGCTTCGCTTTGAAAACGTTCGTGTGTACCTAAGTTTAATTTCCGTTGCGAATAGTATTGCCTAAAAATGGTGTCACCTTTTTTTGTTTATTATATTCTAATAAATGGTGTCGGTATCGATGCTCAAAAAGTAACACTTTGCACGAAGTAATTAGAAACATTAACGTAATTCTCTTTTGAAGCAAACTATTTCGGTGGCTTTACGTAACAAATTCGGTGTTTACGAGGAATTTGGTTCTTGCCCACACTCCAGAGCATTATACGACGATGCAGCGGTTTAGTGGTTGTATACGCAATGAAAATATTTTTGCACGTTTGCAGAATTATTTGACGAGATCACTCAGAACTATTTTTCATCACAGCATTGTTGGAATAGCAAACTGGAGTATTTTATCGAAAAATTTGGCGTGCGTATTTGAATTTCAGGCTTGCGTATTTGAATTTCAACTAACTTAATTCGCACAAACAAAGCCTAATTGCCCTGTCGTGCCTAGCGGTTACGCTTTGGTAGAAAGCTACAATTCACTTTAGCGGTTGCATATTTGCACTATTTTTTTTAAAGCTATTAGAATAAATATTTGGCTTCTAATGAGCAGCCTATTATGTTTGCTGCACATTATAACTCGTATGCTGTATTAATGCAGTCAAAATAGCCCACGTAAAATAAAGGTAAAAATTTTGACCGCGGGTAAAATTAGTTCAAATATCCAGACTGATACTTTGGAGTAAATACATTTAGGCGCACAATATGCTGTATTTGGAAAGTGAATCCGCGAAAGCTCAAATGGATATTGTCAATCGTGGCTCATATTTCCTCTTCAGCATGCCTTCATAGTCCGTTGTGACTCATCTGGTTAGATCATAGATTGCTCGTGTTATTCTACATTTCGTCCATAATTTGTTGTTTATTTTTGTTTAATTTTGGATTTGCTTGGCTGGTAGGAGCGACACTTCTACCGCGTAATAATTGCCTTTGCTACTTTTTTGGGTCGAAGTGAGTTCAGTTTTTATCTCTTTCGGTGTTTTTTTTGCCGAAGGAATTTTCGATAGTTCATGCGTACCTGAGTTATTTTTTAATTCCTCGTAACCTATGTGGTCAGAATGCGTTGCATTGCTATTTTTGGCTCATTTTTTAATCAGGGAGTGATATAAAATGGACTCGGAAGTCAGATATCGATTTTCATATAATGTTTACAGCGCTGTTGGCGGGAGAGGGTGAAACGGGAGCTCAGGGTATGGGGTTATCGGGAATTCGACTTCGAGGCAAACCAGAGACTGCCAGAGATATTCTTTGCTGGAGGGAGGGAAAGGGGAGGCACGTAATGGGGAGTTGTTGATTAAATATTTCTTCGATAATGGCGGCGTTTCCTTTCCCCAAGCGTGCTTTTGTGGTGAACGGTGTCCGGTATTGGAGATGTTTAGCCCTTGATGAACCTGTCCAACCTGCGGGGTTAATGGATCGAAGTAGGTATCTGTGCACCAAAGGAATAATCAAAAAGGTTTTCGCTATTTAGTTGGGTGAGGATTTTCATACATTTGTTGGGATTCTACTGCCAACCCACTCCGTCCTCGCTCGTAAGCAAACATGCCAATGCCAGTGTTGACTCCTACTCAATTTTCGTATAGGCAGCTAATATATGTAATGAGTTTTATTTAAAAATGTATTTTTCGGGTTTGTTTTAGTTCATGACCCATATTCGTACCTAATGCTGTATTAGCTTGCTTGGAGCGGGAATTTTAAAAGTTTTGGCCAGACTCTTTTAAAAGCACACAGTAGCCAATGTTGTTGCAACCAATCTGTCTCTACACTAACTTGTCAAATGTTTTCTGTCGAATTATAATTCTCCGCAGTTTCTTGCAGAAGAAAGTTGAGGATTTTCGTACATTTGTTGGGATGCCGCTGTCAACCCACTCAGTCCTCGTTAGTAAGCAAACTTGCCGGGCAAATGTTGATTCCTACTCAATTTTCATGTGGGCAGTTAGTACATATATGTATTGAGTTTTATTTCAAAAAGTATATTTTTTGGGTCGTTTTTTGTATAAACGTCGTCTTATTAGTTTTGCTTGGATTTCCTTCAGTTGACATGACCGAAAGGCAGACATTTGTGATTTAGTTATACTCTGCCTGGAGGCTGGTCTTTGATCGGATTGTAATATTTCTACAGAATAATTCTTGAAGGAATCTCACGTGCTGAGCGACACGGTTTTCCCGTCGTCGTTGAAAATTAACAAACGCATTCACAAAACCTCTTCCTCGATACAATCAAAATAGCGTGTTTCATATTAATTATCCAAATTTATAGACCAGTATATATCCCATGTCATAATATCATTCTCTGACGACCGATCTTGTATCGGATTGTAATCGTTCTTAAAGCAAATTCATGGAGAAATCACACGTACCTGGCGAATCAACTTTTGGTTCGCCCTCGAAAATCTTAGCCTTAGTTTTTAAGGTGGGTTTGTAGCGGCAGTTTTTTGCGCAAGGTACCTACAAGGCCTTTTGACCTGAATGCTCATGCCCATGTGAGAAGCTGTGCAAGTCCACTCGCGGTAATTTTAAAAGTTTTGGCAAGACTTTTAGAAGCACACTGTTGCCAATGTGAACAGCAACCGTCTCTATGTAGAGACAAACATCGTTAAAAAAACACATCACAAGTTTGTTTCCACTAACTTGTGAAATGTTTTTTTGTCGGATTAAAATTCCCCGCAGGCTCTTGCAAATGAAAGGTGACGAAATAACTTGCCAGTGTAAACCTAACCTTGGACGTGTAAGTCAAACTTGAGCGGTAGAAAAATGTAATGTTAATCTTCTCGCCCAATTTATTCATACTCTTATTATCTTAAGTGTATTTTATCATAACGTTAATTATTAGAGTAAGAAAGCGCCTTCTTTAGGTCCTATACGTATCATGATTTGGCCTTAAACCTCTGCCACTGAACGAATTTTCCCAAAGATCAGTAGAGACGGATCGCTCGTGCCGAAAACTCTTGCATGTGCTACACCGTTAGGACCATTTTTAGGTCATCTTTTTGCAATAAATACGAGATAAATATTCGTTCTTAGAATTATTCTTTGCTCAAGAAAAGAGGAGAAGGATCCGTTATTGCAATAAAAACTGACAGAATATTTTCGTTCTTTCGGAGTGTAATGATGGGGGAAAAATCTCGAGGAACTTAGCGTTTACTCTTTATTTCCAGTAGCATTCCCTTTGTGCAGACGCACCTTTAAGGAGTCAGAACTACGATTGCACCTCTTAGTAGTGAATGTTTAATAATTCACACGAATTATTGTGAATAGTCCTGAAGGCATTACCATATTTCTTGTCTCTTTAGCTTCTTGAGTGATTGATTTGATGAAAAATAGTAATGGTTTATAGTTGTGCTACTTGTTATTGGTCATATTTAACATTCATGCAGATAATTTCAGCTTGTTTTAATCGACCAGTCGTGTCATTGGAAACCGCTACCTCATTATATATATTTTGGAATACGAGTATTCTTATTTGACGTGAAAAAGGCCGTAAAATGTTATCATTAGGCGTCAATAAAGCATATAACATCTGGGAGAATGAATGCACATGTCACACATGGGGATTGAAATTCTGAGGCTATGAATTTCATGGAAATCCAAATTTTGACGTTAAGTAATAATGTTGATTGTATATGAGGACCCCAGAAATCAAGGGGTCTAAGTAACAAAACCATTGTTTTGAGAAAACTTAAGTCAAAGTTGACAATATTTGGTAAAACCCACTAATTAGTTAAGAGGCATTACCCTAGATAGCAACACCTGTCAAGAAAATCATTTGGATCCCTTTACCATCTAAAAGGTTTATATTTTCACATCCCATTCTTGTACTTAACTTATTTTTTCAAAAATGTCACTTAGACCCCTTAACTTCTGGGGTCCACATATATGATATATTGTTAAAGGTTCCTTTTATGAAATGGATCGACGACTCATAAATCTCATACAGTTACGACAAATGTGAAAGTTTTTTTGACATCCGAATCATTACTACCTGCCGCATGAAAATGGAATGAATATTTTCTATTTAGTTTAATACATAATCTTTATCACACTACGGAGTAGTGATGTGCCATTTCGGAGTGAATCCATTGGACCTATGGTTCTATTGGACCGAATCTGTTGTGTTAACATTTTGTTAACAAAGCCACGAATAACTCTTAGCATTAACCTGGAACTTCCTGGGAGTACAAAATTATTTTATTGAAATTACTTAGATTTGAAGCTTAACTATTGACGTTTGCTGACTTTTGGTTCTCTTAAGCATTGCCATTGAGAATCTATCAATGCATCTTCCCACCTTTTAATAATACGTCTTCTTGCGAGAAGTTCGTTCATTTTTAAGGGAGGTGCTGTTGCTAATTTTGTTGTTGCTTTCGACGGTATATTTGCGTGTGGGAATCTCTGGAAAATGAAGTTTCGTTGGGCGCATCGTCGAAAGAAAAATACCATAAAAACTGGCTGAGTTTAGTGTTTTAGTTACATTGGCACCAATTCAATGTTAAGTACTTCCATTAAAAACTCAGCCTTAGTCTCTTTTTTCTTTATTTTTCGTACCTTCTATTTAAATTTCACCACCCGACTTCAATCACTTTTCATAGTGAGGGAAGCTTTTGCCCTCAATCTGAAGCAAATATACTGCGTAAGTGTGAGCTATCAGTAGCGAATACGTCCTGTATAAGTTCTTGGGAGGTCCACGTAATTAACGCGTCTTTCGGCCACGCGATGAGTCTGTTATGGCTTGCCCTCACAATGAAGCCTTTCATGGGTGAAGAGGTCCGATAGGAAGCAAAAAAGTTATCCTTCGGCCTAGTAATGTAAGAGCAAGCAAAAGCTGGCGCTGATTGCGTCCCTTTGAAAATGGGCCCGTTTCTGCTCTTTTTTTCCCATTGTGGATCTCCTCGCGCTTCAGAATTGTTAGTGAATTCTCGGCGTGCCTGCGTTATTTTGGCTGGTATTCATCGCAGTGAATGTCAAAAAAATTCTCTCTCTGGATTCCGATATGAGCGTATGAGTTTTGTAAATGTGATACTCCCCTCATCGATAAGGGAGGATAGTGTACTGCAATTTTCCTCCTCGATGGAGTTGAAATGGCGTGCGAAAGCATTAAATGATGGCTCCGGTGGAATGGTGAAGTGATTGACGCCGCACTTGGCAGTGAATCGGAAGGATTATGTGTCACTTGATACTAATCGTGAAAATAAAGTCCACGTCCGATAATAATTGAAGAATGATTGCCCGATCATTGATGAATTATTGATGTCATGTTGGAGGATGTGTCATATTACATCGAATATGTCGTTCACTCGGTATTTGTGAAGCTTAATGGAAAAGCTCGGATCGTGACACATTTTCGGCGTTAATAAATCCTCACTCTATGATACAATTCTACAAATAGACGATAACTATTATTGACTTTGGAAAACCAGCTAAAAATATGTATCCCCAGAGAATAACGTACTCCATATCAAATATCTATTCAATAAAATATTATATTTAAGATTAATCCCTTAAGATTGCTTGTTCATGCCTTTAATACAACATACATCTAGGATATCTACTTTTCACCTAAAGCATTCGAATTAATTACTTCGATACCGCTGATACTGACGAGAGTGGGAAACAAAAACGATACGAAATTGCAAGAAACAAAATCGCAAAATGGTGAGTTCCGGCTGTAGCTAAAATGTAATTATTCAATTAAAATCTAATGAACGTTTATAAAATCAAGGTTTAACCATGGTTAATTATAATGACTCGATTCAGTAGGGGTGTAAAACCCCCGAAAAACATAGAAACACGTGTGGAAGCAATACATATCCGGATATCCAATACGCAATTCATGGAGTTGAATAATATTTGATAGCAAAAGCACAGAAGTGTCTCTGGTCGGCCTAGGAGAGATACTAAGGGGATTCAAAGAGGCCTCAGCCTCGGGGTAGCTCTCGAGACATGTACGCATGTCTGTGTCATGTGCTCTCACGAGTGAAATCGGCTTCCTAGGCAAATTTGTAATTTAAATGCAGGCTCTGTGGTTCATTACCTACATGTTTAAAAGAAAAAAGTGTATTAAACCGAGATACTAGGGGCTACTTGAAGAAAGGAACGAATCATTAAACTCGTTCTTTTTTGCGAGCGAAAATGAAAGAAACGAGTACAGGAAAGGAGCGAAACTGCCCATCACTACTACGGAGTGTTTCATATGCTTTGGTAATTTCTTCGCCTCTGACCTCCCGTCGTGACTTTTCTCTGTTGTACATGTCTCGTGAGCTACCCTGAGGCTAAGGTCTCTTTGAATCCCCTAAGTATCTCTCCTAGGCCGACCAGAGATACTTTTGTGTCACATCTCTTCAAATTGTAACTCCTTCGCGCCTGTAGTAGGCCCAACCAAACTCTTCCCCTGCCTTGAACGCACTTCAAGAATATTATGTGCCATTGCGGAATGGTTTCGACGGCTGTGGTTTGAGTTGGAGGCATCTGTATTGATGATTAGAGTGTTGGGGTAGGTCGGCTCATCTCACACCCGAAACACGATGTGGCCGTGCCTTACAATTAGTGTACTACTCTCCAGCGGACGTTTTGAGAACTCAGTTGATACTGGTATATAGGTATTTTTCGGTGAGTGTGATTACCGCTGAATTAAGTGAACTCGAAATACTGAGGCGATATCATCAGGCCTGATGCCGCCGCCATTGCGACGAAGCATTTCATCAACAAATAAACCATCGTGAATAAAAAATTTACAATCTCATTTCACTGATCCAGAGTGCTGTATTCATATTTTATTCTTGTATTTTTATTATTTTATCGGCTATAATTATATTTCATCAACCAAGAGTATTTTGTATATTTATTTTTACGTATAATAGTTCGTTTGTTATTTTTTTTCGTTTGTTATGTGAGGGAGGCAGCCGATAACTGGGGTCTATTTGGCTCGATAAGGGTGAATGAGGAGATCGGTGAGGAATTGACTATATTAGGAACAGAGGTGAACATGTCTTCGGAATAAACGTACTCTTGGTGCCAGGGGGTTCACAGTTAAATGTTCCATGCTACGGACCCATTTCCCTCCAATTTCACTCGAGTAAGGGTCGGTATTCCGGTAAAAAATCTCCGACTTTACCGTGATTCGTATCCCTCGGACCCACTGGCACTGATGACTTCAGTTGCCAGTCGCCTCCCAAACAACCAAGCAACATATCGCTACGACCACTTACGTTTAAGATTCTGCTCAAGTAACGTAAATTAAGTAAAAATTCCTCTGTAACCAATGGCCTACTCTTTTTATGTTCAACTTAACTCACGTTACCTCGAAAATCTTATTATTTTATCATTGCACCTCTTAACTCGAAGACAACGTCGACGAACGAAATATCGTGCTAATTTAATTGTTGGTTGTTTACATATTTCTTCTAGTGTTTGGAGTTGTTATTAACGTTGTTATTCTCAATATTTAGCACAGGGGTAGGTAAATTTTCGATACCTCAACTTTTGTACTAATGTTTGTATTAATAATAATTACCTGGCTGTGTGTCTCTTTGTTTTGTGTTGCAAAGCCCTGAGGATGCCAATATATTTAGCGAAAAATTGGCTGTGAGATAAATATATTAATGACCAAATATTCAAGAATCTTATTATTATCTATATTTTATTAGTCGAGAAAATTTTAATTGAAATTTTCGCACCTTCGTAGATGAGCGATCTCGGTTCATGAAGTTTTGTGTTTCTGATGGGAGAATAAACTTATTTCAACAGCATTTTTACGGTGGAATACAGAGATGACTGATACAAGAATTATGTGTCACAATATTTTTCCCTGATCAAAGCATATTGGGGCATGGGCTGTTGATAACTTTTAGCGCAGCATACTATACATATATGTATAGGCGAATATTTAATTTAAATTCTTTTTTCAAGTCACTGACTCGGCGCGCCTATGCCCTGGTAGCGGTAGGGTGAAGTCCTCGAATGCTAAGTGTGGGGTCAGGAGTCAATTCTGGCCTGGGTTGATTTTTCACCTCCTAAGGCACAATTTTATGTACTCGGACATTGTTGTATGTTTATTGCCCAAATGTAAAAGGCCATGTGAGCTTTCGGTAGCGTTAGAAAATGCATAAATATGTTAACATGAAATTTTTTATTTTGCGTCAGGAAGAAAATTTGTTCCTATGTAATCGATTTATAATGAAATATATTTAATTTTCTATAAGGCTACGTGTTAAATTTGCATTGGATTTCAAAAAAAACATCCGCTTAATGAAATTTGTCCACTTACTTCTATAGATATAATTAATGTGATCTCGTACGCAAAGTTCCGCGCAGATGTGTAAGTAGACAAAATTGCTGGTATGATTTAGCAAGGCCTTCCGTTTCCAACGCTTTTCCTCGCGAAGATTTTTGTGACGGCTTCTTGGATTTTTCCACGGCAACACCATTTTTTTGCGTCAGGAAAAAAAATTATTCCCTTTGTAATCGATTTATTACGAAGTATATTTCATTTACTTTAAGACTACGTGTCAAATTAGCATTGGATTGTAAAAAAGCACATCGTCTTAATGCAAGTATTTCACTTATATCTATAGATATTACTAATGTGATCTCGTACGCAAAGTACCACGCGAATCTGTAAGCAGACAAAATCGCTGGTTTGATTTAGCAAGGCCTTCCGTTTCCAACGCTTTTTTTGACGGCGACTCGGATTTTTCCACGGCAACACTTGTTTTTTTTACGGAGGCGTTTCGGCGTGATGGAACCCCGCCCTCCCTTGCCGCCAACCATGTTCCAACAGCTCGGCCTGGTGTGCAGCGCTGTGTTAATAAATGCCAGACGCGCGCCTAAGTCAGACGTTCCCTCGCCCGCGAGATAGAATGGCACGCGTCTGAAGCACTCAACCTCACACCCCTTCCTTCCGTCTCTCTGTCCATTCCTACTCCTCCGCTTCCTCCCTCGTTTCCCCCCTCTTCATAGGCGCCTCTACACCGGCCACCCCTTGCCCTAAACTTCCGTTGCTTCAAGGCCCAACTTCGCTCTGGTTAGGCCATACCTCGAATACGCCGCAAGCATTTGGAACCCTGGTCATAGAAATAAGATGGTCTGGAAAAACCCTGGTCATAGAAAAAAAATTAATAAAATACAAAGGACAGCTGCACGCTTCGTTAAAAACTGCCACGTACGCTGCTGTACTGCCGTACTGCCACGAACATATAGTGTCTCATAGCTTTTAGAGGGATTATGGTGGGAGCCCCTAGAGAATCGGAGGCTACACGCTAGGCTTTACAGGAGATACATTGCCGAATGGATAGATACAAAAACTCGCTCTTCCCGCGCACAATAAGCAACCAAAATAAAACTTGAGCTCCACTAAATACACTCCCTCAATACACGTCACCATTTGACCTCCCTAAACCTTACATCTTTACACGGCTGGTGTCCTAACACCCCCTGCCGCAAGCCTATGCGGCGACTCGCAAGGTAGTATGTAGATGTAGATGAAGGTAATGTGAGCGCGGTGTCGCTTCACATAAAATCCAATGAATTTGGCCGCAATGTGGCGAAAAAGGTCTCATCTTTCCGTTGTCACAAAGAAACATCCACCGCACACAGAACTCCTTTTGCAGATATTTGCCAAAAATAACAGGCCATTTTCTTGGGGTATTGTAAGGGTATACGCTCTTGGGGGACTTCATTTTGAAGAAAAATGGCAAAGTTCTGACGGATAGAACATCAGAAAAATTAACGGTGGGTTCGTATAATACGTTCGTATAACCGTTGAATATATTTGGATTCGTATGCTTTATCAGCAATTTGTAAAAATTAATTAATAACTCACTGTGATGCTTTTCATAAAAAAAGAAAAAATAATAGAAATGTAAAAATAAACTTTGATTGTGAAGGTGTTTTCAGCGAACGGCATTACATGAATGAGTCTAGTTGAAGTTTTTTATGTTTAGTTAATCAATTACTTAGCGTATATTTAGCTAATCGATTTCCGCTACGTGTAACCAATTTTCGGTCATTAATATTACCATGTATATAATCCTCTCTCATCCCTTCCTTTCTCTTTGAATATGCCCAAAAATACGATACTTTACTTGAAGTTCTATTACTCATTTTTGATTGGTCATTTACAAGCATTGAAAAATGACAGTTTTTTGCTTGAATAAGAATTTCTAGGCATAATCTTTGGTTGGCACTGAAAGCAGCGTGATGTGTGTACATGATGCATGTACCCGCGCGAGTACAATGCTGAACCGATATGTGAACAAATGTTATTATTTAGAACAAGGGCTATTCTGTGGCCGCGAGTTTACGAATTTGCGCAATTTTGCGTGCTTTATCGATGCAATTTTAATATTGAATTAGTTTCTGTCTATACTCGCGCGGGTACATGCATCGTTTAAACATGGCATTAGTTGCTAAACGCACTGCGCGGCAAGTTTTACCCATGCCATGATCGTTTATCGCCCCCAAACCCATCCACCCGTTGCATATGCCTACTCAAAGTCATTCGTCAACTCACATCGCACTCATGTGGACAGTCGAGTGAGATCACTTTTATTTCAATCGTGTCATTATTCGCGTAATTTTAGTGTCCGAATAAATCACCTCGCGTACATTACATCGCATTTCCGTCTGGGTATAATTCTGTCGTTTTGATTTTAAAGATATGTCTGCGTGAAATCTCTCATTTCTCTTACTTTATCTTGGTAGTCGAGTGGCAATAGTTGTGTGTGGGCCGTAAGAATATCATTAGCGTCAGTGGTAAGTTGAGGTTAGTATTTTTATATGTGGAGCCTTTCAAAGTGTCTCAATATCTGTGTCTTTCTCCTCGTGATAAGATGGTCTTCCATTCTTATCTTTTCAATAACTTTGTTACACTTTCCTTATTCTCTTTATATCAATCTACAAGTATTCCGAATCATCATTTGGCTTTCTCATACTCTTTTAACTTCTCTCTATCTGACTTAATATTTCTCCGTATGGTCCGTGGTGTTATGTGTATGTTTGAAGTGCAGCCTTTATGGTGTGAATTAGCACCCTTATTTGACATCCTCATCAAATTTGCCCATCTAGTTCGTTCTGATCTTTGGCATCGAACTTTCCCTGAATTGGAATAATTAATCGTACTTGGAGTAGACTTAGCTTACCTATTTAGGAAATGGAATGATTTTTTGAAATTAATGAAACTATATTGATGTTTAAAGTTTGAATTTCATAATGTCTTATGATGAGTGTAGATACTGCTAGAGAAAGTATGCTATTGTGCAACAGTCAAGCAGTCTCTTAAGTATGATATCTTGATAACGTATTTGGTGAGTTTTTAGTGCCCGATCTATCAATAAACTTAGCAGTCTGTTATATGGTCGAATTTGGTGTTACCGAGTAGATGTTCATACGTTATATTTTTCACGCAAACGAGCAGGTGTGGCATTACCTATATAAATGACTCTTTCACTGGCATTCTGCTAATATTTGTTCCCTTCCTGCTAAATCAACCCAAATGCCCTTTTATGGAAGACCGCGGGATTTTCGAGCTTCGACTGTGACGCAATTGGAACGTCAAAAACTCGAAAATTTCAAATGATACCGTTTAAAAGTTGAGATTTATCGGGCCAGTGACGCCATATTCTAGAGATGCTCAAGGCTCGATAATGTCGGGAACTTCCTGAATTCGGTCCGAAATCTTTCAATTTTAAGGCTTATTTTTCGCTTGGCGTGACGATGGAAATGCATCGTCATTTGTGAAGATGTGCATCCTTACGCACCGAGCTGCTCATTGCAAAGGACATAGCGTCTGTTTGTGCCGAGATGATGCTTACTTTAGAATGGAACGACGCACCGTCTGACCGACCTAAGAGTCCGCCCGTATACTTTGCAGCCGCCCACCCATCCTACGCATAGCGTGGACCATTTTTAGAACATTGCTCACGGACGGGAGTGGGGCAGGCGGGTGGGTCCGCTCCAGGCTCCACGCTTCGCCTCCCAGCCGCCTCAGCCCTTCATCCTGCAGTCTGTTCTCTCAGCCCACGCCTTTGTCAGCCGCCTCATCTCTTTCTTCTTCGCCCATCCCCAACCATTCCTCTCCTCGCACGATGCCCGGACTGAAATTAGTGAATGGACCTGCGCTCTCCTTCCGAGTGCTCGCCCCCCTCCCCCCTCTCGGAGTGCAGCGTGCGTTAATAATGGTGCACCCATTGCGGTTGGCACTTCCCTGCCGCGAAGTCCAACCTCTGCGGAACCGTCCCCCCTAGCCCTAGCTGTGGGGGTAACTGAATGAAAAGCTCTCCCCCCCCCCTCATTTACCGGTTTAGTGGAAGTAATCTTAAAACCTCACCGTCATTGGCTTCACTTCGTAAAAGTTTTTACAATTAGTTTCATAATTAAAATAAATAAAATTAAAGGACTTTGCTTAGTTCGCGAAACAATATAATTTAAATTTACCGGCTTACGGATTCATTATCAAGGCAATTTTACGAGTGACTGGACGAGTATATATTCGTGCGGGAAGGACAAAAGAGGAGAATTTGGTACCGGACAACAAAATGTTCGATTCCCAATTAAGGCTGAGGATTATTTTCATCGTTGATTTTTTGCTACTTAGGACCTGGAAATTTTGTTCACCTGGAGATATCAATAAATCTGATTTGTGCAGAAAATCTCGAATTTTTCCGTCGGGTCCTGGGATGGTTTTTGTCCTTCTCGAGTCGAGCTGTGTAGATGGCATCACCTATCTTGATGATTTTGCTCAAGTTGACCTTGGGACGTCGTTTGGCACAGTGCAGCCTTTGCCCCGGTGGAATACCCGAGAGGACTTCCTGCCTCTGATGCGCTGAAAGAAAAGCGTAAGATCTCTCTTAATGGGTGTGGACGCTTTTCGATAAGCCAAGCGAAACGGTCCACTCCTGATAGTTCCGACATGCGCGGCGCCGATGCCGAGAAGTTGAGTCATCATCACGCGACTCATTCTGCGCGACGGCATGCCGATGAAAGCCCTAGAAATATCCTCGTTTTACCCAACTACAACAATTTAAATGAACATTACGTGTTTGAGAATATCTTGATTCAAAGTTAAAAGATTCAGCTAAGGCTGATTACATGGATAATTTTCGCTTCGCTTCTTATAGCCGGGTACCTTTCCATCAAAAAAGGTGAATTTATTTGCAAAGTTTTTTAATTTATTTTATCCAATGCGACTAACATCTAGTAAAGGCGACAACAGACAAGTCCTAGCTACATATTTCATTGACTTGGCTTTTTTTTCCTCGTTAGCGATTTTAAAAATTGCAAATGTTGAAGATTGAAAAATAAATAGTGACTTCGTGCTGAATGAACCATTATTTCAATTACATTACATGTAAGTTTATTCTAATTCAAGCTTAACTTTATACACATTTTTAGAATTTGTTTACATTAGCAGTTTTGCTTATGTCTAGTGTGTGTATTCGATTATCATATAAACATTACTTAAGACGTTTTCAAAGAACCACTGAACTTGCCGCGCAGTTACTTCAACTGAGTCACCCGGTAGTGATCACATAATTGTGTGAAATTCACAGTGGAAAAATCATTCGCCTGGACTGGGAATCAAATCCAGATCCCTGGATTTTTTGCCGAGAGCTCTAACCAATTAAGGTTTACAGGCGCCCTTTCTCTGTCAAAATCGAGGGATCTGGGTTCTATTCCCAGTCCAGGCGAGTGATTTTTCCACTGCGAGTTTCACAAAATTGTGTGAACATTAATTTAGATTTTTTCCGGATTTTTGTTGTGAATTTTCTGGCCCTACTCCTTGTTTTCATCTTGATTCCGTTTCCAATTTTCCAACGGCGAAAATAGAATTTTCATATCTATCAGCATTGCGGGATGAAAGGCATCGGCCTTGTAAATAGATTTTTCAGACGTGGCATCCAGCCTCCTTTAATCGAAAATACTCCTTTCTGTGGGCACCGTTGTTAACTTCGGCCCTGGGAAGGTGTCCCGAAACGATCCACTTGAAGAGCACGCCCTTTCGCCGGCCCTTCTTCCCTTTATATATTACTTGCTTTCGTAGTATGCCTTCCGCGTGGCTCGCTCGATGAGATAATCCGGCGCTCATTTCGCCGCTTTGCACCAAAACGGTTCTTACCCTCCCTCTCCCGCTAGCCGTCCCCCGTCGCCGCTGCCTGAGAAAGGCCCTCCCTCCCGCCGGAGAGGAGATTCCGGTGCCGTCCCGGAACGTTCCGCGAAATTGGGAGAAGGGAGTGAGGAATGCTTGGGATTTCGCCGCTGGAAGTTTTGTAAGTCGCGCCGGAGATCGTTATGAAGTTCCCGCGACCCTTAAGTGCAGTCGCTCGCTCCCTCGCTGCTCGAGGCCTCCACCCCTCCGTTCTGCCGAAATGCTCCCGGGGAGAGAGTGCCAAGTGTAAGCGACGTCGAAATTATCCCCGGAATATTTGCCCCTCTCTCGCGCATAGTTTACACACGGAAAAAAACATGCGACGTGTGATACTCTGTGTGTTTTGTTTATTTTTCCGTTGAATAATGTCAGTATTTACTTATCCTGGTTCTCGTGATCTTGACAAGTTGGTAATCATTAAGTTGAGAATGAAACAGATCATGTGGCTTTGTGCGTATGTGTATCAGCTGAGCTGTGAATTTAGTTCTGTGTAGTAGCCTGGGAAAGTTCCATGCTAGTAAGGTACTATGGTTCCTTTCTGGGTCTGTGTTAGACTTTCTCTTGCGGCAGTTCTTACGTTTTATATCTTCGATCTTTGTTGGATTACGTCTCATTACGGTCTCACGATATCTGTTAGACTAAGAAGTAATAGGAATTATAATGTGAAAAATGTTACGAGAGTAATACCTAAACACGTAATTGGTAACCGTTGAGATTCGCATGCGTTGTCTGCTATTTTGGATGTGATGGAATAATATTAAAGTTATGGTTTTGTTGTTCCTTGGTAGTTAGGCTGTGCCTTTTTCGCCTTTCCTCCTTCAGGTTCTTATTTTGACATGTAACGCCATTTCCGTACTTTGCCTCCTATTACTGCGGCATAAGCTCAGTCATAAAGGGATGCTCATGATGCTTTTCCGTCAATATTTTTTCTTTGCCATATAGAGGACTGCAGCCTTAAATACGATATTTATGAAGATGGATTTATTAAGAGTTTTCTGTGTTCTAAGTCCTACTGTATGTCAAGGAAAATTGAAAACGTAGTTGTTTTAATTTTTTTCCCTCGTGCGTTTCACATGATGCAACGGTGTGACTATATCATTATCTCACGCATTTATCACTCCGAAATCCGAGACTATTTTGTGAAAATATCATGAAGAAGCTTTTATTATTATCGCGTAATCATGATGATTGGAATGTACATGTGTGAACCAATAGGGAAAACCTTATCGTTGTGTGTAAATGGGTTTAAGTTTTGTGTTAACGTTATGCGAGGAAAAATTCTTCCGAGGAAACGGTCTCCATAATCCGCCGGTAACTTTTCATTTTACCTTATTCTCGTCCAAATGATTAGGAATCTGAGAGGATGTCAAAATATTGTTTCAATGGAAAAGGAAGGAAAGAAGCGTCGCCTTGTATTTGCTGACGTCAAATATCGATCTTAAGATAACCATCGAGTTTTCTCATTATCATCTGACTCCAGTTCGCTTTAAACATAGTTATTTTGTTTGAAACAACCAAACAGCCTCGGTGAAATATTCAATAAACAAGAATACCGACTTAAATACAATTTGTAGAAGTGCGGAAAAAAGCGTGAGGAAAGAGTTGTCCATTCCGAGAAATGTCTCGATAGAAGGTTAGTTTTGATTATATTCAGTTTACTGAAAATATAATTTACTATCATGTGTAGCGTTATAAATCTAGAAAAATCTGAGCGGTCGTGCTTCAGCTTAACCGATAAGGAATGCAGTTAATTTTGGGATCCAGCGATATAGGTTTTTTTAAAATCTTTAATTAAAGGGGTAAGATACTATTGAGTGTTTCCGCCCTAGAAAATCCGTGATTTATTTGGAAAAAATGAATTTTGATTATGTAGATAAAAATTCGTAGGCATAGTGATTTATTGATTTTTTGCGCAATGGAATGGAGCTGAGATTTACGTCCATTAAATACTGAATTAAGGGGTTGAAAGCTATATGGCAATAAATAATATTCGAGGAAATATTTCATAGCTTATCTGCTGAGACTGTGGGTGCGTGAGTTTTTAATTATTCGTGCATGGTCTACCATGTTCCTGGAAGGAGGTACTTCTGTCAAATCGTGTGAGCAAGGTGCGTTAACATAGTTATGTAGAAATTTCCAAACATTGCATGTAACAAATGATGTGGTACGAAGTCACTCGCACGGGTGCATATACATATATACATGAACATCTAGTTCGCATAAACCTCCCTCGAAAATTCGCCTTGAAGGAAGATGGCTTGGTTGTATAACTGGCCAATATACCTGACCGGCAATTGGGACATCCGGGCTCGAATCCCGGTCAAGTCAAATAATTTTTTTCATAGCGAATTTCAACCCTGGGGTATAGTTATGTAGTGTTGATATCTTATACGTTTCAAGTGTATTCGTTAACAGGTTTTCCTTTTCTCTACTTCAACTCGTATAACCTTTTTTGTATTAAAAGCAGCAAAATCGTATATTTTACCCTTAGTTTACGCACCTTCATTCCAATCACGCCGTTCACTTTCACGAAAGGCTCAGAGTAAAGAGCTCAATTCTCCGTGTGATACCTGTAAAACTGGCCCTGTTTAAATCAATTCTTCCATACTGCCCTAATTGTGCATGCTTATTTTTCGTCAGTTACTCTAATACATTACTTTATACTCTTCCATCTGCTTTTAAGACTCCTAATTTCGCTTCTCTTAAGAGCATCTTCCACCACTTTACCCATAACTTTCGCGGTCTACCCCTTCAACTCACACCTTTTCCTCTCTATCGTTAATCATCTTCGTTTTTCCGCTGTCACTTATTCTGTTGACGGTCAGTTCAACGAATCAAGCTCCTATCATACATTTCCGTTACGGAACGTGCATTCTTTCATGTCTCATGTACACCTAACCTTATCTCTTCAACTTTTACCGCTAATAATTTTCAGATACACCACACCCAATGCATTAGCATACTCTTACCCTTAGCATTACTTACCTTACAAATTAGCAAAAAACATTAGCATACCTTACAAATTCACCTAGCCTGCAATAAATTGTGAAGAAGGACACTCTTGTAAGCTTGTATTTTTGCTTCCTTGCTCATTCCTCGATTTGTGTCTCATGAAACCAACGTATTATCTCATAGGTTTCGCTCGTGCTTTGATATCGTAATATATCCTCCAATTTTTCACATACGCTCTATTCCAAGGTTCGCAAAAGCAGTCTTTTTAACAATTACTTCTTAATTTACCCGCATTATACAATAATTCTTCCCCTCTTTAGTTACCTGACACTTTAATGCACATTCCTTTGGCCATCTTGGAGCAATTGCTATATTTAAAGTTTAGTTGAAGGTAGACTGTATCTGCCCGTGTGTCACCTACTGATTAAGACATCCTCTTGTTTCTTCAAGTATCTGACAGCACTATGGAAGAATGAGGCACTTCGAATCCAAGAACTTCAGGTTATTTAATGAAAGGTCTTTCCACCTTCAGTCAACTCCTCAACGAAACTAATTTTGCTACGAGAAATCAATTTTGTGCTCCACCGTTATTGATGAAGTCTATGAAATTTGCAATAATCCCTCTCAGAGGGAGAGATTAACCTCCGGAATTGATAGATCATTAATGTGGCGTGTATAATTGATCTCTCTGGTTTCAACGCTCTATAGCTTCATAAGCAGTTAATTATCGTGTTAATATTTTTTTTTGAGCGGGAAGAGGGGGGGTCCATTTAGAATCACTCGTGCTTGGTCGAGGAAAAATTCCACGCGCGGAATTAACTCGTGTAATTTATAGTTTTCGAGATAATGAAGCGAGCAAAAGTGCCGGATTTGAGGACTTTTCAACTCGCCAAGGTCGATCAATGCATTTCCCCCGAGTGAGGAGCCGTGGAGGCACACCGGAGTCCCGCTAAAGAAGCTCCATTCGGATTCATAGTGCCGACGGCATTATCTCTAAGTCGCGGAGCAAAAAAAATGAACGAGGGAGAAACAAATGAAGAGCGTTTTTCGCCAGAGAGTGCGGAAGCGCTCTCCTACCGTATCTGTGTCGCATCCTTCCCGTTGGGTTGGGTGGGTGGGTAATTAATCTCGTCCGCCTCAGAGGATTTTTGACGAGCTCTTTGCCGCCGGAGATTCATTCCATTGTGACGCGAGGGCGTCATGTGGCACTACGTCGTCATGCACGACACAGGATCTCTCCTTCCCAACCGTCCATTGAAAAAATATATGCAAACCCCTCCCGCCCCTCCCCCCCCTCCCTGCTAGAACTCCCCCTCGCCCCCATCTCCCTGCTAGAACTCCACCTCGCAAAAAATGCCCAGGGTGGCGCACACACGCTCGCAGTGATGTGTGTGTGCGTGTGTGGAGTTAAAATATTCACGGCGCGAAATCGACGCGCGAATTTGTAGATCCAAACAACTCCACCCTCGCCAACTTCACTCAGACGGTGGAAATCTAAATCTAGAGCACTTCGTAGACTGGATCTTTCCCCTCAGGCTCTTTTCCTTTCACATGGAGCAATTTTGAACACTCTTTTAAATTCACATATTTTTTAACGAGTTCATGAACGGGAGAAGGTGAAATAATTGTGCTAGTGTAGCAACGTCTTCGTAGTCGCTCTTTACTCGGTGTACATAAAGAGCGATGAATGTGAAAAGAGAGATGAACTGTGAGAATACTTAAGTAATGAGATTTTTCTCAACTGAAAACTCAACTGAAACTGAAATAAATTGCGAATTTATCCCGGAAAAGTTGTACAAAACGTAGCAGGTGGGGAAATCAAATAAATAAGTTTCCATGAGGAGAATAGGAATGGCAGAAAGGGTATTTCCAGGGAAATAGTGTGTGCATTGATGATTACTTTTTTATGTGCCTATTTTGGTCTGTGGTTGAGTGAGTTCTACCTGACTGCAATTTTTACCTCGGTTTATTGTCCTGTTATCGTCACTCATTTTTAATATTCTTTGCATTCGATTTACATTTTTTTTGAAGGGAAAAGACTGGGTCTGGTATAGCAAAATTCTGTTATACTCACCGCCGTATCCTTAGGAATAATCTAGTCGCAAGAGAAGTTCAGCCTCTCCAAGATTGGTTAGCAGTGAAAGGAGAGTCGCATAACGAAAAGAAGCGTCCGTAATCGGTGAGAGCCATAGAGTTAGACTTAATGTCATATTTATAGCAAAGGTCTTTGAAGAATTTGATACTTTATGTTTGTGCCTTATGTCGTTGTGCTTTATGGTATGTCGACAAAAATATTACGGAAAGAGAAAGAGCGTAGTAGATTAGTAAAGGTTTTAGACGTGGCAGTGTAGAAGAACAAAGAACGTATGATATGTGAAAAATTTGCCGGATGTAACAAGGAAAAAGCGGAGCGAGTGGACGTAGCGCGTAATGAAGGGGCGAGGGGATGATGAATGTCATGATGAAAGAGGGACTGTTGGGGTAACGAAGCATAGGGGAAAGAAAATTGGGCCTTGGGAAAGGATGAAGAGAGGCGGAAATTTAGCCGAGCTGAAGTAGGAAATCATGCAATTTAGTAGGTACCTATGACTGTGGAGGAGGGACTGTGAATGGAGTAATTTTATCTCCATGCCTATCTAAATCGTTTGGATTTGTCTAGTAAATCAATTACTATCGAAAATAAAAGAACAAACCACTAGGAAACGCACTAGTGACCAGAGGTGCCAGAAGAAATTTGATAAACAATTGAAAAAGTACCAACAGGTAAAAAAATATCTTAACATGAAGTGATAAATCGAAGAACTATGGAACTGGCCAAATAGTAACTTAAACCGTGTCAAACGCTGGTGGTCACACCAGTGTGATAAATCTACAGCGGAAAAATCATTCGCTTGGACTGGGATTCGAACCCAGATCTCTGTGAACTGTGAATTTCTTTGAGGCTTTATATGCACGATATTATTTTCGAATTGTATGCTCGGTAATTGTGAGGACAATTCACTCATTAAAGCCTCCACGGTGAGAAAGAAATCCACGGTGTTGGAGGACGCTAGGGTAGCTTAATTAGTTAGAGCACTGGGGGCGATATCGACGGGTCTGGGTTCGAATCCCAGTCCAGGCGAGTGATTGTTCTCTGTGAATTTCACGCAATGGTGGGCCAACTTTTATTACCTTTAATAGATACTTAAAACATCAGTTCATTGGCCCTTTTGTAGGAAAACTAATAGTGTGCAGCGAACGGCTAACGCCTTCCTTTGTAGATGCTGACTCTCTCAGGGCACAATGACTTCTATAAATTCCAAGTGAGATGTTTGACAAGAATTTCATTTTCCGACCATTGTACGTATCCGTTCGGCTTGCAGCATGCCCACGATTCTCAGCAGTGCGACACGTTCGGTGCATGTGCTCATCTCGCTGATAAACATGCTAATGAAATGGATACGCTAGATATGTCAGAATCTTTGCGTCAACTCTACTACATTTCTAAATTACCCACCCGACTGAAACAGATATTTGGCCCAAAACTCAAATTGAGTGCGGAATACCGGGAAGAATATTCCCCCTTGTTTTGCTTGTGAAACGGTTGAGAGCTCATCTCCCACGCTCCGATACTGTCAGGGACCGGTTTTCCCCAACCCGACCCCTCAACATTTCACCTGTTCGCTTCAACGCGACGATTCGTGCCTTCTCCGAAAATATTGTTGTGCTTCCGCTGTAAAATGAGTTCAATGTAATCTATCCAATATTCTGGCCACTTATGGGGAAAATGTCCTCTGCTTGACGCGAGCAACTCAATTCTGCCTTTTGGCTGTAATTTTTTTCGCATATTAATCGCGAAACTACGTGGCGATTAACGCAAGAATGGGTGAAACAGGGGGCATGAAGTATCTATGTGTCTAACAAGTGCCATAATCACGAAAGATAACTTTATAAGAAACCAGTTCTCTCCGGGAATGGAATTTTTCTAAAATATATACCTCTGTTCATCTTATTTTTTGAGAAATCAGTGAATGACTGGAGTGAAATAAGTCAAAATGTGTTAATTAAATGAAAAATGCCCTGAATTGCACTCCTATGGCTTGAAAAAGTGTTTATTAAACATGTGTGCGTCACATAATCTTCCTTTTGCCTCTTGCTTTTTTCTGACAGTGAAAGCTTGTTATCTTAGAAAGCAAACAACAAAAAAATTAAAAAAGAACAAGAAAGCTTTATTTATTTTGACTGCATTTTTGCGGTGAAACCTTCGTCTGGTTCATGAAATATTGGTATTCAGTGATACCAGTGTTTGGAAATTCAACGTGAAAAAATTATGCGACTGAACCGGAATTGGAAAAGGGGAACTCCCAATAGTTGGTCAGGTGATATCAAGCCTGAAATCGGAAGATGCTGGTGTGATTCCCGGTGGAGTTTAATGAATTTCCCCTGCATCTATGCGCGTGAATACATTCGATATTTATTTTGGCTTTTAGAAAATAGGTTATTGTTTTTTATTTTAATATTCTCAGCACGGGAAGGTGATAGAGTCATTTATGCAAAATATGAAGTTACATTTCCCTTTATTGGTTTTTGACTTAGCAATGATACGACACTTAAAGCCTAATGCCCGTATTCATAGTCGTATTCCTAGGGGTTACCTGGGTATCCCCTAGCCAGGTAACACCTAGGGGTCCCCTACGCTGAGCAATTCATAAACCTTACCTGGGTAACACCCAGCCAGGGGGGGCCTGGGTAAGAGATTTGGAAACAATCCCACGGAAAAATACATATGAACCGTTCCGCTGAATGGTTCTTGACGTTTTCGATGCTCATTTTTCGCCGTAACCAAGCAAGCTATAAACAATAATATACTATACTGTTACACGATGTTGATGAAAAATGAATGAAGGAATATGAGAGAATGTTTACAATATTACTTAAATATTTATGTAATATGAATGGTGAGGAATACGAGGATGGTTCAATAAGTACCCGTGTTTTTAAATAGATGACGTTACCATGGAAAGTTGTTGATATTATCGTGTACTGTCATTAGTACAGTAGTATCAATTCGTCTCACGCGTGGGCAGCGGCACTGCGTTATGGGAGCTTTGGGTAAGCTTCATGCCTTACCCAGGAAATCGACGGCCTGGGGGAGGGTTAGGGGACGACAGTCTCCTGAGTAATGACTAGGAATACCTTTTCTGAGCCAAGGGGTTCCCCCACACCTGGGGGATACCCAGGTAACGACTATGAATACGGTCCTATGACTTCACTGGCCGATGTTGTAGCTTAATTATCTTTTTAAATATTCTTTTTACATTTATTAAGGTTAAATGGAGTTATACGAATAGGAATAGCTTTTTGTTGACGACTATAAGCCATTCACACCCGATAGCTCGCGTACAATTTATGTGGAAAATTTTTCTTTCACAGAGAGAAATCCGTTTGTATCAATAAACAGAGAACCGTGTTATCTTGAAGCATCGCAATTGTACAATGAGTAGCCTAACATTTATTCTACGATCCAAAAATGTAAGCGACCTATACGAAGTGCTTGTACCTCTTGACCTCATTAATAACTTTTTTTTCTCTTCCATGCTCTCTCGCACTTTATCACCCAGCCGAGTTTCTCATTTTATAATTATATGTGTGCACTGCCTCTTTGTGTGGTCGATTGTCATCGTGCAATTCCATCGCAGTGCAATCCCAGTCTTGCTATCGCATTCGATTCCGTGAACGCTACCGCTCATGAATTCATTGATAGGTTGTAGCAAGTTACGTATCGAAAAGCAATTGCCGTGCGTGTGTGTTTCTCAGCTTTTCGTTTCAGTTAAGTGAGCAAGTTTATTAACTATTTGTATCATTAATTTTCCCCTCTTGAAAGCCGTGACTAGAATTGCATTTTCCTGTACTCTCTTCAAATTTAATAATACGGCATTGAAAGTTTTGTTATTGCTTAGCAACGCGCTCTTCATTTGTTCTGATTATCAGTACGTGAATTTAAGCTTCGCTGGGGGCGTTAAAATCTCGAAAAAGATACAATTACGGATAATTATGGGGTCGTAATTCTAAAAATATCGTTATTTTTCACGGTTGGCGTCAAGTCGTTTCATATTTACAGCTGCCCTGCTCCTTGTTTTCCGTCGCCCAGCGGCTTTGGAAACTGATTCACTGTATCTTTGATTTTATCTTAATTAAGATATCATTCTGAATGTCGTGCAGGTGTAAATTCACGAGCTCTGTACTGCGCTCGCACAGTTTACAATGAGGGCCGTAGCGCCTTCCGGGGTAACAATTTTTTTTACTAATTGGATCGCCCGTTAATCCAGTAAGGGCATCGCCTCGATCTTGATGTCGTTGAACTCATCTCCTCCGACAGCATGTCATCAGCCGCTAACGGCATGAATTCATTCTATTTCCGATGTCGCTGTTGATTGAAAGGCACAGTTAGTGATATTTGGTTAAGTACTGTCGATGAGTGGGATATATGAACTTCACCATGGTGATGAAGCTGATTGTAGCGAATTCTCTACCGATAGCATCTCTATAAAAATGCAAAAGCTTTGAAAACGTAAACAGACTTTCAAATATATTATCTACATTATCATAAGTTCATCCATCTTCATTCCTGATACCTGAGCCTCCGAAAAGTTAGTAAGTCACCACCATATGCAGTATTGGTGTATTTTTGGCTGTTTATTACGAGCATCCGGTTAATTTCTGCGAATGAAAGCGTATCTACATCTACATTTTACCCTGCAAGCTGCCTCATGGGCGTGTGGCGGGGGGTGTTAGGACGCCAGCCGTGGAAAGATGTAAGGGATAAGATTTTGGAAGGAGAGATGGTGACGTGTATTATGGGAGTGTATTTAGTGGAGCTCACTTTTTTACGGTGGTCGCTTTTTGTGTACGGAAAGAACGAGTTTTTGTACCTATCTGTTTGGCAGTGTATCTCTCTTAATTTACAGCTTTTGTCAGACCTAGAGATGTAGTGAGGCGTCGTGATAATATTCTCTGTGTCGCTCTGAAACACCAGTATTGAATTACTCAAGCAAGCTACGCCTAGCGTGTTACCTCCGAGTCTCTAGGGGCTCCCACCTTAATCCCTCTAAAAGTTGTAAGAAACATTGTATGTTCGCCCATAGTAGATTTTAACGATGCGTGCTGCTTTTCTTTGTATTTTATTGATTTTTTGATTAAACCTGAAATCTAAATGAACGCAAAATGTTCGCGGCGTATTCGAGGTGTGATGTAACCAGAGCGAAGTCGTATCTCTCTATCGTATTACTACATTAGGCCGGTACACCCCTTTAATACATACATTAATTATTTCGAGTTTGAAGTATGTAAGAACTATTGCGGGAAGAAAGTTTTCCCCTTGTTTAAAAACGTAAGAGGATTCTTTCTTAAAGAAAGCGGTACGAATATGGAAAACACAATGTGATCCATTTTACAATATTACCTCGTTCACATCTAGCATACTTCCTTGCTCAATGCTCTGGTAATCATTTAGGTGTCTTTTGTAAGTTGAGAAATGGAAACTGTTTGATTGTAGAAATATGACTGGAATCTAACCCAGGTGAGCGTAACACATCTTCGCGTCGTTGGAGGGATCGAAAGTTCTGCGTTCAATGAAAATTAATCCTACCCATTCACCCAATAAAAGTTTCCTCCGATGCGTCGGAGAGAAGTGTCTAGAATTGTGGCTCTTAATCTTCATTGGCCTCTCGGAAAATTGAAAGTGATTTAGTGCCCAGTTATGCCCGCCATGCTTGTGTCGGCTTGATTTAAAGTTTGTTTTTCCTTCGTTATCTTTCCCTTTTGAAATTCTAGCTATTCCTCTTGTTGGCGGTCTCCTGTGGCTCGCAATAATCTGGAAAACGCTCCTTCACGCCTGAGCGTTCAATGTCCTTCTTTTATCTAATAAGTCTCTTGATGAAGCTTAAGTGTCAGTGTATATCAAGGTACATATATTTTTGAAATGACCACCTTCTTTTGTCGGTGCTTGTATTGTTAGGATTCCTGCACGGTCCGTCAGTTTGTTTTAACTGTAAAATTTATTGTACATTCATACGGGGAACGTTGCGATATCGCCGCTCTTTCGGTGAATGGTTGCACAGCAATATTGCGTGAGTACTTACTGTCTGTGTTATTGAGTACAGTAACTCCTCGATTTACGTCGGAGATGCGTGTGGAAGAAGAGCGACGTAAGTGGAAACAACGTAAAACGTATCCAGATATTC
Source organism: Ceriagrion tenellum (assembly GCA_963169105.1). Lineage (NCBI taxonomy): Eukaryota > Metazoa > Arthropoda > Insecta > Odonata > Coenagrionidae > Ceriagrion > Ceriagrion tenellum. The sequence continues at coordinate 59,476,535 of OY720639.1, read as the reverse complement.
GTGACCCCTGTAATCCCGCGATAAATCAAGACATTAATTTCAAAATTCTGTTTTTGCCTTTTTCCCGGCAAAAATAGTTATTTCAGATACGATGATTATGTCTCAGTTATCAAAAAACGCAAGCATATGCACATTCGGTCTATTTTATCATCATTAAACGGGGAAAAATTTTCCGACGACCCTTATCAGCATGGACGTAACATCGAATCGGACGCAAATCGAAGCGACGCATACCGAGGACTTACTGTGTACTGAATATTTTCTGTGGTAGTGAAACCTTACGATATGTTTCATTTCTACATCTAAAACACATTAGCCTATTGGAATCAGGCAGAGGAACGCTAAAAGAAAGGAGTGGCATCACCTCATTATTTTAATTTCTGAAAATAATCTTTAAACCTGTCTTTTAACGGCCATGTTGCATAGTATTTTATGTTAAGTAAACACTTTCTCATCGTGAATGTGTAATTTAAGGTATGATAAATTTAAACTATGACAACAGTGAACTTAATCCATTTATTGGTCGAGTCACCCGTATACTGCATCGTTATGTTCCATAGAAAAAGGAATTATTTTGGCGTGATGTTTCTCTTCACGGTTCTCTTAGATCCATTGTTGTTGCAATAGAGCGCAACGACATCAAATTTGTAAGTCATAATACATTGCGTTTTATCGGAATGGGACGGATTAAAGGCAAGTAGTCGGTCATGTTATTAGCCATTCCTAAGACCATCATATACAAGTGTAATAATGGAAAATTATAGCAGCGTGGATTAATGGACATAGGCCATTTTTTGATCCATTGCATTTGGGCTGTAAGGCGATTTGAGGCGTGTTATCGTAATGTTCCACAGAAAAAGGAATTATTTTGGCGTGATGTTTCTCTTCACGGTTCTCTTAGATCCATTGTTGTTGCAATAGAGCGCAACGGCATCTAATTTTTAAGTCATAATACATTGCGTTTTATCGGAATGGGACGGATTAAAGGCAAGTAGTCGGTCATGTTAATAGCCATTCCTAAGACCATCATATATAAGTGTAATAATGGAAAATTATAGCAGCGTGGATTAATGGACATAGGCCATTTTTTGATCCATTGCATTTGGGCTGTAAGGCGATTTGAGGCGTGTTATCGTAATGTTCCACAGAAAAAGGAATTATTTTGGCGTGATGTTTCTCTTCACGGTTCTCTTAGATCCATTGTTGTTGCAATAGAGCGCAACGGCATCTAATTTTTAAGTCATAATACATTGCGTTTTATCGGAATGGGACGGATTAAAGGCAAGTAGTCGGTCATGTTAATAGCCATTCCTAAGACCATCATATATAAGTGTAATAATGGAAAATTATAGCAGCGTGGATTAATGGACATAGGCCATTTTTTGATCCATTGCATTTGGGCTGTAAGGCGATTTGAGGCGTGTTATCGTAATGTTCCATAGAAAAAGGAATTATTTTGGCGTGATGTTTCTCTTCACGGTTCTCTTAGATTTGTTTTTTCTTATTTGATCCGTTGATTTTTCTCATTGTTACTAGATTAATCTGCGCCAGTGAATAAGTACTAGGTTACCGAGCGTCGTAGGACAGCAAAGTAATTGTTAAAAATCAACAAGCATAATTTGTGTCATGATTATGTGTAATGGATTCAAATGCTTGGAATCGTTGCCTGGGCTACGTGTTACCTAAATTTCCACTTTTAGTTCACCCAGTCCTTGGCGCCACTTAGAAAAAAGTCTCCTCAGTCGAATCGTAAATGGCCGTTGTTCACGTTGTTAACGTAAGACTGTGGTGAATATTCAATAATGATCGAAGAGATGTAAACTACTTAATGCTGTGAATGCAAGCTGACTATTTTTGAGACCTAACAGTTACTTTGTAAATGGTAGAGAGGAAATATCTACTACTGGAAGTGTGTAAGAGCCACATGAAACGGCCATCGTGAGCCATTTCTCGGCTGTTTGTATCTTTTACTGTTAATTTACAGCTACATTTTAATAGATTATTACCTGTTGAGAGCATAGGAATCAGAAGGTATGATCTAGATAGATTGATTTGGATGTTAATGTGTAAACTACTATTCATGTGTGGCCTCGGGAGTAGGTTCAACGATCCCTTCTTTATTTGTTATTAAAATGGTAGTTAATGGCGCAATTTCTCATCCATAGATGATATTGCTGGTTAAAATTATTCAGTAATTATTTCCTAAGTCACTATTTACACGTTCCAGTTTCCTTTCCATTCCTGTCCTATGACGCGTCCTGCGCATGCGTTCTAATCTATTCCGGGTCTCGCCACCCGGAATAGATTAGAGCGCATGCGCAGGACGCGTCATAGGACAGGAATGAAAAGGAAACTGGAACGTGTAAATAGTGACTAACAGCGTTTTTTGCAAGAAAATTGTTTTCTGGTGGTAAAACAACTATTTTTCTGCTTTGGGTTTTGACTCTGAAAAATGCTGCGTATATCATGCCGCGTAAAAACAGTGCTGTTTGTGAATAAATCTAAGAGAACCGTGCATTTGGGCTGTAAGGGGATTTGAGGCGTGCCAGATATTTGTTTAGTTGGTCGAATAGGAAGACGAATGATTAGGTGTTGGATTTTGATGGGGTAGATAAGTATTTGTTGTGGGAGATACGGATTAAAAATGAATAAAAGTTGGAAGGTTGGCTGCTGAAGGTAGTGATGGAGGGAAAATGCTGAGATTCAGGGGAAGAGATACAAGGAGAATGGGAATTATGGACGCCGTGAAAGAGGTTAGGAGGCATGAAGAGTTTAAGGTCCGAGCTTGTATTGAAATTCATGTATTAAAAAAATAGCCTTATCGCGTTATTCCTGTAAATAAGTGCTCGCCATAGGACTATGCCTACTAAGTTTATAATTATTTTTTCCCTCGAATCAGCCATAAAAATGCATGATTTCTGTGACAGAAATGGGTGCAACAAGGAAGAGAGTATTGCTCGGTCTATTCGTTATTTCACTGTTTTCCAAAACAAATATGTGAAAAGCGACAGGAAATATACACGGTGATGAAATGTGGGCCTCTGGTAAGTATGACTTCAACGTCTTTCTAAAATTACTGAAATTGATTACTGAAGCCGAAATTTCAAGTGTTGGTTCAGTGTGAAATTTCGAAAACTCGTCATAAATCGGCCCCGGTGGCGCCGGGGTAAAGCCCTTGCATGCTAACCCGAGGGTCGCGGGTTCGAGTCCCGCCTGGGAAGAATATTATCTGCCCAGGACATGGGTGTTTGTGTCTCGTCCGTTGTTACTGTTATTCACCCGACGTAAATTGGCACATTGTGCTGTATTCGGGATAGTGAAGATAAATAAATAAATGAACGCAGTGTAACGCAGCTGATATATATATATACTCGGTAGGAAGCCTCTAAGAACATGCAGACTATAAGCTGGGCTTATATAATTTGAATATCCCAGATCCTACAAGTTGCATTGTGACGCGTAAGATATTGTTTTAGCCGGGCCTTATACCTCGAGAACTAGTGGAAGAAACAAGAGCAGAAGAGACTTACTCTGCAGAAAATATTGGTTCAAACATTTCTCCTTTCCGTGCTCAATTGGTGACTGTTACAAAAAGAGAGCGGGACACCGCCACAATCTGTTGATAAACAATTATCATTCGTCTTTTCCCGCTTTCCTTTTCCTATGAATTCCCTTCTTCATGACATATGTCCCAACATCTGCAACACACTCCTACATCGCGTCGGATCGCTGGGCATTATGTTGTTGTGGATGAATGTCAATGATGCTGCATTCGGCTCCTCGCTCTGCTAGAAATATCCGAATAAAAATAAGTTCGTCGATCTATCTGCTTGTTTATTTTAAAAAATGAATATGTAAGTCATGCTGAATGCGAAAATTCACTGTCTAACCACTCCAACTTGACGAATGCATGGACGGGAAAATAGAACCAGCTCTATTTGGTTCATGCATTCGTACAGGAACCTGTATATGAACACGTACGGGTTTATGCATCGTGTAACCCGGTCTTTACTCCCGCCGTCCTGGTGGTACCTCCTCAATGCGTGAATTAATTTGGCATATTGATATCCCCTGGCAGGATTAGCTTAGCATAATCCGACGGTTTTGAGAAAACATGGACCGAGCAATAGCTAGCCATTTGCTCCGAAGTAAGAGAGTTTCACTCTTTGACAGTTACTTGTGCTTTATCTTTATTAAAACAAGTAGTTTTCTGCAAACTGTCGATAAATAAACCAGGATTTCTCGCTTCATAAACCTCAAATAAGTTGGATAAAATGTAACAGAATAGCGCTCAAGCGCGGGCGATTAGGTTTTTATGTGTCATGAACAGCAACTCTTTACGTCAGAATATAGAAACTTAAAATTACTTAATTGCACACAATTAGGAATGCACAGGCTTTTATTGCACACAATTAGGAATGCTCAGGCTTTTGGATGCATGTTACTGAATCAAATTCGATTTCCTCGTTTTGAAGATAGGTACGTCAAAAACTCGAGTATCTTGATTATCATGACCGAACAGTATTCAGAAAATCTCATGCCTCCGATCAAAAATGGTGAAACGACAGTGATATGGCGTTGCAATAGGCCACCTAATACGAGTTATGGATTTCTTTCGTTCCCGCTGGAGATAGGGAGGAGTGCCAAAAATGTTCCCCAGTCGATAAAGGGGTTCGTTCATCGATGATGGGTTCATTTCTTGGCCGAGATTTGCGTCTCGGCGGAGGAGAGCGATTTGGCCCCGTTGAGAAAGGGAGAGCCCCCATTTCCCTTTTCTTGATGTCGACTGGATCTTCAAATGCTGTGGGTGGGGAGGAAAGTCTGCGCTCCCCGCCAACCAGCCAGCCGTCAATCAATCGCCGGAGAGATTCGCTATTACTTGAGTAAACGGTGGAGCATGGAGGTCGGCAAACACCGCGCCCCCTTCTATCCCACTCTCTCAGCGAGGATAATCAAGCATTTATTTGCCCAACTCCCCGCTATGGGTTTGCTTCAGAAAGTGAATTGATTTTTTTCCGATTTGAATTATTTAAAATGGTGAGCGAGCCGATAGATGATAGATCTTTGAGTGGGCTGTCGGAATATGCTTTCGTTTTCTTGATTTGCGATCTCTGTCGTCTCATGTTTCCGCGATTAAATACTTCTCTCGACCTACTTAATGCTGATCATTTCTTTCCATGCGTTGGTATGCATACCCTTACAATCAAACGTGAAACTTAAAATATTAACCTAAATTTACGCCGAGAGCTATAGCTTTTTGCCTCATATTTAGGTAAAATTGTGACTATACGTGGAGTTAGATGCTGTGTATACACTCCTGCCGAATGGAACGACTTGGGCAGAAAAATATAAGCTCTTTTATGGCCTAATTACTAACGTACTATTCCGCATTCACCATTATAGGTTTTATTCCAAGTAAATCGTGGGTGCGACCTGTTTTTTCCCCCGACGTTTGGTAGTTTATTTCATCGTTATAAAATTAAGTCAACTTTTTATAGTCCGCTATCGAGGTTTTTTGTACGTGCTGAACACGGTTTCAATTATTAATTTTCTTTGCAGTGTTACTAGATAGAGAGCGAATGTGAGGAAAGGATGCAGGAATGCGTGGATGAGGGAACGAAAGACACGACTCAATGATGCGGGAGGGTTAGTGTAGAAGAAGAGGAGGCTGGTACAATCATCGCTTAACTTCCTTCCGTCCAATCTTTTGATCGAAAAAAGTCTGTTCTTGATTAATTATTTGTAATGGCGAGTCCCTATTGCACTTAGTATCGCTGATTCGATTTTTATTGTTCGCATTTTCACCAACGACTCATCTCTATCATTGCGAGTTGTCAGTCGTTGTGACGATCTATTTAAGCCCTCAAAAATATATTGTATTTTACCAATAGCGTAAGTATAGTTCCTCTCCTCTGGCTTCTTCCATTAGTTGTTTCTCGCCTTGCACTCCTAGTTATTCTCTCTGATTATATGTATCACAGTTCAAACCACTTTAAAGTATGCGTATGCACTTTTCTGGATGAGACATTGCCAGGTGTCATGATCAGTTAATTCGTATTTAGAAGTGAAGATAGTGGGGGTCAGTGGTGGAACAATAGTGTGAGTCAACAGCCTAATTTTGATTTTAAGTATTCTACCGGTGAAGGTAGGTTTTTTTGAAAGTCAGAGAATCTCTTCCCGGTTTTCTACACTCTCAGGGGCCTAACTACCTCTAGATTTCCTTTTTCGCCTCGGCATACGATCTTCCCTTCTTCATCCTATCCATGTAACCAATTCTCCTTCTTCCTCTTTCTCGCGTGCCCAACATCCTTCCCTCTATCACATTCTTGAGCAACCCATCGCCCCTTATTACATCCTCCAGCCACCTACTCTATCTGTCCCGGATTTCATTCAGAAGTCTCCTTATCTCGCCCACCATCTCAAGAACAACGTCTTCGTAAGTCTTCCTTTTCGTCCACCTCACCTTCTCCATCCTTCTCCACAGCCTAATAATTAAATAAAATTGACATTGCATGAAATATTTCGCTCTCTTGTACAATTGCTTTAAATATACGTTATTAGTCGAAGCCTTAGACTGCGAGTTAATAAGTTTGCAAGTCGAAAGCTGAGTCTCTGATGTGAACTATACAAAATTCATCTCGTTTGAAGTGAGAAACGAGTACATACCACAAAGGTGGGTTGGAAAACATAGGTAGTTTAGAAAAAGCCAGAAGACATAGATTTTGATTCAGTCTTATTCATAAAATAACTATTTTTGCCAATGATTCACATTTACTCGAGTCTATTGTAGTTTATCCCGTCATTTTTACCGTCAGAATACGTTACATCGTGACTCTTCCTGTAAATATATCATAAATACCGACACTTACCTCATAAAAGGCCCCGTTCAATAGTTCTACATTTTAGATTGCTTACTTTTTCCAGTTCGCGGACAGAAATGCTGCATTGAGGCATTCATAATGGAATTCAAATGGGAAATCACTGTTAACCATCGCATAATGCTTTGCATGGGTGTTGTCTTTCCCGTCGTCCCTGCTGATAATGGGTGGTGCAATACTTTTTTCACGGAGGTATTTTAGCGTCCATCACAATGAATGCTCTGGCTGTGGCGCTTTGATAAGGGTACCTATTTTCCAGGTCAATGCTCTTTAGATCCAAGGCCGTGACCTACACTAGCTCAGCCGGGTTCGGAGCTGTGTCACCGCCGCTATGAAATTGGTCCACTTCCCCTAGAGATAAAGCAGTCACCAGCTGGCGTTCTCGACAACGTCCTCTCGTCCCGGGTTATGACCCCATGAGGCTTTGAAATAAGTGGCTTCGAATATATGTATCTCGGATCCCAAATAGGACGTTGTATTTCCCCGCTACAGCCACGAGGGATTGTTTTAACGAGATTTTTGACCGTTAGTACAGTGTGTCACGTTCCTACTCCGAACTCTTGCCCATTTCCATACTCATTTATGATTGATATCTCGTCCACCATTACTACGCCAAGGATTACAGAGAGAACACCTTTGTTGTTTCAATGACCTAGGGTTTATTACGGCTTGTGCTTGGGGGAGATGGGGGCTAATAACACGGGTGTTATTCTTTTATTTTGTTTTGAAAATTCTTATCAAGTATATTTGAGGTGCTTTCATTCTAACTGTTATGCATTTTATCGATGTTTAATGCATTAGAATCATTCATTAAAATGCTTCTGTCGCTTGATTAGAGATCTAGGATGCGAAGGAAGAATGTAAATTTTGTTTGCATAGCCTTGGACTCAAGTTCAGGATCAAGTAGGAAACCATTTACTAATATTTTATCTTGAAACTCACTGCTCACGTAATTGACAAAGGCTCAGTGAGTCTATTTCTATTCGCCTTACCTTTTGCGAAAAAATTATATGCATCGACTTGGATTCCTCTCGCATTGATGATTGAAACAAACACATGTTAATGTAAAGTCTTGGTATGCAAGAGTATTTCTATCTTTATAAATCAAAATAAGTATGCGGAAGTCGCTATGATCGAGTGTCTCTTTGGAAAAGTTACGTGTCCAAAGTGGCTGTCGTGAATTTAATCTCGCTTTTAGTTGGTGATATTTTGGGTATTAGGCTCATCCATATTTGCTGCCCCCCCCTCCCCCTTAGCGTCTGCCCCGTTGTGGGTTTCTCATCACCCAGAGACGGCTGGAATCATATATGCTTCACTTCTGTTCATCCGATCAATTAATCAACAAAGTCATATCCTTGATTCGGTATTTGTCGTGGCGAGTTAATAATGCGCTCAGGCTCTTTGATTTAGAGATGGGCGAACCCGTTCATTTTTGAGAACTCGTTCACTCTGGACCGGTCCTTTATTGGACCCGTTCCGTCTCACTCATTCACCATTCTTTTTTATTGGCTGTCGTGTATTTTTATTAACGATATGTTCCCGGTATTTAACGAACGTAAAATTAAAAACAACTAGGGGTACTTCTCTCCCCTTGTGGGTACGAAATAGAAGGTAAAGGATAATATTACATTTAACCACTTTGTACATGATGTTGAATAAAAAGGCTTCATATATGAGCCATGAGGAATGTATGTCTTAAGGGAGCTCTGCTTAGTAGAAAAAGGAAAAAAGTAAAGAACAAGAAATTGGTTATGGCTATGTTAAAATATGTAGTTCAAAGCTATTAAATAAACTGAAATATTAACTGTTGATGTTGAGAAACAACTGATCCGGTGTTCCTTTCCGTGTGTGCATCCACATTTTCTGTGCCGTGCGTACAGCAACTGCACTGTAGTTATCTCTGCCAAGTGACACGCCGTGCGGTGGCCGAGGGTTAGGTCAGGCAAGATCTCCACAACCTTCACTGAACCAACGCCATAAGGCAAATGAGGAAGTCGAGAATGAAATCTTTCTTCAAGGAATTTCAATTGTTTATTTGCTGGCCTCAGCTGCGACCGTGGCGGAGTAGAGCGAGCTGAATTGCTCCACTATCAGGAAAAAAGTACTCTAATTAAACCGCTAGCATCCGCAGATGAATTTTGGGATCTCATGAAGAACATCTTATCTCATAAAGATACGAGCTAAGGAGTGAAAGGAAAGACGGACCGAAAGGGGCGAAAGGAAAGACGGACCGAAAGGAACCAAGGACCGGAAGGACCGACGAACCGAAAGGACCGAAAGGAACGAAAGGAGCGGTCGTTCCATAGAAGTCGGTCCTCTGTCCTTCGTTCAATCCATGGACCCGTTCCGTCAGACTCGTTCGTTCGCAAACGACCCAGCTCTGCTTTGATTCGATTTTTAGCGTTTCATATTTCGTCATCGACTCATCACAAACATTACGCGTGATCAATCTTGACGATTCATCACAGCACTCAAAAATATATCATACCTCACAAATAGCGCAAGTATAGCTTCTTACTCTGAATTCTCCAATCGTGTTTTTCTCTCCTCGAATTCCTAGTTATTCTCTGTGATTACATGTATCATAGTTCACACCACTCTTGTATACTAATGCGTTTTTCTCTATGTGGCTTTATCTGGGGGTCATGACCATTTTATTTGCTTTTAGAAGTACTTTCGTTTGGTATCTTAGGAAAAATGTCTTCAATCCCGTCTGGAGGACACCTCAACTCTGTCCATCGGATGGGACTTCAAAACTGGTTGTTGGTCATAAACATTTTGTTGCTCGCATGCGATTGTGACTCATTAAAAAATATTAAACATGTACTCTCCGTGGGGCACCTTTAAAGTGTTTGGATTGATTACCAGCTGTCCCTTGGACTCTGCACTGCACTGCACTCTGCAAGAAGTTGCAGAAAAGTCGATCAAAGTTCCGTTAAAGAGACTCGACGGCCTTCGATGTTTGTTCTTTTAGTTCTGGTCGTGGCATTTAATGGCTCAACTTTCTGAGATGCTTTTGAGAAAGTGATTAATGGCATCTCGTGTGAAAGCTTTTCAATCACTCAAGTTAGGCAAAGTTTCGTTCCACGTGAAAAATAAAACTGGATCATTCTTTCATAAAACTGGGAAAGATTGTCCGATTCTAAGCGTCCTAAGCGAATTTTTTTTAGCGACTCGTTTTCCACCTTCTTGTCCCAACTTATCCGAACACAAAATCACCAGAATCGCATTCGCTGTTAGTCGTCTTTTGTTGGACTTCGAAATATATAATTTTGAAAGCATTGTGTCGTATGGTGCAGAAGCGTGGATTCTAAAGAAGAAAAAGCGGGCGAGAGTAGGCTTGAGGCGCTTGAGACCTGAGTATGGAGGACAATGAAAAAAAAAGGAATTAGGATGGACAGAAGGTCAAACGAGTAAGTGATTGATATGGTGGGTGAGGCTAGGAAATCGTGTCAGTAAATTAGAGGAGGCTAGAGTTGTTGAGGGCGAACGATTGTGCCTGAAGGTGCAACAAACTGCGAAACGCGTTGTACTATTACAGTAAAATAATGGCGGAAATAAATGAAACATATTTTCAATTTGGATTCTAGTGAAAAACTCGAAGTGATGCCTGATGGAGTAAAGTTTACTCAAAGAGGATAGAGTTGATGATTGTAACATTTAGTGAGGGGCGAGGGAATTTTTGAGGCCGTGATGGAAGAGATGGTGTTCGGTAAGGGGGATATTGATTTACGAACAGGATGAGGAGAGGAAGGACGTAGTTGGATGAAATAAAGTATTACATGGGTTAGATGGGGGCCTGCGTCAGTATATTGGGAAGATTTTTACTCACTTATTATGTTGGATTACCGTTAGATTACCCTTGCCATGAATGCATATTATGGATTGGGGTCTCGTTGCCAAAAACTGTTGTCTAGAATTCTGTTAACAAACAACTTTTTGGAAAGTGGTGCCTCCTAGTGATGAAAGACGGAAATTCAAACGTATATACAGTCGACAGATTGTAAATAAACACGTCTTACCGGTTTTGCCATGAATATACATTGGTTTTTCCTTACAAGTAATCATAATGCAGTGGATACAAAATGTAGTAATACACGCGGGACGTAATTATACACTTTTATAATATCGCCCGGTCTACAAATTTAATTACACATATGCACAATTAACTTCTTAGCACTTCGTGAATATCGCTAAACGGAAATGTAATAATAATGCGAGGTGACTTCATGAGTATTCCCAATGACCATCATTGCGGGGTAGGTTAAAAGGAAGGCACTTACCGCCGCCTTGAACAGATTCTTATTTTTCAATACAAGTCTCCTATTTTGGGTCATCGTAGACGCATACCCTGTTTTGCAGCCTGGAACGAAGCAAGTTCTGTTTAAACTAGGCATTCTAAAGTCTTTATTTAAGCCGAAGTGGCTCAATGCATTCAAATTAGAATCAGAGTCTGGCAAACATCGTCGTCGGCACACGATGGACGTTCCGTAAACCTCTAACACATTTTCTGTAATAGATATTTCCTCTCTAGCATTTACGAAGTAACTTTTAGATCGAAAAAATAGCAAGATATTATTCAAATCATCAAGTAATTCATATCGCCTCGATCTTTATTGAATATTCACCACAGTCTCACGGTAGCAACAATTAACTACGTCTATTTACAATCACAATAGAAAAGACTAATCGAAGTGGCGCCAAGGACTGGGTGAACTAAAAGTGGAAATATAGGCAACACGTAGCCTAGGCAACAATGTCTAGCATCCGAATCCATAATATATATTCATGACCCTAGTAACAATAATGTTCTACGACCTAGCACATTATTTACCCACTGTTTGTAACACAGTGATTCAAATGACACGTAGCACTGCTACGTGTTTTTGGAATAACTGTATTACAAGGATAATAAAGTTGACTTGAGGTATTTTTGTATTAGTGGTAGAGCTGAAAATTTGATTAGAGTTGGATTAGATTAGGTTTGCGAACGAGGATGAATTTTCGCTTTAATCTTTTTTCTGATGATTTAGTGTGAACTTTTAGAGCATTTTTTCTTATTTGATATGCTGTAGGTCTTTACTTGGAATTAGGTACATGTGTGTTCAGTGATCTGTTTGTAGGAAGCAATTTTAGAAATATCACTTAACTACTTAATATTGATGTTATCCGTTTCCGTGAAGTACGACTCGAGTGTTATTTTATTCCGGTAAAATCAGAGCTTGGCTTAGACGGTATTACTGCTATCTAGAATTTATTTTGACTGTGGCGTTATCGCGCTCATGTGGGAAAAGTATGTACTCCCTTACTTGATGGGCGTGTAGATGAAAACTATTTTTCTTTAGACCGTTGTGAAATCCGTATTCGTCTCCGTACTCTGAGAATGTAATGCTGAATGAATAATGAATTAATGCATCAGATCAATTCAATCATTCTCGTGTTCCAGTCGGAGACAAATGTTGCGTTTGTGGAGGGATATCGAAGGTGCTATCCTGACCCTCTTTCGGGTTTGTCCTGTTGTCTGAAAATAGATTGATGGTGATTGACGACGTCAACTCTTGAGGGATATAATTTTATTCGAATTGGATTATTGAATTTTTCTCTCGTTGGGATAGGTGTCCATCATTTTGTGCTATTGCATGCACGATTAAGTGTGATAAAACGGGAGTTCGTTGCAATCATTCAATTTTTATGAGAGCAATTAGAGTTGACACCGTTATAGATACCCTCATATATTTGTTTGCGCATCACAGTTCCACCCTTTTTGTGGTTTGGCGAATTTAATCAATTTGAATATCGAATCGACTCCATTAAAATTGATCCACAGATAATGCTTAGTATCTTGGGTGGAATTTGATTATTGAATACCTAATCTTCGAGATCTTTTACCGCTACCGGTTGTTTAGTTATGCCGGTTATTTGCCGGTTGTTTAGTTGCTTAGTTATAACAGAGTTCCATTATTACGTGATATAATGTATATACTAAAATATCCTCGGGATTTTAGGGAAGCCTTGTATGAAGGGACGTAATTATTTAAGGTTTCGGCGTATTAATGTTTACGGGCGTATATTCAATAGAGTTTTTACTTCAGGCTTATGCAGTGGTGAGTAGTGGCCACATTGGAATGTTTTCTATAGCTAGGCAGTAATTTGTATCCGTTGCAGGTTTTAATCTCAGATCAGGGTTTGAAAATGTTAGCAACTACAGATACGGAGCGTTTTATAAGTGTACAGGTGAGCAATATGGCGGAGGGAATTTGGTTCAACCAATCGCCACTCTACGCGTCTGCCCTTTTGTGGGAAACAATTCTCTTTGGAAGCACCGTCAGTGAGAAGAAAAAGAAAACTATTTGTGCTAACGTCTCATGGCTCGAAGTAAAATTAGGGCATGTATAACCAATACATGCCCTGTGTATTACCTGTGACAAATTACTCAGCTATCACAATGTCGGTTCTGGTATGTGCTCTCTCGTAGCTCATTAAGACAGAAACATATTGCTTTTTGTAGCTGTTTCCTGCAGTCTGTGATATAGAGTCGGCCTTTATTTCAGTGTCAAAAATTTTAGGTCTGGAGCTTTTATATGTTCCTTTTCATGCAAACTGAACCTATAGAAAATTTTGTGTCGATCAACCCCGGGCAACCCGGGCCTCAGGGATTGTCTCCATTTCTTATGTTGCTTTGAAATGTTTTTTTCTTTACAATTCAATATATCGATATGTATTGGACGTGAAAGGTATATCGATCCGCTATCATCAATTTGTTCGGGGAAAATAGTGGAAAATTAGCTTACTTAATTGTTAGCTAAATAACCGTTATAAATGCTTGTTTCTACCAATGGCTAGGCAGTAATTTATTATGTAAATGGGTTCCAAATTTCGTGCGCGTAAGGATTGCGTCAGAAGAAAAATATTTAAGTTTCTAGACCCATTTAATAAAAAAAACAACATCTGGATATTTTGGCCCACTCCCATGCGGTAACGTTACATATGGCATAGTCGTTCTATCCTTACGCTGACTGCGCAACAACGGATTGGAAAATTTATTTTAAACCGAGAACATTCCGATAATTTTGTCGAATGATTAATTTTTATGACCACTAATGCTACTTTCTTTGTACAACCATGTAGTGTTTTTCATTCTTGGTGTCGTTTTCGTCATGTTAAGAAGGTTGGATCGATTTTCGTCGATGGACAGATTTGCTTGAAACTTTCCTACGTGTACTCATTTCTAATACGTGTAGATATAATCGCATAACATTGCGTGCTACTGATTTGGTTTTTTAGCAATCAAATGCTGTTTTAACTCTTAACCTTGTGGCTTTTGACCTATTTTTTCGAAATTAATTTATATAATTTGTTCAGATTTTTTCATTAACGCTAAAATTTGCGTTTCGAATCATTAAAATGGTTCATAATGAATATTAAGATATGATGCCGAATGAAAGACTCGGATTTACGTAAGATTTTCGGTTAAATTTTGGATTCCGCGCCGTTAACTCACGTCATAGCAGTGCATTAACTGAGGTAAAAGTTTTAAAAATACCTCTTGCATCATATGTGTCACAATATGTATGGTGATTTCCAACGTTTAAATAGATATGCTTAAATGAATTGTGGTCCATGATTTTTTTTTCGATTTACTTAAAAAGTTTTTTTAAATCTGCTCTCCATGACTTGCGATTCGCTCTCCAACCTACTTAAAAAGCTGTAAGCATTCGTATTAGCATTGCGCGTTTCCTACTCGGGGAAAAAATTCGTTCCTTACTTCCCGCTCTTTGTTTCTACCGTCCTCCTCAGAAGACTTAACCTACCTGCCTACAGCAGGTGGACTTCGTTGCGGAGGCGTGCTTTTTGTAATGAAAAAACACGTTCGTCAGGCGATTTGATGTAATCGAAGCGAAGGGCGGAAGCGGCGCCGACTGTTGTTAGTATTTCGAACTTCTCCCCCGGATTCGAAATTAGACTTCGCCTTGGGCGGGCAAACGGGAATCTTTCGCCATATCGACCGTTCGGTTCCGCCACAGCCTTGCGGCGCTCCGTTCCGAGAGAGGAACACAAAAGGGTCTCTGTCTCACACACTACGGAGTCAGTCGGACTTCTCCGATCGGGGCATTCGGGACTGCAAAAAGGGTCTTAAGGGTTTCTCTTCCCACTCCCCCCATAGCCGATTTCACACGACTTACGGCCTCCCTCTTCGCCCCCAACTCCCCATCTGACTGCTCTTTCCCGTCCGGCGAGGTGGCAGATTCCTTAAGAGGATCGGAAATATCCTTCCTCGAGTCCGTGAGAGAGAGGGTGGGTTTTTCAAGACATCGGCGGAAGGCTGTTTGCCAAGTGCATTTTGTCGCTTAGTGCCTGCGGTGGCGCCCGGAGAGGTTCCTCTTCACGACGATCGGGAGATGATGCTGCAAGGCAGGCTTAAAAAGAGTTCTATCCTTACGTCGCACTGCATTTCAGTCCAGACTTTCCGGAAGATTAGACGTCGAATATTTCAATGATTAGTTTCTCAAAGGTTTAGTCGCGAGGATTTATATCACCATTAATCATTCATTCCAAAGATTGGTAGGCTCTCTGGCAAATCACAAAACGAGAAAATTTCACAAGTTATGGACCTGATGATGCTGTAAAAGGCGAGACCTAGGTCGTGCAATAAATTTGTACTTGTGGAATTTGCTCGTTTTTTAGATTTGTCCCTTTGTTTCAGTTCCACAGCAAATCTCCGGAGTCTTCAGAATTGATAGACTAAACTTTCCATTTTAGCCTATCCCCTGATAACTACTTTACGTCAATAGAGCTCTTCTGCTTCGCATTCCGTATTAGTTGGCCCTCAATCCCTCCATGTATTTGATGTAATTGTCCCTCAATCTTTTTCCTTGAGTTTTCTCTTACGTTATTTTAACCCGAGTAACCTACCGGTATAGTTAAATTTAAGTGGAAGATGATAAAATCCTCTGAACAAAGGTATATTCCTCTCTCTTTACAGGTATATCACACGCTACTACTTAACAGGTATTTACAGGTATATTCCCTTCTCTTAACCAAATTTTATTGTGGAATCCACAAGGTGGAAAAGAAAGAGGAAGGCCCAGAATTAGTTGGAGAGAAGGCATAGAAAAGGCAATAAGAGAAAAGCAGTTGCCAGAAGGCCTGCGGATGAATAGAGGATCGGATAGCGTTGAAGAACGTTGAAAACAACTCTCTCTCCTTACTCGTTTTCTTTTTCAGGATTCGTCCTATCTCTCTTCTTCAGGTCCATAAACCCCATTCTCTTTCTTCCTCTTCCCTGCTTACCGTACGTCATTCCCTCAAATACGGCCTTGAGCATCCTTTTGCCCTTCATTACCTCTTCTCACTACCCACTTTTTCCCCCTCTCTATTCTTCTCCACAAGTTTCCTCTCTTCGCGCGCGTGCCAAGCACTTCCTCTTCCGTCATCTTCCTTCGGCCATTATTATGACGAATTAAATACAAGGGGAGCTGCGTAGTGTGGACTCCTTGTGATGCAGATATGGAGAAGAATGGATGTGGCTGCCTAGGTAGTGTGGAAACTTAGTAAGAAAGTGCTAGCGATATTTTTGGATGAAGGAAGTTTGTCGGGAGAGAAGGTGAGGGGGCGCAAAGTTTTTTAGGGGAAGTATTGAGAGGTAAGGACATGTTTAAGAGACAAATAAAGGGTTGAATACCGGCTAATGGTTGAGTGGGAAGTATGGACCATATACGAGAAGGAAGAA
Source organism: Ceriagrion tenellum (assembly GCA_963169105.1). Classification (NCBI taxonomy): domain Eukaryota; kingdom Metazoa; phylum Arthropoda; class Insecta; order Odonata; family Coenagrionidae; genus Ceriagrion; species Ceriagrion tenellum. The sequence continues at coordinate 59,459,927 of OY720639.1, read as the reverse complement.
ATTATGAGTAACTTAATTGAAAGTAGATAGTACTGTTAAATATGTCTTCAGCAGAATCTTGTTCGGAACATATTTGTTCGATTTTGGGCAGTTTTCTGCTTCATTTATGACCATCGATTTCAAATACTGGCATGGTAATCCCATTGTTTTTATTTATGCTTTATTTCATGATTGAGTTTGGCTGAAGTGGAATGATGGATGGAATCCGTAAGAAATAGAGAAAAAGCAAATATTGCATGTAGGGTTTTTCATTTTTAATTCAACGCGAACATATAAAAACCTTGTTTCTAGGGTGGCTATGTAAGTTAGTGACAGAGATAAATTGACACATGGATTAAGGATATTTCGGTGGATCGCTCCCACCTTCTTCAGCAAGAGGTAAAGGAAGAATGATGAGTGAATACTTTGGAGAAGGGCTAATTTGGCGAAAAGCTTGTATAGAGAGAATTTAAAATGTATTCGGTTTTGTTCACCCGGATATTTCCTTGATTTTATTTCATCGGTAAATATTCTTGCTTTCTGCGCGGAATTCTAAAAATTGTAGAGACACACGAATTTATGTGCGAGATTTTCCATTTATTCTTTTACTGGGGTTATTTTTTTTGACAAGGAAGTACAAGTGGTCGTAAATTACTTTCCAGAGCAGAACGTAAAAGAATTTAAAAGAGAGCATCCCTTTTTTAAGTTATGCGTAGGTTTCGGATATTTATTGACTGTTTCTATCCTCAAATTTTCTGTACCCACGCAGCTTTCTGATCACATAGTTATAATTTTTATCGCTTTTCCGCTCATCATTCGTTGCAAAGTTTTGCAGATCATTATTTCTTTTTAGTTCTTTTAATTGGTAAGAAATAATGCGGGAGCTCTTAATTAATAAATAGTCCCCAATTAATTTCAGCAGATTCAGGCGAGATAACGTGTAAGTTCGTCATATTAAAACGGAAACTACAATTACACTTCCACAAGGTATTTTAATGCGTACGACGCGTTACAGCTCACAGAGCCGTCTTCAGGTACAAGACATATTTGGTAGAGAGCACCTCACACCTTGTGGAATAGTGCAATTGTTGTTTCTGTTTTATTAGTCCCCAATTATTTTGGTGGAAATGGACATGCACTGCCACCTACTTCTTTCGTTCCAACGCATCTTTTAACTGTTTATTTTCTTTGTGCAAAGTGATTCGGTACACTGCAAAGCCTGCAAATTTTCAGTTCATACAAAACTTGCTGAAATTCAGCAAAATGCCTGAATTGAATTTAGTCTTAGACATCAGCAAACCTATACTTTATTTGTCTCTACAAATCTGGATGAAATTATTTAGTTTCCACAACAATAATGCTTCCAAATCGAATGCAGGGTGACATTTTTATGTAATTGCGTGTTTTCTCTTAGGACCCCCTTAGGCCTGAAATTCGTAAGTGCTGAAAATTTTTCGAATTCCAGCAGGTTATCCTTGCTTAAAATTGTAAGCTTTCCAGATTTGCTTAAAAGTTGGTACAACTTCAGTTAAGGAAACCTTACTGAATTTCAGCAAATTTGGGGAAAATATTTCACAGCGTGGGGAGCTGGAGAAATGTAGCTGTAATGCTTAAGAGAAGGCTCTATTGAAGAATCGGGTTAGATGGAGTGGATAGCCTAAGAAAATATTCCGGAGAATTGGCTTGAATCGCATTTTTTTCCGAAAGAGAGTTAATTTTCTGCGTCCGGTAACTCAATATCGATATTTTGTGATGCTGTTCGAGTGATGTAACGTTGGATTGAGTTCAAGTTTGTAATTGAGACCATTCCTTTAGTCAGATTCGTCTTAAAAGTTGGTTGATGAGTCATCAGGGCTAGATCCCTGTGAGAAAAGAATCCTTTTTTTTCTCGGCGGCTTCGTTAATTTAAGAGGCTGCAAATCTTCTTGGTGGGCCACGCGGAATCTTGTGCTCACGCTAATCATGATTTGCTCCCACTCCATATCCCAATGGAAACGTAATGGAGAATGTGACTTGAATTTAAGTTGAAGTTAAGAAGCTAAAATAAGTTAATTTCCTCCAGGTAATAGGCAACAATCTCGTTTGAGAATTTTTTCTGTGAGATGTAATTACCTCTAAATCCCATTTGGTCTTCGTCAGTTCCTAATTACAATTTCCATTTCAAACTTGACTCTAAGACATGAGGTATTTTGATCGAACAAAATTGCTTTGAGAGTCCTGTGTATGTTATTGGTTCATGCGTCTTTCTTGTTAAAATTTGTAAATCTGTATTTTCTTATGTATTTCATCTCTAACGCATGCGAAAATTGGGCGTTATTAAATGGTTCTTCCTCATAAAATATATAGTTTTCCTTAAAATATATTCCACAACGACTCAAGTCCATTTCTCTCGATACTGTAACCAAACCGAGATCTAGTATGCCAGCCGGCACTTAAACTGATGGAAGCAAGTGACGCGACACTTTTTGAAAGGATAAAAGAAATCACTTCATATTATTTCACTCAGGTGTGTTATTCCCGTCGATTTCAACGTCTGTGCGTCATTTTCAAGATAACTTTGATAATGATGCATAGACGTTGAAATCGATCGGAATACAAATCGAATTGATATTTTTCCCTCATAGCCGCTACTTTTTCTTTGTTGAATTGATGTTACGTCACTTTAATGATAAGTGCCGGAATCAAGTTGATTTGAGCCGATCTACAATTTATCCCACGACCATTGAAACTGTACTTGCAAGAAAGCAGTATTTTCATTCATACAGTAGCCCATATCTAATGAAATGATGAATTATTTAGTTTTCCGAAAAAGATTTATTACCTTCTTACGATTCGGGTTTCATCCCTGCGCAACATCATCAGGTACAGAAATAGTAAAACATTTTGCATAAATGGTCAAAAATGAGAGGGGGGAAGGTAGTCTTTAGGTGGCGGGTTGGAGGTTATGGGAATAGGGTAGGGAAGGGATCCATGCCTCGAGCCTCATTTCATTATAACGAATACCACAAAGTTACTGCCAATACCATGAATTCTATTAAGCCCATATCCTACTAATGTTATAAATGTGAAAGTTTGTATGTTTGGATGTTTGATACTCAATCACACGAAAACTACTGGACCGATTGTTCTGAAATTTGGCATGTAGATAGAAAACATGTCTGTGGGTAATATAGGCTATATTAAAAAGCCCTCAGGGTTCCCCTAAGGCCCCCCAAAGGCCCCTGTGGTGGTCCATGCTAATCATTGGGTTCGGTGCAGTGGTTTTATTTTTTGCTTTTTAAAATTACTTTCACTCAAGATTGAGGGCTGGAATTTTTTTATCGGATGGATGAGTAAGTGAAAATTCTAATTCTGCCAATCGATTTTCTATTACGTTTCGTATTCATGTGAAAGTCATGTTTTTAGCTGAAAAATCTTACATTTTATCTGAAATCAACAATATCATATTTCCTTGGCAACCAGAGATTTAGATGTATCTACCATTTAAATATCATTTTTTCCTGTTGGCCCATGGTAGCACGTAGAAAGAAAATCTGTATAAGAGGGGCCCGCAGTCCCAAGGGCCCCATGATAGATTGTTTCGAGGGATATTCGATAAATTTTATGCATATTTACAACAAGTATACTCTTCAATGTGTATTCTCAAAGTACCTCTCATAGGGGCACTGAATGTATATGAAAGATCGTTACCTTGTAAACGCTACAAATAAAGTGATTAAATAGACTATACACGCGATTCATTGTGCAAGAATACTTACGCGCAGCGAATAGTAATGAAGGACATCCGTGCATGAAAATTGGCAATTGCTCTAAGAATCACCATAGATTTTTGATTCAGTAACCAAAACTAATGATTATGGCTACCCTTTACGCCGAAGGCGCCGTCCTGATGACGTAGGTTTCATGGGTCAAATAAACATGGCTGCTGCAGCAAATGCTCCTTTTCACGTTGTCAACCGCTGGATTGTACCCTACTCTCCGATACTGATAAAAGTACTCAACGCACATATCAACGTTGAATAACGCAACTCAATTAGGTCATTGAATGCCAAAATATGTATGTGCACGAGGGAAGCGATCAATCCGTCATTCACCCAGAAGACGGCTCAAGAGAACCGGGGAACGAGGTGACAATCTATGAACCTGGGTGCTATTTAAGTAGTAATGAGTCTGCTTGGCCCATTCTTTGGTTCTCCGTGCATGAAAGAGGACCAGCAGTCACTCATCTCTGCGTGCACCTGAGAAACAGTCAGCGTGTCTACTACAACGAACACAACATACAAGATATGTTACGAACTCCTCAAATGACCACGCTGACTGTATTCTTCAGGGTTTGTGGTTTTCTTATAAAATAAGTTCACTTTTTTTCACACCCGTTGAATTTCAGCGGGCACCCGCAGCTTGTCTACTATAATTTTTAATGAACCGATCTGTGGCAGCAGACGGTCGAAGATCTGAGGAAATGTTTATTTGTCTTTGATTTCACGTCCACAAAATTGTAAATAGTTGCAAAGAGTAATAGTTATGGTGTAGTCAATGAAAGAACGAACAAAAAGAAGCGCAGAGATTGAAGAAATTTAATCTAGGTTTTAGGAAATAGACTCACATTCATTTTAGCAATTCTCTTGTAATTATTGGTGCTTAATGTAATTAAATCGATGGCTTAGTGAAACTGTTCGTCGAGAGATGAGTGCATTGGGACCCAGAGCAGGATACTTCATCGGAATATGATTTAATGGAAGTAAATTATATTCCCTCTATCAGGGAATCATATTCAGAGGAAAATAATTTACCCATAAATTTGTTAATGTCAACCACATAAGAAGTACAAGCTTAAGTGTTGGGTCACTTGTCCGATCTCTGCTGGATAAATGGTTGTAATGTGAAATATCACTTCCCTTAGATCCTCAAGCTGGAATTCATTTCCCTGCCACTACTGAGCTATTATAGGTGAGTGGGTGTAATAAGTAGCCGTTTTAACGAGAGTCCTTTGGTCGCACGCTTCACCGACGCCTTGCCGTGCAAGAGTTTTTCATTAACAGCGCAGGCTATTGAAGCTTCTGCCAGTGAAGAAGGTGTTTCGCGTATTTGAGGTAATTGATGAGAGGGCTTGGTGGAGGACGCGATGGTTCGGGATTGGGAGAATTGCACTGAGGTCGACATTAGTTAGCTCTTAACGATCTCCGCCCGGGGAGTCGATACTTAACAGCGCGAAGAGCAGTGCAGCTCTTCAAGTGCTCTCCACGCGGCTGGCAATTAGTGGCCGGAACGGAGCCTTCAGAGTTCGAAGCCTTTAAAGTTTTGGTAGCGCAATCTTGCCTGGGGTGGAAGGTAATGTAAAATATCGCCGTCTAAATCCCCGCAAATATGCGTTCAGTTTGGGCTTGGTATGGCATCAAAATGATACTCAAGTATTTGCGGATTCCTTATCTCAATTTTCGTCTTCGGACATTTTGTCCCACCTTCGGGATGCAAGCAATGGCCTAGTTCACTCCTTAGACTTTTAAATTACTGTGAGGGTAATTTTAAACCATTGACTGATGAGAATTTTGACGAAATTATTCCTAAAAGGATCGTATTTTCATGATACATTTTAGAAAAAGTTTTAGGTTGTAGTGATTAAGAAAAAAACTATTTTTTAAGCTTTGAGCTTTATTTTATTTCAAATTTTCATTTTTATTCGAGTAATGTTTTAGGTTATTGAGATATTATTTTTATGTCAGCCGTAACAAGTATTCAATTGGAAACAAGGTAATTACTTAATTAACGGTACAGTTCTGAGACCCATTCGTCCATCCGAATCAGTCTGTGTAAAATTTTACTATTTACGGATTAAATAATTAAAATTGTAATAATGAAATTCACTCAGTGCTTACTAATTTAATGCATTCACTCTTTTAAGCAGGTATACCTGTTTTGATCGCGATATAAGGTCCGGAGAAGGCTAGAAGGCCATCTTTCTTCTGTGGTAAAATGATTAAAATTTTTTAAACAAGAACTTCTTCCGAAACTTTTGCTTGAAGTACATCGCCCTGTGGAACTGAGATTTGCTTCTTGAGACGTAGGGGACTGTATAGAGGTCGACTACATGTGGGTGTGAAAAATGACGACGGAAATGTGATGGACTAGCTGGAAGAGAAAACTGACGAGGAGACTTGTGGAAAAACCTTTTTATAAACTGGAATACATGAAAATGGAAACTTTGCTTACTTAATTCAACGAAATTGCTCAATTGTTAACCTTTAAACAGACGAGTGGGGAGATATTTAAATGGTTTTTCTATGTCCACTGCCGTTTTTACGCGCGTATAAAGTTAATGTACTTCGTGTTTGCAGACTCAGTCCGTTGAGTGTGTGTGTGAAACTCATTCTTTAGTTGTAGTTTTCGTGAAAAAGTTGTAAAAATTCTTACCCTCCTGGATATTCTTCTTATATCAGTTGCTTGGATATGTGACCGAATATGGGCCGTTCAAGTACGTCAGCGAGACTTGTGGTCGAGGTAATTTTCATTGGAAAAAATTTCTTTGTTGAATTGATGCTACGTCTTTTTAATGATAATTAATATGTATTCAAAGGAGAGGTTTTATGTTTCATGTTAATGTAATAACTTGGGAAAAATCATTGGATGTGTGGAATCAGGTTAATTACTATCGGATTCCTAATGTTCATTTAAAAGTTGATGCCAATATTAGTTTTGCGAATAAGAAGTCAGAATTGCCAAAATAATCTGAATGGCTTACCCTATTTGGCGGAAGGAAAAATGTTAAAGGAACTAAAGTCGATGCTAAAACATACTTGAGGTCGCCGGTTAACGAATTTGCAGTGATTATCTCAGAAAAAAACGTTGCCTAATCAATATGGCGGATTGTTTATGTAAAACGCGCTATGCGCTCGGGCGTGTGGTAGCGGTCGTCAGGATATCAGTCATGAAAGTGGGGGAAGATAGAAATTGGATGGAGAAATGACAATATAGAATTGTGTATTGACGATGTGTCTTATGTCAGTTCACGATGTTTTTGTTATGAACACTAGCGAAGCATGTGAAGCAGGGAACCTTTTTTTATAATTATAATTTTATTGTATACATTTGCAATAGGAATTTTACCTTACCGGTGGCAAAGGGAGTTGACCAAGGTACATAAAAATCGTAAACAGACAAACAAGACAGCCGGGTAAGTAAGTCACACAATCAGTTATTGAAATAAATTTGTACATATAACTAGTTTTATGTCTTCATATTGCGCGATTCTTCTATTGCAACACATTAAGATTTATAGGAAATTCACTGAATAATTCACGAGGCAAATAGTTACAGTCACAGATAGTCCTCACCATAAAGGAATTTCTTGCTCTGTTGGAGGCAGAGAAGATTGCTCTCACCTTGTGCTGATGGTGATGACGACCGTGATTATTCGGCTTTTCTAACTGGACACTTAGACTATAGTATGCTTCAACACCACAAAACACTTGGTAAATTGCAGTCAACCTTGCCCTCCTGCGGATACTGCGATCCTCCCATCCAAACTCCACTTTCACATCACTCAACATCAAACACTTTCATGCATGCTGTGCTTATTTTTGACGTGCCCTCATTACCTTGTACCTGTTAGTACCAATTAGTTCAGCATTCTGTGTATAATTTTGTCGATTCCTTCATGTCTACAGAAATAGCGCGGGTCCAAAATAGTATCCTCCATGCCATGCTGTAACTCGCCAAATCTGACTTTTTCTAGTAATCTAATCCTATTACGTAGCCTTTCAGTCTTTACCAGCTCTCAGCCTAGTTCATTCATCTGTTGTGTAGCCCTCACAACTCTCTCATAGCAGTTTTCAACAACAAAGCCTGCGGCACTGCCATTTGTTTTTTTTATAATGAAAGCAATCGGCAATTTTCCAATGGACATATGGATTATTGCTTTTTCTATTATTTATTATGATGAAATCCCGTAACATCACGCCTGATACTTCTCTTTTGTTTTCTTATTTACCTCGTAAATTAAAACGTTCTGTGCGGGGTACGAGATGTGACCTATGCATGGTGAAGTAACTATTGTTTTTAAGTTAATTGTTGAAGCGTCTAAAATTTTGAGTAAGTTATAAATTTCTGTACTTTACGAATGTTTCACGTGGGACTGAGTCGGTCTTTTTCTAGGTCGCCGCACTGGGTTGTAAATTAACCACGTTGCCTGGGAATCGCACGATTGCAGTGCTTCACTTACTCGAATATTAGAACCCGGGAGTGCGTACTTATTGGCTCAGCTTTTCGTCATTTTCCCTCCTGCCACCTTATCCCTAGTGTAGCAAATGTAAGTTATTGTAATTTTTAACGTCGAAATACAGATGAAACTCGCGAGAAAACTGAATCTGTTAATCCGCAGCCCATTATTTTATTTACTGCTTTCTTCACGTAAAAACATGGGCATGTCATCAATAAAACATCTTTGTGGGCGAAAACAAAAGTTGCATTCCTCCCTCGTGAGCGTACGAGGATAGAAAATCCCTTTTTTCTTATGGCATGCGCGACCACCGGTAGATCATCCCGCCCAGGAGGCTTGGAAACCAATGACCCACCGGTGGGTCATGCCTCCACGAACGTGTTAAATTAACCACGTTGCCTTGGAGTGGCTCGACTGCAGTACTTCACTCGCTCGTGTATTGGAACCAGGGAGTTCATACTTATGGATTCAACTTATCGTCCTTTTCCCTCCGACCACCTTGTCCAGGGGCGCAACAACCCCCCGAATCGTGGGGGGGAGGGGGGAGCAAACTCCTTGAAAAATATGTATAAGCTAGCTAAGCAGGGGTGGGGAAGGAGAGGGGGAAAGAGAGTCTATAAATAAATTTTCTCCCAAATCTTTGAAAACCACTGCAATGCTACATAAATAATAAGTAATAACCCATGATACAGGAAATGCACATCGGGCAGTGTCCATTAAAAAGTGAGCCAATACCTCTGATTTCTGGGGAGGGCTAGCTCCCCCCACAGTCGTGCTTGGGGGGAAATGCCCCTCCCCCCTGCCCCTCCCCCGTTGTTGCGCCACTGACCTTATCCCGCACACAGGGCCCAGTCGATCTCGTGTGTGCCTAAAACGTTTAGTTTCGTTCCTAAAGTGTCTGGGTCGAGAGAGGGCAGCGATTAAACTCCCCCTCTGCGCGGTTCAGGCGCGACAGCATGGTCCGCGTTTATATATATGTATATATAAAAGATCCTTTTCCGCGATAGTCGGGACTCGGAGCGTCGCGTGTTTCATTTCAGTCGACCTTGCGACTTCCCCCCCGAGCCGACTCCGCTGCTGTGATGTCGACGCCACCGCCACCGAAAACTATATGCGAGGTGTGATGCATAGCACGTTCTCTTCCCTCTCTCCCAACCCCACACTAAACCCTCGCCACCCCCCCTCCACCTTACCAGCCCAAGGGTTGCCAACGCATGAAAATTTCATATCAGTAGAAGTCCGTTCCCAGGGTAGAAAATCCTGGCGATAAAATGAGAAAATTGGCTTTCAAATACCACTCGGAGCATGTATTATGTGCATTAAAACTTTGCAGATCTTATTTAAGTTTCAAAGTTGACGAGCACGTAGTTATGTCCCAATAGTTAAAAAAAAAACAATCCTTTTGTACTCGGTGTTCGGAACAATTGAAACATTAGCTTTTTTACTGTATAGCATTGTTGACAGTTTTTGCGATTTTTTTAATTCCCAAATAGTTACTAACCCGGAAGAACATTTTTTTCCGTTAAATATGGATGTAAACAACATTTTCAAGCGTCCGAATTGTTGAAATCGTGTACTTTATGATAATATGAAACGTAAGGTCATGTTAGAACATACAAACTTCCCATTTGTCATTAACTTGTAGTGTAATCAAGTATGTAGCCAGATGGACATAATCAACAGTTCATTTTCGGTAAATGGTTGAATTGATTGCATAAACGAAAGCTTGAAATATTTTAACATTGTGCACAGTTTTTATGAATGTTTTAAATATTGTTAATTGCTAAGAAACTTTTTTATGATAGATAATAAAAACTGAAGTTACATATGTAGTCTTACGAAGGAAAAATGTTGTATTCTTTAGTCTATTAGAGAATATGAAGTTATTTAAGGATGTTCAACGCACAAAGATCCACAAGAAAAGTCTGTCAATTTTGATCCATTTAAAATGGAGGGTATTTATTTATTTTAATGGAGAACATTTAAATCAGTAATTATTAGGATTAATTAAAAAGTTGTTTGATTTTTGACTAACTGCCGATGAACAACAATTTTAAATATTAGAAAAGATAATTATGAAAATTAATATGTTATTAATCATAATTGAAACTTAAAAACGGCAGGAGAATGCCAGTCCGGCAGGCAGTGGACTCAAAAAATACCTTGTCCAGTTCCGGATGTTTCTTGGAGAATCTGGGAGAGTTGGCAACCCTATCTTCACCTCATCCCACCCCCACCATTCCAACAGCTCTCCCTTCCTCCTCATATCCCTCTCGCTGCTCCCTTCCCAGCCCGGGCTGCGCCAAGGGTATGGAGGGGGGAGTGGCCACCGCGCCAAAACATGCCGCTGCCGGCTCTCATCCTCGTTTCTCGGGCACAGAGCCATCTATGAGACTTCCGTCGAACTAACTGTTGTGTGTCGAGTTGTCGGAGTTCCGCCGTTGGCTGGCAGGTGGAAGCAGCGGCAGGTTCCCGAGGCCTCCGCAGCTTCCCGGGCCCAGGAGGAACACACTTGCTCTTTCGCCTCCCACGCGTTCGCGATGGGTTGTTCCAGAATGATCGGCTCCGGCGACCCGGGTCTTCTAAATGATATCGATTCGTGGTCCGGTTCGCGATGATGAACGAGGAGCCCTTTCGTGAAATAAACGAGTGACTGAATGAAATAAATCTGACAATGAATAAATCTCGAAGATACTTGAAGAATCACAGCTCTTATTTTTGTGATATCGATTATACCCTTGTGGAATATGTTTACAGCGAAATAATATCCCAATAGTTCCGTAATTCACTATTGAGCTCTGGCTAATAAGATGGAATGCATGATTGGGACCGTGTGTTCAATTCTCGAGGTGAAAAATTTGTCGAGTTCGATGAATTCAGGAATTTATTTCGTTGATAGTAATGTATATTCTCTCGTTAGAGAAGATTCTCAATCATCGACGCAGTGGAATTCAATCGCGACCAAATGGACATCTCAGGATGAGGCCGCCATAACCATAGATAACCGAAGCTATTAACCTAAGCTATTTCGATATTAACAGCAGTTCTGATAGATGTAGAAGTGCTGTGATTTATGATGCGTGATCTTTCAAGATATGTGGAATTACGAACTGCTGTCATCTACCTTAGATACTTGTTAGAGGTAGAGGCGTTTTCCAATGGTATTAACATTTCCAAATATGTCATCTGTTTGAGAAAGAGATTAAATTTAAAGCCGTATGAAATTGAGTGACTGTGAATATGCTTCTGTATGCCCACGATCTTCATGGTTATAATTGTTTTGCGTTTTGACGTGAATGTGTTTGCGGTACAATGGACGTCACGCGAGGAGTTTCTCGAGACAAAAAATCATTCATTTTGAAAGAAAAACAACTGATGTGTTAAAGTAAAATATGATTCTGTATTATAAAGTAATTAATTTAATTACCTGCAACATTTAAGGGAAGCATGATCTACTTGGCTCAGCGGCATGGACCGTAGGAGAAGGGCATAAAAAAGAGAATAGTGACACTCGAAATATGTTCCTGCTGGCGGATCACGATGATTAAAATGGAGGAATGAGATCAGGAACGAGGAAGTGTACAGAAGCATAGAAGGAGACTACCGTGTGGAGCACTATCAGGAAGAAAAGGTTCGGATGGGTAGGCCATGCATTGAGAGAGAACGAATTTGTTAAGGGCATCATAGCGTGGAAATCAGAAGGGAAAGCCCCTCGAGGAATACCGATGGGAAAATACATATAGGCCAACTTACATCTACATGCTGCCCTACGAGCCGCCGTATGGGTGTGAGGCAGTAGGAGGTGTTAGGCGACCAGTCGTGTAAAGATGTAAGGGATAAGGTTTTGGGAGATGAAATGGTGACGTGTATCATGGGTGTATACTTAGTGGAGCTCAGTTTTTATTGTGGTCGCTTGTTGTGCGCGGAAAGAACGAGTTTTTGCTCCTATCTGTTCGGCAGTGTATCTCTCTTATTTTATCGCTTCTGTCAGACTTATAGATGTAGTGGGGCGTCATGATAATATTCTCTGTGTCGCTATGAAACTCACCAGTTCTGAATTTCTCATGCAAGCTAAGCCTAGTGTGTAGCCTCTTGAGTCTCTAGGGGATGTGAAACTTAAACGAGATATGAAGCAGAAGAACTATAAGGACGTAAAGGAGTTAGCAGGGGAATTGGTAGAATGGAAGGCTTCAATTAACTAATCTTTGTATTGAATGATTAATGATTATTATGATGATAAATGTTGCTAGACATAAATACAAATATTTTTAAGTTAACCTTTTGAAGGATTTCAGTGAAGAGTGCTTAGAGGGTGGTATCACGCCTGCATCGTTCAGTCATAACCCATTATGATTATTACTTCAGGTGACTTACCGGTTTAGAAATGTTTATTACTTTGCGTGCCGGGCTTTAAATCGAAGGTTCTCTCAGAAAAACTTAGAATTTTACACCTTTTACTGTGTTGTGAAAGAAGACACTTTAATCTAGGTGAATAAACTTTCATTTACTAATAAAATTTATTTTTGGCACTTTTTAGTCATATGTATGTGTACCAGAATGACTGCAGCCATACCATTACGTACAGCTGCCGTTCAATAATGATATTCCATGGACGTCCTAATACGTCCATCGCCCTTCTCAGAAAATATAGGACGACGCACCATTACGTCCATTGCACTCGAAGTGCTATGATATAATTTCTCGCATTAATCATTCTACACCGTAAAGAAGAGTGAAATGTATACGCAAAGCGAAAAATTATCTGATGTGACGCGTTTCCTCTGAGTTAAGCATGAAACCTTGACTTGTATGTGGATAGGTCTGGTGAGAAAATTAGTCTCTACTACTGCTCTGGCCCCCTGTCTCAATGTGTTATTTTATTCTTCAACTCGGAGCTCTTCCTACCCCTCTTCATCCCATTCATAACGCCTATTCTCTGCCTTTCCCTTTCCCCTCTTACCCAGTATCCTCCCCTCTCTCACGGCCTTCCTTATTTTCTCAAACTCCTTCTCTTTCTTCTAATCATTTCGTCACGTATTACCCTCCTCACCCACCATTCCGAGCTCTCATTCGTTCCTCTTCTTTACCATCCATTCCACTTACTACATTCTCCTCCACTCCCACATGTCACGTGCTTCCAACCTATTCTCTTTCCCCAGAGTTTCTGTAACGTACAATGTCACACTCCTCGTAGGACTTTACGACGCTCTTTTCATTCTGGCTCTAGGTCTCCGTCATCGGTTATATCCTATTTATAAAAGCCTCTCTCGCTAACGTAGTTGTTTCTCTATTATCCTTGATACTGTTTCACTTATCCTTCTTGATACTGTTCAAGTATTTATATTTTTCTTCTTCCTCTTGTTTGTGCCTTCCTACTTTTGTGATCACCTTCGCTTCTGTCATCGGAGATGATCCAATTGTACCCAAACCATTATATTCATTGCCATATCAAGGGGCAAAAGCCATTGTATTCCAAATTCCCGACATTTTGTGAGCATCGGGGCTCGAGACGGAAATATTGTTGATTTTGCGTGAGATTTCCCGAACTCATATTTTTAATGTAATTTTCGTATACCATAAGTAATGAATACGGAATTCACTGAAATAAAAAAAGGCCGTGATAAAAAAACCGGAATACACGTGACCAGGGCGCGAGAATTTTTACTGAGGGGGAGAAAAAAATCACGTGAAATGCGGATTGAAAGGAAAGTATGACGGGTCAGGAGTTGCTAAATAAACGTCAACTGGAGTTTCATATAAGTGGTACTCTTGCCGCTAACGATACTTAACAGGGTCACTTCTCCCCTCAGAAACAGTATCATTCACGCTTGATTCCTGTGGAATTGGAAGTATTTTTAAGGCGTAAAAATCGCCATTGTTGCATTTGGTTTTTGAGGGAGTGATATACCCGATTTCCCAAATAATCATGCTCGGGTTTCGGTTGTGGGAATTAATGAAAATCTCCGAGAATATGTGCGGGAAGGAAATCCCTCCCGGACACTAACCTCATATCATCACTCACGAACGGCTCAGTATATCGAACGGCGATCGTGAACGGGGTCGACGCAATGAAAGACTTCGTGTATTTCTACTTTTCATCTATCTAATGCCCATTGCAAACGGCTAAACGTAACCTGTCAATATACTTGCATGCTACTTGTAGAGTTACCTTTTTAAGCCTGTGCTGCCCTCATAACGAATCGCCACAATTAAGTGGTAAGCAAAGAATTTATGAGTACAGGATAGTGGCATATCAGGAAGTTGTTGCCATTTTTGAAATGGTTTTAAGGTCAATGAAACTCCTCCTTGATTATTAATGAGTATATCCCTTCATTGGTCTCAATTTTTACTTTCCTTGTTTGATTTTGCTTATTCTTTTCTCCGGTTTTCACCTGCGACATCGGCGTTAACTGTGTTGAGTGAGCAACGTAAGGAAGCACGATAGACGCCGTCAAAATAGTATAGAACTGGACTTAAAATGTAGAAAAAATAAGTGAGAGCGATTTTTTCGAAACCAAAAATCTAAAAACAATGGGAAAAAACTATCTCATCATAATCAGAATCAGCTGGAACTAAAATTTTGCTCGCTTAATTGAGCAACCGCCGTTTTATCCTGATATGTGGGAGTTGGAACGGGTAGCGGAGCGCTGCTATATGTTTAGGCATTGTTATGATTGCGTACTGCTTAGGAAGAGCCCCCGACACTATACATTAGGCGGGCGTGACGTCATCAGAAGTGTTCCCTTCATGTTTCCCGTTCCATTGCTATTAGAAAATATCTCTCTCGCTAATTTTTTTCTCAATTTTATTAACGAGGTAGTGTTTCAATTACAAATCTCTCGCACAAAAAGTGTTGACTATCGATTTCTTAGTTAATCGCTTGTAATCAGTTGAGGAACGATGAATACTTGTTAAAATTATGTTGACGGCTTCATGATTATGTACTCTATTTGTGAATAGAACTTTACCTATCTTTAATCAACCATTGTTGCTCCACAATGTTGTAAACCTAACCCAGTCGTGAAGTTGGGCGATTTTACCGTGTTTTTATTCGTTTTCTTAAGACTAACATCAAGCAGGCAAATGAGATCGCTCCAAAAAATATTTCATATCTTAAGTAAATAAATGTTCTTTCCAATGATGCATAAAATGCCCAGTCAATCATGCTCAGTAGTCATGTGGAACATGTCAAAGTCCAGGTATTTACTATTTTGACGGCGACAATAGCATCGACAGTACGTAGCGTTGTAAGCGTCGTGTGATCTTAACCCGTCAGTGAACAAGTGTAGACATGGATTTGGACATGTTCCTCACGACAACTGAGCACGATTCTCACAAGTGAACGGATAGATCTTGAACGAATTCTGCGAAATGAACGACTCGGCACATCGCTGCTTTCTATCCAAGTCGTCTCTTCTTTCTATCTCCTCTGTGCCTTCTTCTATCTCCATTCCTTCCCCTATCTCCCACTTCCTGTCTCCTTTTTCCTCATGCTATTCCTCTTTAACGGCTTTCTCCTGTTTTCCATACTAACCCACGCGTCGTTCCCTCGTCCACATCGATCAAGAAAGGAGAGGAGGCGTCGGTGCTTAGATTACTTTTTTGGACGACTCTTATATAGAGAGGGACGGAAAATTGGCGACGCGATCCCAGACATAATTTACCGGTTCAGAAAAGGAAGTTTTTTTATATATACACACAGATACGATCAATACAGCCAAAAAGTCGAAGAGACCCCCGATTTTCTTTGATACCTCACATAATCCTACGCCACAGGGCAAGCTATATATATATTTATAGTTTATGGAGGGACTCAAGTTCCAATCAGTCTACTATTTTTTTATAAATGCAGAAACTTTTGTTAAATCTGGAGAATGATGAGGGAAAAAGTCCGTGTACATTAAAAATTAATAAGCGAAACATTTAGTACCAATCAGTCTATTATTTTTTATAAGTACAGAAGCTTTTGTTAAATCAGAAGAATGGTGATGGCAAATCCCTGTACATTAAAAAATGTACTAAGCCAAATATTTAGTTGTGCTGAAAGTTCTCTGAAAGATAGCAAACGCGAAATGGACAATGACAAAAGGAAGCCGTTGACAACTATTCGGGTGGACGCTGAGCTGGGACTAACAAAGTTGGGAACATCAAGAGACTCGATAGGCTAAACGCAAGGTTTGCAAAACTTCTGATTAGGCCAGATTCAGATTGACACGAAAGATATTACTCTTGCGCTCTGTATACTTAGGGCCTGACAGCTAGTGACATTAGAGGACTGACTAAATTTGAAGAACGAAGTTCACGTGTGTAATTCTCTCGGGTTTCACGCCGAGCTAAATATCTTGCTGCTGCCAACGTTTCGACATCATCTCCCTGACCTTGGCGTGACGATGACCGGAGAGTATTTAACGTAAACGATGGCAGAAGCCAAATATTTAACCCATTGTTAAACCCGAGAGAATTTCACACATTTGATTCGCCGTAAAAGTACCAATTCTTTTAGGATGACGGTTTTTCCGCTCTTATACGCGAAATTGAAAAATAATGATAACGCGAGCGCATGGAGAACGGTGATCAGACCCCGGAGGTCAGTATGCTGTTGCTCGCGAGCTAAAAGCAACTGTTCGGTCACTTGTATGCGGGGTTTTGAAGTAAAATTGAAATTTGTTGTAATAGTACAACCATTGCAACATAACTGAAATTTTCAATCGATTTATTCGTACATTTGTGATTTTTTTCTTTATGCAATGGGAATATAATTACCGTCATAGCTTTTTATAATATTTCATTGTCAATTTCCTTTTTTTTATATTTATTTGTGGCTCTCGAATTAGGCGGTTATGAATTATTGTGGCTACTGTCAGAGTAGTGCAGAAGTACATAGAAGGAAGTGACAATGACTGCGACTATTTTATGCCTTCTTCCATGGTCTTAGCAAATTTTCCCGGCCTGTCTATATTTTAATAGTGGCGAATATTAAGAGAAAATGGCTTGTTGTTGAGAAAAAATATTTCTCGGAAATTATGTCCAACGTTAGCATTATGTCTCATTTTCGTGTTTGGGAGTGTAACTCAAACGTTTTTCCAACCAACGGAAATTCAGCAAAGGATAAAGCAATGTACTTGTTGTAAGAATGAGTGCTTCGGTACGAAACGATGAACTGAGTTTTCAATCTCCTTCGTATTTCCCTCTTGTGAGTAGACGTAAACAATCATGTTATGCGTGGTTTTTGTAAATTGTCGAGCTTGCAAGTCTTTTTAGTATTTTTACTTAAATACCTGTGTTCTTTCCCGAAGATCTTTGCTTTTGATTGGGCGTAAATGAACAATTTTCCCTCTGTGTCTTTTCAACACGCGTAAATGTCGTAGAAAATCACTGAGCGCACGCCTATGATTTCAGGCCTGACGCCTTGGAAAATTTGAACTCTGCAATGAATCGAATATTTTTTATCTACCGGCGAAAAGTATTTCGCTTCTCCTGAATTGTGAGTGTGCCTTCTCTTGCTATTTTCCCGGGATGTAGAGTGCAGGGTGGATTTGAGAAGAGCAATTAAAGACCAAAAAAATCTTGGAGACACCCGTGGGATATTTTCACATAATTTCAGTAACTGTTAAGTTTTACTGTTATTGGCAAAAGTGTCTCTGTTCAAATTTCCAACAGGCGATGGGAGCAGTATATTACGTCGATCGTCAATAGACGGCGGGAACAGTTGGCGATAAAAGCTTGCCGACACGTTGCTCTAGACAAGCCTTCTCCCTGACAAGACAGCCTGCACATCCGTTTACTACCAGGTTTAGAGATAGCTTTGCATGTTTCTTTTAAAGGAGAAAATTAAGGTCGACTAATCGGTTGCGTCCATTGATCATGCGTGCGTATGTGTTGGGAATGTAACAGTCAGCCTGCGCCATGAATCATTGCAAGTTGTTATTAACTTTCGTTCCGCACAGTGACAAACTTCTCTCTCTCTCTCTCTGTGTCGGAACCAGGGGTACAAAGTTTTCCGCCCGGAGCTCGCTGAGTCAGCGTCACATCGTCACAGCGCTCTTCCCAATTTTCGTGTTCAGTTTAAACCTGTTGGAGCGTCCTGCTCCCTTTCCCCGGAGTGATTTACTCGGCTACATAAATTGTACTTATCGTTGGAAGCGTTCGGTTATCAGCACGGCCGCCTGGCAATTGTGCTTTAGCTTATGGGTGAAAAATTTCTCCCTTTTTCCCTGTCCATTTGTGCATGTAGATACATACTCTAATAACCGCCAAATTTGATGAAATATTTGACGGATGAATGTTTTATTTGCCTCAATATTTCTTCGGAGGTGCAGCGAGGTATAGAATATTCAGTTTATTGCGCAATCATTCATCGTGGAATCGCACAAAAAGTGCACATCGCACGTCTAAATTTATATTTTTACTAATAAGCGTAAAATATGAAGAAATATTATACATATGAATATTTTTTGGCTCAATCTTTCTTCGAATTTGTCCTGTTAGTGAATTTCTATCATTCGAGATATAGATTGCGCATTAATTCATAACGGACGCGATGAAAATGCCGCTCAGTCATTTTATATTTACTAACACCTGCCAAACTTGATGAAATATTTTACAGTTGAATACTTTCAAGGTCCTAATTTTTATTGTCTGACAAATTTTAAACCATTAACTTTGGCGGAAATCTATGACAAAAGAACTGATCGTGGAATAATAGAATGCAATTTACGTTTTTACTTTTCATATTTACCAACAGCCGTTAAGTTTATGCTAGGATGATATTTTCTATGGCTCCATCTTTGGATGGAATAGGCACAGGGAGTTTCTCCATCACTTGAGATAGGTTGAATGTGTATAATTACTCGCGGAATAGCTCGAATATACAAATTGATCTCTTCTTTTTCATATTAACCTACCGCAAAGTTTAATTTTTGAAGGATGAATATTGTATTTCGTTCAATTTTTCCACGTAAATGGGTTCTGGTAGTTTATCAATCTCAATTTTTCTTTGAATAAACTATAATTGGACAGTGGATCGCGGAAAGGTACAAATACACAGTGCGACTTCTTTGTCTTAAATTACTTCTCTTCGTCTCCGCCTAAAATGTTGCTAAATAGCTATAAAGCTCAACTAGCCTGACCTTGGCGTAGCTCTAAAACAGTTTTGGCTGAGCGCTATGATACTGGAAAAACACGCGTAAAATACCTGTACAAATGGAAACCTTTTGGAAGCATATTTCCTCACTTGTGAGGGGCCTGTGCACGAAGAAATAGGAGATCAAACCCTTGATCAGAGGTTTTTTTCGTCTGCATGTCATGAGCGAACGATAATTGTGTTTTATGGCTATTTTCGAAATAAAACTTTTTCGTTCTAATACACTCCACAGATTCAGGCTTCTTTAAGTGGAAGTTAAAAGTATCCATTCTTAAGAAATTGAATTTTGTACTTTTCCACGGTATTTCAGGTAATATTTTCAGGTAATATCAGGTAATATATTTCAGGTAATATCAGTACAGATATATATCAGTGAATATCAGTACCGATCTGAATTTTGTACCTGATGATGCTACATGTCGGTGAAACGCGCCGTACCATCCAAAATAAAATTCTGAGGAAAAGTACAATAGGGTAGACCGGGGCTATTTCGATCACGGGGCTATTTCGATAAAGTTAAGAAAAGCTCCCGCTACATAATTCCGGCGCTGCTGTAAGTGTTGCAGTCAAAGTTAGTAGTTAGAGTGATTCCTTAGTGAGTTGTAGCCGAATCGTGCAGCAGACACCAGCGGTATTAACAGTGAGGTATTCCTCTGAAACAGTTAAGGTAGTTGCAAAAATCAATTTTCACATGTGCATGTAACTTTCTGCCCTACTGAAATAAGGTTTCGCTGTCTCAGCTTTGAGCATAACCATTACTTATATTTCTTAAACGTATCCTCAGTATACCTAAAATGACCTGGGAAAAACATTATTGTCTACTTCAGTCTACTACTGATTAATTAATTAAACAATAAAAAAATGTCTCTCGGGGCTATTTCGATCACTATTTACGGGGCTATTCTGATCACACGGGGCTATTTCGATCACTATTTACGGGGCTATTCTGATCACACGAGGGGTTATTTCGATCATCGCTCTGGTCATTATTCCAAAACATTAAATTATTATAGCCTAACTTCTGATCTATGTGGGGTTTATTCTATTTGTCAGATGGTTCGGAACTACAAAGGGAAAGATAAATATATAAAATGGAAGGAAGAAGATATGGAAAAGGCTATAAATAGCGTCAGTGATGGGTTGCATAGCGGCCGAGGGGCTTCAGAGAAGTACAGTGTACCCTATGCAACACTTCATGGAAGAATAAAGGAAAGTAAGGATAATAAACTAGGAAAACCTTTACATAAGAAAAAAAAATGTGGTCATCCAACGGTGCTGAAAGAAGAATAAGAAAAGCAGCTGGTTGAGAGGCTGATAAGGCTTTCAAGGCGTGGATTTGGGTGTACACCTGATTTAGTTCCTCGAGCTGTTTTCCAGTATGCTGAGGAGAGACATATGAAACATCCGTGGAAGAAAGAAGGAAAAGCCGGCCCGTACTGGTTCAGTGTATTCACCCAGATACATCCCTTAGAAAACCTGAGAATCTGTCTCGAGTACGTGCTGAGGGGTTAAATAAGAAAGCAGTAGGTGAATTTTTTAATTTATGTGAGGAGGTTTATAATGACAATGATATGATATACCAACCAAACCTTGTTTTTAACATGAATGAAACGGATTTCCCCCCAGCAATAAGCCGTCAAAAATTGTCAGTGAGAAAAGTACAAAGGAGGTAGTCGCATTAACTAGTGTAGAGAGAGGAGAAAATGTTATGGTGATCGCTTGCTGCAGTGCTTGTTGAACTTATATTCCTCCGATGGTGACCTTCAAAGGTGGTCGACATAGATCTGAGTAAGAAGAGAGCATGCCACAAGGTACGATTGTCACAATGTCGGAGACTGGCTACACAAACGAAGACCTTTTCTTGACGTGGCTGCAACATTTTCAGCGGTACCGCCCGCGCGGTAAATGTATTATGATACTTGATGGCCATGCGTCAAATCATTCATTGTCTAGCCTGGAATACTGCTTTCAAATCGACATTGAAATAATTTGTACACCTCCTCAAGCCACACATCTGTAACAGCCTCTAGGCCGAACAGTTTTCATACCACTCAAGACTTTCTACAATCAGAGTGCCACTATGTACATACATACGCAACAACCCAAGAAACTCCATAACAAAGTTTAATTTTGGCAAGCATTTTAAAGAGGCATGGAATAAGACTGCGACTGTTGGGAATGTATTTAAAGGGACATTATAAAGGGGGTTATGCACACGAATCTTTTCCTTTGAATCCTAATGTCATTCCCGAAGAAAAGTTCTTGCTTTCAAAAGTTTTTGAAACCGAAAATTCACAGGCTGAGGAATCTGATTTAACTCTTAACCCTTCATTAAAAAACCCACCTGTACCTCTGGATGAGACCATTTCCTAATTTGAAAGAAATGAATTCACCTGGCCCATCGCAAACGGGTCAATCAAATGAGAGGGCTCACTAATCAATTTTTGCGAGCTCAATTCCAACACTGAAGAGAACCAAGAAGAGGATGAAATGCCGCTTGCGCCAAAAAGCTAAGGTTTGGCGTCACCTGAAAAAATCGCCACCACAGCCGCTGAAAGGAAGCTTAATATGGAGAATAATCAAAGGAATTTTAGGAATACGAAGCGTTACGTTATTAGCCGAAAAAAGAGATCATATGATCTAGAGAACAGTGAGTCCAAAACAGACAGCTGCGGATTTTGTGGCCCTGGTTATAAAACAAAAGAGTCATTAAAAAAGGGTGACTGAATTAAATGCCAAAAATGAAGTGCGTGGTATCATGGAATTTGTGTTGGTGCAAAAGGGAAGAAGCAATTTGTTTGTGAACTATGCATCTAAATTGGATTTTCAATCAAGTTAGATTGTGAAAATAAACGATATTCAAAACGCTGACTCCTATAAGTTTAATTTCTTATTTTTAAATGATTTTTTGGACATAGTTATATACCTGTCGTTACAAATGTTTATTAATACTAAAACATCGTAATTACGAACTCAAGGTACTGCAATGCCCTTTAGTTATGACAGTTCGAAGGCTTTTGTAGCGAGGATAATCTGCTTCTGTCTCTTTCGGTAGCAGCTCAGCGTGGCACTTCGTCTACTGAGCTTTAACGGCCATACAGGATGATTTCTCATGATAGACACCCTAATAATTCACACTGTAATAGCTACAGAAGCTTGGACGACAAAACGCCACACGCAGCTACCAAGAAAAGAGACTGGAACAGGTATTGGTGATGTTTCTGTGGTAAGAGAACTTTTTTCTAATTCATTACCTATGCAAAAAATATTTTGAGACTAATTAAACAAAACAATTAGCACCATTTTGAGTTAATTTACTCTCAATTGTTTTCTCCTTAAGCCAAATAATAAATATATGATAAAATATTTGGCTATATGTGTAAAAACTAAAATGATCGGAATAGCCCCGTGAGTGATCAGAATAGCCCCGTCATTTTTGACATTTCAACATTTTGTGTTACGTCACTTACTGTGCTCTACCTCCCATGGTTCATTAACTTAATAAATTTTTCTCGTCGCAATCTTTTGAGCAAAGGCTAAGCTAAAAGTCGGCGCAAACCAATAGTTCTTAAAATTGTTTAAACTCTGTCCATGACGCAATGATGTTAAAATGATCGAAATAGCCCCGGTCTACCCTAATGCATCCTTTAAGTCCGGATCTTTCGTTCTACATGAATGGTCAATTAGAAATTGTTATCCTCCCATTAATAATTCTTATGTTGGCCACCCCCAAAGCAGAACATCGAGCGACGGCGCGACATTGTCGCAGAACTAAAATGAGGGCTGCAGAAAGATATCGTATATATCCTACACTGAAAAGATTGGAATGCTATTTACTAAGCTCAATAAAAACAAAGAATATAACATGTGTGAATTGGTTACTTATTCACCTATAAAACCTCTGTGATTAATTTATTACTAAAACGCCCGAACTCGCAGAAAGTTTTTCGTCTTAGCATTAACCGTTACAGAGAGATAAATCACATTCTGATTTGGGGTCCACCATTTTATACTGTAAGTTAATATCGGACTGTCACACTTACAAAAGGACCCCTAAGAGACGTATGCCTTTGATTTTCCCATTCATAACTGCATTTACAAATTGAACTCGGTGGCATAAACACTAGGGTAGACGAGCATTGTGAATCAGCTCGGTATGAGTCGTCCTTGCTTTAAGTGCAGCGTAACATCCTCGTCCCTTTGACGCTTTCCAACCTAATTCCCTTTGCAAATTCCAGAGAGCTCCTGCGAATTCTGTCGTAATCGTTTCTGACAGCCGTCGCAGTTCGCCGTGGATCTTTTACAAATTCACGGTCCAAGACCTAACTCGTCGCCATTTGCTAGAACCGTGCTAGGTGGAGGTGAGACGGCGCGGAAACATGGTAATGAGTTTTCTGGATAACGACTTTTTCGGTGCTCTTCCTACAATCCTCGGAGTAACTACTTTTTTGTGTTTTTTATAGTTTTTTTGCAGATTTTCTTTCGTGATTTCCCCCAGGAAGATCCTCAGTCATGGCAAATTAGTATCACCTTATGGCTTGCCGTTTTCTTGCATAATGAGTGTGTAGGATAGCGGGAAAGGTGAACTTTTAGCGTGTGTAGAGGGGTGGGTATTTTTGGTAAAAAAAGATGTTATCCCATGAAAAGTATATCGTACTTATGTACTCATATGCAATCGATAACTCGTACCCCAAGTTTGATGTACATACATTATAACTATCCGACCTAATTTTTGGAGATTTCTTAAACGCTTGTATGTTTTATGTGTTTTTCTTACTACAATTTTTATGAAAAATCAAAAGGAAGCAGAAATTATGCGTTTGCTGAATAATTGGAAAGTAAAATCTTTGGGAATTAGACAGTACTTCTTTGTAAATCATCTGCAGTTTCCGATAATCGGTTACCGTTTGTGATCTTTATTAATATTTGTGTCAACACTTTGTTTTTCAACATTTCCCATTTCCCACAACATTTGTGTCACATCCAAGCTTCCAATCTAGGTAGGTGTACTTGTGAAGTTACTGCTTATGAATTTTCTTCATTGGGGTTATCTGTTTTCGTGTGTTTGTCTGGAGCTTCCAACTAATTATTTCAATTTCTTTGTACATTTATGTACCAATGAAATGAGTGCTTAGTGTATGAGGGCGTTGTGAATGAGGGCTTAGTGTATGGCTGCACGGCCATTTGGAGTTTCCTCATTATGTAAAAATTGAAAAAAATCATTTATCATCTTACAAATTCTCTAATTACTAAAAAGAATTGGGAAGGTGTGATTAAACAAAATATTTAGTGCATGGAATCACTATTCAATAAAATTAGTGCAGTATTATGAGGTTTAAATAGAGTAAGCAGTACTCGAGGAATGATGCATGGTACGGTTTTGAAAGCAACGTATATTGCTTGTAATGAGAAATTTCCTGCCCCAGGTTGGAGGAAAGTAAATTAATTTGCTAGATCTAATTATTACGAAACAAAAGAACGTTGTCTTGAAAACGGAAGTAGTTTCTAAAGGGCGTCACGTATTTTATTCTCACCGCAGAATAAGAAATATATTATTTCATTTAAGAATCAGTTGATGGCGTTCATTCCCACCCCCTCAAATAAGATTGAAAATTATGGTCATCGATTGATTATAGTCGTATTCGTAGTTTTGGTGCGGTTATTGATTATAGTCGTAATAATAATTACCGGTCTTTTTATTTTTCCGGCTATGTCTGCGTTTTTTAATGCTAGCCGATAATTCCCTCTGGCGAGGTCGCCCTAACTTCATGTATCCTCTTGTGGAGATGCTCCACAGAAGATCTGCGGGCTCCTTTAGCATTTATGAGAGTACAATCGGCAAACCATACGCTCGCCACGATGTCCCCGGATGTGGTTCTTGAATGGGTCGTTAGCGGACATGTCCTGCGGCTATAACGCGGGAAGTTAAGTCCTCCCGGGAATAAGCCTGTGACGATGTGAAGGCGGATCTTTTTTTTCCTCTAATTTTCTCATTGCCCTGGATGGTCACGAAACCTGTGTTTCTCCCCTTACTTGCGTTCTTTCGGCCTCCGGCCTCACAAACCCTCGAGCATCCCCTGACGCCAGTTGCAATCATTCAGTGGCTCTGAATTCATGGATTCATCTTTCTGATTCATCCTCTTCCGAGACTAGCGACGCCACCCTACAGATCCCCTCAAGGTTTTAAAGTTTTTCTTCTATCCGGACTTTTGATTCGAAACTTGGTGTGAAACTATTGATTTTTTTCTTCCCATCTAGGAGAAGATAGTTGGTTGTACGAAGTTATTAAGAATTTCTTCCTCAATTATTGGATAGAACCTGCTTGGTCCAGTAGGAAGCACATTTTCCCTCAGACTTCCACTATATTCTTGAAAATGCGAACTTCATTTCATCGGATGGACTGTAATTACGTGTTCTTAAGAATTGAGAGGATTTAGCACAAAGTGAATGCTTTATTTTTAAGATAGAATGTTTTTACACTTAAATATTTATTCAATCATTGTAGCTTCACCTAGTCTTCATTAATATCAGCTTAGTAGTTAACTTCCCCTTCTACATCCGGAGATGTTACTATACGAATTAATTATCGAAAATGCATACAGCGGCATTTTATAATATTTAATATGAATTATCTCAGTTTGACCTCTCTATTTGAAAGTACTCTTTTGATGTTCTAAATGAATGACAATAGTCAGCCACATCTTAGATCCAAAGTTATTGCCTATTCTTTGGCGTCCAAGTTTTTAAAAATTACGCTGTATTAAAGTGCTAGTATGTTTTTTATTTATATTACAATTCGTAGCGTTCCCACAGGAAAGAAACCCATTTAACTTTGATGGGTCACTCTTGTAGCCGTTTCTGATCATCTAACCCTTTGCTTCTGCAGTTCGTTACAACATGCGGTTACATTTTAATCCTTTTTAAAGCCCCGTTATCATCGTCTCACAAAATTTAATCCCGAATTCTGTATCGTATTATATTGCTGGAAAAAAATTACAGGTAGAAGGGGATGCACGTGCGGCTCTCAGACTTCCGTGTTGTCCTCGTTTTTCGGCTGAATGCACATTTTCTATTTTAAACTGTTCCCAGCATTTCTTCAGCTGTCTCCCCGTGTTCTCGCTTTTTCGGATTACTTTGTTTTTTATGCCTTTTATCTGAATTACTTCTATTTCCGGAATGATAGCTGTAAAAGCTCTTCTCCTTATGAATACGGTGGATTCCATTTTTTAAATTAATTTTTGATAGCGCAGAACGGAGCGAGAATTTTGTATGCGGGTGAGTTATCATTTATCTGTTCCATTAAAAAAAAATATTACCAGACCTCAGACGGGGAAAAATGTTAAGATCACACCGGCTTTTGTTATTTTTGGTTTATTTTGTTCTATATTTATCCCTGTTACAAAAAATGTCATGAATTTATGAGATTAAGGGAAAATGTAGTTTTACCAACTGCTGCGTTTGAAGCATTAATTACTGTTTAATGTAATTTCATGTGTATTGAAGAGATCATTGCGTCCATATTCACCCTTATTTGAATACTATATGCTAAATGAAATCAGTGGACTAGGGATCGTGAATGATTGAATATACTGATGAGTGAAAATCCATTTGTTGGAAGTGAATCGTTGAAGATATAGTCTATCTGTAGTGTCTCCGTTGTCAAGTTTTGTTCGTTTTTGCCATGGATGTATGATAGATATATGCACGCTGAGGGGTTGAAAGTTGTGGAAAATACTTTGCGTGTAACATTTCCACCAATCTTGTCCGAATGTGATCCCGACAGCCAATTTTGAATTTCCCCAATTCATTGCTCTCTCAGTAATGTTTTGGTATATTTTAGTGGCGGGTTCTTTCGAGTTTTGGATGTATTTGTGCGGGCTCACTTAAGTGTGGCGAGAATAACTTTCAAGGGATATGGCAAAAAAGATTTGGTGGTCGAGGGAGGGAAATTAATAGGCACTTCACAATAACTGTCTTCACGCTAAATAAATATCCAAATGCGGCATCTCTGTGAGCTAAAATATCTTTTCTCATTGTTGCTGTGGTTTTGATGCCCAGGATTTATGAGCGTCATCGGCATAAATTATCACATCTCTCTCATTTAGACTGGCTTTGAAATAGAACTCTCCTTTCTTGCGTCAAAAGGATACATGCCTAAACGGATGGCTTCTTAGGTGATGGTAATAGTATTTGATTTAATGTTTAGTTTTTTTTTATTTTTTCGATGAACATTTGATTTCATCACTGTGATGAATACAATTTGCTCTTTCATGTATTTTACTCATGACATAAAGTCCGCTGGGATTGCGTGACACACGTCTCTTTTTACGCGGGTGATGTATTTCCGTCCCTTAGCTCCTGTCTCTTTCCGCAGATAATTTTTTTGCTTCATTTATAATCTTGCGGAATTTCTGGTGAAATATTATGCGATTTTTCAGTTTCATCATCAGGGCGTCCAAGTAAGTGGCATGGAGAAATATGTTAGTACGCTAAGTGACGGTTGCTTAAAAATGACCCATTGCAAAATTCTAAATCATATATACATACTCTTCGAAGTCTCGGATTAACTGTCTTGCCTCTCGAATGAGGTTTGCTTTCTTCAAAGAGTTAGCGTTTCTTTGTTGTTTTTTACCTTTGACTATCCTGCGTTGTCTTTTAGTTGGTACAATTTTTTTGTGGTGGGCTTTTTCAAAGCAAAGTCTCAGACTAACTCGCATTTCTCATGAATGAGGTATACTTACTTCAAGAGATAGCGTATTTTTGTTTTTAACTTTAAACTAATCAGTGTTTTTGAATTGGTACAGTTTTTTGTGTTGGGTTTTTCAAAGCGCACTCTAACTTACTAATTATTTCTTGTTACTGATTACGTTGTTGAAACCAAGTGCAATTATTGCATATAGCTTTGTCTATGGTTAATGCACAATCATCGCTGAAAAGCTAATTAATTTTTACGTACACTCATGCCGGAATTTCATATTTTTTATTATTTAGCATTGCAGAAATTTTCCTATAATTGGGTTCTTAAACAGTATGCGAATTATGAAAGATCTGGTGCTTTCCTGGCGAATGACAAATGAGAAAGGTTGGGGACAGTTGAGGCATTATTGCATCCCTAGCATCATTGCCCTAATTATGACGAAAGTGTTGTTCATCGAAACGTTGGCCGCAGCCAATTTCTTTACCCGGTGTGAAACCCGAGAAAAATTCACAGTGCAGAAATTCCGTAATGTAGCTACTTTATCTGCCTGAGATATCTATTTGAGATTTGCTGTATGCTAGTGGTTGAGTGAGGAAGAAGAGCTACTAGTGATTGAATGTTGAGTAATTGCTGAGGAGGATGAATTGAGGAAAGGGCAAGACTAGGATGCGCCTTTTGGCCAAAGATCTTCGAGAGGTAAATTCAAATAAGCCACGTATGAAGTCAACAGAGAACTAAAATCAGATGCACAAGTGCATGGAGAAATGAATCAGTATTAGGAGCTTTGCTAGTGGCATAGCCATTCCTGCTGGGAAGAAAAAAGATCCGACGATAATTCTTAAGTGTATGGAAAAAACTACGATGAAACACAGATGGAAGATTGTTGTTTAGGATACAGTGATTATGGATTGTGGAAGAGACCAATTTAACAGAATTAAACAGTTTTAAACTAGAACCGCAAAAACTTGAATAAGTGGAAGACTTTTGCTGTCCAGGGAGCCAGATCGCCAGCGATTGAGGAAGAGAGTGAGGCATTGTATGCAGAACAGTTCAAGTAAAGGAGGAATAGTTTCAGAAAATAGTCTGATAGCGGTTTATAACACTCGCCTGGAAGCAAATACTTTTAGTAAAAGTACACATGAGTTTTCAGCATGGTTTAAATATGAGTTTTGCAACCTGTACAATAAAACCTGCAGAACTGAACAGATTGGAAGCTATGGAGATTTGGTGTTTTGCCGAAGAAAGATGAAGATCAAATGGACGCAGAGAAGCACCTACGAATAAGTTCTATACCATTCGTTCGATAGGAAGAATATTGGAAACAGCGGAGAAGGATGGACAGATTCACGGGGCATATTTTCAACTCAACAAGCTATTGCAATGGTAAAGGAAGAAGAAATTAATCGGAAGAATCAGAATCTACAAAAATGCAGTACATCATGTGAATGATAGGACGTGAAAGTGAATTACGAGTATTCGTATTTTGTGCAAATGAAGTGGTTTGCGGTGACGAGATTAGGTGATTATTGCGTTTGCGCCATGACGGAGAATAAAGCCAAGGATAGATAGATATTTTGGCATTCCCGTTTGTGATTTTTAAGTCCAAGCTAGGAAGACATTCGTGGCTCCATTCTGATCTACAAGGTGACGTGGAGGCTTTCTCTTATTGAATTTAATGGTAGTAAAAATTGATCCAAGTAAAATATGTGAGAGACCTCAATACTCTGGTCAATTTTCAGCTCTAACGTAGTGTAAATTTAGGTAAAATTATTATTCTATGAAGTTCCTAGGAATAAGGTTGAGTTTGAGATGGCCATCGACGCTTAGTACTGGTTGAGCTTGTTTTTTTCCTCGCTGCGTTTAGTTTATTTAAAATGTATCCTTGCATAGAATGACCTATGGATGTTGATCCAGGGTGGGGTAATATTGTTGTTTTGTTTGATTGTTGAAAGTCTGTAATAATTAAGTATTTTTCCAGTGCGTGTAGATTTACTGGAATGAATAAATAAGCGTTTTTACGCCGCATCGCACAATAGGTAATTGAGCAGGTGGAGTATCTAATCAAGCAGTCATTGATATGGTTTATATCAATTGTTTTTCGTCGAATAAAGAAAATTAACGAACAAAGACTCACGATCCATGGACCAGAAAACCTTTTCGTAAAAATTAAATACACATATTGGACGAAATATCTGAAGTGAAAACAAGTGAAGTGAAATTTGCGTTTATCAAAATTAATTATTTTTTAAATTATTAATCCTACATTTGTGTGCGCAAGTACACACGAGGGCGATGAATTTTTTGTTCGCGGTATTTCCCGTGGTGTTGTCCATCTTGCGCCATATCGGTTGCTCAAGTGAAAATAATTCTTTTTGACATGAATTTCATCCATTAAAAATTGTCAAAGCTCGTATATTTAACTCTTGGTAATTTCACTTTAGACCTTGCAATTACTTAATGCCTCTAATGTGATTATTGCTGGTGAAATTGGAAGCGTTGGTTGATTGATCTATAAGCCGTAATTCCATTTTTTGCCTTAAAAGTTAACATGGAGCCCGACGCTCTTAAAATTATTTTAATTGTTTTTTAAATATATTTTTACGTTGTATTCTTCGATGTATCTTGTAGTTTATTTACTGGTTCACCTCTCTGAAGTCATGTAATGCTCGTCTGTTTGAAGTATTCATTCAGAAATGGGAAATAAATTTTATTCATTCCACACTTGACTAAATTCAAAATACTGAAGATTGTGTGCTTAATTTAATTGAAACGGAAGATACTTGAGCGGGTCAGAGTTTCCGTTTATTCTCTTTCTCCCTTTACTAAGGCTTATGTTTGGTTTTATACGAAACAATTCTTTAATAGGTGCACTATTCTATTCCAGAAATCTTATACTACTGTTGACAGAAAAATGCTTTTAAGCTGTAGGTCGCAGAATTATGTGTGCGCAAATACACACGAGGGCAAATACATACGGTCTAATATTTGAAATTAGATTAAATTTTTATCAAAACTTTAAGAAAAAGAAATTTTGTGAAAAGGTTTCATTGATCTAAGTCAACCTCATTTTTCCATTTCAAGAATTCAAAAACCTGATGTTACAGTAATCGTGTTGTATGGTTTGACGTAACAATGATGACATGTTTATGTCTCCTGTGTATGACCCTGTCTATTTTTATGTATATTCAATGAGGTAACATCAAAATATGACCATTTTTATAGTTACAAGTTTTTTTAGGCGTCATTGGGTAAAAGCCTATCTTGAGAATTAGGTCTTTCCTTTAATTTGGACGGCTTTATTACTGATTTTACTCAGTAATATAGCGACTCTGCTTCAGCTCATATTACCATGAAAGGGTTCTTTTAAATCAAATACTTCTTCTAGTTTTTTTCAAGATGTGGTGGTGTGAAGACAGTGTAATTACCTATCTAATATAGATTTGCTTAATTTCTCTGGAATATAATGATTCCTAGCACTTGCGAAGGCACTCGAGCTTGACTGGTTTGAATGAAATGTATTTGAAAATCTCGCCCAGTCCTGAAAATCCACATCTCCTTATCATAGGTCATATTCTGCTTTGGAGCTTTTAAGCGGACGGTCTAATTTCCCTCCTGAGCCCATGGTATTTCTGCCGCCTTTGTTTATGCAGTTCAAAATCCGTATTCTTTGCTTCCCTGTTCCCTATGTATGCCACGCTATCGTATCTTTCGTTGGACTCAAAATCTCGTAATTACATCGTTCGCGATCCACTTGCACAACCCTCTCCATCCCGTAATTATGGGTTACTGGATTATCGGAGTACCCTTGCTGTATTTCTTGGGTAGAAACATTTAGTTTAGTTGTTAGATTTGAGGTATGGTCGGCTTTAAAAACGCGAGGAAGTGCCATCTTCTTGGACGAAAGCTTGACTATTGGTTATATTACTTCGTAATTCAGTGGTGAATTTATCATTATGCAAGTTCTTTCGTTTTGTCAGACAAAATCCGAGTGTTCATGGAATAATAGAACGTCAGGGTCAAATTCTTGTTGGGTTATGTTTGAAAGATATTTATATTTACAATATATATTACTCTAAATGAAATGATTGCTTACTATGATTTGCCACCATTTCATTGCTTTAGCCAAATAAAATACCAAAGTTATACAGTACCAATTAAACAGTCAAGTTGGTGAAAGCTTCCCTAAAAACACTATTAAACTTATTCTCACGAATAAATTTATCCACTCCACCAGTAAAGAAAAATACATCATCTTGCAATAAAAGCCTCTGCATCAAAACGACTCAATCAAGGAATGTATATGTCAATGACAAATGTTAAGAACCTATCATATATTTTTGGAAATCCGTGGATTACAATCAAAGGGATTATTCCTATTATTCCTTCTTTTGCAGACTTAAAGATCATGCAGTGCGTCGTTCTCGGTCCACTTGAGCCACCCTAATCGGATATTTCTTCCTCCACTAGCATAAAGAGTTTTTTTTTTGCTTTAATCGCCCTCTCCATGAAAAGTTCCTTCCTATTTATATTTTGACCTAGTTTTGTAACTTTTTAACTATAAATCCTTTATAAAACAAAAAGTAAGGCATTACGTAAATTGTTACTTGTGCATATTCAAGATCTTTTCTCTTCGCGAATTAGTTTTTGTCAGCATTAATATCCTCCTTGTTTTTATAATACCGAACTGATTTCCATTCTTTGTGCCTCCAGTAACATATAAGTCTCTCATTTACCATTTATGTTCCATGACTCTTTAGTGTTTTTACTTCCGGATAATCCTATTACTTTAGCTCTGACATGACAAAATTTAATTGTAACTCCTACTACTTGACTTATGTCAAATTGAGGGGAATGGTATGAGATTTAAACCCCGATTCATTTGCCTTTAGAACTAAGGGGAACATCTCAGGTGTTGTCTTTTTCACCGTTGATCTGATGATACTGCGTGGTTTTCTCCATTTTTTCTGCGTTTACTCGGAATTTTTTCTGGGACAATAATATCCATGGAAAATTGGGGAATCTGCGGAGACAGCTCAAGAACCACCGAATTTCAATCGAGAAAATAATAACAACTCAAAAAAACTTGAAACATACTTTTTTGTGGCGTGACTGCGTAACGGGACAGTGATTTGTTGCTATAAAACGTCTCAGAGGAGATTCTTTTGAGCCTGACCACGTTTATACGCGCCGATTCGGCCACACTTAAGAAATGACTGGAGGATGATGGTCGGAATGCATTCGAAACGTCTTGGAGAAATTTCTGAATCAACGCGACCGAAACATGTGAGAAACATTGCACCATCACAAAGTGAACAAATTCTCTTTTTTTTTTAGGAGCGTGCGTTTCTCAGCATGAGTTTTTAACTACGCTCGAGGTGTAGTCCGATCTGATTGGCCAAGCGTGGCGTCCGTGAGGTTCAGTACAGCAACAAATTCGTTTTCTCGTGTTTGTTTTTTTAAAATCATTAATTGGAGATTCATGGCGCAATGCGCCAGAGGGCATTCGATGAAACAGGCGGAGGCATCGAGAGGGAGCACCGTGGCAGCTTGCATTTAATGTGGAATCCCATTCGCTCGGACTCCGTGGGGAAAGTGCGAAAAGCCTCTGTTTGATTCTCAGCCTATTTAAAAAAAAAACATCGCACTTAGGTGTAACTCGCGGCATTTGACGTTTCACCTCGTGGTTTTTGTTGACGTTAACCGTGTGCCCAGTAGCTTATAATACGAGGGTCGCCATCACGGTTTCTCCTTAATGCGACGCATCACACTCGCTCGACAGGTCGGATTTGTGATGATTTCCGACCCCAGATTTTTTGTTCAAGTCTTATGTCATCAACTTGAAATTTTTATAGTATAGAGAATAGACCTTTGTCAAGGTAGGCTAGTATCTGAAATATGAAGCCTTTATCCCGGAGCATAATTAAACCATCGGGAAAACGGCAAGATGTAGGGTATAGTTTTATAAAAACTATTATTATAATTGACATCTAAAACTAATAGAGATGTATCAATCCCTCTTAAATCGGAATGCTAAGTAACAGCCGTCACGGTTGTAAGATAGAATCTGT
This sequence comes from Ceriagrion tenellum, assembly GCA_963169105.1. Taxonomy (NCBI): domain Eukaryota; kingdom Metazoa; phylum Arthropoda; class Insecta; order Odonata; family Coenagrionidae; genus Ceriagrion; species Ceriagrion tenellum. The sequence goes on along the minus strand of OY720639.1, from coordinate 59,425,824 downwards.
AATTGGTATATTTCTACATGCTACCTGAATGGTTTTCGGCCATGATGTGCTCGGACGGTGATACAATTAGTTCAGTCTTCTTTCACAGATCTTATATCAGCGCTGCCTGTACTTACGCGCCGGAACCTTAGCTACAACTTACCGACGGCTGTTGCCCTGTGTGAGAGTTATCCTGGAGTTAGAGACTCCTGACACCAAAACGCCTCGATCGGGTGCGAGTGACGCCATCTTGCGGATTTTCGACAGCACTTTTCCTTACCGAAGGGTATGATGCGTCCTCTTAAAGCGTGTGTTAGAAGGCAGGGTAAATTCTCGGAGCGTCGAGTATAATGAAGATGGAACATAGGCATTTCCGGAAACAAGTATATTTAACTGAATATAGCGAAAGCTCCTGATCACAAGTTCCCCATGTCAATGCGGGCCAACGTCTGCTGTGGCGACATCGCAAGTAGTGGCATATATACATGAACAGGCATCAAATAGTCCCTCACAAGTAGACGTCCAAGGCGGAGGTACCCTTCAGTAAACGATCGGATAGGTATTCTTCCTTTCGTTATTACACATGGAACTTTATTTTACCTAAAGAGCTCCTTCCAACAATTGCGCTTGCGTTATCTTCGCTTTTCAATTGCACTTATGAGAGCGTGCGTGATAACCATACTTACAATCTTGTCAGGTTCTTTAAATATCTAGTTTTAATCGATGGGATGATTTATTAGGATTGTTTATGTGAGAATTGTGGTTTTTTACTGGTTTGCATTATGGATAACTACAACGAGAAAGTAGTAGAAATGATTCCACCCCAGGATTGTTCTGTCATTGTATCGCGCCTTGTAAATTCTGTTAGTTCAGTAACACACTATGTAAGCTGTGTTAAAGATGGAAAATATGGTGGTGATTGGTGATTTGGTTGGCGGTTGGCTGGTGGAAACTTTGGTATTACCACTGAATTTTATTCATCACTACCGTCGTTTCATTGCAGTGTATTCCAGCCTAGGCGCGATGACGTTAATTTACTATGAAACTTAAAAGATGTCGCCTTTCAGCGAGATCATGATCAATAAAAATTAAGTTATGGAATTGCGGTGTTTTTGTTTATCATTTTAATCCCACTGTGAACAACTTCCGTTTCATTAAACCTGTGACTGCCAATTAATTGGTATTGCCATGTGATGAAGAAATTAAGGGTTGTACATATGGTTGGTGGAATAAGTTTTACATGAAGATCGTAGACTTTTGCAGCGGTAATTTTGGTTTTCGGGGAGTGGGAATGAGTCCCTTGTGAGGCTATTATTTCCATCAATGGCACCCCAGATATATCATGCAAATATCCTCATAGGACGTCCTTCTGTACGGCTTTGTGCTCACTTGAAAAACTAGCTGAATGAAGACCTTTGACTGCTGTCGTGTTGACCTTTTTTTTAAGGAAGCTTTTACGGCTTAGATAAAACATTTTGGCGATGATGAACTTCGAAGGAATATGCTCTGCCTATCATTCCTGCCTTTATATATATACTCAGCATTTTATTTCAGGTTCAATCTATCTCGCTTTATTTGCGCACGTGTCGAGCGAGGGTGTTGGTTTACCAGGCTTTTATGGTTGTCGTTGGAAAATGTTATGATCCTCTATTTTACTTAACTTCTACCGGGGAAGGGTGTACGCTGATAATATTTCTTCCCACAATACGCAAAAACACTTTTGAGAACTTTCTTATCTTCTCATTGGTCGTTCAATCCTAAGATCGGTTGACTGCGGCCCTCCACCCTTCCCTATCAAATGCTAGTTTCCTTACCTCCTGGTATCTCTTCCTGTGTACTTTCCTCTTTATTTTGTCAATGAACTTATTCTTGGGTCTTCCTCTGGGGACTTTTCCTTCTATTTTACTTCAATTATGTATTTCGTAACTTATCCCTGCTTCTTCTTTGCTTTCAAGCTTAGTAAGTTAAAGTAATTAGCGCATTCATGTATTTTTAACTGTGTCACTTTGCTAGGGATACTTTCACGGCATATTGCGCAGTAGGTTGAGAATACACTACTTCAATACCTCCCTGGGTCTTTGACGCTGCTTCCAGTCAGGGAAGTTACAAACAATACCACCGTGTAGCTTCTGTGTCGGCCATGAAGTCGCCGCTCGTTTTACTTGTTTTATCTATTCGTGTGTATTTTTAGCCGTATTCTACGGATCCAGGTGATACCTCCGTTGATTACCTTCTTCAGAGCGTTTTCATCCTCAAGAATAATACACATAGGTCGTTCTGGCACCTAAGACTATCTCCTAAAAGTCCGCTTTTTGTTGGGAATTAAAGTGTGAATACGTAGCACTGCGTTTTATTGATCACTACAATCGTTTCATTGCAATGTCTTCCAGCCTGTGCGTGTTGATGTTAAGTTACTATGAAACTTAAAGATGTTACTTTTCTACGAATACATGATCAATAATATACAGTTTGGTAATTGCGGTGTTTGTTATCATTTAAAACCCACTTTGAAAAACTTCGGTTTCAATAAACCTGTGGCTGCCAACTACTTAGTATTACCATGTGATGAAGAAGTTAAGGGTTGCACAATTGTCTGCCTGTTGAAGGAGTTAGTCAAAGGTCCTTATTTCGATTCGCGGTCGAAGCTAGGGAATCATCTAACAATTAATGGATGCTTCATCGCACCTTTGGAACTCTTGTCTGAGACCGTTGAACATCCGTCAGTCCATGAACGTAATATTAGAGATAAATATTTAAATTATCCTTTAAATTCATTACAATATTTCCCCTGAATTTTCCAGATTTAAGATTATGGAAGTCTGGAGTAGCTCCCTTCCTATTTCTAACCAGCCTTAGCCGTATCGTTTGATATATCTCTGAAAAAGTCTTATATATGCTTTTTCTTTTCAGGTGAGTACAGTGTGACTGTGACTTCTCTTCCCGTGATTCCCTGACGCCGTTCATAAGGTATAGTAGCTCTTCGTTGTATTTTGAAACAATCTTCACCTCAGTCTCACTTGGTTATTTATGTCAACGGTTAGTGTGGGTTGATTTTCTGCGAGACGTCCGAGAGCATATTATTCGATCTTTGTGATTTTCTTGTGTGTTTTGTTCAATCTACTTCAGGTTATCCAACTTAATGTTAGGAGTATGTGCTTGTCGAAACTTGTTGAGAGGTTATTATGGTTGTGGTTTATTTGGAAGATTCGGATATTCTGATGCTTTTTATGGGAAATTTCTGGAAACGCCTGAAATCGGAGAATTCCCTCAAAGCCCTTAGTACACCTAAAGCCATTCGGGAGAATCTGCCTGATTATCACCTCTTGTAGGTCTCCCACACCTAATTTCTACCTGCCTGGGTACCTATCCAGCCTATCCTTATTTCGGTGCTGGTTCTGTCAAAATAATATTTGTTTCCTTATGAAATGGGCATAATCATACATTTGGAGGGCACCGTATTAAAGCGGGCGATGCTTTCTTTTCATTTCGTAACTGGCAACTCTGTAGGACGACTAGATTTGTTTATTTTTGAAGTCCAAGAACGAACAAAGTCCTAAATTCGAATGCACTATCTTCATGGCTAATATACGGGAGGAATGTACGGAGCTTTAAACAAATTGTCCACTAAATTCTCTTCGATAGACTTGACCCACATTAACACTGAGCCTTCCATATCTCACGATGCCCTGTCCTTACTCGGGTACCTGGTTTCTTCTTTTTGATATAAACATAGTTTTTTCCGTCTATCTTGTTTTTTTTTTAACTTCGAATATACCCTTGCTTAAATTGTTAAATGTTCATGCGACTGGTCCATCGATTTTCCTTCATAACTCGCTTCCCAGACGTTCAAATTATGTCAGTTATACCTCGTTTTGAACCTTAAAATTTGCATTTCCATGGTGTACCTCTATTATTGTCGTACTTTTACAATTATGGCATTCCAAACCGCTAGTAAAGCACGCTTCTCAAACATATTTCAACTGCGCTTTACGCCACATTGCCGAGTGTCAACTCTGTCCTCCAAAGTGTTACCTCATTATTTTACTTCATATATATTATTGATCCGGTAAATGGTGATCCCGTGGTGGGTCGGGTCACGGGGCGCAAAAGGGTTTTTATCCCTAAGTTAAATTTCTCATCGCCCGCACAATAACAATCTCAGAAAATTTAAAAAAATATCGTGTATTCGTGGTATAATGCGGAAGCGCTAAGATGTGAAATTTACACTACCATCCACCGTCTGGTGTCCATTTCCATAAACTTCAAATGACCGCCGCCGAAAACCACGTTTCCGGAATGTTACATCTTCTAAGATCAGTCATTTTTAAAGATGGGTCAGAATTTTGTTTACCAAAAAATATGCATTATGTACACTTTACTTCTTTCAATTATAGTTGAAAACAGTGATTTTTAATGGTAGAGATAAATGTTTATCGATGCACTTGTCTCTCGAGCTATTGCCCTAAAATTATATCAATCATTTTCTTATTAGTCGATCTCTTTCCGGTGACATCATTTACTCTCCTTTCTTTGTGCCGCGCTGATCCATTTTGTCAACGCAGCCAAACGAAAGAAGTACCTACATTAGGCTTCCGGAAGGAATGAGCCGCGCAGGTTCGCCCGGAAGGATAACTAATTCGCGAATCGAATCGACTCGCGCTCTGCTGCTTTGTACGTACGAATCATGTGGAGATGGAAGTTCCCCGCTCGTCTTTCCCACTCTCACTCTGCCTGGGTCGTTAGCCGTTCGAGGGGGAACCGGCTCGAGTGAGTTGAGCGTGTAGCCGTCATCAGTCGGCCGTGTTGCCCATCGCCCGCGCCTCCCTACCAGCTCCTCGACGACGCATTTAGGCGCTTGTTTCCGGGGCCACTCCAAAAACTCGTCGACTCCGGGAGATGGTTGTCACGCGGCGGCGAGCGAGGCGGATAATCGTGCATCGCAGGCTCTCCTAACTTGCGCTCCCTCTGATTCCCCACTTTATGCCGAAGGGCCCTAAAAATCCAGAGGTCGGCAACCGGAAGGGGCGTTCGTCCCTTTTTTGTTGACGCGAATTGAGCTCACGGAGCCCAGTTGTGGACGAAGGAATTGCATTAGTGAATGTGATAATATCATCTTATTTGTTGCTTATAAGACACTGTCTCTGGCGTTACTCGTTGGAACTCCTGAATGAATGAAAAAAACTAATAATTGGTTATGATTCCACATTTTATTTAAAGCAACATAGATAGAGAGAACGCTTGTCATTGTAAATTTAAATAAAGTGTGTTTTTGTTGGCGAGAATTGAGTTCATGATACCCAGTTGTGGACATGAAAGAATTGCATTTATGAGTGTGATAATATCATCTTATTTGTTGCTTATGTGTCTGACGTTAATCGGTGGAACTCCTTCAAAATGAATCAAAAAACAAATACTTGGTTATGATTCCTCACTTTATTTAAAGCAAAAATTTAGAGAGAACGCCTGTCATTTTAAATTTAAATAAGTGTGGAGTCATTGTCCAGTACTTATTTTTCACTTGTTTTTTTGGGTTCTTAGTGAATTGGCGCGCGTCCGTGGTCATTTCATTTATTTTATTCGAGTGAATTAGCATTTGATGCATTGTTTTTCTGTTGGTGGTGCAAAGGCTAAGACTCCTTTTAAAATTTTGAGCTGTTTAAATATTCACTTGGAATGAAATCTGAAGTTAGTATTTTCTGATCGATTACGCTCACACCTATTGACCGTTTAGTATAAAATACACAATGCGTGCCATCAGTTATTATAAAGTGAACGAAAAAATTTCTTCAACTTACTTTTAACTTAAGCCCTAGATGGTGCAACTGAGTCTCAAAAGGCTTTAAATTTTTTTTTTTTTTAAAGGAGACAACTCTCTTTGCGATCTAGATTCCTCGATGAAACAATTGGGTATGGCTGTATCGGGAACACGGTTGTTGGTATTTTAGGAATATTTTCTTTGTGTGCTGGAAACCATTCATTTATTCTTTTCAAGAAGTCTCAAATTGAACTAATGTCGTTCATTCATTATGTTTAGTTTCGCTGCTACCTTGGTTGTTCGATACACCTCATTTAACTTACCCTTCGGTGGTTATGAATCCCCCTTAATGTAGAAAATTGCGGCTCCGAACCTGTGAAACACCCTTCTTCTTGATATTTGACAATTTCCGTCTTTTGCGACTTGTACCTACATTTCAACTTGATTGAATGCGATTTACTAGGTCATAGTATGCGATCATCTTTAAAATTCAGAACTGGTGTGTTTCAGAGCGACACACAGAATATTTCCATGACGCCTCACTACATCTCTAGGTCTGACAGATGCGATAGAATAATAGAGATACACTGCCGAACAGATAGGTACAAAAACTCGTTCTTTCCGCGAACAATAAGCGACCACAATAAAAATTAACCTCCACTAAATACACTATTATTTTACACGGCTGGTGACCTAACACCCCCTGCCATACGCCCATACGGTGGATCGCAGGGTAGTGTGTAGATGTAGATGAAAATAAGAATAAGCTTTTCGTACCTGGAATGGGGTGTACACTCTACGGCATCCTTGGAAATTTCTCTTTAATTTCAATGTATGCATACGTCATATAATAGAATTATAGACGTGTGGTGAAATTTATGATAGTCGTGAATCATTTCTATAGTTGTTTTTGAAGTTTATCTGATTTGCTATCTGAGAATTTTTTTAAGTGGTACGGAGTAAAATACTCTCTATGAAGGCTGCCTAAATCTGGGATATGTCGCCAAAGCTGCATTCGCGGAAAATGTAATTCTTTTCTCGAGCCTGAGAACGGTGAGGAGTAGGGCATCCATATATGCAAGTTTAATTTAATTTATGTTCACAACAATGGAGGTATTGTCATGCTAAACTTTTTCTCGCGTAAATATGAGTATTTCATAGCATAATGACCTAATATTTAAGTGTAAAATTTAGTAGACGGAATTAATACTGTGGAGGAATATCAAAAGGGTCCTTGAACAAGTACTCCCAATCTCGATTTTTTTATTTAAAAACCGGAAGTGCCTGGTCGCATATCCACCCATGCCCCCTATGGTTTAAATCTTCTGAGTCTTTCATGGGTTCACTGTACCTAACTTTTTTGCTCAGTGTTCATGATGTTGGACGACCCTGACGATGGGTTGCCAACGGCTTCATTCTCTTATCTTCAGTCTCGTGCACATCATGGAAGCTGATTGTTACAAAGGATCAAGAAATGTCCGGGAGTGTCCCTCAAGTTGTTAGAAGGTCAGGGAAGGCCGGAAATGTGGACAGGTTTTGAATTGATGCGTAAAATAAGAATATTATTTTGTTTTAGGGAAGAATTCGTTAACCCCATCGCCCGTAAGAGGGTTACAAATTGCTCCAATGGCAGTTTTTCTCTCTGGGGCCGTACATCCGTTTTTTACCGCATCAGCCATTCGTATTATGAATGAGTTATAATGTGTTCCGGTGCATTTTTTCTTCCTAAAGAAATTCGTCCAAAGATAAGCCCGCGTCCTGTGCGCCGCGGGAGAAAAAAAGCTGAATAATGAATGCGTGCTTTTTCGTGCGAGTTGCTTAAAATCGGGAGCGTGTCTAGCGGCGTAGAAAAATATGGACGGCATCTTTTTTTGTCGACTTACCTCTTGAAATGGATAGCCCTCGTAAGAAAGTGCGCGCCCCTGTGGAAATAATGATAGTGTGAAGTAATAGGGAAGGAGCCGCCATGCCTCGTTGAACAATTCCCTTTTGAGCAGCAACGCCGCTGTATCTTGGGGCCTCGTATATTTTTTGCGGCGCCAGTTTCGTGACGGAGTATCATTCCCGAGATTCCTTCGTGCATGTGTATTCCGAGGTTAGATCTCATTTCAGGGTCTCGTCCACTTGATCTCCAGCTTCTGTGTCCCCGTTCAAACATTTTGCATTTATTTATACGTTGTGCGTGCAAAATTGTATTTTCCTCTTGATTTCAGTTCTCTCCATTGTTTTCGGGTTAGCTGCGTCAAGTTTTATTCAGATGACGTTTCGTGGCCTATGCTGGCCACATCTTCAGATCAGGTCTGAGTGCCGACAGATGGAAATGGCCCTGTATATATATACCATCCTCATGTTGGCCTACCAGTCAGACCAGTCAGACCAATCAGCGTCGAGGACCCCGATTTTGGCGCGCTTTTGCGTATGAGTCTTTTCCAAGCGGTGTTCAGTCTATGCCCATCATCCCTATTGAAATTGTCTGCTACTTTTTCAATTTCAATAGCCTCCCGGATGATGCGAGGCAAATAATGTATATATACAGGGCCATTTCCATCTGTCGGCACTCAGACCTGATCTGAAGATGTGGCCAGCATAGGCCACGAAACGTCATCTGAATAAAACGTGACGCAGCTAACCCGAAAACTATGGAGAGAACTGCAATCCAGCGCTGCGCAAGCCTCAAACAGAAACTCCTCTTGATTTGGTAACGTTCAATTCTCGAAACCAGAAAGTAAGAGTTCATACATGCCGCTCATAAGTTGGTGGGAGCGATTGTTGTTCATGTACAAATTTTTGTGGAGCTTTTTACACCAGTACTTATCAGTAATATGTAAAGATTAAAGTGAAAAAAAAATTGCTTGTTACCGATTTGGTTTTCTGGCAATTTTATGGTATTTTGACACGCAGCCTGATGGCACTTGACACATTTGTAAATAATTCGATCACATGTGTCCAGATTTTCTCCAAAAGGCGAAATATTTAGTTTCATATTATTTTAACGAGTGGCTAACGATTTTCTAGGGGTCATACCATATTAAAATGTGTATTTACGTGTGATTTTTGCTTTAATTTCGAATTCTGCACGTAAATCCAAGTCATAGCATTCTCTTAATTAATACGGAAATTTTAAAATATAACTTATGCATATTTATGTTAACACATGTATGGTGATTTCCTCCGTATAAACAGATGCATTAAAGTGAAATGCGGCCATATAATTTTTTTTCGACTTAGTTGAAACGTTATCAAAGGATACACTCAATCACTCACGATATAGCCCTTTAACCACCTTAACGTGAAACCTCAAGTAGTAGCTCAAAGTAAATGAAATTCATTGGTGCCTCTGATTTTAATGTTTAACGGGTACTAGCAAATTGAAATATTTCATCATATTCACAAGAAAATTTATTGATTCATTTCAATCTTAAGGATGTAGGAAGATAACATGATTCTGTGTCATAGGCCCATATAAATGCTTGAAATTAAGATATGTCTGGGATAAATAAACGCTGGGTGAAACTCAATTGTGTTCTAAGAGCAAACGCATAATCATATGAGTTGCACGAGGATAATTATTGAAACCGTAAGACCACTCTTAGCAGCATTGGTAGTTAACATATATTATCCAAGAGAAGAAAATGTTTTAATTTTTGTGAATTTTGTCAGCCTCTTTGAAAAGTGAGCGTCTCTTTATATTTGAACATTTGGAAACTAATGATATATCGATTGATTGCTTCTGGAATATGACGGATCCATCAATTACTCTCCCAGTGGCTGCTTTTGAAATGATTTTTGTATCACTCTTTTAGAGAACCCTGGTTTTATTTGGAATCACTGGAGCTGTGTGTCATGTACATCCTCACTGCTGGCAGGCATATTTCAAGGAGAATTTCCTTTAATTGTGTGTTGCTAATTTTAAAATGTTCACCCAGGTCCCTCGAATTGCATTGTACCCGGTTCGCAAAGAATACCATTGTTCAGGATCGTTAATCTACTGTTACAATACTCCATCCCATTGGCCAGAGTTCCATCGGTAAAAGATCTTTGAGTAATACGGACCACAAACTCTGTGCCGACCATATCCATACCATTAAATGTAAAGCAATGTCCCTGTTAGGCCTACTATACCGTCTCACACTAATTAGAGATCCTAGAGCATTGCAGTCCTATTTCACATCTATTGTTCTTCCTATTCTGTCCTACTGTTCTCTTATATGTTCGATGTCAGCCCCAACTAATGTTAAATCTCTGCACCATATCGCGAACATCTTCGCACATATTGTTAAAAATAGAGTGCCAAATCTCCGCAACCTTACTATCTCCCTATGTTGAATTATTATTTGTCTTCGAATAACGAAACAGATATATAAGAGTGAAATGAATGGTGCGAGAGGTAGAGGCAGGCCGAGAAAGTTGTGGTTGAATGTGGTTGAAGAAATTCTTAGGAGGAATATTAGGAGTCATAAAAACAGGAGGGCGTGTATGGAGCAGTGTATGGGGGTAAATGAGGCAGAAGAGGTTTGCAAGGATAGGTCAGTATGGAGAAAGTTACTGAAGCAGAGTTAGGTGTAGAATTATGTATTTTTGAGTGAAACTTAGTGACTGTGCCTACCCCGGAAGGGAACGGCGTAATTGGTATGAATATATGTACCTTCTTCTTTTTACGCTTGTGTCCTTTTTTGTTTGTTACACGTTCACTATAAAATGGTTTCGTGCGGTATGTGATCTTTTTCTTAAAAAAATAAATAAGTATGTTTATTGGAATATTTTTACTTTCTTAAAAGGGAATGTCAAATGTAAGAAATTATGGGTGGAGAAAGAATAGTTACCTTGTTTTTCCTTCTGGTTTGTGTAATATTCAAAAATTTTTGCAAGATGGCGATTGGTTCATGGAGCGCCTGTTTGTGTACCATTATTCCAAGTACGCATGATGTGACGTCGGGATGATGAGTATATTTTCCGTTTTATCGCCCCATTACCCGTATCATTGTCTGAATAATTTTACTCACTGGAATTCTATGCCTGATACCTTTTTCTTTATACATGCCTTATATATTTTTTCATATTGTTATTAGCTTGGTTATAATGAAAAACAGAAATGTGGCTTGTTGGAGAAAAATGATATTCCATCAGTTTTTCCGCATTCAGTTCTTAAAAATGCATGTTAGCTCATGAACTGGTCTTATTGAGGACTGTTCGGGTTTCCCACCAGGTCAAACTCTTCATATCAAACCCGGACGACTCATACATCGAAACGTTGACGGAGTCTTCAATAGCCACATACGCCGGAAAGCATTGGATCTTTCTTCGTGAACTGGGCCTTGACTATTGTTAGTGCACAGTTTTACGGCTTTGAAAATGTATTCGATCCTCATACTGCGTGACTTCGGGTGTTTTTTTTTATTTCACTGCATCGCTCAACCGTTAAAGCCGGCATTACTACGTTGCCGGTATCATTTTCTTCGTTACTACGGAGTGAGATGTTCCGCGACCCCTAAGTGCCGTCGTTCCCCGGGCGATGTGAATCTGGGTTTGCTCCAAACGTCCCTAGAAAATGCTAGTTAATTAGAGTGGGGAGCTCCGTCTCGCTGAAAGACGTTGCTAGATGCTTCAAATCCCTAGGCTATTTGCGCTGATGTCCCATCGTAACGGCAAATGAGTGCCTAGTCATGAGCCTTGAGCCTCGCAATGCCAGGGTGCCTAGAGCCGATTGCCAAAAAATCTCCTCGTGCAAGCCTTGCCTCGATGATTTCTCCTCACGGTTGGTGAATAATTTTCTTTAATTTTTATTCAGTGCACTGAAGGGGATCAATTAGAATTACGAAGATAAAGCAGGTTTCGAACGAAACACTGTCGAATTTCAAGAATTTTTGCGGTAATGTCAAATATAAAGGAAGCTCGCTTTTCCTAGAAAAAATAGTAGCGTTTCACACATTTTTGACGGGCAATCAATTAACCAGTCAATTTCGAGCTCCTTGAACCTCTTAACTTGGTGAAAATGTCTCTGAATAATACTCGTTTTCATGCTGTCTATGATAATGAACTGACTACTAGCTGCAAGTTTTAATTTTAGGATTCCACTATACTTAAAAATTGACGCCGAATCAGATTTTTCATTAGTAAAACTATTGAAAAACTCTGGTTAAAATTCTTTCAGATCAGGAAATTCAGTGGAAGTTCCGGATAACTTTAAGAAAAATGTTTATCGGGGAGTTTCCGCTGAAAATATCGCCAGATGTGTGTTTATTCTCTTCCTTTACACTAGAATCTCATTGCTCTCGTGAAAACTGGTGCAGTCCTCCAGAGGCCGATAAACGATGCATAATCAGAATTTGGGAGAGATAAGAAGCGTTAACGTGTTCAAGTTAACAACATTGAAACCAATGAATACTAAGAAATTTTACCTACGAGTTTGCTTCTCCATGAAGTGGAAGTTCAGCTTCAATTGTATACATTTCCATCTCTTTTTGTACCGTGGTATGGATATTATTCTCTTACTAATGAATATGCCGCTATAATTCCCTACCATACCGGTTTTTACCGGTGACTTCTGGATTAGGATATTAATCTGTGAAACCTTCCATTCCGGATTTAAGATTTTACCTACCGCTTTTACTTAACAGGGCTATCATCTTCCGGGTTTTTTTGCTAGATCGTTTCTTTTTAGAATATACTAAGAATAAATGCAGGAGAGTTTATCTGGTATTCTTAACAATCCTCAGAACGTTTAAGAGACTGAAACAGGTCCAACTTTATGAAACCCAGTATTTTTTATAACAAGCAGAAAGTTACTTTTATAAAAACTACAGCTTAGTCCGGTAGCTGAATATTTAAGCTGTATTTCTTTCCGTGGTTTAAAAGTGGTTTTGTCCCTGAAGCGTTACTCTTGTCATATAAAAGATGAAGTGGCAGTTTTTAATACTTGAAACTTTTCACTCGTCTAAAGGGTCTCTGGTTAATGAATACTCCTACGATGTTAATTTTCCTCTGAAGTCAATCACTTTCCCGATAAAGATGAGGAATTGATTTGTATCATCCGCTGAGGTCTCTCTATGATAACTTACCTTGTCTCCTTATCTCCTCATCCTTCTACCCTTAACCTATCCAGTAGATTCCCTCCTAGTGCTGGCCCAAGAAGCAGCTCCAGACGGCCGGTCGTTGGGGCGACCAATCTGCGACTTCTAATGGCTATGGAAAGGGGACAGTGAGTATGTAAACCGGAAAATGTATCTAGCTTGACACGATGAACTTATTTACATCGTATAGTGGCAGTAATTCGTAAAAGTGACTAACATTCGTAACTAACTTCTGCGGAGAGAACAATGAAATCTACGGTTTTAAATTTCCTTGATTAGCACTTTTGTCGCCATTACATTGGATCTGTGGCTGAAATTGCACTATAATTTACGGTTGAAATTCCACCTATTCCCGATCTATATATAAATATATATATATGAGCGTGTCGGTAGTCGTAGATTATTATTAAATAAGGGATTAATTAATTTAATACCAAGTATGTCTTTATGGCGGCTTCTTCTCTGTTCTTCAAATATGGCGCCCGCCCCCACTTTAAATTTATTGGGGGAAATTAATCTTTTTAATAGTTTGATTTCTTGAAGTTGGCTGTCAATGCTTGGTTTATCTTTTCTTTCCCTTTTTAGAGCTGGTTACACTTTATATTTATATTCTTATTCACAGCATGGTAAGATTTTTTCTTGTTTATATAGTCTAAGATCTCGTTATTATCGAGAATATTTATTATTATTTTGACATTACATTAACACTTCAATTTTAAATATTAAGATAATTTGTCAGGTTTCACGAGGAAAATGGTTCATAATGATTACCTACATTATATATATATATATATATATATATATATATATATAGGAAAATGGTTCATAATGATTACCTACATTATATATATATATATATATATATATATATATATATATATATATATATATATATATATATATATAATGTAGGTAATCATTATGAACCATTTTCCTCGTGAAACCTGACAAATTATCTTAATATTTAAAATTGAAGTGTTAATGTAATGTCAAAATAATAATAAATATTCTCGATAATAACGAGATCTTAGACTATATAAACAAGAAAAAATCTTACCATGCTGTGAATAAGAATATAAATATAAAGTGTAACCAGCTCTAAAAAGGGAAAGAAAAGATAAACCAAGCATTGACAGCCAACTTCAAGAAATCAAACTATTAAAAAGATTAATTTCCCCCAATAAATTTAAAGTGGGGGCGGGCGCCATATTTGAAGAACAGAGAAGAAACCACCATAAAGACATACTTGGTATTAAATTAATTAATCCCTTATTTAATAATAATCTACGACTACCGACACGCTCATAAGAAATATTTGCTAAACAAAATATACCAGAAGAACAAAGACCATTGGCAATCATCAAAGTATATCTACCATTTAAGCCTCAATAAGATATAGTTATTATTCCACCAAGAACAATACCTTTATATTTAAAATTGAAGTCTTGGCGGTAAAGGAAATTACTGTGTAAATAGAATCGTTTTACAAACCCAGAATAATCCTCAGATTAACGCTTGGTTTAAGAAATCGCAAGCTGTGTATGCATTGAATTAAAGACCAGGCATATTCCTCGCTTCCACACTTTACTTTAATGTCGGAAATGGCAAATTGTTGCTGATACCATGGTCGTAGGTAAATTATGAGTCCGGAGGGGTACTTGGATGTTTTGTTTCTTAACAATTATCCCCCAAACATTTTATTAATAGTTATTAGTTTGACCGAGGAGCGGTCGAATATTTTTAAACACTTGTTATTCCTTGCTGACGTTTTGGAGTGTAATAAATTCCATCATCAGGGCTGAAATTATACACATTAAGGTCGATAAATATTCACTTCCCTACCAATAAAACGATAAATATAACCTTCCATGCCCACACCTTGGTTTCGAACATTTAACTTAAATGTGCCCGTTTGTTGTGCACTTCATTAATATGCGCTGTGTATTTGGTATGTTAGCGAATATTTGTTGATCTTCATGTACGAGCCCCGTAGATTGAATAAATTATATTCCTAAACATTGGCAATGAATTACCAGCATTTTTAATATTTCAACCTACCTTTGATACAACTAATAGTTTTTAAATAATTGAGGACATTATGATTGAAATTGAATTTATTTATGTTCGCTGGGTAGCATTTGATGTCCTGTCGAAGCTATAATGTTAAACCATCCGGAATTACTTCTCCAGAAGAGAATATTATGATTGCGGTAAAATTTCACATTGATACTTCTCAAGAACGAGGAATGTAAATTACAACCTAGGTCGGAAATCAACAACTTTTAAGTAATGGTCCACTAATATATTTTTTTAAATATTAAATTTTAATTATTTTTAATATTAAATTTAATTAAATTTAATATTAAAAAAATATATTAGTGGACCATTACTTAAAAGTTTTTGATTTCCGATATGGAGAGGTTCCACAAAGTGAAGCCTGAATTTATTAGTTATATTATAACCTAGGGTTTGTGGTGATTTTTTAGTGATCTCCCAGAATTTCCCACTCTCGGCAATGAATGCTCATAAAAATCTCCTCTCCAGTCGGAAACCCTGATGCCTAACTCGAGAAAGTGACGCTTTTGTTCGTGGTGCATAACGTTTTGTAACTTAAAATATGTTCGGTAATTTGTTTTTCAATGATCCGAAACCCGGCGTTTGAAGTATGAAAGCACTCACCCGCTTTCTCCAATCTTTAGAAGCCGATATAACATCCTATGGCTGAAATTTTTGCCTTTTGGCTTGTGCACAACATTGATCGAGCCATAATCCAAACCACCCTCAGCCGGCTTCGAAATCATCATACCCTCGGTGCGAGTGGAATTCGCTGCACGCCACTTTTTTTCTCCTTTTCGGAATCGAATGAAACACGATAATATGGCCCAGAATGCTATTTCAACGAAAACCGATAAAAAAAGGGTAGCCGTTAAAACCCTTCCTCGACTCTTTTTTTTTATTGGCGAACTAGACCTGGCAGTTCAACCATTCGCCGGGAGGCAGTTGTGACGACCGACACCTTCAATAACTTTCCTCGCTGTTGGCTTTCCCCTCCGCAATCTTCCGAAATATTGCAATGTGGGGGCACCAGTCGTAATATAAGTAAAAAAATAATATTATGGTTGTAACAGAGGCACTCTTATTACGGTCGTGCAAACGGTCTTGTGCCATTGATACGGACCGGAAAAATTAGAACGATAAAATCTGTACCTCTCACGGAAATATTCCTCGTTTTTTTTAGGTTTTATCGCTGCAGAGTACTAGCGAAATGTAGGTACCTATTGAATAATACATCGTGGCCACCCTTCCGAACATTCTTGGGACCCAGGGAAACTACCGATTTAGTGGATTTGGCTGGTGCTGACTTCCTATCTTGGCGGTTGTGGATCGAATCCCTGCAGCGTCATTTCAATTGACTGAATTGAAATATGAGACTGAGCCATGTGTTTTACATCGTTTTATTTTTCTCAAGACTACCGGTTTCGGTGTTATGCTATCGTCAGGTAGAATACATTATGCACCTAATGATTGCATAACAGCCGAAACCCTGTCGTCAAATGAAAAGTTAAACAGTGGAAAAACACGAGGTTATGTTCATTTAATCATTGAAATATTTCAGAAATTCAAATCTATATCGTTCTGTGGATACAAAAAATATGTAAAGAGGAGATTATACTTGATTTGGATTCGTGTGCCAATGAAAATATCCTGTTCTTATCAACGAAAATCTTCATTTCACCTTCTTCCGCTTTAGTTGGGCCTCATCTCGAATTCGCTGTGGGGAAATGGAACCGGTATAGAAACTTCAAAGTATGCATCGATACTCGGACAAATTGACTGTAACGAATCGAGTGAGAAACATAAGGCTCAGTCTTATGATTTATGATCAACGTTTGCCGCAAGTTGATTTAGCTTTTAACTTTTTCCTTACATTTTGGGTTTTGTGTATTTCATCAGGCTGTTTATTATTTGGCGTGATCGTTATCGATACGAGAATATATTTTTTAGCATATAAACAGGCGAAAATATTTTACCTGAGATTGTAAGACGAGGTCTGAGACACACCGTTAATTGTTAAAATACAATTTTTGGTTCATGCTGCGAGATGTATGTACCTCCTCTTTTGTTTAAAAATGTGATTCTACCTATTTAGACAAAATTATGTCAAACTTTGGTACACATTCGCCATTATCATCAGTAGTCAGTAGTCTGAAGATTAGTTTACTTTCTCTCTCCTCTCCGATAGATGGACTCTCCTCTCCGCCAAACGCTTCATTCCCGCGTTATTCACTTTGACGCCCTTCATAATTTACCTGATATTTTCCTTAATTGGTCTCCCTCTGTAATTCTTCATATTAATTCCTTCTTCTAATATTGTTTTCACATGTGCCCGATTTATATATCTCTCGTTCTACGCAGAGATTTCTATACTTGCGTGTTGGATGAAAAATGGTGTCAACTTACGGCTATTCTTTGTCGTCGCCTAAAAAGCTCAGTGATATGATGGCTATCTGTAGTATGAATGTATCTTGCACTAGGTAATGCTTGTGGAGTAATTAATTTTATTACTCCACTTTGATTCCCTCCCTCTTCGTATTCCATGGCCCTACTCTGTCCCATTAACCTGGCTGTTGTCCCAAAGGACACTTTTACACAGCTTTACACGGTATATTTAATTGCATAGTACCGAATTCCAGGAAAAATATAAAACAAGTGGGAGAGCCCTCAGGAAAGTACCCAGCCTGTTTTGAAAGAATGTGTGATGCTTTGCATGTTTTTTTTAATTGAGCAGTAAGTGTTTCTAAATGTTGTTTGAATGCGAAGGGAAATAAATCATTCAAAGTTTGAATAAAACACTTTAATTAAGGTTACCTATATCTAAAGGGTACCTGAATATCAGTATGGGTCTTCTAGCCTCTAGCTTATCCTCCCCGTATAAGACCCCCCCCCACTTTTGAAACATATTTTACGGGATAAAAAGGGGGTCTTATATTCAGGTAAATACGGTATTATATATTGTTCAAGAAAATGAGTGGAATTAGAATGGGTTTTATTTCCCGTTCAGTCATTCAGACAATCATACAATTTGCCGTTTTACGCGGTACAATTTTCCTCATGAAATAATTAATACATTAGTTTGTACTATAAAATGTGCCGTGTAAAGCGGCCTCAACACCCCCAGCCACACGCCCATGAAGAGGCACGCAATATAATAGGCATGTAGATATATGTGGTTGTAATTTAGTGCTTTATGGAGACATCTTTTAGTGTGGGTCTCCGTCCGTTGGGTTGGACATATTTATCGGATGAATAAGTGTAAAAGAGATGCTACTTCTCACGGTTTGGCCACACCTCAAATACGCCGCGAGCATTTGAGACCCTGGTCATAAAGATTTAGCAAAAAAATAATATAATACAAAGAAAACCTGCATGCTTCGTTAAAAACTGCTACGGGCGAACATATAGTACCTCACAACTTTTAGAGTAATTAAGGTGGGAGCCTCTAGATGCTCGGAGGCTACACGCTAGGCTTAGGTTGTTTGAGAAATTCAGAAACTGGTGTGTTTCAGAGCGACTCAGAGAATATTATCATGACGCCTCACTGCATCTCTAGGTCTGGCAGATGCGATAAAATAATAGAGATACACTGTCGAACAGAAAGGTACAAAACTCGTTCTTCCCGCGCACAATAAGTGACCACATTAAAAACTGAGCTCCACTAAATACTCTCCCATGATACACGTCACCACTTCACTTCCCAAAACCTTACATATTTACAAGGCTGGTGACCTAACACCCTCTACCACACGCCTATGCGGCGGCTTTCTGGGTAATATGGAGATGTAGATGTATTTTAACCTCCTTTCTTTTAGTGAGGGACAACGTTAAGTCAGGTTTCTCTCCGTCCTTCCAATTCACTTACGATTCCTCCCTTATCATCATGTCCACCTATCCTAAACGATACAAACGACCACAGTTTTCTGTCGCCTCCCAAAATACACCAACCATCATGCGTCCCCTTTCTAAAAGGAAAAAAGAAACTTTTTTCCTCATCGCAAATCGCGGATTTCACCCAACTTACCCTCGCTCGATTCCCCACTTCGAGCCAAGGGTTCTACAAACTCCCAGGGGTCGGCAACCCGAAGGCACGCGTGTTACTTTTTTATGGACGTGAGCGCGCGCGGCTTTGTTCGGAGACAATTATCCGGAGGGTATGAAATGCGACGGTTGATGGAAATGTCATCTTGCTTGTTGCATGGTACTCCACTCGGGGTCGCTCTTGCGTGCGTC
The DNA here is from genome assembly GCA_963169105.1 of Ceriagrion tenellum. Classification (NCBI taxonomy): domain Eukaryota; kingdom Metazoa; phylum Arthropoda; class Insecta; order Odonata; family Coenagrionidae; genus Ceriagrion; species Ceriagrion tenellum. The sequence continues at coordinate 59,406,732 of OY720639.1, read as the reverse complement.
GTTGTCGACTGAGTGTTTTTTTTTTTTTTTTTTTTTTTTTAGAGATTTAATACGTGTGACTTTTTTTTCCTCTCGTGGTGCCCTCACTGATAGCGTGTCACAATGTGCGTTTAGTTTCGGTCAATTATCGTCTCGACCGTTGCGAAAAATCTCCTCTGGCAAGATTTCTTTTTATCATTAGGGTAATCCTTCGACTAGCCCTTTCGCATTGATTATCAAAAAAGTGATTCACAATTACTAGGCCTTTGTCCACGCCCCTAAAACGTTTTCTTTATCCACGACGGTCGACTGAAATGTCCGATGCCACGTAAAAGTAACAAATAAGCATAAAATATCTTTTAACAATTAAATTAAAGTCTTAACTCAGCTGTCTCATAAAGTTATACTGTTTCAAAGTTCTAATTAAATCATTAAAAATATTTCCGTTTCTTCATTGTAAAATGGAATTTTTGTGAAAACTGGTTGAAAACTAGATACATGAAAGATTAAGGTAGGTTTAATTGGGTGGGAGTAAAAATCGTCGATTTCTTCTTGGGCGCAGTTACCTGTCTTCTTGCACGATTTCTGTCTTCTTCCCAGAATGCGTACTTCCTTTCTTCATCCCGTCCTTCCGTCCGTTAAGGATATTCTTTCTTTCCTTTCCTATCCTGTTCAACTTTCTCCCCTCTAATCAGAATCCCATCAACCGTATTATGCATTCCAACCAACTACATTGTCTCCTACTAATTTTATCATGGAGTTTCCTCTCCTCACCCACCGTACTTCTCAGTTCGTCTTCCTTTCCGTCCGCCGCAATTTTTCCAGTCTCCTTCTCACCCTTATCTTAAACGCCTGTTCTCTTATTCTCTCATATCTTTCTTCTTCATTTCATCTTCTCTTCATCATTTTTTCATCTCTTTCTTCTCTTCTTTCTACTTCTCTCATTCAATTTTCTCAGACTCCAGGTTTCTGCACCATAAAGCGCTGCAAACTCTTCGCTTACCTTTTTCTTGCTTGGTAGACATTTAGCTTCAAATTATTAAATGCTCCGCTGCAACCTGGTACACGGTATTGCTACAATACATTTTTAGAAGGGTGTTAATCGTAATTTCGGAATATCTTTTATTCGGCAATAATGTTCTGTAAATTTATTTTTTTAATACATATCTAAATTCAGCATTTCGGTGAGCCACACATTCTTCACTCCAGAAATGTTTCAACCATCCCCTCTTTCCTCTAGTTAGTCCCTGTTCAACCAAAACTGTTTGTAAGCAATAAAAAATTTTCTGTAAAGACTAGAATTTAGTTGCATTCCTCCATGCATACTCATCATGCCGTTTCCTTTAGGAGTATGCACACACTGTGATAGACCTCTAAAGTTGACTCTTCTTTAAGAATTTCTTCCACTCTGTGCTATCACTGCTCGCCTATTTTTCATAGTTATTAGTACATTAACAAATTTTTTATTCACAAAACTTTTACAAAATCACATAAATAAAACAGACACGACCCTGGTTTTATTTATGTCGAATTGAAAATGTGTTGTTAACAAAAAAATTGCTAAACATGGACCAAGAAACAAAATCCAAAGTTTTATTCATACATTGCTGAACATACGCTCTCGTGTCCTTAACGATTCTTAATATTCTTTCTCTTCAGAGTATTTGGCCATGCCACATTTACAAGTGTCTTTCTCGGTCTACTCCTTCCTCAAATAACATTCACTCCTCTATCATATATGCTTCGTTATTCGATTCTAATCCATTCATTCGACGCAGCCCAGCCACTGAGTCCGGTCTTCTTTGTATGTTCATCACTCGAGCTTTTAGTCTTAAGTTCTTCCATGACCACCTCATTCCTAATCCCTACTTTGGACGCAAACAATTCTCAGGTGGCCCATTCCCTCTCCGATTAGCCTTCTCTTATGTTCATGCTTACGTACCCATCACTTCGCCTTTTTCCGAAATCTCATCCGAAATACCCCAATGCCTCTGCAATTAACGTACTCTTTTCTCGGTAAACCCCAAGTAATGCCACAACACAATGCCGTGGGAAGGCGTACAACTCAACATTCAATTTCATTATGTACTATACATCACTCCTTGTACTTCACGCTTTACTTGCAAGCGCTTGGGGAAACGCGATTTTCCACCTGGAAAACATGGAATATTCCTTGATTTTGAAATAGAATTCAGTGGACATTGTGTGAAAATCCATCATGCTCCTGTGGTCACTCGCAGGGAAAAGCCTCCGGTTGTCAACGTGGGAAAGGAAAAAGGAAATGAATGTAAAAGATGTGTTGAATTAAAAATGACAAAAGAAAACGAGAGAAAAAAATTAACACCCAACCGGAAGCGTTTCTCCTTCCTTTTAAGTGTTAAGTGGTCGTGAGTGTAATTTCATTCGAAAATAATTCCACCGTTGCGCTATACCCTAGGGGGAACAAATGCGGGGACATTTTTCGTTTTGAGATGGCTGGTGCTGCCCCGTACACGACGACCAAAGAAAGTTTCACCTCACCTCAAAAAACAAGTCCCTTGTGTGGTGCGTGCAGAAACGTCCCCACCGGGCGGTTTTGCAATTGGTGGTTGTTTTTTTTTGGTGTTTTTATTTCAGCCTTTTCAAAAAAAAAGGGGACGACGGTATTCGTGGTGGTGAACGAAACCACGCCCTGCACTTATTTATATCCTGCCATTTTCTCCAACCAAGCTCTCCAGTTTTGTGCCAGTAAAGTTTATTCATTAACTTTACTTTTTTTAAATTCGAATGCGGAGTTTATGAAGGGGGTTATTGCGTGACCCTTTGCTCTGTCTGGCCGCCGTTGGAGTGCCTGGATGCGTGGTGAATGCGCTCGGTAATTGGACGTCTCTCGGGAAAAGCAAGCACAACATAATCATGTGTCGTGTGTTATATTCATGCGTTGGTGTATTCAATCATGCCCAAGTTTGGTAAGGACATGACAAACCCCTCTTTGCTCATGGTTCAATGGAAAAATATCGAAAACGTCCATTCCTCGCGTCCATGGCAGGCGCAAAATCAGATTGGGTTATTTTTTAATTAGTTTAAAATTGTATAGGCTTGATACCAGGTATTCATGTTGCCCTATTGAATGGTGGTTGTCGCTTTAATAACGTTGCACCTGCCTTTCATACGTGGCCTAGTTTTTTTTAGACCTAGCGCTGCTCAATCTGCCTTTGACATTATCAATTCTGTGATAGAGGTCTACGGTGTAACTGTAGCATAATCCGTGAACGTCTCTTTAGTATTTAATGGTAGAATACTGCGTGATTGGTGATTTGAAGTGGGTATTCGTAGGTGGGGTTTATAAAATCCGGCCGATGCTTATCGTTGAATCGCGTGCTTCACCCTGGAAAAGTTTTTTTTTTATTTTCTCTAAAATTTCAATGCACCCACTAGAGCATCCGGAAACTCTTAGCTGTTTTTTATTATATTAATCGTAACAAAAATGGATGTTCACTCTAATTAATTAGTGTATGCGGCCACCTATTTTTTGAGAGAGAGAGAGAGAGAATTGTGCTCTTAAGGTAATTTGAGCGAGATAGTTCCCTAGTCATAATAGACCCCATATTCGAATTCTACGTTTTAATTTCACCATCTGTACGAAGCATGAATCAAAAATTGCTATATCAATGGTTCAGTAATATAGTTTTATGTGACCGGAATTGTAAGCAAAAAATGTAAACATCTAATTAAGTCTTTAACCTGACTAATTTTTTTTTTCGCGCGGTACGTTTGAAACTTTCTATGCTGAAGGTGTTTTGCTATCCTGAGGAAATTACTGTGATGGCAATATGATTAATTTTCAAAAATAGCTGAGGAAACATGCAAACTACATACTTATTTTTTTAATGAGATTTTGGCGTTAGAAATTCCTCATTTTTTAAATAAAATCTGTCTGGAGTGCATACACGTTCCATTTCCCATGTAAAAGGGCGGGTATTTTTTGGCGAATGTCGGGGAAAGTAGTGTGGTTAGGGGTGTAATTGTTGGTGTAGTTGGAATGGTGAGATATTTTTCTCTAAAATGAGACCAAATTCTCTATTTTCTGGGTCAATTGATGTCACGCTCAAAACTTCCGCAATAGTTGGTAGTGTATGCCTATCCTATGGTGACAGTCATTCCCTCGATGGATGCTATCCATAATGCTGTTCAAATAGTTCAAAGTTACTTCAATCTTAGTCTTTCTTTAGACTAAGGGGAAAAGTGTACGTTTTTGTATGTGAATGGAATTCATTGTCTTCTTAATTCTATCTTAATGTGAAATTCTTGTATTTTCGAAAAGAAACCTATGTAAGCCATCGGAAACGGTCCAAATTTTATAATTTCTAGCGTGAATTTCTAGATCGATGCGCCGTATTCAACTGAATTGAACCGATTGAAAATAATTCCTGGGTTGTAATTTTCTAATGTTTTACAGAACTTGTTGTCCTGTTCTGTACAATTTTAAATACAATTTAAATCTGAGGATATTGGAATAAGGCGGTGACAGGAACCATCTATATTTAGTGCGTGGAGGAGTTTAATGTGTCGGAAACTTCAAAATAAAAATTAATTAAAGTGCAAGAGTCGTTTTTCTTGTGGCGATGTTTCGTACTGCATCCGCCTAGGGAGTTAAATATCCCAGTCATATTAGATCTCATCGATTTCAGTCGCGTGAGTATGCTCATTGATTTGTGCGTTAGGAAAAGTTTGTGAGATCACTTTCGGCGGTTAAGTTCAGTAATGTTTGAGAAAAGCCTGGAGTTTGAATGTGGTCTCTAACGGTATGTCTCTCTTATGCTTGTAGTAGATTGGACTTTTAAGGAGATAATCAGTAAAATTAAAAAGCATATCGTTAGATGCTTAACAAAATAGTCTCATCGGAGTTGGTGTAAATGAGTAAGGTGTGAGAAAGTGTTGGCTGTCTATGCTGCTTTTATTTATTTGAATGGCTCTGAATCTATTTTGCTTTTTTTCCTCCGCTACTGATTTTCTGTTTCAGGGTTCTTTGAAAAGCACCTTGACCGTTTTGATGTTACTCTCCGGTGCATTGCCCTGAGAATTTTATTATTCTCGTTCACGATATAAAGTTTTACAAGTCACTCGAATGCGTGTAAGATTACGTTCTCAGATTGCGACGTGAAAACTTGGGTGCACTTTAAAAGTATTGGATCCAAGCCTTAAGGTGTTCGGCCAGTTGAAAAATAGATTCTTCCCTGCATTTTACGAGGCTTTCATTGATGCTGCCTCACGTTCCTGAGCTTGAGAAGCGACCCAGCCGAGTTTTTCCTGATTTTATTTCTTGGGAATCGTCGCCTAAGAGTTGCTAGACGCGTGCTCAGCCTGTGCATTGTGCAGTTTGTGACGTTAGCTGTGTCCCCTTTAATTAAACCACAATGTTTTGGTAAGAAGCGTTTGCTCGCTGTAAAAGTTGACTTTTAAAAACACTTTTGCGAGGACTCATTTCACTGTCCTTAATTATAGCCATCAGTTATAACTCTCTCGACCAATTAAGTGTAGGTAATAAATAGATTCTTGAATATTTGGTCCGTAATATATTTTACTCGCAGCCAACGTTTCGCCAAATAATTGGCGTATTCAGAAAATCGCCAAAATATTTGGCGTAACGTAGGTTGTGAGTAAAATATATTACGGACCAAATATTCCAGAATCTTATGATTATTAATAATTATAGCGTTTTATTATCAGCAGAAATTCAAACTAGCAATTACACTGAAAATTTCTCAGTAGGTGATAGAAAAAAATTAATGTTAAGTTGCTAAGGATTCTTTTATAAATCTACAACTATTCATTGTGATACTTCCTATACGCATTATGTAGCCACATCTTATGCCCTGATTACCCTCGCATTGTACCTTCATTGTAAAAAATTTAAGTGGTTTCAATACTTTTCAGATAGTAACCGCTCTTATAATCTCCTTTTAATATATTTCGATTTTTAATGTGTTGTAATTCGTAGGTGAATGAACTTTATAATAGCAATCCGCCATAAAACGGTGAGCGCTGTGATGATATCTTCTTTTTCTTGGGAAGGTGGAAGTAACTACATCTCCTAGTGTTGTAATTGCGTTAAATGTTATTGGGAATAGGAATTTCTTCAAAATATCTTGGTTGAAACTTTCTTATACGATTTGCCTGGTATCGATCTATATTAGCGTTTATGACAGAAAGTCAATTTTGGTATGTCGATCGCACTGAAGTATTAGTTTCCTTCCTCTAGAAGATTCGATTCGATATTCGATTGAAAATGGTTACCATTTGCTGCTTGCGTAGATAGAAGTTTAGTTTCCCATCAAGTTATCGTAAAATTTGTCTAAAAAAAGCTAGCCGTTTTTTTCACCTTGACTTGACTGTTTCATTTACTACCGTTTGGCAAGTTAATTATAAGGAGGCCATATTTCATGCGTTTTATTTCGAACAAATGATCTCAAAGCTCGTACTTACCTCGGTTTCTCTCTACAAAATATTTCCTTATCGTTGAAGTTACAAAGTCCGTCATACGCATATTACCAAAGACAATTACGACTCTGTCTGAGCCCTTAATCTACATCTTCTCTTCCAAAAACGTATAATTTGGGCGCAAATCACCGGTGTTTTAATGTACTTATCCGTCGGATGTTTTATGTTTAATTATCTATATAAACTGTGATTAAAAGCGTCTATTTTTTGAGCGGATCGCGCTGCTTAGTCCCCATAACTGCAGCAGGAGCACTAGCTAACTGGTATTTTAGACATTCTTCAAGCTTTATTGGTCCATTACGTTCCGCCAAATTAAAATTCTGTATTACCGTCGCTGTTAACCCTGAGCCTTTAATCGGATTTTAATGACGCTTGGGGCTCATAAAAATAGATTAACTCTGCGAGGTAGGGGAGAGTTGGATAAAAAAATGCCCCCGTCATGCGCGGGACGAGTATAAGGCATTTCAGGAGTACGTAGGGCGTATTTTTTTTATTAAAGCGCTCAATTAATTCAAGGGTTTTAATGAATTTTGACGAGTGCTCTTCTCTGGAGATCGGCAATCTCTTTCGGAGAGATATCTTTTCTGGAAATTGTGTCTGAAATGTAATTATTCCATCAAATTCCTGACATTTGTCATCGACTTCTCGCATACCAACTCGTTCTGCATTAGTGCTTACTACGAATGGCTCCAACTCGTCCTATATATTATATATAAGTGCTTACTACGAATGGCTCCAACCCGTCCTATATATTTTTATTTGTCTGAAAGACAATGTGTGCTGCTAAAACATCTATGCGCTAGAGGTGATAATGGCGTCTACACTCAGGTATCCTTCGTTTAAACATAAAAAGCTTTATATTATACGTAAGTGTTTACAGGAATGTATCTTATATTAAACAATAATTCTGGTCAAGTGAACATATTTGTGTTATTATAAAAATAAATGTAAAGATAAATCCACAGCTATAAAATTTTAGTTGGTACAATCGATCTGATAGATATAAAGCCGTAATTTTATTGTGCCTGTGTACATCGACTTATGGTTTGCTGCAGTAGAGCTTAAGGTGCTGTCTGTCTGAGCTCTGGAAGGGAAGGAAGTGGAGATAAAGCGAATACTAAAGGCTCACGAACACTGCACAAGGGGGTTCTATCATTCATTGGTCGCTCAATCCTAAGATTGGTTGACTGGAGCCCTCCACCCTACTCTGTCTAATGCTAATTCCTTTAACTCCTGGTATCTGTTCCTATGTACTTTCCTCTTTATTTGGTCTTTGCATTTATTCCGTGGTCTTCCTCTTGGGACTTTTCCCTCTATTTTACCTTCAATTATGTTCCTCACAAACCCATTTTGTCTCAGGGTTTGTCGTGTCCAGTCCATCTCGTTCTTCTTTCCTGTGTGGTTTTCTGTATGGTCCTTTCCTCTTCTACTATTCTGTACACTTGATCATTTCTTATCTTGTCCGTCCATTTTATCTTCAGTATCCTCCTCCAGCACCAGGTGTTGAAGTCTTCTAGTCTTTTCTGGTCAGCTTTTCCAATGGTCCATGTTTCTGATTCTTAGAGTGCCACACTCCACACCAATGTTTTCTCGTTCTGTTTCCTGGTTTGAAGTCCTATCTTCTTTGAGCGTAGAAGTTTTTCCCATGAACGCGTTCTTAGCTTGGGCTATTCTCCGCGTGATATCCGTTCTACTTCTTCCGTCCCACGTATTGGTGCTTCCGAGATAGGTGAAGGAATCCACTTACTCTAGTTTTTGTCCTCTCAGGGTGACTTCTACATTCGGCATCTCTTCCGCTCTATGCGTCGACCAAAAACGCCCTTTTATCTCTGGCTTCTTCCGCAATCTAGGAGAGATCGTCGGCTTCATATCCATTACCCGCCCCGGACATCACCCATGACGACACAGTGGAAAACGCGATGCAAGGGTACAGGAGAATGTTGACAGTGACGCTATAATACACGATTTTCACCATTTTGCTGATCTTCCCTAGAGATGAAGGATTCCCATTAACAATAAGTGCAAAGGTTTTAAGAATTATACGTCGCACGTGTCAGGGCGATCATCTGGTTTCTGACAAATTCACGTTTCTTCCGCGGTCGAAATAGTTTTGTGGAAAGCAAATAGCGAAAAGTAACGGTACTCGTTTTAAGTATTAATCCTTATTTTATAGGCCCGCGGAAACAATTGCTTTTATCAGCCAACCAGAGTCGTAAGATAAAAGCATGTAGACGTCTGCTGAAGCGTTTTTGGTCGTGGTGTACAGCACCCTTAATAAGAGTCTATTATATAATGCGGTGGTAAATGATGCTCTACATTTTTTTCGAGAGTGTGGCGTAGTCGCTCTCTCCAAATTTACAATACGTGAATACCATCAACTTCCGAGGTAAGTTACTTTAGGAAGAGATTCTTCCGTTCAATTTATTTTATTTCATGCGTCGCTCAGTTTATTCAGAATTTACTTCCGTTCTGCCAGATTTATTTGTTTTCATATACTTTGAGAGCAGGTGGAGAGCGTTTTTGTGCTCCTCCGGTTGTGATTTAATGTTTGTTAGACGTAAATATTTGGTTTCCTTTTTTTTCCTTAGTTTTTAGTCAGTGGATGAGCGGAAGTGGAATCCTACTTGCCATTTCAATCAGCGCTATTATTATATTGTTCAGCCGTAGTTTTTTCGAGGCAGTAGTACACTTGAAGTGCTTTTATGATTTGAAAAATAGAATTAAGTAAAAATTTTCCTTAATCGCATTATGGTGGGCAATGTTTCACATTACTCTAATTGCAGAGTTTCCTACGCTCTTTACCCCAAAAAAAACACATTTCGGTTTTGTTTGGAACGAATAAATATACTTGGTTCAAACTTAATTATAATTCTCCTCCTGATTCATCCATTGGTGAGTTTTTCGTTTGGGCATTATTGGCTTTTTCGACGTAAACAAATCGGTACGTGAGGGAGATTGCTTTAGAGAGTTGGAATGAAATATTTCTTCAATAATAAATTAGGCCGCATTCCCATGTAATTTTAAAATGCAGACATTTGTATGAAGCATGACGCAATTTTAGTTATATGTTTAATGAAACAACTTTATTTTAAGTGACTGAATTTCTCGGCAATACATTACCGGTGTTATACTCTCTGGTTAACGTTAACCGTAAGGTATCGCAGCTTTAATGTTAACTGGAAGTTTGGGTTTTCAGTTAGTTGAAGTGAGTTTTGTCGATGGGAGAACCTATTTTATTCGGTTTTCCTTGCGAGAAGATATTCTACTTGAAGGTTTCAAACCGGAATATTTATACTTGCATATACACCGAAGGTGTTAACTAGGCCTTATTTCTGAACGAATGTTTCGTACGCCTTCGCAACGAAACGGTTTGTGTAATTTTATGGAATAATTATGGTACTGCGTTTTTGTAGAATCAATCGAATAAACATACGAACTACGCATTATTCAAGGTGGTTGAAGTGAGTAGAGGTATACTATGCTAGTGAAAATTCCCTCTCCCTACCAAACACACTTGAGAATATACGTACGATGATACCTGGATACTGGTAGTTTAGACCATGGCTCTTAGCCGTTCTGTGCAATTTGATTAGAGGTTCAATGATGGGCGAAACGGATGGCGAGGTTAAGATTTGAGGACACAAAGAGATGATAGGAATGATGCAGGACCCATGTTATTAATGCCTGTGTCATTTTGCCCAAGTGTCTGCCAACGTTCTTTCGTCATTGTTCGTAAAGATGAATATTTTTAGGGCCACGAAGGTGATGTTCTTGCTCCGAGCAGACTATTTAACTTAGAAATGTGCATCGCGACTGATTTTCCTCCTGTGTGTGGGTGAGTTGAGGCTGCAGCTCGAGATCACGGGTCGTCTGATGGTGTGAAAGAATTGTTTTCTCCGTAATTGGACAAATATATCTCTGTAGTATGCCTAAAATCAACTAATAAATATCTGAGTGACAATAATCATGAGGAATGGAAAGGCCATTTCAGTTGTGGAAATTTTTGTGCGTCCCTAGTTATTAATTACTCTTTCAAAAGTAATTAATGCCTCACCTGGGGGGGGGGTGGGGAGATGTGTGCGCCTGGGTTCATCTCAGTGCAATTCCAAATTAAAGTGGATATTGTGAGACCCAAAGTAAACCAATTACAGCTACCCATAAATTAACTCATTGCGTATGTAACAACGCAGAGCGAAGCATTCATTTGCGTTGAAAATGTTGTTTTCTTTAAACTATTCCACCCGAAAATATTAAACGTATTTTTTGTTTTATTTATGTAAGATTGTGATTGACTTTATGCTTCTAGTAGTAATTAAGGGTTGAATTTTATTTAGCCAATCTAGTCTTACACCTTGCAACAATTTGGTTTCCTTTCGTTGAAGTTTTGAAGCTACCATTCAGGCCGTTAGTATAAATTTTAACTTGAAAATTTTCGTCAGTAAAAATAATAGGAAAGACGTTTGGGAATGTATTGGGAATGCACGCAGGCTTTCCTCATGCTTCTCCCTATTAAATGGTTTGAAACGTGTTAGAGCTACTGAGTCGCAAAATTGAGTGAAATAGGTCGGTTTTACATGTATTCAGTTTTTTTTCAATCTGAAAAGCCTGGCTAAGTCATTGGAAAACAAGAAATCATCCTGGGCATTTGCATTTACAACAAAAAAATCTGATTATTTTCAATATTTCAAGAGTAGCATCGTTGGCACACTCTGTTGGAGTGTGATCTTAAGCCCGTTTTACACGGGGCACGAAATTTCACAATTTAAAACTGCATTTTTCCCAATCTAGCGTGCATTAATTATTGAATTATAACTGTCGCTATTTTGCGATCTCGCGCTAATGCATTCCCGCATGTATTCTTGCCATTCACTGCTTTACGAGATACTATTGGAAATGCACGTTCTGACATACATCAGATGGTGCAGTTACGTGGCTGATGTAGAACGGCGTCGAGGTTTTTTTCGTCTTTAGTGAGAATGAAGGCTGTGGGGCTTTTGATTTGGTTTTTAATAAATAATCATGCTCACAAAATGATATGTTAAATCTAACTCACACCGAGGGAGATGGAACATTTGCTTCTCCCCTGATTTTGTTCAAGTAATTATTAGTCAAGATCTAAGAACAATATACCATCGGAAAGGGCACTGATCTTCCTCCAGAGCGATAGTTGCGGTGCTTCTACCATTTAGAAACTTGAGTCCCCGTTGGAAAGTGCATTAATGGGTGTTGCTACATCTTTTATTCTTTAAATACACTCCGTAGAACAAGAATTTATACGTGGAAAGATAAAAACTTCAAAATGCAGGATAAGTCCTGGAATTTCATTATTCTGGTCTTGAGTAACCTTGATTATATATAAACAACATGGTTCTTAACACCATCAAGGATAAATCAGTAGCATAATTATGATAAAGACTTCACTACCAATGAGGATTAATGATTCGTTTTCTTATTTTCCGTTTAAAATAAATTGACATCGTAATATGGATTTGAAGCCTTATAACTATTCGATAAAGGAATTGTAAGCATTGCACCTCTGCATATCTGATGATCTGAGTAACCTTGAATAGTCGGAATATCCATTTCATCTCCGGGTTTTCGTTTTTTGTGACCTTGCTTTCACGGCAACCGTTGTGCCTGCCGACGGAGATTATTATTGCTTTTAGTTTATGTTCAAATCATAATCAAAGTTACAAACTCTCGCAAAGCCACGCTTGACTTTGTTAAATTTATTTTCGGATGTTCTTTGCCTTGAATTCTCTTGATGATGAAAACGACCGAGTGAAAGTGGCCATCACAAAGTGAAAAGTTTCCTTTGGGCGGTTTTTTTGCGCAGTAGTGCGTAAAAAAAACCTTTTAACATTTCTATTCATATTTGCTTGCTTTTGCTGCCTGAGCTGTTGAATCCAAATTTAGCGTAATATGAGGTCATTCCATTGATTTTGTCATGGATCGCTACTTAGGATTTTTAACAATCGCCTCTCTACTTAAAAATCCAAGCAGTATTTTTTTATATTCGCCGGTGAGCTCCAAGTTAACCTTGCTCTTCGATTTTATGTGGATATCATTTCCATTTTTGTAGCCATGCATATTTGAACAGTTAGTAAATGTTTGCTGAGAGTAATCACTTTATTAATGAAGCTGTGTTTATCTTGTAAATTTAAACAGCATTTTGTCATCTTTGCATCAGTAACCGCTTTACCATTTTTACAGCACAAAATTTCTTCTTTTGATGCAAAGTCCCTTGGTGATTACCCGTCGAAAATATTATCAGAAAAAAACTTCTTAAATACGAAATCGTTTGTGATTTCATAGTCATAATATGTGATCTGAATTCAAGATTTCAAAGCCCATTTCTATCCCTTGCAAATTGATTTGATAGCTCAGTCAATTTTTAAGATCATTATCGAATTTTTATATTAGTAATACTATGATGTGGTCTAAAAGAGTTTTGTAAGCATTGCACTTGTAAAACTGAATTGGTTATCTTATCAAATTTTATGCTATCAAATTTAAACATGTTTCCCTAACTGACAATGTTAATAGTTCTTTCTTATATGTCATTCCACTTTTATTATTCATTTAGGTTACGCATTTGATAAGCCTAATTTTTGTTTTAACATCGACTCTCCCATTAAAATCCGTTTGCTGAAAAAATTGATATTCATAAACATGTTATGAAAAACTATTACCCATTCACCCTTTTTTATTCAACATATTTATCCACCTTTGATATTTTTGGCGGAACTTTATTTCCTCTTAAACATCTTGAAGGTATTCCCAGAAACTTGAAACATTTAATACATTCTGGCTTTCTGGTTTTGTATGCTGTGTATTATAAAAGTATTGTTTTAGAAATGCCTCCTGTAGAATTGAAGTGATTTTTCGGGAGACCCCCTCGTGCAAGTAATTCACGAATTCATTTCCATTGACGGTGAAAGACTGAGGAATTCTTGAATGCTATTTTTAATCTAATGTTGGTCCATGCCCGCGTTTGTCACCTCATTCCCACGCAGAGGCCCCTCTTGTGCCTTAAAATAGGCTTACCATTACCCTCATCCGCCCACAACCTACCCTGTCTCTTTGATATAGGATGCCAACTTCCCTCTTTTAGACTGGGTTCTTATGTTTGCTCGAAATGACGAAAATCCGAGTTTATATTGAATACCATCGTGACTTGACGCTTGGGAGAATTGTCTGTGTGTCCGTTAATTAAATCGCGGAGGTTGCTTAGGAATTGTTGAATTTATTTTTTTACGGTTTGAAGCCGGCGCCTAGACAGTGAACGTTTACGATTTTGGGGGGATTACGCTTTTTTATGCTTGGAAGGTTTGGGAAGAGGGGGGGTGGGTGGCATTCAACTTCCCCCACAGTGGAGCCATCCACCCCACGTCCTCGGTATGTCGCTTAAAAAACAAAAGAGGCTCAAGCTTCGCAGCGGAAGTGCGGAACCCCTTCTCTACTCGTCACTTCCCATCTTTAAGGGGTTCTCTTTTCAGGCGGCGTGCGGAGGGTGAGAATACCGGGCGGTAAGCGTTGCGTGCTTCCTGCGCAGCCGACAATGCTCGTGAACCTTACTCAGTGTACGATCCTGGAGTATAAAAAGTTTCAGTTTCTAAATTTCATGTAACCATTGTATGCGAAAAGTTGGGCAAGACAATAGCTGTGTGCCATTGTTTACGGTATTCCGATTGATGGCGCTTGCTATGGTAGCCAATGCTATAAGCTGTAACGTGGGCGTGGCCTGTCCGCCATCTTTGTTAACCCCGATTGTTTCTTGAGCGCTCACGGACTGACGCACTAGTTTTGCAATTTTTTGATGTTTTCCATCGAATAATTACTAGAAATAAGTATGTTTTTACTTCTTTGACATTAATTCACCTTGCATATTTTATTTATTTATTAAAATTCAAAATTAGCCGCATTCCCGGTGAAAACTATGCTAAAATCGCGTATAAACCATACCAGTAGGTAACCTATGTATGTTTGAAAAGCTGTTTGTTTTAAATTGAGAACAGACGGTGGATATTCTTACTTTACGTCTGCTAATTAGTCCATTCCATCGTGCTATCCAAAGTAAAGTAAGGAAAGAGCATGTATACACAATAAGGTTGTTTTTTGGTTGCCAGGCTACAGTTTGATGACGTAATGCGCTCTTTAACGACCTCCATGGGTATTCCTAAGAGCTCTTAGTCTTCTACGCCAAGGTAATGTAAAATTCGTCCTTGTTTTCTTGGAGATTTCTTTTAATGCCGCGCGATCTCGGCCTCATTACGGACTGCATCTGCTTCAAGAATTGTTGTATTAATGTAGGATATAACTGTATTGAAGCAATGTGTGGTTCAGGTTAAACATATGGTGCGAAATTGCTGTACAACATTTTACCGAGATCCCACACTCGACAAAGTAACTTATCCGCAAAAACCTTGTATGTTATGGTAAAATCTTCCTTCATTCTTGTCTTGATAATTAATAAATCTTTGAGTAATCATTCCGTTATATTCGACAATTTTGTATAAGTGTGGCTGCTTGTCCGTGGTCGCTATTTACTGAATTATCTAAACTTCATCTAGGTGCACATTCTTTGATTTTTCATTGTTTATTTCGCTGGGTAACCCGGAACGTAAGGAATCCTTACGCTTGGGATAGATTTTCCCGACCTTTCGTATTCAAACTCATAGTTTCATGTTCGTAGCTTGAAATTATGCTTGCTTGGGCTGGATCGAAGCATGAGGCATGCATCTCAAATTGCCGTTGTATAGGAATTAACATTTTGAAAACGAATCCATTTAAGAAATGTATGTTTCCAAGTTTATGAGACCCAGGTACTTGCCATGCAGTAGCCATTCGAAAAATCACTCGTAACTTGGATTCAGAATTACAGTACACTATTCTTTTTCTGCGGTATGACTACATGAAAAAAATCGCCCTGCTCCCTACTGCCAACCGTTGATGGCAGCTTTTTACCTACCTCTCCCCTCCAAACCTTCCGCGGAACTTTAGCGATAACTGAGAGCCATCCTGGCTCCCCGTAAATGTTTCGCATGCCGTACTTACCTCCCTCTGTTGGCATCCAGCCGTTTGCAGGCTTTCGTTTCATCGCCACCGCTTTCAACTCCGCGCCTTGTGCGAGTTGAATACAGAGCCGACGGGATTTTTCGTTGTGGCGTCTGGACTTCAAGGTGCGTCGACGAGTACTAATTTGGAAGGTGTATGTTACTACCTTATTGTGTTGACCGTGTAAAATTTGCATTTTATTAGTTCTTTGCGAAGTGCATTGCTTCAAATAAGTATCATGAAAATTAATTCAATGTATAAATATTTGTGGAATGTCCGAAATTCGCCGCGAAACAAATCGAATAAGTATATCTTTTGTTACCGTCCACAATTTTGTTTAAATTATTACTTGATTCAACTTTTAAACAATTCAGCGTCATCATAAGTTATGACAATATTTTTTTGGAATGCCATCGTTTTTAAATCGTGAAATACTTATTTGGTTGCCAGGCTACAATTTGATGACGTAATGCTCTCTTTAACGACCTCCATGGGTATTCCAAAGAGCTCTTAGTCTTCTACGCCAAGGTAATGTAAAATTCGTCCTTGTTTTCCTGGAGATTTTCTGGTATCTCTACCTATGTACTTTCCTCTTTATTTGGTCAATGGACTTATGCCTGGGTCACCCTCTGGGGACTTTTCCCTGTATTTTACCTTCAGTTATACTCTTCACTAACCGATTGTGTGTCAGGGTGTGTCCAATCCGTCTGGTTCTTCTTTTCTGTATAGTGTTCCATATGGTCCTTCCCTTTTCTACTCTTCTGTACTTCTCATTTTCTTCTCAATTTCTTTATAATCCGTCCATTTAATCTTCTGAATCATCTTCCAGAACCAGTTTTTCAAGGATTGTAGTCTGCTCTGTTCAGCTTGCTGGTCTGGTCTGCTATAATATGCTACCGACCTTTATTTCAGCAAATCGTTGCCATTTTCTGCGTCTAATTTTTTTCAAGGAATTCATCCTGAAAGTGGCAGTTGATTTCCTAGACCATGTTTGACATAAAATGATGGTGTGGATAGGTCCTAAGCTGTTTTTTTGACCATTCATGGGTCGTAGGCGATCAGGCGTATGCGTTCTAATGTTCACCTAACAATCCGCGTAGTACTCGCATCCATATCACTCCGTCGCATGAGGTGTCACTCACGACGGGGTCGCTGTAATTATAACTCTGGATCTTTTTTTTGCGGTGCTGAGAATGACGTCGGCATCAGGATGTTTAGTCCCGGGGCGCCATTATCACTCTTCCCCCTCCCCCACCCTCTATCCGCATCATTTGGGAAGTCGCCGTTTGATAAAAAAGCGTCCGGATGAAGAGTGAAAAGAAAGAAAGATTTTTTTTGATATGCTCTTTTCCTTTTGGTTGAAAATGGACTTGTTGGTGGGGGGGAGATAAAAGTTAATAATTCCGTCTCCTCATTATATCGCCGGGCTGATGCTCTGCTACGCGTGCAGGCGTCCTCTCCCTGTGATGGCTGAAGACGAAGCGGGGCATAAGTTCCCCTCCCTCCCCCGCCAGCAGTTATGATCCACGGCCGGCACATTTCGGAAGTTGAAATTGTTTCCCGAGCAACTTTTCAGTAGTTTTGGGGAGTCAATGTGACGAGGGGTGGATTTGGAACGGCGGGTGGGGAAGGAGGTGGAAGAAAGGGAATGGTGGATGGTTTTTTTTACGCAAGCATTCAGGGGAAGATGAAAAAGTAGGATGAAAGTTTTCAACTCCGCCCGGATTTAGTTCGCTGTCGCAAAATATGGTGGCTAGGGTCTTGTAAATGTATCTCAGAACTTTGTGGCTGTCGTGTGCACATAGGGTGGCGCTAGGGGAAAGAAATGAATGCTCTCGTGAATCTTTTGATTCATGTCTAGTCCGCATCAATCGGCACGTTTTATCTTAACTACCCATAATACAGCGCATTTGACCAATTTATATCGGTTAAGTAACAACAACAGACAAACACAAACACCCATGCCCTGAGTGGTGATAATTCCACCAAGGCGGGATTCGAACCCGCGACCTTCGATTTGAAGGCGAGTACTCTACCCCGACGTCACCTGGGCCGACAAATGGTACATGGGAGTGGGAATGAAGGTGTTAGGTCGGAAGGAGGAGATTGCTTAAGGATGAGGTTTCGCAACTTCGAGCGGAAATAATAAAAAATTTGTCGGTGTAAAGTTACTTAGTAATGATCTAGGTATTATCCTGCAAGCCACCTCAAAAGTATTTGGCTGGTGACGAGTCATCACCAACAACAGACAATATATATTGCGCAAGTAACTTTCACGAATATACACTGCACTATAGGTATATACCAATGCTACATAAACTCTTTGTATCATTGTGTACTGTATAGTGCGTCTACGTATACGGGATACTTGGGTCATGCAGGGATAATGCGAAACGTGATGTTAGCACTCCGTTAGGTATTTAAAAACAAGCATCTGGGGTCAATTCAGCTAATCAGCTACGCGACCTGTCGATTAACCAACTTTGAGTCTCATTAACAGCCATTATGGTCTCTTATCGATCGTGCGAAAAACGTAATTTTAAACCTGTCTGTTTTGCAGCCTATTTCCCTAATTTTATTATTGTGATCTGATCTACCCTTGTAGAATATGGAATAATGTTGTCTCAGTAGTGATTTGGTTTATTTTATACGACGAAGAGAGAACTCGTGGCAATTTTCCATTGATAAATATCTAAAATTACTGGTTTCGATGTTTTACATCATTAGCAAGACTATGAAAGATGCTCTTGCCTAGTTCTCAGCATATCGAAAGGTACGGAGTACTGAGGACCGAATGCAGCCTCTCCTTAACCCTCAATAACCCAATTTTTTGTTTCTTCGGCTAACAACATATAACGTGTAACAGAAATCCATTCACTTTAACATAAAAATTAACTTTTTTTTTTTTAATATTTAAACATTATTTGCAAAATTAGGCACTATGGCCGGTATTCATAGTCCTCAATAATTACAGATTCGCTTCAATCTATGATTATATCTCTAATTAATTACTGTTTCTTATTCATGGTCGTCCAAGAATCAGTGATTCGTCAATCGTTGAGTCTTGAATCAGAGATTCATCAATCTCTGATTAATATGTATTCATAGTCGTCAAATAATCATTATTTGTAGTTCTAGTATTCATAGTCAAACAAACTGTAATTATTTGGCCAAATACTCATTGATTCGTGAATTAAGCTCTCGACCGTAATTAATTAGAGTTTTTCTTTGTTGGACGTCGGTAGTTCTGCGTTTGTTTTGTTTTGTTTACGACATATTCGTGTCTTTACGTTCCAACTGTACAATTTTATGCGGTGCTAAAGGCATAGAATACTCTATATGAACGTCTTGAATTGATTAGGATTATTGATTACCTTGAATTGATTAGGATTTCCGTGCAATGGAAGTTCGTTCGGATATATTGGCGTATGTGATTGCCGATGACGATGTACCAGCGTATCACTAAAGGCTGCGAAAAACACACATTAGGGATCCAACAAATCCAAATTACTCACATGGGGAGACTACGTACCCTGACTCGCCGATTTGAATGCCGTATTTACTGTGTCGTGCACGAGGTCAAAGGCTAGTTCGCCTTGGACTTCGTCAAACGTATCCTAGTTGTATTGTAATTTATCAGTTTATAATCAGAAATATCCGCCCTTAGTATAAGTTACTCTCGCTAGGTGTTTCCGGAGCCTCACATCACTCGTCTCAATCACCCTCAAAGCGACTTTGGTTATAAGTATTATTATCACTTGTATAGAGTATTGGTGTAGTGGTTAGCGCCGTGTAATCGTACGTAAAGGTTAGGCGGTTCAAGGCTTCAAGTGGCCGTTTTTTATTCCTTCTTTATATTCACGACCAGAGAGAAATTTTTCCCCCGAGTTACATGTCATATCATAGGACTTCACCTCGCCTTTTTTCTCGTGATGCTTTCCACAAAATTCGTACCCCAGTGTGAATCTTTAATGGCAATGGCTTCACTGGGGTCTGCTGATGGATCGCTTATGACATACGTCAATCTCTGTTTAAAATCCGTAATCTAACTTGCTGTAACAATAGACATGAGTGTTGACAGACGAAGAATTTAATAGAGGATACCGATTCTCAAAACCCGTAGTGATCGAGTATATTTTTCTTAGAACTAATGTTCATATGTCGACACTTCGCGAGGACCGACAGTTCCTCTTGTGCTACTGTGGCTCATTGCTTTGTGATTTTACGCTTAGGCATCAATATTGAATTGTTGAAATCATATTAAAAATTTAAAAAATATATCACAGCGGTTTTTAATCACGTAGTATTAAAAAAAATCTTCATGCTGAATTTAACATTGGCCGAAATTGCCATGAATGTTTTACTCGTAAGCTATCATCAATTGCTACTAATTAAATATTTCAAATTTTCTTTGTCGGTAATGATCAGTTATAAATACTGCTACTGCTACTCTTCGTCTTCTTTGGTGTTTTACGTACATATTTAGGGATTGCTAGTTCTGTTTCGCAGCCAACGGTGTCCAGAACTGTGAAACATTTAACTAATCTTATGGCCGTCCAACAGCTGACACCATCAGACGGCCTGTTTCTTATGATGTTCAGGCGACGAATAGGTGTCTCGGGTGTCTCTTTGTGAGAATAGAAAAAAGAGGAGACCACACTTATGGTCGGACAATTCCTGACGTTAAACAGCACACGCTACATCATCAACACTTGCCGGAAGACGAGATTACTGTTTGTTGATTTTCCCTAGCAACGCCTTCGGCACGGCTAATTCATTTTTATCAAAAAAACATTGCCAATCCATTTTTTATTTTCTTTTTCAATATGCAATTGATAAAATTATAAACTCAACTTGAATAAAAATTTAATGAAACCCACAAAATGTTTTGCCTCTTCAATTTCTCATACCACTCAAAAATAAACATACATCCAATCTGTAATTCACCAAATACAGATTATCCTAAATAATTAGAGATTCATGAATCAGTGATTCATGAATTGGAGATTGTTTACTGGCTATGAATACATAAATCAAATAATCAATGATTGACGATTAATCGTAGATTCAGCAATCATTGATTATTTATCCCGTCTATGAATACCGGCCTATGACTCAGAATTAACAATGGGTTATGAAGAAAAATTCTTACATTAAGAGTATGAAAATCCGTTTATGTGGTATGGAATGCCATGAAACATTTTACAATAGGATTTAAGCACAAATATACATGACATTTTGAGCATTTTTTGGAACAGCTTTTCATCCAGGATCCTTAAAACTTTTCGATATTTTTCTTCAACTTTTCTTGCAACTTTTTTCATACGACTTTTTTAAACAAAATTTTCATGCAACTTTTCGTAATTCAATTCTTTTGTTAGGAAATACCGGCCAATGACCTATTTCATCTCTTCTAACATCTTCCGCTGTAGCTGCTGAAAACGGTACTCTCTTCTCTTTTTAATTTTTCCATCCATAAAAATTACAAATAGAGGAATTTTGGTAGTCAGACTGCTTAATTGAATTTCCAATGGTATCCAGGGGTAATGAAGTGTAAACTGAGAAGAAACACATGTTTATATGATAAGTTACCTCCTAGTTACTGTGGGTTATGGAGGATTTACAATAGGCCCTCGCCTCTACATCCGTCCGTTTCCCAAATAAACGTGACAACTTGAATTATTCCACCCTTGGATGGATGGGTTTTCTCCAAATGATCTCATCCGTCTGTCGCATTCCCTGATAACTCTTGATACCTTCATGTGTCCATACTTCCGTAGCGGGTAATCAAAATTGCCCTAACCCACGTTTCATTTCGCTCACATTGATATACACGTAGGCTCGTCCCTGGTGGTGACTCTTAAGGGCCTACATTTTCTTAGTCGCCTTTGGTCAAAAGTACCATGAATTTCAAGAAACCTTTCTCTACCCTGGTAACAAGGAAATCAGATATCTCGCGTCCGATGCGGAAAATGAACTCATATCATTTTTCCACTGAGAAATATTTAATGCGACTGGTTTTTACTCGTTTTACATCTTTATCAAGCTTAAATCCATTCTCAAGCGCTTATCAGTGGTGTATAACTCCGTAACCGGTTGCATAAAATATTAATCTCTGGCAACGGCTAATAGTTCTTTTACCAAGTAATATAGTATCACAGTTCGGAAATTACCCTCGCCCGTGACGTAAATACCGACTCGTATCTTAGAAACCATTGGACTGAAGGTTACATGATTAACTCTCAGATTCAAACCAGGATCTCCGGTATTGGAAGCTGGTACGCTATACGCAACGCATTTTAATATAACAGGAACAACCATTGCACTTTTCCACTGGATATTATAGTGAGTACGACGCATTTCAGATCACAGAGGCATCATCAGGTACGAGACACATTAAGCAGGGGGCACATCGCATTATACATTCACTATGTTTGAAGGAATGCGGGGGTGGGGAACTGAAGTAAGGTAGGAGGAAGTGGTAGGTGTACAGGTAAAACCGAGGAAACATCAGGAAAAGGGTAGGAGGGGGAATAAAGGGAACGGGGAAGAACGGGGAGGTGGAAAGGCAAAAAGGGGGAAGAAAAAGAACGGGGAAGGGTAAAAATCCTGTGGAAATTAAAATATCCTTTGGAAAAGTGCAGTTGTTGTTTCTGTTATGATATGACGAACTTACACGATATCTCGCCTGAATCTGTTGAAAAAAAATACCCCACGCAATTTATCTGGCCCCTCGTATGTGAGAATGGTGGGAAAAAGGGACCGAGGATACCTCCAGACGTCCCCGCGGGGGACTCTTGGCTCCTCGGCCGGCTAATCCACCCCTGCCTCTCCATCCCCCTCCCCTCTCAAGCTTATTGTCGGCCCTAACAGCTCATCTCTACGATGCCACATTGTACTCGCTCCGGCCATTCCGTGGACAGATGTAGGTACAAGTTTCATTTGCCGGGCGAAAGTAGCTTCGCTAAAGTTAGGCCCACCTACACGTCCCTCGCTCAATTTTATCCCGGGGGAAATTAGGTGCCCCGGAACGCACTCTCGGATCGCCAGGTGAAGGCTAGGGTCTAATCACGGGAGGACATAAATTAGAACAGTTGCAATAGGTAACGTATCTAGATAGGTTTTGGGAGGTAACTGGGTTCAGAAGTAGAACTCAAAATAGGATTACGGCTAGAGCTGAAGAAGCATTTACTGTGAAAAGGAATATGTGACAGGTTCTTTTTTGGTAAAAGTCAGAAAAAAATTATTTTGAAGCCTCTAATTGGCCGAACATTACAGCTTATCGTTTGATATCGTCTCTAATTGGTCTCTAAGGGAAGAGCATTAGCATAGATAGAAAGTTACTGAGGTGTGGCTTTGGAGGAGGATGAAGAGGGTTTAGTTGTTTTAATTGGCAATATTAACGTGTGCCCTGTATACGGGACACACGTTATTTTTGCCAATGCCATGTTGCCCATATGTCTACCAATTTTGTTTGATCGCCCGTGATGATAGTGAAGTATTATTTAACTCTTTGCTTTTCGAAAAAGACATCAATTTTTTTGTCATGATTCGTGACAGGAGTGTTTAGAAAAAATCGTTGTTAATGGAACAGAGAGATCTGTCAGAGAGGCCCAGTAAGATCTGTCCTAGGGCATGCCGGTAATGAAATAACTCCGATGATGACGAAAAATCATTAAAATAATTGATTTTCGATAAGAGCATAAAAGCAGTTTTTTAGTGTACGGAATAGATTAGGCTATTAACTGAAATTCATATTCTGAGTGTGGAGTATTGGCAATGGTACAACATGACCTAACAGAACGTTTTATGACCAAACGATCAGAATCTCGGGATAAAAATTAGATCTCCGGTTAAGAGTGACTTCGGGACTTGACTTTTTAATGGTGGAGATGATGTGGAGCCTGTTTGTAGCAGGATTGGCTTAGGAGTGACCTCTGTGTGTGTTGAGCTTGGCAGGAACCGTCTTCGAACCTGCCATTATTGGTGGAGAACCCGTGACGAAGGATAGCACCCTTATAACTGTTGGTGTTTACGCTTCATTGGGTGAGTTACAGAGGCGTGGGCACCCTTAGCTCGGGAAAAGTTCTTTAAAAACTTCGCATTTTGAATAGTTCTTTCGGGAGACTAGAAATGGATGCGGATACCTTGGGTGCTCCATCTCTCGCTTTTGGAAAACTGATGGGCCGCGTTTCGGGATAAGATCGATCACTTTGAGAGAGGCTAGTGGGGGGTGTTGTGGAAGGAGGTGGTGGAGCCTGAAAGAATTCCGCCCCTTACTTGAAACTCATAACTTAAAACCAGTTCTCTCTCTCCACGTCAGCCACACTTTTCTTCGTCGCGGTGGGACTTGGAAGAATTTCAGTTTACGCCGGCCGATAAATAACCTTCCCGCCAACACTTCTTTGAGCGAAGACTTCCACGGAAAAAAACCTAGTCTCATGTGTGTTTGTGAGAAGTAGAAATGTAAATTGCTTCTCTTTTTCTGGTCGGGCCCGCTTTTGTCCCAATGCTCAACTCCCCGCCGACTGTGTCGTCGTGTGAGTGTTCGGGTCGCGACCCGCGGGTGGCGTGGCTTCAAAGGAGAACGCGGAAATCGTGTATTCCTCTCGGACTCCCCTTAGTAAAGCTTTCAAAATATTCCTTTGAGGGTTCCTGTGACCTCGGGTGTTTTGAATGCAAGCCTGGTCCTAGGGAATTTTTGCAGGGAATACCCAAATGTACTCTACACCTCCCTCGCGAGACAGTTGAATTGTTGATCTCCACTGCCTGCTTTAATGTTTTGGAGGCATTATTGTAACTTCTGAGCTTCACCTCTACTCTTCGTTCTCTCCCTGTGTCATATCTTCTTCTTAATACCCTCCAAAGATTGTACTAGTAGCGAGAATTACAAATCATGGAAAGTTTGGACTTTCCGTGAGAAAACTTCGCGTTGTTTTGAGCTTGGGAAACGTTGGAAAACATTTAGCAATAGCTGTCTAGTAAATGTTCATGTTGATACGAGACTTTTATCTTATGAAAACGTACAGTCATGCACATCTGTGCATAAAAACGGACCTGATTTACTTGAAAATCAGAAGCAAGGCCTTTTATGGCATCGGCAAGAAACAAAAAAAAACTGAAAACAATACATATTTAAACTGGTTTTCAAAACTGCCTCCACCAAACCACCAAAATGTCTTCATTGTACCGTACAATTGTACTTTAACAGTTAAGTATTCAACTATCTTGAGTTTTTTTAATCTCTTACTGTGTCTTGAGTTAGCTTTTAATTTCGCTTTTCCTGTTATACTTTCATCCCTTCCTGTATTTCGCGGAGAAATTTATGAGATATATCTTGGCCTAATGCAACAGATTGTTATAGAAATAACTTCAATATCAAAAGATAACCAGGGTAGCGTGCTACTTTAACCTGTCGTTTTGGGAAAGGTGCTAATAGTACAATAATAAATTCTTCTATGTGGAGTTATTTTTATTTCTCCGTGATAGATAGCTTCCACAAAGTCAAGCTTACAACCGTTTTCTCTGTCCTAATAGTATGTCAGAAACCAGTAAATTAACCCAAACCTAGTTTTATTCCATATCCTAATTCTGATGTGCATAGATATGCTAGTTAAATTGCATTCTAAGGGGGCTGCATGGAGGATTTACGGGGATTTTCACTTCTTTATGCGTGTATGGGCGAAATCGGAGTAATTTTTTGAAATATGTTCCTACAACTCTTCGAAAAAGCACCGCACTTCTCCACAATTTCAGTTCTGTTTTCCCATCATCTCCTTTTTCCGCGGTTGGTATACGTACGTTCCATTCCACTTGGCTTTGCGATTACTCGAAGGGTGCTGTGCAGATGTAAATTAATAATTTAGGGAAATGTGTGTGACACCCGGCCATTTTCCGGTCCCGGCAAAGACATTGCAGTTGTACCAAAACGTCCCATTCCGACCTCTACTGTTAGATGAAGATTTACCGCGACAGACCGTTAATGTTATGTCAAGCCGGCCGTGTCCCGGGTGATTCCTGATTGCTCCGAAATGGTTTTTCCAGCGCGTAAGTGGAGGAAGCTTGAAGTGGGCGTGGTTGCTCATCCATTCCGCTCACGTAATGTTCTCCTTAAAAAAGACAAATCACATCGCTCAGTCATTGGTAATAAGGGAGAAGTGAGGAGGGTTAGGATGAAACGTGAAAAATTCCCTAGGAGGATGAGGGAAGCGAAGGGTTTGGGTAGTTTCTCGGGAGCCTAGCCGAGCATCGGCTCATTTTGGGTCCAGCGACCAGAGTAACCCTCGTGGCACGGACTCTGTAGAATCCGGGAACAAGGACAATCTCCGCGGAACATTTGGGAAGAAGATGAAAAATAATGGAGTGGTGAGACGAAGAGAGGGATGGAATTCGCGGCAATGGAATGGAATGGAATGGGCAAGTCGAGAGGATTTTCGCTCGTCATTTATGTGGTAAATGTGTGATATGTATGGAAAATAATCGCAACTGGCTGGAACAAATAAACTTATGGAGGAAAGAGAAGGGAATGT
This sequence comes from Ceriagrion tenellum, assembly GCA_963169105.1. Taxonomy (NCBI): domain Eukaryota; kingdom Metazoa; phylum Arthropoda; class Insecta; order Odonata; family Coenagrionidae; genus Ceriagrion; species Ceriagrion tenellum. Next base: position 59,380,687 of record OY720639.1, on the reverse strand, counting down.
GACTGCCCGCATCGCGATCCAAGTAAAGAATCGCATTACTTTCTATAAGCAAATGTCACAGCATTAAAATAGCGCGCTTATGCGTCGATCTCGCGTGAAATATTTCAATTTTTTCCGCATAAAGATGAGGTTTTTTTTGTTTGGTAAATGGTCACCGCCCTGGACGAAACAAGAAGAGGCAGGCGATATGAGGAATTTCAGGGAAATCTAATGGCGGGTCATCCATTGGGCTCTACGCAATGGCACGAATCACTCAGTAAATGCTGTGAGAGGGAAATACACGAGATCAAATGACGTTCGCTATCTGACGAAAAAAGATACCTACGCGCAACGACGCGAAAGCAATAATGCATCAATGCGAGCTCGATATACGATTTAGGTCTGGTTTTACAAACTCGGGTTAAATATTTTCTCGGCAAGAAAACCGAAGCACACGCTTCCCATAGACACCGCTCAACGTCAACTCTCCGACAGTCTGACGCGAGCGTAAAGCGAAGGTAAAACGTGCGTCACCTTGCCGTTGATGTACATTAATTCATTTGAGTGTTATAGCAGCTGATTGGTAGCTTTTTGGAGTTTTTATCCTACTGGCACATCGCTCCATTTTCGCTCTCATTACGATATAAAATTGATAGAGTTGAATAGAAGGGGTTGTGAATGAGTCGTTCATAAAAAATGGGGATGGGTGCTCTAGTAAAGGAGACATATCAAAGGAGTTTGCTTCGTTAGGTTTCTCGCGCTAGGAGATAGGATGAGAGTTGAGTAACCTAACAGATTTGTGAGAATGGAGTAGAAGGTGTGAGGGTAAATGGTAAACAAGATCATGGGTGAAGGTGGTGGAAGATGCTGTTGAGTGAAAGAATATTAGCAGCCAAAAGGTGGTTGGAGCTGTTTTATATTATAAACCGATTTGCGTGAAATTTTGCGTACATATACACATTTGTAACATGCATAAATAAAGTCGAAAACAATTGGATTTTACCGATTTGGTTTCTTGGTAATTTAATGTTATTTTAACTCGTAGGCTTGACACACATGAGATTTTCTCCTAAATGCGAAATAATACGTTTCATATTGTTTTTAATGGTTCCTAATGAAAAGTATGTACGTACAATTTTCACTTAAATTTCGTATTCCGCGCCGAAAACCCTAGTAATAACAATGTTTTAATTGGGAAGAATTAAAAAAATATATAATTCTTGCATCTCTCATGTTACAACATGTATGGTTATTTTTGATGGCTGAAAAAATGCAGTTAAGTGTAGGGTGATCTATGAATTTAGTTTCGATTTCCTTGAGAAGTTATTAAAAATGTGCTCTCAACGACCCACGATTCGCGCTCCAACCACCTTAAGAATAGGAAGGCGTGTGTGAAGCAACGCACGAATGTAAATGTTACGAAGGCTTCCGCGGTTTTCTTGTTTAATGTTATTTTTCGGGTTCTCCCCGCGTTGCACCATTTTTGTGGACGACCGTTTCGCCGGCATTCCAGTCGGCTTCATCAAGTCCTAAAACTGAAACCGAATGACCTGATGAAGCAGACTGAAATGCCGGCGAAACGGCAAAAAAAATGGTGCAACGTGGGGAGAACCCGAAAAAGACCAATAAACGCATGAATGTAGTTGAAGCATTAGAGGTATTCAAGGATGGAGCATTATCGAAAACATTACTGAAAGAGACTAAATTTCCTTGGCCTAACAGGAATAGCTAATATTGTTGTCTTCGCCTACTCCGTACGGGAACTGTGAGAAGCGTGTGTGTACGTATATCTGTATGTATGCATTTCGTAATTGTCGCATCTCTCTCTCCTTGCGGGTACTGGTGAACTAGAGAAGCTTATTAGCGGAAAGAGGTTGCGCGCTGCCGAATGGAGCCGTAATGTATTCTTATGTGCGCCATTTTTTTGTGGGATATTTAACCCCTAGCCTCTGTACCTAATGGTGTAAGCGGTATAAATTATCTACTTCAGTTTCACTGTCCGTGTCACTGTCCGTGTCACTGTCCGTGTCACGATAAACTTGTTTTGCCTTGTACTTTTTCCATTTTCACTTGTCCGTTGTCGGAATTGGAATGACAGCTTCCATTATCTCTCATTAAATGGAAATGGAGCTATCGCATTCTTTCAACTCCGATGTCGTCGCTGTTTCTCGGATGTTACTATTTCAACGTTATAACGTACAACTACTGCTCATACCTATGACAAACCCCCATTATTTCATGTTAACTTTAATTCTATTAGGCATCCTGCCCTTTCATCTGGGTTGTAGACGTTGGATTGCTGCTATTTGGCCGAAAACAAATGTACCTACGTATGCATGCTGTCCAAAATAACGTGCTTTCGCTAAAGACATTCTAAAGCTATTGAAAACCTGAAACAGGGATCCATATATGCTAGTCAGTCCTCTTATGTTCTTTTTTCTACTTTTCTCAGCATGATAGTAGCTGTAGCGCCAACGCTAATCAACGCAAAAAGCCATATTACATGCTATAATTACAAAAGTCAATTATATCACCAGAAAATTACCCAATTTCTCCTTTCTCCTAATCCAGGTACATATTTTAAAATTTAGAGTAATTCATAATTTTAAAGCCTATTAATTCTGGGAAGACGTATGCTTTTTACGCTAGTGCATTACAAACGTAATTAGATTTTGAATGGACTATTAACGCATTACATTTTCCTTCTGCGACCATTCTTGTAACTTCTAGCGCGATACGTGAAAAAAAGTATTTCAGATCGATAGGGGTTTTAAAATGCAGATAGGCTGAGGAAACCTATCACAAGGCGGTAAATGTAATATGGATTTCATATAATGATCCAACACAATAATTTCCCGCAATTGCCGTGGATTTCACCGCACACTGAACTTCCCCGCTCGTTCCTATGGAAAAATATCCTTGCATAGTTCCATGATCCTCTCCACCCAAGACTCTCTCAGCCATGTTTCATGTAACGGTACAGTTACAATATAATTTGTCTATTTTCTTATTTCTAATGTATCGTAGATAATTATTTTTTTGTTATATGTGTCAACTATGTAATACTCTACTCTCATCATCCACGCAACATTGTTTTATAGTCCTCTACTTCTAATTTCATTATTTATTGTTTAACTGCTCAGGTTTTCATGTTTACGGTAGATTTTAAAGAGTAGTTGGGTATTTTAGCATAATTTTTTGCAGTAGTAAATGATAATCTTAATTAAGCACCAACACTCATTACATGTCAAATGAAGGTTTCGCCGAGAAATAGTTCGTTGCATGGCGAATATACGCCCTCAGTAAGTGTAGTTCTGAATAGAAGAGACATTTTATGGGAGCGCTTTCTGGCAGCCCTTTAAAGGCAGTTTTCTCTCTGGGGAAGGCCCAGCCTAAAAGCCTAATTAGGGGGTTTGTTGTCTGAGGAGACTCTCTTATGTGAGTGGATCCTTCCGCTTCCCTGCATTCATTTTTCGCTTGCGCCGCATTCGTGGATTGAGTGTTGCATCATCTCTCGCTCCTGAGATCCCTAATATTCCTCCACTCGAGAGTTACTTAGATTACCTCCCCCCACGACGTTCTCGGCCGGTTGGACTCACCAGTATCCAGAAATTGGATGATCCGAGATCGGGAACCAGTGTAGCGAGACGTAACCTTTTCTTTGAGTTCCCTTTGAGTCCTTCCTCGACGATTGTGGCAAAGGACGTGGCTTTATATGAGTCGACTCTGCAGTTGCTATGGTCGAAAAGGCATTATTTCTTGTAACCTATCTCATTGTGTGGAAAATACTCCGAGAAATTTGTCAAAACCGCGGAAGACTGTGTCATGAAGTTTATGATAAGAACCATAGCATTTTAAGGTTAATAACTTGAAGTATCATTCAATTTATCTTATGAAACCTATTGTTTACGTGTCTAATACTTTGAATTTAGAAATGGAAGGCACATATGCCTGCTGCTTAGGGTATAAAATGTTCTTATTTCCTTATCTAGCTTTGTAGGTCGTATAGATATTACCTTCAATGGTAGGAGCGCGACTATTGAGGAAGGTTCAATCATTTCGATGTGAATTACTGAATCTCTTGCCCTTTCCGTCTTAGTCATTCGCCGATTCCTGAATGAAATATTTTGAGGATGGTGATCCGTTTTTTATCGTAACTGTGAGAAACTTCACGAAATACTTTCCCTTCAAATCTTCATCATTCTAGTTTTACTAGAGTATGTGACAAGTTTCCTTCGAAAGCAATACATTGGCTCTTTCTAAGCTTCGTTATCTTCGTCATATCTCTTTGGGAGGGATCTTATGGCCGAATTCCACTTGGCGGAATCAGATTGAAATCTTGCTCAAGATTACTTTATTCCAAATTTCTCCACTCTATGGTGACGGAATGCTCATGCTCCTTGGGAACAACTCTTTCAATTGAAATGTTCGACTGTCGTGAATAGGCCTAGGAGATGGGAAGGCGGATTGGGAGATAGAATTCATAATCCTGTCGCCTTGGTAGAAGTTTCCGCGTAGAAAGATACGAAATTGGGCTCATCGTTTTGATCCCGACCAGATGGTCTGCTTTGACGGTGAGATTTATAGCAGAAGGGAAGAAAAAACTTGGACTCCCACCCCCCCCCATGTAAAGCGTAATTTTTCGTGGATAATTTGGAGCCACTCAAAGAAAGAAAAAGAATAAAATTCCTTATTAAGAAAATAAATTATAATCCACTTAGTGAATTACCAGAGAAACCTTTTTTCTTCAGGATTGTGTTAAAATGCAGAAACTACCAATTTCGCATTATCGCCTTAATGAGGTAACCTTTTAAGTTCCGTATGAAATTACTGTGCTACATTGAAGAAGTCAAATGATTTTTTTAATGCTAATGGCGTAAATTGTTTAATATTTCTCTGGTGCTTGTAAACTAACCCTTCACATATCACCCGAGAATCACTCATTCTTTAAAGTATGCTTTAACCTATCCTTGAAATTTGGTGACAAATCAGTAGTATACTTCGCATGTATTTTATATGAAACCTGGTTTGTTCTTTTATGGTACCTATCTGGTTTTCCTTGTCGACAGTTTTGAAAAGATTTCCAAGTCTCAGATTTTTATGTTTTTATTTTTGCGTTGAATTAGATAATTCTAAAAACAGTTCGAATCTTTGATGAAATTGTGACTAGAATGATGCAATAACGTTAGCTTATTTTAATTCAATTGAACAAAATTTGGACTGATTTAATGTCATAGCGACGAATTCGTTTTCCCGCTGCCCAGTGGTGTGATCCATCCGATATGGGAGGGCAGTGTTGTGATTCGCACATACATACCCGCGGCAGAGATCACTCAGTTTAACGTCGCTTCTCTCATCCTAGATGTGCGATAATAATTTGTCCCCCCGGTTTGCGGTGAACAAAAGCCCATCGCATCGGGATACCCAACTCTCGTGCTAATTACGACTTCCGGTTATTGCACCAATTCAGGAGGAAGTATTTTACGAAATGCGCACTCGAAATCGAAATCTCTCGAAATAATGCTCGCCGAGATTGTATTTCAAAACTTTTTTTACATAAATTTCACGAAGTTTCACGGAGTGTATAAACGTGGATGTTTTGTGTGTGTTTATGCTTGTTTTTTTATCATTCGTCTGTGAAATTTTTATTTCGAGAGTTGGACTCTAATAAAGTGATGACGTGAGTAAGTGTGTGTTTATGCTTGTTTTTTTTTAAATGAAATGATGACGTGAATATGTGTGTGTTTATGCTTGTTTTTTTATTATTCGTCCGTGAATTTTTTATTTCGAGAGTTGGACTCTAATTAAATGCAGACATGAATATACTGGAGGCGTTTGAGATGTGGGTATGGAGGAGAATGGATAATGTGTGGTAGACGAAATGGGAGACAAACAAGGTAGTGCTTGGTATGACTGATGAGGAAAGGAAACTTCTGGAAAAGATTAAAATTAGAAAGCGGTGTAAGCTATTGGAAGGGGTTATGAGGGCGGAAGAGATGGTGCAGGTATGATTCAGGGGAGGATGTAGGGTGAGCAGGGAAGGGAAAGAAAGGGCTTTTTGCACGGGATATGAAGTGGTAGAATTTACGCTGATATGAAGAAAGTCATTGTTTTAGAGGTAAGGGGGCGGTGGGGTTATAATCCTAAAAATTCCATTTAAACCTGCCTCATCCCGTAGATTTCCCTTGTAATGATTATAACTTTATGCTATCGCTTTGGAAGAATATCCCCGCAGTTAAATCAGGCTGCTCCATTGACTCTCTTTTGCAATAGAATTCATCAACCCAAAAAAATAATCAGGGCATCGTAAATTTAATTTTATTTGCCTCAGGATTAACATTTTCGCCACCACGCGATAACTTTTAAAGTATCACATGGCCAGTCCTGAAATTCTAGCGGAGAATAAATTTTCATCTCACAAATTTATACGCTGGGCTTTTTTTCTGGTTTCTCTCGGCTTCGTCTGCTTGCTGTTTGTTAGAGAAACCTAAGTTACTGGACAGATTAAAGGTTTAAGATCAGAGGATCTCACGCAATAAATTATGATGACTGCGTATGCGGTAGTGGGAAACCTCCGGCAGCGCCCTCTCTCGAGTATTTTTCCGCTGCATCTCCTACGCGAGACCCTGAAAATGCTATCCCTTTGATTATCCCGACGGAGTCCGCTACCCCGCGCTCATTTCGACTTTTTTGGGAGGTTAATGTGAAATACTAAAAATATATTTGCATCAGTGCGACTAATTTATAGGCAAACTAATATAGTTTAGTATATTTGAACCCATATTAAAACCATCCTTGTACTTTTCCACTAATATTAGTATACTTGAACCCATGTTAAAACAATTTGTTTTAAATTGGATTCAAGTATAAAATACTTCCACGAAGTGACGCCTGAGGGTGTAAAGTTTAATAGTTTAGTATGTTGGATGAAAACGAGAAGACGATTGTGATTAATATTTTAAATGAATTGCACACATGCTTCTCTGCGAGCCGTCTAAAAGGCGTGAAGGTGGAGGTGTTTGGCAGCCGGACTTGAAAGAAGGGAACAGGGAAGAGGACGGAGTTGAATTGTGTGCTAACAATGTGCCCTATTCTATTGACTCACTGCTTTTGCTATAATTACAAATTGTGCGTGGATAGAATGAATTATTCTACTTTAAGGGCACAGGTGAGGGTGGGTGATGGTGAATCAGGGTGGGCAACTATAGGTCGCGGGGTAAGGCAAGGGTGCCCGTTGTCGCCATTAATTTTCAACATATATGCTGAGGAAATGATTAGACAGGCATGGGAGGAACTTGAGGTGGTAATCAAAGTTGGAGGGCATCTAATAAAGTCAGATTTGTGGACGTTCCGGCGTTGGTTAGTAGATCTACGGAGGGACTGCAAGCTTTGGCTGATGGATAAAGGTTTCTCGGGTCTTCCACCGGGTGAGCAGGTCCATGGGCAGGGGGGGGGAGGTTCAGCTTCGGAAGCTGAACCCCCCCTCCCCCCCAGATGATGGAGGACAAGTTGTTCTCCGAAACGTTGGGCCTGCTCACCCGGTGGAAGACCCGAGAAACCTTTATCCATCAGATACGCCGGGAAAATCTGAGATCCTTTGGCTGATGCTTTAGAAATGCAGTGCGGAATATTCGGAATGAAGATAAACCATAAGAAAATGAAAGTAATGAGATTCCTCAGGACAAAGAAAGCAATGTCGGTGATTAAAGTGGAGGACACAAACTCGAGCAAGTAGATAATTTTTATTACTTACGTAGGTAGCTAGAAAAAAACGGACATTGTTGCAAAGAATTACGTAAGAGAATAGCGCTAGCTAATGAGGCGTTTAGTAATAGAAGGAGATGATGACTAGGACCTTGAGTAAAGATGTGAAAAAGAGGCTGGTGAAAAGCTTGATATGAAGCGTAGCAATGTGTGGGGCAGGAACGTGGACCCTCGAAAGTGAAAACGATAATAGGCTGCAGGCATTTGATCCGCGGGTGTAGAGAAGGATGGAGAAGGTGAGTTGGACGGAAAGGAAGACTAACGAGGAAGTGCTTGAGATGGTGGGCGAGGAAAGGAAACTTCTTAATGAAATTCGAGATCGGCAGAATAGTTGGCTGGAGGATGTAATAAGGGGCGATGGGTTGTTCAAGAATGTGAGAAGAGAAAAGGATGTTGGGCAAGCGGGGAAGAGGAAGAAAGAGAATAGGTTTCATGGACAGGATGAAGAAGGGTAGATCATATGCTGAGGCGAAAAAGGATATACTAGAGGGAGATAGGCCCCTGAAAGTGTAGAAAACCGGGAGGAAATTCTCTGATATTCAACGAGACACGTTAACCGGTAGAATACTTTTTATAAAATCAGCTCGGTAGTGCATGTCTCTCTCTCTCATTTTGTCGCTTCAATAAGTTCTAGAGATGCCCGGGGTGAAAGTTATGTCCTCCGTGTCTCACTGAAAAGCGCCTGATCCGAACTGCTTAAGTAATCTAATCCTGTCGTATAGCCCTGGCACCCCACGTATTCCTTCAATCAGCTGGGTGGCACTTTCATTTCGGTCGTAACAGTTTTTAACGAAACGTCGACTTTCCTTGGGGTTTTATTTACTTCACGAATTAAATATTTTTGTGCAGAAGTCCCAATTTTCGCGACGTATTCGAGACGTTTCCTAACTTGAGTGAAGTAGCATCTCTTTCTTTTAGTTGGGGAACCTTTTTTACTTATCGCTTGTCAAATTCTTGCTTCTAAATTATGGCGCCGTGAAGTTTCCGTATGCGTCCCTGCATGCTGTGTCTGAAATTAAGGTGATTCCCATGTATTTGACTTTATACCACTACTTTAAATTTACCCCTACCTCTTAAAAGATGGCGTTGGAGTGATTTCTTCTTTAAGAAATATACTGGGGTTCATTTACTACAGGCGTGTACGAGCTCCCACTCTAGACAGAACTGTTAGAAGTGTTTAATAAAATGGTGGATTTAGTTTCTAGGCTAGGTTAAGGTGGAGTTTTACGTGAATATGTCTGTGATTGCTTGCACCATTAAGCATAGCCGTAGTCGAGGCACTTGCGCATCCGTTTGTAGTGAGAGCCTCTTCGCCTTTCTGGCATCTCCGAAGTCATCTCTTCCGTTCCACCTCGGGCATAGTTTTACTGATTTATGGCTAATCATACACCCTTTCTAATGAAATGCATTTCCTAGTATTTTCTCTGACCCTTTCCGTTAAGTGAGGATGAGCATATGAAACCTTTCTTATAACGTCATAATTCATTCTTGATTTTTCACCAACTAATAGAATTTAAAGCAAGGTTTAAGGTACAAACTGAGTTGTAAACGAGATATTTCGTTTGGTACCAAATTTAAGCGCGCTAGCACATCTGAGTCGCGACAGTTAAGCTCGCGGCCTAAATGGCTAACTTCGCTTGGCGCATGCGCAGAGAGAACGCATCATAAAGTGCTTACGTTCTAACATAGCGTTCAATTACAGAGAGTTCAAGGAATCAGGATTCAATAAACTTTATTTGTCTATCTAGCCTTTTGACAGGTACAAATATGAAATATTGTCGCCCAGAAGGTTTTATGATTGCGGCGAATGTAATTAGTTTTCTCTCCGGCCAAAATAATAATAATGAATGGAAACTTTCCCACTGTACAGCTCATGTTGCATCGTAGTTGTGTTCTCGATCAAACGAAGCCATATTTATTTTAATTTTGTCATTTGTCACAAAGTGATAGCGTCGAACTAGTTCAAGATGCAAACGTTACATTGCCGTTTTCTGCCTAGTTCCCCTTTATCGGACTAATTTTAAAGGCGTATCCACGTCAAAATATGGCATTCTTTCCCGAGGTAGGTATCGAACCCGCAAATTTTAGATATACAGGTAAACGTTAGAGATCGAATACATCTACATACGAAGAGTAGGAATTTCAATTCATGGCTGAGACGTTCCCTGAGGTATAAATCACTAGTATTAGTAAAAAAAATGAGTCGGTTCACTTCTTACGTTTTAACTGTTTTTTCTGAACATGCGCCATGAATCAGATCATAGTGTACTGTGCTTTCGGGCGATGTAAAGTTGTACATTTTGTTCTTTTTTTTAAGGAAAGCCTTCATTAAATGCTAACGTTCTAATATAGCGTTTAATTTCAGAGTTCAATGAATCAGTTTGCAGGTAACTTTATTTTTCTCATATTCTAGCCTTTTGCGAGGTACAAATATGAAACCTCGTCGTCCAGCAGGTATTATAATTGCATCTAATGTAATTAGTTTTCTACTCTACCCAAAAACTAATGAATTTAAGCATGACTCGGGAATCTGCCGGAGGGCGACGCTTCTCTTGCCTACTGGTGAAAAGAGCGCTGACGTATGTAGGTCCTACGCGTCTTCTATTTTTTCAGAAGTTTTGGCCCGCTATGTAGGTCACGCGTCGTATTCTGATTTTTAGGATGCTTAGCTAAAGTTATCGATCCAATGACGCCGTATCAAACTTGCTTGGAGTGCAGGATGTAGTCGAATAGCCCCGGCAAACTTCCCGGTATTGCGGAGGAAGAAAGCTTGGCGCTTTGAAATGTAAACGCGAATTTTTCTAGTAGTTTCCGCGTTGCCTTTTTTATTATATTTTTTAAATAATTTTTTGTTTGAGTATATATTTTTATTCCCCTTGCTACCGATTAGTTCCCAGCTACATTGAGTGAATATTAGCTGATTTTGGAGTTTTTTGCTCCTCGTCACAAACTCTAGTCGCTGTATGGAAGGTATGCAGTGGGGTTTACCCATTTTGTGGGTTAGCAGATACGTTTTTTGATTCGTGAGTTATGCGGGCAATTTCCCGATGATTGGGACTAGTGGGGCTGAAGTGAGAATGGTGATCAATTTGCCGTCTGTTTTTGTGTGCTGCATGATCCGCAGCTGTTCGTCGTTTAGTTCCTGAGCTTTGAAATTCAATGGCGAATTTATCCTTTGATTTAGAGTAGTGTGATGTGCAGGTTGGGCAGTTGTTGGCATTCCCATGGGCTGAGTGGAAAGGCACTTGCAAAATATAGGAAAAGTGCATCTCCGAAATTCGAATCTGAAAAGGGAAAATAACCCGAATTCATGTGAATGAACGTAGAAATAAACGGTCCATTAGATGATTTTTTTATTGTACTGAAAACGGTAGACTCAAATATATCACTTCTTAGACTCAGTGGACCAGACTTATCATTTATGTATTTTCGCATGCATTCTAGCGGTCTATAGCTTTACACGTCACAATTTCCATTGCACATCCCTGCAGACATCAGATTGAGAAGTAAAATGATTCATGTGAAACGTACTCGACAGCCAGTTCAGCCGTTAGTGCGTTGTGACCTCCACCGCATTGATTTTTTCCTATGGAGACGTGCATTCTTGCCAAAGACCAGGATATCACCAATAGTTTAATCCCTAATGTCCCCGAGTTCTGGAGAGGGTACATCCTGATACTGGAGAGGGCGATTTCAAGTCTTAACAAACCCTGCGTATTCGCGCTGTAGGTTTGTGTAAAACTCATTGGGCGTGATAGGACACCGGCCGTGGAAGAGGAGGGAATAGAGATGGGAACGAAAGGGGGAGAAAATGGAAGTGAATTGTGAGTTAACGATGTGTTTTATGCTGGCGTTTCTCATTTTTTGTCATAATAACTAATGGTACGTGGAAGTAAGGACTTATTGTACCCATCAGTTTCGGCACTGTATCTATATTTATTGCTAGTCAAGCATTTTTTCGTGCCAGTGATCGCGCTAGCTTATCCTTTTCCGCCCCCTATCCCTCCCTCCTATCTTCTTTTTCTACCCTTAACTCCCGTCTCCCACGTTCCCTTGCTCTTTCCTCTCTTTATTTCCGATGTTCCTGGTTTTCCCGTCGTAACCTTCCGCCTTTTGAACCCCAAATTTACTCATGTTTCCCATACCCACCCCTCCTTTCAACCATAGAAATGTGATGTCTCCTTTTTCTCATTGTCTAGTACCTGATGATGACTCATAGTCGAAATGCATTGTAAGCATTATTAAAAATCTGTGTAAAAGTGCGATCGTTATTCTTATCATCTTATTAAGCGTTTTCCCTTCTAACTTAAGCAATGATTTAAGTTTTGAACTGGGAAGTGGCATTCTTCGTCTTAAAATGGGCAACATTTCGTATAGCCTTCGAATTGAGGCGGTATTGAAAATAATTTCCGCTTGTTCAGGCCAGTAGTGACCCCCGTTTTGTTACCTGGTATCTTGGTTCGGACAGTGTGACTGTCCGGCTCCATGAAAGACCGAGTTCAATGTTGCGTGAGTTACGAAAATTCTGAAAATTTTTCATCTCGGGTCTCGGTCGATTATTGAGCCTCAAAAGATATTACAAACCGATAATTGAGCTCTGGTACCGAAGAGCAGTTCAGCAATTTTTTTTTACCGATTCATATCTTCAATATCTGGGATTTCTGTTGGAGGTATATTTTTGTGATAAGTTAGGATAGGTTCGAGAAACCGTGTCTGTGACATTTCTTTTCGAATCGTCGTTATTTTTCGATGGCTTTTAATCGAAGCCCGACCTATTTTTATTTGTTAAGATGTCTTGATCTTTGAAGCAGCTACCTCATTTTAGTTAACGTTCCTTTTGACGCTTTTCTGTAGAAATCCTGGATTCTTGACATTACTTGTTACGGAGGCTATTTTTCATGCTCGAAAGCCCGTTTTACGCGGGGAACGAACTTGCACAATTAGAAACTGCATATTTTACTCGCTCTGGCGTGCAATAACAATTGAATCAGAGCAGGGCCTATTTCTCCATCTCGAGTTCATGCATTCGTGCATGCATTCTTGCAGATGACCGTTTAAACGATGCAATTTGAATGTAATTCGTATGTACACGCATCAAAATGTTCAATTACGTACTCCGTGTAAAACAGGCTTAGCTCACCTTCGAGTGTGATCTGTCTTGGTGAAACAGATGATGGACAACATAGAAGTTACGTTGTATTTCATACCTTCGGAGATCCCTTTGCCAATATCTATGTTAAGTGTCTATTAATTTCTGTCGTTTAATCAATCGTGGATTACATCGCATTCTTCTCTCCACATATATCAGTATTGTAACGTCGGACCTTTGTGTACTAAGCTAATTATTTATTTTCCAATGATACAATCTTTTTAAAGGTAGTTTCAGCGTAATATCATTTCACCTAGAACTCGATGATTGTGGTCTTATTTTAACGATAAATATCCTACCCTTCCAAAGACACCAATATATCAGTCCGTTACCAAACTACTTTCGGAGATTTTTGAAAAATAATACCAGCCCTTTTACATGGGATATGGCACGTGTACGCACTCCAGAGAGACCATATTTAAAAAAAAGTCATTGCTGACTCTTAGATCTCGTAGAAAAATTAACAGTGTGTAGGTAGTATGTTTTCACGACTATTTTTGAAAATAAATTACAGGGTCACCTCAGTAATTATTTTAGAATCGCAAAAAACATTCTGTTGTGAAGGAACTTTGAAAGTACCGCGTGAAACAAACTAGTGAAATCAGAGTTTATGAACAGAAAAAGAATGAGCGGAGCAACGGAGCCGTTACGATTCGCGGAAGAGAGTTGGATGAACTGAGTGCTGCCATCGGGGGGAAAAGAAAATGAAGAGACGGATAAAAGAACTAAATAAGTATAGAATTTCAGGCATATAAAAGTGAATTATCGCACCATTAATAATGCAGTATTTAATTCATGCTTTCTACAGCTGCTCTAATTAAAACGTTTAATTCGAATATGGTATCCATTATGACTAGGGAACTATTTAGCTCAAACTGCCTAAACGTAACTTCTTTTGGAGCGATCACCTTTACACCTCCGACCTTCTCTCTCAAATTCTCAATGATCCCCCCTCGTGTATACAATCAACAACCTCTTAACTCCCTCACAAAAAATAAAATTCAACAATCAGCTAAAATAGCAAGAATGTTTTAAATAAATGTTAAAGAAAAAGAACCATATCATAATATCATTAAATGAAACATTAAAATAAATGATACAAGAAAGTATTTTACGACGTATGCATGATGAAGGGAAATATAACAAATGTTTCAGTATTGAAGCTAGGTTGCAACGAAGTTACGCTTAAGTTGCTTTAAGGTAGTTCGAGGGAGATGGTTCCCTATTCATAATGGAAATCATGTTCGAATGATACGTTTTAATTTAAGAAGCTGTAGGTAGTAGGAAATAAACATTAATTTTACAATTTTATACTTTAATTATGTCTGAAATTCTAATAAATTAAATATAAACATCTCTCTAAGTCTTTAACTTGACTAATTTTCTGCGCGGTTCGTTTTAAACTCCTTCAGAACGAAGGTTTTTTTGTGATTTTGAAACATATTACTGTGGTGACAATATGGTTTATTTTAACAAATGGTCGAGACAACATACAAGCTATACATTGTTAGTTTTTTGACGAGATCAAGGTGTTGTGAATTCCTCATTTTTAAATGATGTCTCTCTGGAGTGCATACACGAACCATTTCCCATGTAAAAGGGCTGGTGTTTTTGGCTTATATCTCTGTAAGTAGTCTGGTAAGAGGCTTATATTTTGATATCTTTGGAATGGTGGGATATTTTTCCTTAAAATAAGACTTGAATTCATTGATTTCTAGGCAAATTAATTTTCGCTCGTGCGGCTTGACATGATATCACGTCATGCCGCACTCTGAGGATTAACTACCATTTTGGGTTCAATCTGCATTTTTTCGGAAATAATTAATGTTTGATCGCATGAGCTATATTTGACTGTTAACGCGTTGGAAGTTTTTTGTGCCTTTCCTTTATCCACCATGTTTATGGATAATTACTACCTAGAATGTGGCAAAACTAGGTACGGATAAGGGAATAAGCGACCACAAGATAGTTAAAGCTAATTTTTCCGTGAGCATGATCAAGAAACATAATCCACAAAGAAAAATCTACTTATATAATAAGGCTGACTACGAAGGTATGAAACGAGAGTTCCAAAAGTCATTTACTAATTTTCAAAAAATAAGTATCAACAGTAATACTGAGGTTTTGTGGAATACTTTCCTCAACGTTACACGATCAGTAGTTAGCAAATACATACCAAGTAAATGGAAAAGAGCCAATGCAGAGCCTAGGTGGTATAACGCGGAGGTTAGAAAAACATTAAAGCACCAAAGAACATGTCATGCTAGGTTAAAAAGGGCAAAAATTAACAAATCCTCCGAAGAACTATACACAGTCACCGAAAATTACAAAATATCTAAACTCTTAGCAAAAAAAGCGTGCCGAAGGGCGTTAGCTGATTTCAAAAGTAAATTACTGGGAGAACAATTGAACGATAATCCCAAGGCATTTTGGTCGTATGTTAGGGACACTCAAGGAAATAAATCAACAGTACACACGCTTAAGAATATCAAAGGGGAAAAGATAACCAACAGTCTACAAAAAGCCAATTCGTTAAACTCATTCTTCAAAAGCATTTTCAGTACTTATACACCACATCTTTTCGATCCGCAGCCAGTTCGTTCCCAAACATGTATGCCTGAAATTATTATAAATTGTCGCGGCATAGAACAGCAGCTAAAAAATATTAACCCCAACAAATCCCCCGGTCCAGATCAAATACCTGCTCGCGTATATAAAACAATGGCATCAGACATAGCGCATTACTTAGAATTAATATTTACCAAATCTTTAGTAGATCATGTAGTGCCTAAGGACTGGAGAGTAGCAAATGTCACACCTATATTCAAAAGCGGCGACAGGGAAGACCCTAGTAACTATAGGCCTATTTCTCTCACATCCATTTCCTGTAAGGTATTTGAACACATAATCGTAAGCTCCATTATGAGTCATTTAGATAGGGAGGAATTGTTAATAAATAACCAACACGGATTTCGAAAGGGTAGATCTTGCGAAACCCAATTGGCCCTCTTCGTTCATGACATCTTGCTCTCGGGTGAAAATAATGTCCAAGTTGACGCGATATTCCTCGATTTTAGGAAAGCTTTTGATAAGGTACCTCACGTTAAGTTGCTCTCAAAACTAGAAGCATATGGAATAGATAAAAACATTATTAGTTGGATTAATCAATTCTTACATGGGCGGGAACAAAGGGTTGTCATAGACGGTATCATGTCAAACACAGTTAGCGTTACATCGGGTGTTCCTCAGGGAAGTGTAATTGGTCCACTTTTATTTCTCTTGTACATTAATGATATTAGTAACGTCGTTAAAAGTAAGCTTAGACTCTTCGCAGACGACGCGGTTGTGTATAGGGATATTAACAATTCCGAAGATAGCGACTCGTTAACAATCGACCTACTTGCTATTCATGCTTGGTGCGAAAAGTGGCAGATGGAACTAAACATAAAAAAGTGCGTAGCAGTCAGCTTTTGGAAAAAGAAAAATTGGCCAGTTAGGGCTTACAGAATTAAAAATACAGAAATTATTCACGCCGAGTCTGTTAAGTACTTAGGAGTCACAATTAGTCACGACCTATCTTGGGGAAAACATATTAGGGAAATATGCGGTCAAGCATATAGGAAGCTAGGCTTTATCAAGAGAGTACTCGGAAAATGTGATGAGAAAGTGAAAGAACGTTGTTATTTTTCAATCGTTAGGCCTCATCTGGAATATGCTGTTAGTGTATGGGATCCATACGAAACGGGGTTGATATCAGAGTTAGATCGCGTCCAGCGAAGAGGAGCTAGGTTTGTGAAACGATGCTACGATAAGTTGGCTAGTGTGTCTGGACTGTTAGAAGAATTAGGATGGGAATCGCTATCACAGCGTAGGTTAAATTATAGGCTTAATCTCCTAAATAAATTTCAGGAAAATCATTTTACTGACGACGTAAAAAACATACTATTAACCCCTTCGTACTACGGCAGATTAGATCGCGCCAATAAAATTAGAGAGCTAGATTGTAGAACCGATAGGTATAAAATGTCATTTTTTCCGCGTACCATTCGGGACCATAACAGCTGTGATCGTCGTCATGAATAGTTCGAGTATTGACAATAGGCAGGCAGTTAATCTTTCTCATTATATTCTCCTCTTTCTTATTTATGCATGATGTAAATAATGATGTTCTTATTTATGCATGATATTTTGAATCTGTAGTAGTAGTCTTTGTATCCCTTGCATGTTGGAACGATTGGAGATAGAATGTTTCTTGGGTATTAGATTTGTAATTGGCGCTTTGCATGTGTGGTACGCGGGTTTTTAATGTAATGTCGGTGTTCTACCATACCATTCATGCATGCCTGGTGCGAAAGCACCCCCTGCCACACACCCTTTGGGTGGCTTGCAGGGTATGACGTAGATGTAGATGAAAACTCGTTATGTGAGTTGGCAAAGAGCTCGCCCATATTCCGTTGTCCGCCTTAGATTTCATTAGATTTTTTATCAATTTTAAGTTCTCCGCCTTCGTCGTAAAATCCCTCACTTCTCCCCGTGTAACAGTTTGTCTGAAGTTGACGCCTGTTCTATTTTTTTGAGCGAGCGCGTGGACGACGGATTCCGGGGTAGGCTTTGAGATATGAAGAATGGCGACCATAAAGCACAGCGCCATCTCTTCAAGGGCCGCACTCCCGCGGTTCGTAAACCGCTCCTGCCGCCTAACGAACCCCCTTTGTGTCCCTTCCCTCGCTGGGCAGCCCCGCACGCAGTACTAAACAGTATCCACCTCGTCACAAAAAAGAATTTGCTATTTTTTTCACCATGTTTTCATCGCCTCATCTCGTAGATAAATTGGATGCAGATGCGTGCGTGGCCGGAAGCATCTCTTGTCATGAATGTTTCAAGATTTGAGGACTTTTCACGCGAATTTCATTTTAGCACTGTAATCAGAATTAAAAGAAGAATGGTACTATTGGACGATGCAAATGTGGAAGTAATTGGATTTTTATTATCCTAATAGTTTGGGCTGTCTTTGATTTGTAAACATCAATAAAACATATTGAATAAATGAATAGCGACATCAATGCAAGGCATTTATACTTTATAGCATTATCGGAGTGTTTTGATTGAGTGCCAATGTAATAACAGGAATATAATGCGTGCGATGCATGTTTATGACGTAAAATTGTATTTATCCATGATCACCTTCTTAAGATATGTTAACAAATCTTTGTGAAAAGGTGGGATTGTGTTCATAGTAATTTTTTTAAATCATATGGGTGCTCATTTCAAGTCAGCCATAAGAACAAAATATCGACATAATTTTCATAAGATATCAATTCCTATTGGGTGTTCCTCTGCTGTTTCGTTGCCAGAAACCTATGTTTCCAGTTTTTTTTAGTTAAAGTGAGAAGAATAACGTCTGCAAATATCAACGAAAGGCAATGACGTACGTCCCTCAACTATTATACGAACCCCTGTATTAATGCATGACATTCTTAATGGGGTGATGGAGTTACTATTTGAGTCAGAATAATGCGAAGGGGAAATCAGGAGCCAGCCTATGAGATACGCTGATCGGGGCTATACAAATTTCACGCTCTTGGAATAAAATGCCTTTCCCGCTGGGAATAAAATGGCTCTGTTGGAACTGTTTTCATTCTCACGTAGCCGAGGGGTGCGGAACCGATGATCCCAGGTCGTCGACGCACTCAGCCATTCCGCGGGAGTATCTTTAAACCTCCATCGCGGACGGTTTAACTGAAGTTTTATGAGTGAGCGTAAACGGAGCTAAACCGCCGTTTAGTTCTCATCGTCTCTCATTTGTTATCACGGGTAGCTGGTTTGCTGGCTCCCTCCCAAAAATCACGTTTCTCACAGCCTCCCATTCATGATATTTTTTCCTTTTAATTAATTTTACGCATCATGCGAAAGACTGGAAGAAAAATCTCTGTTAATCCTTTACTCTTTTAATCATTTACAAAACTAGTTCGCATGAACCCGCCTCGAAATTCACCTTGAAGGAAGATGGCATGGTGTTGTAACTCGCTAACACACCTGACCGACAATAGGAGATCCGGGTGCGAATCCCAGTCAATTCAAATGATTTTTCATTGCGAATTTCAACCCTTGGTCTAAATTAATGAGTTATGAATCGCAGCTGTAGTTGTGCAGACCTGAATTGTACCCATGAATAATAATAATATTTATTTGCCTCTATGATCCATTACAATAAAATTGCATGATGTAAGGCACGTCAAAATGTACAATCATATTGTACAACAGAGTTACAAGGCAAGAATTCAAAGAATGTCACTAGTCAAGTAGTATTAAAAATTTCATTCACAGAATAAAAAAGCTTTTCACATTGGAAAGCCTTTACTCTCTTCACAAATACAGATTTTGAATCAATTACTTTAAGGTTATCAGACAGCTTGTTGAAAATTCTCAACCCCATGGTTTTGGGTGCCATTTAAGCTCCTTTAGTCATAACATATGGGATGTGGAAATTCCTATTACCTCTGGTATCATAACTATGAATATATGAGTTCTTCACAGCATCAAAATAATCACACTTGACCCAGGTGACTACTGATAAGATATACAAGCATGGAAGGGGAAGAATTCCCAATTTCCTAAATATTGGGCGACAATGAGCCCGATATCGCTCTTTAGCGATTAGCCGAACAATCCTTTTCTGGATTATGAATATCTTAGTAGCATAACTGGAGGACCCCCAAAATTTGATATCAGGCCTTATCCTAGAGTAAAACTCGCCATAATACATGGTCAATAAGACACTGATGGATACAGTAGACCTTATAACTCTAACAAGAAAAAATAGAGAACTTAATTTATTAGCTAACTTGCCTATGTGTGTTTCCCAAGACAGGTGGTTCTCAATATGCAGGCCGAGCAATTTAACTATGTCCACCTCTTATAGTTCCAAATTGTTCACCATAAAGCTATATTCCCTCTTCGGTTAATTAATATTAGAGAAACATAATAATTGAGATTTACATACATTCAGATTTAGGCAATTATTTACACACCATTTAGTCAGATTGGTTATTACCTGCTCTCTTGCCAGTATCACTGCATCCTGCTTAGAAGCTGACAATGAAATTAGTATCATCAGCATAGACTATAGGATAAACGTTCTGTATACTGGAGGAGAGTTCAGGCAGGTTATTAATGAATAATAAAAATAAAGTTGGTCCCAACATATGTATAAAGTGTCTTAGATGCGCTGGTAAATTTTAATTGCCTGTCAGTTGATAGTCTTTCGTGTGGCCTATGGCAGTTTCAGCCATTTGTTTTAAAACCCTCTTTATAACGATGTGAAAATATACATACCCACTTTATGTTAGAAATTAATGTTACACTATTACTAATGAGCTATATTAGCTCGTCAATCGAAATTGCATTGACGTCGTTAATTTAAATGAGCTATGTTTGCCCTGGTTGATTTAAAATTATCCTCTTAAATTACCAGCCTGCAATTTAGTGAGTGGCCCTACTTCTCGGATTATTCTCCTCTGATGATGTTATCCTTCCAAAATATTAGTCGCTCGAACGGTGCGGTTAAACTGCAATTTTATGGGACCACCTTTTAAGCGCAACCTAATTCTACAAAATGTGAGTTCGATGCGGAGTTTCCATGATTAAAAATTCGGTAATTAGAGCGTTGCGGTGCAGAATTTTCCCTTCAGGCAGTTCGTCCTCTCTGAAATTTTTACCTGAGAACTAGGGGGAGTTATGGCGTGGAAAACTTACGGAAGTTTTTACAACGCGGAGCTGTGAGAACTGCGAGTCATGGGGGATTCGAGGACGGCATCGAGGTTGAAGATCCGCCCGATTAAATAACTGAGGCGACTAGCCCCGGGTTAATCACGGTAGCTGACCCCAAGTCGAGGTCTTTGGCGCCATTGGGTAGTATATGATCGGACTATTTGGCAGCTGACTGGATTCAGGGAGAACGGAGGTAGAGCGGGGCATGGTGTGGATTTGTTTCAAAGCAGCGAAGGTAGCGGGAATCGTAACTAGGCTATCAAAACGAACTATTATCGAAATGACGTCAGGGAAGTTAAGTTATGCACGAGTCACGCTCGGCTGAAAACCGCTGGAGCGCACGCATACAAAGAATGTATCGGATCAGCTATAAAAAGGACTTGAGTTCATGAGGTGCATTGCGAATGAATTTACTTGTAGTGAATATTACTTGTATTGAATTTACTTGTGGTGAAGTTATTGCGGTGGATCATGGAAAATTAGAAATACAGTGCAACTAATTTGTCTTAAATTTCTTCTGTTCGTCTTCGCCTAAAAATTTTAAAATAACTATCATAGTAATTACTCTACCAGCCTATGTTAGCTATGTCATCAATCCTTTTGAATAACTCAACCAGCCTGTTTCAGGGCGACACCCAGAGTATTATCAGGACCCATCACTACATCTCTAGCTCTGACAGAAGCTAAAAAATAAGAGAGATACATTGCCGAATAGATTGGTACAAAAACTCGTTCTTTCTTCGCACTATAAGCGACCACAATAACACTGAGCACCACTTATTACACTCCCATGATATACGTCACCATTTTACCTCCCAAAACCTTATCCCTTGCATCTTTACACGGCTGGTGTCGTAACACCCTCTGTCACACGTCCATATGACGGCTCGCAGGGTAGTTTGTAGATGCACTATAAAAGTCAGGATTTTAGATTGTGAAAGCCGCGCTTAGGATATGCAGGGTTTTGGAACCCATTCGGAGAATGTTTCTCGTTTCGTCATTAGCTGAAGAATTGCCTCCCAGAAATAACCGAATGACTCGTGCTGAAATATTTGGGGCTTGGGAAATATAATTTGTACGCTGTATTTTATTTTCAAAATAAACACCTCGTATTCAGATATGTATTGTTTTTCAAATAAATTTAAGGTTATTCTGACTACCAGTACTGATATACTTTAAAAATTAAGGCAATAGTCTGGAAAGTGGGTTCGACTTTTCTCTCGCCCATACGGCATACTGTCAATTTTTCGAACGTGGCCATATGCCGTATGGCCTCCATGACAGCACTGATCATAATCACTGGTATTGGGATACGTTTTCGTTCCCGGTTGCAATCAAGTAATGGCTAGTGTCCTAATTCCCCGTGTTGGATTGGGAAGTACGACCAGATTATTATATCTATGAATAATCATCCTTTCATCCGGTGGGCCGTGTCTTCGTCGTAGGTTATTTTTCAATATAGGTAGGTCTAGGGTAAAATTGTCTACGTCTCTAATCCCAATTCGCCTCTCTCTCTCTCTCGGTCATCTCTAGCTACTCCACTCTCGCAGTATTACCTGTATTATGCATTTGATCCCTGTTAAGCTCTTCGTGTTATCCGCCCCTTTCTTTCGTGTCGTCCAAAGTCTCCTTTCTCATCCGCTCCATTTACCGCTAGCACTACGTCTGCTTCATTCTTCTACATTATCGTAGCCTCGAGCGTCCCCGCTTGCCTTTCAATACCTCTTCCATTACGTTCTTCTGACTCTGGAGAATTCCTCCTCCCTCCCAATTTTCCCTTGTTCCCACGTCGAACCCTTTTTCCTCCTCATCCTTTCTCGCCAGCTTATTTCCCCCCGTCCCTCCACCGGAACGAAGATCCCAAAAGCCTCTCCTGTCTCCCTTCGTCCTTTTTCCTCAAAGACTCAAAACTTGGGAACTATACAGCGCCGCACTCCTTATGAAACTTTTCGCTTATACTTTAAGCCTTTGCTCAATGTCCATATCATCAGTTCTCTCCTCTTTTGTCTATGTTCTAGCTCGGTCAAGTGAAGTTCACCTTCGTGTGTCTTTGAAGGCGAACACCTTTCCCGTTGAAAACACTGACCGCGAAGTAAGTGGACTGATCCGCCCGTTCTTCTCTGCGTCCCTTATTCGCATGCGCGTTGCTTTGCGCGACGCAGTTTCCGGGAAAAAAGTTACCGTATACTTGGGTGAAGTCGGTTAGCGGAGTAAAGATGGCACATGCAAACACGAAAATTTCCAATCTGGAAGGAATTGGCGGACTAACGGAAGAGGGTAACAGCGGTTGGGTCATGCGATGGACACTAGTTGGCAAAACCAAACAGCGCTTAAACTACGATTCCGAGTTTCACCTCCAGTTAGTTAGATAATCTTTGTCTTCTGTGGTATCACATCATCGCTATTTCATCACCAAATCTCAAATTTCGTGCCGTTCTGGTTAATGATATCGCAGAGTATTTTTTTCCTCACTCAAAAAACTCTTCGAGGGTAATAATCAGTTGAGAATACGTAAATATGTGAGTTCAGTTTATTCGGGTTTTTCCCGCGTTGCTTCATTTTAACGGACAAGTTTTGCTAACGTTACAGTTAGCGTCGTTAGATCCTGACGACGCTAGCTGTAACGTTAGCGAAACTGTTGTCCGTTAAAATGAAGCAACGCGGGAAAAACCCTAATAAACTGAACTCAATCAATCACCGCGGAAGCCTCCGTACCAACGTAAATATATGTTTTGAAACTTTTTGTATTTCTCCAAAAGGTCTAAAAAGTGCAGTTAGAGGGGCGAAAGCGGTAAATCAAAGTATTAAGTTTATTACAAATCTTCATCGTTCTGATATAATATGCATTTTTCCGGATGTCTTGGACTTATCAAAGAAAACTTGGTGGCCGAAGGATAAAGGATTATCCCTCAGAGAACTGTGAGGGGGCAATCAAGGCGCTCGCCACCAAAAGATACACTGAAGATTTCACTGGTTTCAAGAAGTGGTAAATACTTTGAAATGGAAAATATAATGAATACAGGGTTTGGTAAAGTGTTTCCCAACTGCATAAAATTGTAGGACTCTAGGCATGGAACTAAAGAGGCGAAGTTTAAATAGAAGCCATCTTGCGCGAGTTTTCATCGAAAAACGTACTATCTTCACCCCACTTCGCGAGGTGAAGGTCGTACAAAGTTAACTTTTTTCTTTAGCGTAATGTAGCTGGATTGGTAATTATCAAACGTGAAACAATCAATTGTTAGATTAAGTTTCCTCAATAAAATTTTAATTAAAAAGAAAGGTATATACCGGAGACCTAAAATCTTCAAATAGTGTCCCGGCTTCGCCCCGGTTTACGGTTTCTCAGTGAGTTGTGAGATAGCCAGCTTTTGTTAAAGCACTTGCTCACGGTTAAGTCTTTTGAAGAAACATTTGATTCTTCTTCGCCTGGATTACATCGGGTTTTATTTAAATGGAATAATTTCATAAAATATGGACGCAAGATTTTGAGGTACATGTATCAGAATAAGTTTGTCTTAAGCGAAGTCCTCTGGATTGCATTCTCAACACTACTCCCTCCCGTAGTTATAAAAATGGCGATCCAGAGGATTCTGGTCTTAAGCAATGAACATTGCCATATATGGCGACTCTAGACAGGCTCTTGTATTGTAATGAAGTGTGTAGAATCGCGACCTAGGTAATCATTGCCAATTTCCAATCAACCCGCGTTTGCATTTGAGGCGTGGTCCTTGGTCTGGGAAATTCGTTCGCTGAAGTAATCGACAAACCTCTTTAAGTCATTGGTCCGTGCTCCAGTTGGCCATTTGCCACCTGGAGGGTTGCCTTGGGGTTGCAAGGTTGGTAGCATTTCGGTATGGGTGCCATAGTAAGGAGATTAGTGGCTTTGAGATGAAAAAAAACCTTTTGAAAAAAATTAGGAATTAATTGTCGTAATCAACAGTAATCGGCGATTGGTTTGCTGCTGCTCTCAGCTCGTTTTTCAGCACCCGCCTTCAATTTTTCAAACTTCATCATTGTGCATTAATTTGAAATTATCTATTTATTATGAGTGGTTTTCGTAATTTTTTTAATTATACAATAGATAGCGGGTGGGAACCCCAAATGAAACACATTCTTTGTGTTTCTGTACAATTATTAAGTTAAGGATAATTGTGTTTATTTCATCTGTGTTCCATTCTTATTTTTCCTCAATTATGCTTCCTGTTCAAGTTTTCTTCCATTTTTTCCAACGCGAGACTGCTTGATCGTCAACCGTTATTTGTGCAAATAGAAGAGAATACATGAAAAATACCCGGTGATATGTGGAGAATGTTAGGATGTTACAGAGCAAATTTCTGAAACCTTTTCAGATGGAAGAGTGAAACCTGTGCGTAGAAAAAATGGAACTTTCATTAAGGAGCCATAACTTTAAGGAAACTCTGATAAGAAAACTTAAAAGCACGATTATGAGAAGTTGTATCTTATGCCTTCATTAGATGGAGAAAAATCACCATGATGTGGATTGTGAGTGTTATAGGATAGAAAACTTCTGGAGGTGATTAAAGGATGACAGGAGAAGGTGCTCGGATCAGGTGGTGACAGGCGATAGGGTGCTGGAGGCCGTGATACAGGGGAGTGGGTTGATGTGAGTGAGGAAGTGGAAGAATTAAATAGACTTCATGGACGATATGAAGGATGGTAGGGCGCCTGCTTAGATGAAGGAAATAAATCGTGTTAGGAGATAGGGGACTGCTCCTGCAAAAGTCTAGAGGATTTTTACTCTCTCCTATTTAAGTGTATATACTTTGTATAATTTAACGTTATATACTTAAGCGTTAAGGTAGTTCCAGGGAAATATCTTTTCACCTATAAATGAATGAATTTGGACTCGTTTTAATGGAAAATATCTCACCCTTTCAAATACACCAAAATATCAGCCCCTTACCGGGCTACGTTTTGAAATTTTTGACGAAAAATACCGGCCCTTTTACATGGGAGATGGTACCTGTATGCACTTCGGAGGGGTATGATTTAAATAATTAAAATTTATAACACCTGGATCTCGTCAGAAAATTAATAGAGCTTAGTTTATATGTTTTCGCTGCTATTTTTGAAAATAAATCGTATTTTCACCGCAGTAATTTTTCAGCATCTCCAAAATCTTCCGTTATGAAGGAGTTTTAAACGTCCCGCGTGAGGAAAATGAGTCAAGGTAAAGATTTGTTCAGATATGTTTATTTCGTAACGTAGAATTTCGGTCATATAATAGTGTGTATTTGCGCCATTAATAATGCAATATTTTATACATCCTTCCTAGAGCTGCTGAAATTAAAACTTGCATTTCTAATGTCATCTCCGTTATGACCAGGGGACTATCTCACTTTAATTATCTTAAATTAAATCAGGCAATCAATACCCTGAAATCCGCTCCTAGATACTTGGGCGTAAGTAGTTTGGAAGAAAGGTACGGAAAACGGGAGACAAGACAAAGATGTTATGAGGAAGGCATAAACGATATTAAATTCGTTGGAATAAGAATAGCTTTTTCCTCTTGATGGTATGCTTTTCGTGAATGGTGCATGAAAACAATGTTTGATACAGTCTGTTTTCGTATTTACCTGCCTTGTTTCGTCGCCTTTTTGCGAAACGTGGAAGTGACGTGGAGTCAGAATTACACCCTCCGTACCATCCTCAAACTAGTACGGGTTGAATATATCCTAGAGGCAGGTCTTGCGTGTAACCTTTGTATTGTCTCCGGTGGCTCCCACCGCAGTCCCTCGCCAATAGTCGCATGACAGTTTCTGCTCGCCCGTAAGCAGTTTTCTTGCGCTGCCGGTGTATAGCGTCGGATGAGACGCCACCAATGTTCCCAGCAGAGTTTTTTCCCCCTTTTACTTGCCCGAGACCAGCACAAGAACCACCTACCTTCGGTAGATTACTTACGATCGTCCCCTGGGAAAAACCAAGCCGTGGGGAGGCCACCTCTATAACGCTGTGGGCACGGCACGCAAAGGCGTCGACATGATCTCCGCAGGAATAAATTTGCGTTCGCACTAGCGACGGAAGAAAAAAATAGATGAACGTCCTTCCCCGCTGGGAATTCAATCCCACGGGCGTGTAAGAGGGGTAGGTTGGAGGAAGGGAGGGAGACGACCACCGCGTGAATAGGTCTGCGCGATACTGCGATGAATCGACTCCGATATCGATGTTTACGAGACATCGATTGCGATGTTGATCACTCCCTATTTTATAAGTATTTCTTAATTTTCTTGCCATGTTTAATTGAAATGAAATAAATATCGTACATTGTGCACTCCCCCTCCCTCGGGAAGAGGAACGACTAGCATTAGGTATTTTTTCACAGGTTAATTTAAAACGGTACAACTGATTTTGGACTCTAAGGCGTCATCTTCAGGTACTCATTTCAATGGTAAAGTATGGTATCATATTTTTACTATCTGAAAAAGTATTGATCGTGCGAAGATCTATGCGTTGTGTTGCGGAAGCTTGTCATAAAATATGGAACAATCGCACTCTTGCGTAGATTTTAATTATAAGCGTGTTTCTACGCACTACGCGTTTCGTGGGAATCGCGGATTCATCATCAGGTACAAGACAATGTACAATTTAGCTACAAGCCTTGTACCCAGGGGCGATCCCAAGGGGGGGATAAAGGGGATACATCCCCCCCCGAAAATTTTGGGTTTTACAAAACAATTTTAACAACTAGACGTAGTTATCAAATACAACATTAAACACTCCGATCACTGATCTGAAATGTATAATAGTTATTGTTATGCTCATTGTTATATAGATGTAATGATGTAAGAGTTTTATAGTTTTTTTAAGATGACTGAAAATTGCCATAGTTTAATGGTAGTGTCCCCCCCCCCCTCCGAAATAACTTCCTGGGATCGCCTCTGCTTATACCTGATGATGACTCTCCGAGTCGTAATGCTTTGCACTTATAATTAAAATCTATAGAAAAGTGCGATTGGTATTGTTCGTATTAAATTCAACATAGCACTCCTTTTTAGAAGTTAATATTGATTTTGATACTTGAAAATATCAGCGTAACCGTAAGGACATTTTTCGTCGCGGGTATGACTGGTGATATTACCTTCACTGCAATATTTTAATAATATAATTATATATATGGTTGAATTACTCTTACGCGTTGGTGGAGGGGGTCCGAAACGATATTTTATAACATTTTTCTCACTGCAATGATTGAATTTGTTCACTTTTAAAAAATATCTGCAATATCCTCTAGATATGTTATAACTGACCGTCATAGTTCCGTTGAAAAGTAACGCTGGAATGAGCGAAATCACCTGCAGATTTTGCTCTCTTACGAAACCATGGTTGTGGGTAATGAAATACGTAGTGGAAATGGCAGCGTTATAAATTCATCCTTCATACCTACGACGAGTTTCGTCTACATCCATGGAGCGGAATGTTAGCCACCTTCGGGGGTGCATGGTACGAGTGACTTCATGCTATGCATGCAATAGTTGCCCAGCTCAAGGTCTAAATCCGTGCGCTCCCTGGACTGTTAGGCATGGATCAAAGAGCTGTCAGGAGAACAATGCCCGGCCTAACCAGAAACATGGAGAGTGCTACGCTAGCGAACAGGCTAAGCTAACAGGCAGTTTACGGGCTAAGATACTACTACTGAACAGTATGAAAAATACCATTAATTTAAGGATGTTGCGAGCACCGATTCACGCAGAATAGAGCTATTCGGGACATTTTAAGCCGGATGAGAAGTTAGTGTTGTTAGTTTGTAATATGATTTTCGACACAAGAGCGAACTCCAGTGCACCTCATGAGAGTGGGTGGTTTTTTATGAATATGTATCACAATCATTATTATCCTTTTTTGTTCGTAAATTAAATACATTTTTTAACTTATCCGTCCTACGATATACTTCTCATATTCTTTTTTATCGAACCTGTCATTTTGTTTTCATTGCAAATCCGGTGGTACTCAGCTGATAGCAGGACCAGGTTGTGGGCTGTTAGATACTCGAGAGGCTACACGCAAGAGACTATTCAAGCATTACATGAGACGTTTTGGAGTGGGGGATTGAATTATTCTTACTTTAACTTGCGAAAAATCTTTCTTGTGGGATTATCGTCCCGGCGGAAAATACTATGCTTACCTATATAAAAGTTTGTTCAATTTTTTGCGTTCGTTAGTTTAGAGGTATCGCATTTTAAATTGATTATTTTTTGTAGTATCCCCTTCTGAGAAGTGCGAAATCATAAAACGGACATCGATATCCGGCTTAATATTTACATTTCTCTGTTTGACCTATGATTTTATATAACAAATAATGAAACACGTGGGCTAATGTCAGTTTTTGCACACTTGGACATGGAATCGCCTATATGTTTACATCTGGGAGCATGGTTCCCAACATTTTTGACAACTTGTCTATATTTGGAGGGGAGGGACTTCAAGAAATCTTACTTTGCCCTATATGAGGGGAGGGCTGGGATTAAAAGTGGCCGAAATAGCCCTACGTATCACTTGAAGGCCCGGCTTATTTTACTTAAATAAATTCAATCTTCAATAATTTTGTGGTACTCTACAGTCAATAAATTGTGGTAGATGGTGCAGAAACGTGGACCCTCAGACAGGAGGACGAGAATAGGCCGCAGGCATTCGAGATGTGAGTGTGGAGAAGGCTGGAGAAGATGAGGTGGACGGAGAGGAAGACTACAAGGGAGTGCTTGAGTTGGTGGGCGAGAAAAGTAAGCTTTTGAATGAAATTCGATTTTGAATGAGATTAGGTGGCTGGAGGATGTAATAAGGGGCGATGGGTTGCTCAAGAGTGTGATAGAGGGAAGAATGTTGGACAAGCGGGGAAGGGGAAGATAGAGAATAGGTTTCATGGACAAATCGAATGCCGGGGTGAAAAAGGATATACTAGAGATAGAAAGGCCCCAGAAAGTGTAGAAAATCGAGAGGAGATTCTCTGACTTTTAGCAAAACCTACCTTAACCGAATAGTTAGAATACTTAAAAAAAAGAGAGAGATTACGGTATCGTATGGCAGTGCAGGTTTGGAATCAGAATATAGCAAAGTCATATGAGGTTCCAACCTGGGAAAACCACTTCGCCGACGGTTGCCACGTTGAATCCTCATGAAGGGTTAGGGGGTCAGGTTGGGTGATGCGCTATTGCCCCCCTCCCCCCCCCCCGCGCCGTCATGGAGAGAGACAGGCTCTTCCGGTCCGCCCCCTCTCACCCGTGTCCCACTCCCTTGATTCGTTCGATCTCCCCTGGCCGCCTGCCCCCGTCCCCGACTCAATTCGCTCCCCGTCATCCACAGTGGGCGCAGTCGGGGTGGCGGGAGGGCGGGCGGAAAAGGCCGTCGAAGGAGGTCACCGAATAGCGGCGGCACGTTTTGTTTCTTCCTCTCCGCGAGTGCCCCCTTCCGCGAGCAATGAGTTTCGCTCTCCCGTATCGCTGCTTTTCGCTCTGCTTGGGGAAGGTTTGAGGTCGCCGATGTGGTCCGTTGGGTCTCTCTGTCATATGTGTGTGTTTGACTCGATGCATGTGCGTTCTTGTTTGTCTATCTCTCCGTGTGTGCGTATCCCACGATAGGGCGGAAGTCCTTCTTTTCCCAGTTGTATCCACTTCTGCTTGGAAGTGCCAGGCCTTTTACTAATATTGGGTCGGAGGGTGAGCGAAAAAATGAAAATGCTTTGATGTTTTATACTTTTTATCGAGCTTGATGTGATATATTTTTTCATCCCCGTGTATTGCTTATTTATGTGCATTGATAGTAGACTACAGTTTATTCATTTATTGAATTAACCTCCTCAGTCCCGAGACATATCCAGCATTATTTTTGGAAAATTCTTCATACTTACGTTTTGCGTTGTAAGCCATGTTTACAGAGTTAATATCTCTGCCATTCAAGCTTCTTAATGATGCTGCCACTTATCAGCAAGTGGCATTGTTAATATTTTGCGCTGCTGAGCGGGAAAAATTTCAAACGCCTGTGTATTGTATACAATACGCCAGGACCGAAGAGGTTAAAGGAAGAAAAGTAAAAATTTTAGTTTACCTGAAGCAGCGGCGATTCAGTTGGTTCTCATTTGACCTAAGATTACTTTCATCTCGTAAATGTTGTACAATACTAGATAAAAAGTTAATTTCAAGGCAACAAAATTGATATGACGTCCGTTATCTACTACATATTATTCATCAGTTATAATGTATACCCAACAGTCATATTCAAGGTAGTCATTATGTTTAGAATTTTAGCATTTAACTAATTTTCAAATGTTAATTAGCTTCTTGACAGGAAAACTCTATATTGTAGTTCTACAATACTATAGTATAGTATTGTTGTTAGTGTATTCGTTCAATTAAGATATAACACCCATCCTTTAACTTAGAAGAGTGACTTCGCTACGTTTGTCCGATCACGGTGACCAGGTCGTTGACTCCTACATTCTCAGTGGGTTTCCAATGTTTGCATTTTAGCCTCATATCTGGAAGTAGTATCTTGTGTTTTTCTTATGTCCAGTTGTTCATGGAATTTCTATTAAAATGTTTCGTTGTAGAGCTGTATGAAAGTGGTAAAATTTTATTAAAGCTTTTTCCTGAAATGTGGAAAAAAATGTGAGCACAACGAAACTTTTATTTTGCTTCCATTGCTCTCTCTTGAATAACGATAGTTTAAATAGTAGGTTTTCCGGAGAAGGTTGAAAGCCTCTCGAGTGTTTGCTCGCTGGTTGAAATTACTTTAAACATTAAGATCTTGATAGTTTCAAAATTATTCGAAAGATACTATTTTGACCACACAATATATCTCTTGAGCTGATAGAAGCGAAGGAAATAGAGATGCACGCTGTCGATGTAATTGGGTTTTCTCTCTCTTCCATTTAAACGTGCTTCAACCGAAAGATCCTCTAAATCAATCAGTTAATATCGTGGAAAATGCCGCCATGTAGCACTTGGGGAGAGGATGATAGTAGTACATCAAAATGGATGAAAAAACATCTTTAGAATGTTTACTCTCTTTCATTGAGGCTTATTTGGAACAGTAGATTACTTTTTATTAATATAGAAGCAAAGTTTGTCCGTAATTTTCTATAAGAAATTACTCGTACTGAGGTCACTACATTCGCTCGCAGTCTTTTTTCTGTTGAATAATTTAATCAGATGTACTGGGCGTAGAAATTTGAGACGAACGCCGAACGAAAGAAAATATTTTTTAGAAATTTCAGGCGAATTTTATTTTCCTTTCAAATGCGTGAAATTTTTGAAAATAAAATCGTAGTTACGCGTTTATTGTGAGCTGCCCCCTCGACGACCAGTGGTGTTGTTGAAGCCGAAGCTCATATGATTATAATATGAATGAAATAATGACCCATAACAATTTAATTGGGATTTTAAGTAGCTTTTATCATAAGGGAAGCATTTTGAAGAATGACGTGCTTCTCAGATAGAGGCATAGAATTTAGTTGGATTATGAAACAAGCAGTTAGACGGTGGTGTTTTGTAGGTTTGGAATATCGTACATGGGATTACAGACGACTCAGGATTGTATATAAATCATCGTTCATTGGTCGATCAACCCTAAGATTGGTTGACTGCAGCCCTCCATCCTTCCCTATTAAATGTTAGTTCCCTTATCTCCTGCTATCGTTCCCTATGTACCGTCTTCTTAATTTGGTCCATGAACTTATTCCTGGGTCTTCCTCTGTGGACTTTTACCTTTATTTTTACCTTCATTTACGTTCATCACAAACTCATTGTTTCTCAGGGTGTGTCCAATCCATCTGGTTCTTATTTTCTGTATGGTGTTCCATATGGTCCTTTCATCTTTTACTCTTCTGCAAACTTCATTTCTTATCTTGGCCTTCCAATTTATCTTCAGCATCCTCCTCCAAACCAGGTTTCGAAGGCTTCTAGTCTTTTCTGGGCAGCTTTTCCAATGGTCCATGCTTTCGATCCATAAAGTGCCACGCTCCACTCGAATGTTTTTACATAGTGTTTCCTGGTTCGTAGTCCTATCTTCTTTGAACACTGCAGTTGTTTTTTTTTACATGAACGCCTTCTTAGCTAGGGGTATTCTATGCTTGAAGGAGTGCTAAACTCAAAGACTTCAAGTTGTATGTCAGAAAGCACCCATGTATTTGACGAAGGTTTTTAACTGGATATTTTAGAAATCACTAAATTTTCTCTTTCACCTCATTAACTGTTTTAATCGCTTACCTGACGCGCTCAAATGCACCAAGAAATGATATGATCGAGTTTAAATGTTCTCTACTTTTGACCACAGTTTTAAAATACGACTTCTTTCTTAGTAACCCTCCCTCCTCCCCCTCTTGATGTCATCATCATCTGACCTTCCTTCCACTTTCCTCATTGTCCTTCTCTAAGCACATAAACTTCCATTACTCATCCCCTCCTATCCCATGTTTCCCCTTCCTCCCCCCTCTAACTTAAGTTAGTATGAAAGGTTTGCATTTGTAATTTTTCTTTGTTTGTCTTGAAAATGACGCTATAGACATCGAAATCGGTAGACAGCATTAAAAGATAGTGGAACTGCACACCGTTTTTGTTGAGTTTTTAATGGAGAATTTTCTATTTTTCCATACCGAAACGTCAATATCCAAGAACCACAGTTAACAAAACATATTAATTTTGCGCACCGTAAAATTCGTTTCTAAGGAAATGACAGTTATTTTCTTCACCTCAAATACCATCATGCTTGACGCCGGGTTCTCTCTAGTAACAATAATGTTTAGCGTGGTCCATATTTTATGCGTGGAATACACGAACTATAATTATCTAAATCGATTATGTCATAGTGTCACTAAGAAAATTCTCCATCTATCTTTTTGTGCTTGCATGTACGAAACGAGGGTGCGAAAATTTTAACTGTGCAGAAAGCGAAAAAAATTGAAGAGGATGTAGATATTAGTTTTTCTTCACATCAGTTTCCGTCATGTTTGACGGGGAGTCTTCCTAGTAATAATAATACTTAGCGTAGCCTACATTTTATTTGTAGAGTACGCGAAGTATAATTATTTTAAATCGATAATGTCTCAGTGTCTACATGAATGCTCCATCTATCACTTTTTACTTACATTTACGAAACGAGAGCGCGAACATTTTTACGGTGCGAAATGCAACAAAAAAATCTGAAGGGAATATAGTTATCAGCCTTTTTTCACATCATGTTCCGTCATCCTTGACATCTTCCTGGTAACAGTTATATTTTATGGTTCAAAATCGTACAGAATCTGAAGGGGATATAATTTCAATGACTAATATGAGGGGATATAATAATAATAACTAATTATAGTCATCAGTCTTTCTTCACATCAAATCCGTCATGCTAGAATAGGGGAGTCTTGGGGAGTCTTCCTAGAAATAATAATTATTAGCGTAGCCTGCATTTTATGCGTAGAGTACATGAATTATAATTATTTTACATCGGTAATGTCTCATTGCCACGACGTAAATTCTCCCTTTATCACTTTATATTTGCATGTACGAAACCAGGGTGCGAAAATTTTCTACGGTGCCAAATGCGACAAAAAAGCTGGGTAATGGTCATCAATCTTTTTTCCTGTCATCCTTGACATCTTCTTAGTAATAATGATACTTAATGTAGCCTGCATTCTATGTGTAGAGTACAGGAATTATAATTATTTTAAATCTTTTATGTCTCAATGCCACTCCGTAAATTCTCCATCTCCATCACTTTACACTTGCATGTACGAAACCAGGGTGCAGAAATTTTTTTACGGTGCAAAGTGCGGAAAAAAAGCTGAGGGTGATGTAGGTATCCGTCGCGACGTCCCGCGCCGTCACCCTTGCTCTGCGGAGTGCAAGCACCCTTCCATCCGCATTTACGTGTGTATGTAGGACGGAAGGGAGTAGGAGGGGGTTAGCGATTCCGCCGTCTTCTCCGCCTCGACGTCCCTCTCTTTATATTTCTCTTTCCTCGCTTTTATTTTTTTTATCATCTCCACATGCCGACTTACACACTCCCTCTCCCCTTCCCTTTCTTCCATCCGCCGTCTTCCACGGACCGTCAAGGCGAGGAGGACATCGTCGTCGGGGCGGCAGCGGAGGCTTTTCGGCGCAGAGACTAACGCTCGCTGTCAATAGTGGCAGCTCCTGCCTCCTGTCTGCTTCCTTCCCTCCCGTCGGACGCGGAATGCCAACATTCTCCCCCTCCCCCTTTTCCCCTGGCGCGAAAAATATACATACGGAGAACACTTTGCGCATTTCTTCCCCCCTTTACCCTTCCAAGAGAGCCCCATTCATTCCCCCCGTTAGGGAAAGCCTTCTTTTTATTTCATAGGAAAGGCGTTAAAAGGATGCGCCCCGAAAGTGTTTTTAAACGTTTAATCTGTCGGTGTCGACCCGGAGAAGCGCGAAAAAAAACCTGGAGTTGGAATTTAGATTTCCTGTTAAAGGGGTCGGTAGATCTTAGGGGAGAATGTGGAAATATTTTGGGATTTTACTTTGAGTGACGTGCAAGTTTTTATTTTTCTAGGACGCCGTCTATAACTTATTATTTACTAGTTCTCTCGGTTTTTTTACCTTATGTTTAGTGTGCAATTTTCGTGTATATTGCTCTCGCAACAGCTGATGAAAGTGGCGTCTTGTCGCTTGAGAGTGAGGTTCCTTTCATGATACACTCAGCGCGGCCTTCCCGCGAACTTTATCTCGGGTATGCATTTGTAATTTCTTGGATTTCATAAGTTTTGATATTTTTTAAAAATTTCGTGATAGTTCTTGGACAAAACATGTTTTAGGGTAATTTAATGTGTCTCTCACAATGTAAGCAGATTTTTATGCTTAAATGTATGCCATCATATCGAATAGTTTCATTCAGTCCCTCCTATTTCCCGTCACAGCTGTCCAATGCTTGACACTTTGCAAACTTTGATTGGTGGATGTTAGGCTGTGAACGTTAGCAGTTAAATGTGGACGATTTAAATATCGAAACATTTACATATTCGCGCGAATTCCCTATCGCGATTTTTCCCCATCAATTGTTGTCTCAATCACAGATAAGAATACGGTTTTCGCAAAGAAAAATAGCAGTTTCGAAAAAATGAAATCTTATCCTCACACTACGTACCTATCGAGCAAATTTTTCCGGTGTAAAACGTTGTTTTTTTAACTGTAATTGTTTTTAAACTGTAGGTTTTTATTGATCATTACGGTACTTTGACGGGTCTTGTATTAATACCTCTGACATAGCTGATTGACTGTGTATTTTTTTAATTGAGCGATCTATTATTTCTATACATAGATATTCTATTCATTCTACACATTAGCATATTCTCTTATGTTTCTACCTTTCCGAACTGCCAAAACACACTGATTTTGTGCATTTCCAACGTATGCGGCTTTTCCTTTCGGCTTGCTCTCTTAGCCAATGCGACATTCCTACCCCGCATCTTGGCATTAGGGAATAGCGGAGCACTTCGCTTATCTCCACTTTCTTATCCCTTA
The DNA here is from genome assembly GCA_963169105.1 of Ceriagrion tenellum. Taxonomy (NCBI): domain Eukaryota; kingdom Metazoa; phylum Arthropoda; class Insecta; order Odonata; family Coenagrionidae; genus Ceriagrion; species Ceriagrion tenellum. The sequence goes on along the minus strand of OY720639.1, from coordinate 59,344,540 downwards.
CAGCCGTCGCGTGCGATAGTCATATTTTTTTCTGGGGAGGAATATAAAGGACCTGCCCCCGAAAGTGTTTTTAAACTTACAATGTGGTGGATGGAGACGAGAACGAAAATCCGGATCACGACTTTGGATTCCTTCGGTCGTGAATAAATCAAAGAGTAGTGGTAGATATTCGGAAAAAGACCCATTAAACATTTTTAGAATCTGGAAGCCGGCTCCAATGCATAATGTTTGTCGGTTCACTCCCATTTAAACGCGTATATTGAACTTTAATTTTACCATTTAGCTGTGTCCGTGAAAATCGGGACATTTCCATTCGGGGAGTCTCTCTGAAGTGTTTTCAACGTTTAATGGGGTGAATTTTTGTCCCGAAGATTGGCGAAAATACCGGGGAATATAATTTTTATTTTATAGACCGTGGCGGAGTGATGGCATTGATAGTTGAGTTTGTAGAACTCAACGCTTTGTGCCGGTCCATGGAGAAGTAGACACCGAGTGAATTTTGTATGATATTTGGCTCTGTGACTAAAACATGCCTGATGACGAACATAGTCGACTTAACTCCTAGGCTACGCATCGTAAGTCGTCATTTGAAGACACGTGTTTGATATTGAAACGAGCCTCGAGATCTGTCAGCTGGAAGAGGGATTCATACTAGAACGTGAATGTGGAAAAAAATTGACTGGTATGTATTTGTCGTTTTAAACTCCAGTGAATTCATTTTGAGTTCTTTTATATGTGAAACTTTTTTATGCGCCGTGACATGCTGAGAGTTGTGACATATAGCTTAACACTTGAAGTGACTGGTCGTATCATTTACAGCCATTGGATACTTTGGAAGCGCATATTCGGAATTGAGTGCCTTTTCGAGGCCAGTGACACTCCTGGCAAAAACTCAAACTTCACGACACATTGACCTAAATCGAGGAAAATATTTTTTCCCACAATTTATGGACTACCTTCCTTCGTTTCCGTGGAATCAGAGAGGTAGCTAGTCATTAATTGGTTCGACTTTTCCTTCATCAGCGAATTTAGCCTCGTGTGAATCCCTGAATATTCTAATTTTTAAATGGATGTGCTTATTGCTACACTATTAAACACAGTCGTATTAAACACTATCGCCCAAATATTGGTCTGAACAAGGAGGCATTTTTCTTGAAGTTGGTTCTCCTTATAGACTTTGAATCAAAATACATGCGATATTATTTTCGCGATAAAATACGTTGATAAATGACTATATTTCCGCTTCCTTTTCCAGTTGTACACGTTGGTCCTCAGTTATATGCTTTTATATTTATTTAAGGGGTTTCCAAAAATATTCATAAAAGGTTAACTTTGGTAATAGAGTGTTATGACCTGTTAAAGTAATTCCGTTTGTTTTTGAATAGGGTTAACGCAACTGTTTTCATGAAAAACATCCCCGAGGCTTGAAAATTTATCCAGAAACAGTAAAATCTCCTATATTATTTCTACTGTATAGATACCTTTTTCTCAACTTATACGCAACCAAACTCTACAAATGAGCTACCAAAATGCACAGAATTTATCAGAGAACATGCGACGGCATATCTTACTTCCTAAATATTGCTATTGTTTCCTAAAATTGGTTTTAAAAAAATGGCCCTTGATATTTCTCTTAGGGGATGAGGCGATCCGCCATCTTGACGTCACGCACCTGCTCCATGGTGCAGAGCAAACCTTTATTTCAGGATATTTAATTGATACCAATTTAGTTTCAGATACATATTATTATATTTTTTGCAATATAACGCGCTTTCAACATTATATTTTTTGCAATATAACGCGCTTTCAACATATTATTTCAAGTTAACACAGAAAGGTCTTGGACTCAACACGTACTCAGTCTATGGCGAACCATTTCTGTCTCTCTTTCTCTGGCACCCTCTTTTCTTTGTTTTCGTGTCTTGGTTATGGTGGAATGTTCGAGAGGTAAACCGGTAAATATTCCTGACGTTAACGGCGCACAAACTGATACATTTGTTCATTTGCAACAATATCTCGCATTCTTTAAATAACTTTTATCAAAATGCGGCTGATTCCACATTCAAGTCTCCTGTTGATACGTAAGTATGAGTCATCATGTGCGTCTAACCTTGGTGTTTACAAGTATTAACAGAGGATAGTGTAATTACTTCCAATTTTGTGTTTAAAGAGGTCCTCTGACCTCAATTTGTACATGAACATTCCAATTAAATTTGTACATAAGACCCTGCCTTTTTTTTTCTACATTTTAAAATTAGAAACGCGCCTATCCCTCTGTGGACCTGCATTGAAAAGAGCGGGGGAAGCCCGCTGGGAGCGGGCGCTTCACGCTCGTGGTAGATTAATCATATAACATATCCTTGTTTTACTTTCTTTAGATCATTTTCATACATTTTCTCTATCTTTTTAAAATCATATCTAGTACTGTTATTGCAGTGATTTTCCCTCTACTCGGAAAAACCAAGACTAGCCGATTCCCATTTTTTATTTTATACATGCTATTTCGATTCAACTTTATACAAAAAGGGACATTATTTAGTTTTGCAGCATCGAAAAGCTATTCCGCGTCTTATGGAGTATAAAGAGCCAACTGCTCAGCTATTTCCATCGAGTTAAGTTGTTGCAGTGTTGGCTATAATTTTCCAATTTTGCTACTCAGTAGCCGATTGAAAACGATAATGGAAGGAGAAATGAATTCGAAAAATTACAGAGGAAGACCGAGAATGTAATATGTCCTACAAACAGTCGAAGTCAAGAGTGAATAATCATGTAGGAATGAAGGGTTTGGCTGAGAGCAGGTTGTACTGGAGAGCTGCTGCAAACCAATCTTTGGATTTAGGACTGTTGGTAATGATGGACACGAAAATAGGAAAAAAACTGGCGTTAGTATATTTTCTTTTGTATTGTTTTCACATTATATTCCTTTTCAAAAGCATATGTGTTTCATCAGTAATTCATTTGACTTGAAAACTTATGGTTGTTTTATATGAAAAGAAAGACAGACTTTTCTTAATCTAATGAAAATGGAGATTTTGGTAATTTTACATTATTGGAGGGGGTTTTTTCCCGACCTCATGACACAGAATGAGAGAGATTTGCGTTGGTCTTGAGAAAAGTCAGTCAGTATTTTACCATCAGGCGGAATGTAGTATTTATTATTTTGTATGGCCTCTTAAAGAAATTCAGTTCCTGTTAAATCTTCATAAGGCTGGAGGGAACAAGTGTCGTAACGGTCCCACTCGGCCGCCCGGATTTAGGCCGGGGGAGCGTGTATTGTACCAAACCACGCTCTCCCTCCCGCATGAGACGCGCGTGGCGAACCAGCGTCACTTGTCATGATAAAATAAGACCCTCGAAACGAGGTGCCAGTGTGGGCGGTCCCCGATCGCGTTCAATTCTAAAACCCTAGCCTTACGGCTGGGGCTGGGTGGCGATAGGTATTTAAGCTAAGTTAAGCAAATAAGGTAGGAAGGGAAAGGGAAATTCCCAAGTCTCGGTCCACTGGGTTGGAATGACTTGCTTCACAATACAAGTAATTAAACTCGAACAACATCTACCTATTCATTTCATGCTAGTGAGTTCTACAGACATTTGTCACAATTATTCGTTAAACAAAAATAATGCAATAAGCCCTTACACACTAACGAGGGATGAATTAGGGTAATGAATGGATGAATGAAACAATTATTATGCTGATTGATAGCAATTACGAGAAAATCTGACGGGCACCGATGGAAAGACAAGTATTCCCTTTTTTTAGAAACAAGGTTTCTTAGAAACAAGGTTTCTAAGAGACAAACAAAATACCAGGGTGAAGATCTGATAAACATTTATACATTCAAAGAATGGTAGGTATTCATTTGCCCTTCCCTTGATTATTACACACTTCTTCCTAAGCATGTGAGACAATACTCGGATTTCAGTTATTGCACGACACTTCGGCTTGCGATGTGGAAATTACACACGCCAACTCGGAGCTAGGGTGCAATAAATGGTAAAAAGGTTGGGAGACGTCAGTAGGCGACGAACTTTCGTGACCGCAGACGACGTTGATTCCGGCACGGATACAGCTAGCGGGCTGGGCACTGTTGCATCTTGATAAGCGGCTTCCAAAATGCAGGGTAGCGGTTGACGTCTGCACAAACGGCCCGCGATGGTTATGATGCGAGCCGATGAATCCAGGATTAGGTCCACCTTGGGGACGATGCACTGACTCTTGTAGTGATGGTGATTTCCAGCTGTCTCCGTCCTGGGGGTCTATTCTGTATATCCTCGGACTTTCCGAGTCTCGAGAGTGACGACATTTTGACGTCAGAGCCACGAAAAATTCAAAGGGGAGCATTCAAAAGTTGGGATCTGTGGGGAATTCAACGTCACATCCACGGATTTACCGAGGTTCGACCGCGTCAATTCCTTACTGAATAAGGCCCCTGGTTTCCATTCTTTTCCCGTAATCGGACAGAGCTTCCACGGGTGTGCTTGGCGGAATTCTTAGTCATTCTCTCTAGTCTCTATAGGGCTTTTTTTTATCATCTCCGGCATCTGCCGCGGGGGGTGAGTTGAGCTTATTCAAGGGAAGTGGGGATGGGGGGGGGCACAGGGGGGAAAAATGGGATGTTGACGTCATGGTATTTGGATGGGGTGTTGACGTCAATATCCTTCCTCCGATTGAAGCAGTGGTCTAAGGGCCCCTCCTCGCTGGAATGCGCCATTATACCAAATTTCATTCCTATAGCATTGCTTGTATTCAATCCCTCACGTCCGGGCGCCCGGCCTTGGTCGCCAGGCACCACCAAAGACTCACATTTATTTCAACCCACCCCAACCTTTGAAACCGAGTACAAAAACATTTGAGGAGAAAAGAACAAAAAGGAGTAATGGCCTTGTGCCATTACAGTGTTGGGTATAATAACTACATTAGCAATTGTATTTCTAGCTGTATCCACCTTAGTTATAATAATCGCATTATTATCATTAAAAAATTAATTATTAACCGTGAAAAAAAACGCCATTTGAATATGGATTGACCCGTTCGGTGTTGTCTAAAGCGGCTGGGAAATCAACAGCGTTTTCTGTTAATTGCATTTCTGCTATATAAGTTTTCCATTGTACAAAAATTCCCTAATATTACCCTTTTTCCCTAATTTTAACTCAGACACAGTTTAGGAAAATATTGTCTGCGTAGACGAGAGACGAGCTCTCGGAGCATGAAATTTGAGTTCAGTGTTTCCTATGAGGCCCATGCAGTCAAATAAATATGGAATTCTCCGTTGAGAGTGGAGTTTAAAATGTAAGGAGAGTGTGAGAAAGAAGTGATCTCTTGTTTCCATATTGAGCTCTTCACCCGCTTCTTTGCGTCCTTAGCCAAGTTATCAGTAACCAGCTACCTCTTATTACTGATCACTTCTTTCGCTAACGCTGTTCCCCTGTTTATGTTCTCTCTACTATGCTTTCTTTCTTCTAGCGTTTTGCGTAAGTGATTACGTTACACTTTTATTGTATTATGTTGTGTTAATGTTGTAGTGAGTACATTTGTTTTCTCTTTGTTTGTATTAATTTCGCTTTTCCCGCGAAAGCATTCTACATACTAACCTGCGAGCCGCAAAATGGGCGTGTGGTAGGGGGTGTTAGGACACCAGCCGTGTCAATATGTAGGGGATAAGGTTTTGGGAGGTGAAATGGTGACGTATCTTTAGTGGAGCTCATTTTTTATTGTGGTCGCTTATTGTGCGCGGAAAGAACAAGTTTTTTTACTTATCTGTTCAGCAATGTGTCTCTCATTGAGGTGTATCAAACAATAAAGTTGGATATGTTGATGTGATCGAAACCGATATTACGCGCGGTGTGATCGCAATTGGAAATCGTACCGTGTTTGTCGGCCTTAACTTTACTGATGATAGTATCACGTTGGGTGCCGCCATAGACGCAAACGCTACACGCTAGCCTGAGATTACCAGCTAAATTCGGATCACGCGAGTCTCAGGATGAATAGAGGCCCTATTATTTAAACCCAATGATTCCCAAAATCTCTAGATCTAATGTAAGCAACCAAATAAGAGACATACTCCTCCAAACAGATAGGTACATACGAAATTTCCATCTTGCCTCGCGTCATCAGTGACTTCGACAAAATCTAGTCGAGACACCGATACACTCCGTTTACATACTCATCCCTTTCTCCATCCTCATCTTCCTAATAATATTCCCTATTTCCTCCTTATTTCATGGCTGGTATTCGAAAGTCCCATAGCACCTCGCCGGGTAGTAGGTACGTAGATGTAAAGGCTCAGGTTCGGCTTTCCTTCGCGTTACTAGATCGATGGCACTGCACTTGCTCTACGAGTGACGCGAGTGTGAACCGGGGAGTTATGATTTTTTATTTTATTTTCCATTACTCACGCTCCCCTCCCCTTCATCCCCGAGTTACATCCTTTAAAGGGAGACGTGGGTTGCCCGTGTGTGAAATATTTACGGTACGGGCGAGGCGGGGAGACGTTAAATGAATGAAAAGGGGGCGGTGGCAAATCTCCTTCTTCCCGCCGTCTTCTACTTCCTCGCTCCTCTTAGGGCTCTCTCGCTCCTTCTGTGTGTTTGTGCTGGATGAGGACGAAGATGGCTGGGACCTTATTTTATTCCTTTTGCTTCGCAGCCCCCCTGTTCCCCCTCTCTTCCGCCCCTCTAGCCACTCCCCCCCCCCACCCGGTGGGCGTTTAGAAGGGGGGCCAACACCGTGTTGAGAGGCAGAATGGTTTAGGGAATGTCGCCTCTTCTCCCCTAAGAATTGTCTTTTTTCTCTCTCTCGCAGTCACTCCGTCTCCCTTCTTTCCACCTCGATATTTAAAAAGAGGGTGTGGGTGGTCCTGGCAGCGTGGCGAGAGAAAAAGAAATGTTCGAGACGAACGTGTGGAAATGCCCATCGCAATAATATTGAAAGCTTTTTTTTTCTTCCCTCCCCGCGGGAAAAAAAGAACCTACACGGGTTCAATTACTCCGAACGCAATTTACGTAGGGGGGGGGGGGGGGGGTTCGAAGGAAAAGACGGACGGACCCGTGTTGGATTGGATGGCATGCTAAGGTTGAGGGGTGGGACCCTTCGTTCGGTCGCCCGCGTTTGTTTCTTCTTCCGTGGTGCCGCGTGATAAATGTTCTCAAACCGTCTTCTACATCTACATTACTACCCCGCGAGCCGCCGCTTGGGCGTGTGGCAGGGGGTGGTAGGTCACCAGTCGTGTAAAGATGTAAAAGTTTTGGAGGTGAAATGGTGACATGTCCTATGAGAGTTTGTTTGGAGGACCTCAGTTTCTATTGTGGTCACTTATTGTTCGCGGAAAGAACGAGTTTTGTATCTGTTCGGCAGTATATCTCTCTTATTTTATCGCATCTGTCAGACTTAGAAATGAGGCGAGGCTTCATGACAGTATTCTCTGTGTCGCTCTGAAAAATATCAGTTCTGAATTTATCAAGCAGCTTAAGCGTAGCGTGCAGCCTACGAGTCTCTAGGGGCTCCCACCTTAATCCCTCTTAACAGTTGTGTAACACTATATGTTCGTTCGTTGCAGTATTTAAACGAAGCGTGCTGCTTTTCTTTGTACTTTGTTAATTTTTTTGTTAAATCTTTATGACCAGGGTCCCAAATGCTTGCGGCGTATTCGAGGTGTGGCCTAACCAGAGCGAAGTGGTAGAAGTCTTTGGTTGGTTCATCGCGTTAAGCATTCGATTTTGCCGCGTCCAATCTATAGTGGTCTCTCACGAGTATGGCCGTCTCTGAGGCTTACGGGGCCCCGGGCAACGTCTAGCAGTGCCACAGGCAACTATGATTTGTGCGGTCCTGGACAGCTATGGTTTATGGACCGTAAAAATTTTGCTATTCGAACCCTGTTTTATCAAATTTATTTGTGTATGTTTTGTTACTATCTTCAACTTATTTATTGATTTTATATGTACCGTACTTTTCAATAACAACTAATAAATTTCAAATTCCAAAAAAGGGGAACTAGTCCCAAACAGCGCACAAATTTCTGTATCTAAGTACAAAGAAGGACGATATAGGTACTCAGTGACCAACATCAGATGCGGTAATGTGGCAGTCACACCTGATTTTTTTATCCCTATATTTTGTCATCGTGTAATTATCCAGTTCCTCCAATATACGGGGCCCTGCTATGCGGGAGACCCTGGGAAGTTGCCCCGCTTGTCCGGCTCAGAGGGCGGTAGTGCTAACAAGGAATATTGTTGTTTCAACTTAACAGTCCACTGTTTTGGTTAAATTTATTTCGACTGCAATATCCCAATCATTGCGAGATGCTCAATTGATGTGGTAGGCTGTCACACACGCTGGTGCAAAGACGGGTGCGCGGGACCGATGAAATTCGCTAAAAAAATTATGTGACGTGACCGAGATTGGCACCCTAATCTTCCGATTGCCGGTCAGGCACCCGCTGAAATTCACATGGAAGTAATAACTGATGAAGTAAGATGGTTTCACCGGCTGAAACACCTGACCGTTATTCGGGTGTCGTGAGTTCGAATCCGGGTCCTGTCAAGTGCGTTCTAATCTGTAGTACCTTTTGTCTTTGTATTGACACCAGTGGACTCGCTCTCCCCAGCCACGCTCGCAGCTGAGACCAGTATAAACAATTGAAATTTCGTGGCGCGCCTTGCCGGATAAGCTCTTGAAAGAGATAGGACCAACATAGGTTCAACATTCCATTCTCCATCTACTCAGTTGTATTCTAGCCTTTGTGGTATGAAGCTTATCGAGATCTTGCCCGACCTTAACCTTCGGCCTTTGCGTTCTCGCCTTCGGCCACCGCGCTACGTGTCTCTTGGCCGAAATCGCCACTGTGCAGTTGATACACGCATGGTATAGTAACTATGGCTACACCCAGGGAAACAAACACCGGGTCATTTGCTTCTCAGCTTGTAGTCCTGATATTGCTGTTTTAAATAGCTTTAAACTGCAGTATTTCAATGTTAATAATTATAAATTAAATGGTTTACGGCGTGACTTGGTGCAATTGCTTCATGTTGAAATGAATAACTTTTTAAACCTATGTGACATTTACAAAGTTAATCATTTCAACATCAATAATTATTGTAAAAGTAAATAAATTTAATCGATTACATATTTTGTCTTAACTAAATAGGAAACGTATCAACCATAGAATGAAGCATATGCCATAAAATGAAATATAACCCATTAGAATAACACCTTATAACACCAAGAACATATTTATAATAAAAATACACGACCACGAATTAAAAAAGAAGCGGCAAATGAATGTGAAGGAACGGGTCTCAAAAAGGACCGGTCCAGAGTGAACTAGTTCCCGAAGCTGAACGGGTTTGCCCATCTCTATTGGCAACCTGAGCGATTGCATTTGACTGTAAATTTTTCCTGGGCGTTTTATGGCTTATCTTATTATATAAGCATTGTCTGTACATAATATATATGTATGTATTTATAATATCCACTCAGTTATTATAAAATAATAATGGTGCGTGCAACTCGTGTGGTATAGTCGCGAATATCGCGGCTGGACCTTGGGTGGCTGGTTGCCCTCCCTCCGCTCGTGCGCCCAGCGCTGCCCGCGTGCGGTATTCGCAAATATACCGCACTCGTTATACAGTGTCGTTGTGATATAAGTAACGTGTCACTGAAGATGACGTTGATATGTGGAATCCTGAAGATATGTGGGGTCACAATGGTACAAGTTGTATCTTTAAACCAACACAACACAAAATACAGCACGCTTCGTTAAAATCTGGTACGAGTGAACATATAGTGTCTCACAACTTTGAGAGGTATGACGGTGGGAGCACTTACAGAGACTCGGAGGCTACGATGCAGGCTAAGGTTGCTTGAGAAATTCAGAACTGGTGTGTTTCAAAGTGACACTCAGAATATTATCATGACGCCTCAATACATCTCTAGACCTGACAGAAGCGATAAAATAAGAGAGATACATTGCCGAACAGAGAGGTACAAAAGCTCATTCTTTCCGCGCACAAAAGCGACCACAATAAAAACTGAGCTCTATACACTCCCATAATACGCGTCACCATTTCACCTCTCACAGCCTTACATCTTTAAACGGCTGGGGACCTAACACCCCCTGCTACGCACCCATGCGGCGGCTCGCAGGGTAGTATGTAGATGTAGATGTACTATGTCTATCCTTAGCTAGAGTAGGCGGAGAAAATTCATATCGTGTTAATCCACGGGTGAATATATTTAATGAGATGGGAACTGTTAAGCTATGCTTATGGCAGGAAATTCCTAAATTTATTGTCGAATTTACTTCCTCAATTTACTCCTGACGGAATTAGATGAGCTCGCTGAAACATGTAATTAAACCGTTGTGGAAAACCTTAGGTGAGTATTATGATAAGTTATTCATTGGTCGAAACGGAAATGTCGGCATGATGCAGGGAGTGTTTTTAGGCCAATAGCATGCATCTGAGCTGAGTCCACCATTGGACGTAATAGTTTTTTCCTCATACCTTCGGAGAATTATATTGTATATGAGGTTTTAAACACCATATTGGCATTACTGTTAAGCATTTTTCTGCCGAATAATATTGATAGTTTTATTCTAATGCTGTGATTTTTTTCTTTCAGGTGAGTTTTTGAATCCGGTCTCTCAAGGCTTTTCTTCCTCCTTTTACGGTGAGTGGAAACCCATCTCCGATGCGCTACATGATCCTGCGACCTATGACTCTCACGGATTGAGTCGATATCGCCCAGGACAGCCATTATTTCGCATTTTTCTATTTAGGAAAAACTTTCCTGCCGCAGAAAAATGTAGCCCTGCTATAACTATATTTACTGAGCGTTATGTTAAACATCTGAAGTTATACGGAAATTTTTATTCTTACCATTGGACTGTTGTCCATGTTAAGTACGACGTGGTTCCTTTTGTAAGGATTTTTGAGCGGCTAGCACATGTTACGTTTTAGTTTCGGTAGCATGTAGAACTCTTGTGAATTCCATGGAAACTATTCTGGTATTCCTTCGCGGATGCTTTCTCCTCGGGAGGAGTGCAAAAACAGCTGTTAACATGCAGTTGCTAACGTTATATAGATAATTTCACCATTACAACCTCAACGATGTTAATTTTGAATTAAATGGCAAACTATTGCCGAAGAAAATGATTTTAAAAGTTCCTAAAGAACCGTTTAGATTATTCACTCAGAATGTAATCTATGATTTTCTACAAAATGCTCACGATTTGTTACAGAATATGCGTTCGAGTTTCTACGGAAAGTGCTGGAGAATCTCGTTTAAAATCTTACTGAAATACTTAAGGTAATTAGAAAAAAGTGTTTTTAGGAAAATGTACAGAATTTCCGTAGACGGCAAGAATATTATTCACATTGTAAGTAATTTGAAAAGAACTACGGGTAGATTAATAAAATAATCATCCTTTTTAATGCATCCAAAGAGGAAGGAATAAAAAACCTCAGGTAGTCACACAAAAAAACTTTTTCGTACGAAGGTTTCTGCATATTATTGTGCCATCAACTCTAGAACTTTAGCCGGCGCACACTCTCGGGGTTATTGCTTGTACAGTCGGATTCAAATGTATGGCAAAGAATCGAGCGGCGCCACTTACGCTTCTCAAGGAAATCGAGTTTCACTTACGGCGCTGTTATTCATTGCTATGCAACGCTATCTATTCAGCTGTTTATTTGCACGTATTTAAATTGTAACAGTTGAGCAATTGCTTGTTTTGTGCTAACTTGTTATTACATAATATGATCAGGTCAAATAACAATGGCATGCTGCGACGTATTGATTAATTGAAATACCAAACTTTATTATTAAACACAGATCGTTCCTGGCATACAATATACCTACGGCAAGTACTACGTAATGTATCATTTAGAGTAACAGTTGTGATTAATAAATAATAATTATCCATGCTCAAATCGTAAATCCAAACCAAAACGAAAGTGTAATAACAAATTAGCACAATATAGGAAATTGGTCAACAATTACCATTTGAATACGTGCAAATAAACAGATGAATAGATAGCGTTGCGTAGCAAAGAATAACAGCGCCGTAAGTGAAACTCAATTTCCTTGAGAAGCGTAAGTGGCGCCCCTCGATTCTTTGCAATGCATTTGAATCCGACCGTACATTTCCGTGTTTAAGCTCCGCGTAATTTAACTGACTACTTGCGTCGTATTGTACTTCCATCTTACTGCATACCTTGTTGGAGTTGCGCAGTGCGAGTGATATCCTGGCCTGAGTGAACTCGCTTATCGAATGTGTTTATGCGGCGCTTTGTATGCAATGTTATGGAAACTGCCGTCGGAGAGGACTCTCACCGCGTAGGAGGAAAAATGTCCGATAGTGAGGTCGACCGTAACTTTTTGTGTTATTTCGTCCGGAAATTTGAAAAACAAACAAAATATATGCATGCCAGCAGTGGCGGTTCTGCAAAGACATCAGCATTCGTGAGCCCTCCGACGGTGTAAGTAGGTAGCGTACTAACTTTCACCTAGTAAATCGGGCGTAACGCGAGTTTTTTATACCCTACACCTCTACGTGGGTATGGTATATTGATTTTGTTAGAGCAGAAATGTAACGCATTGAAGGAGGCGTGACAGGTATGGAAAAGTATATATAGAAATGATCAGCATTACCTTAAGAGTCCGTCTAGCTATGTACGTCTGTCTGTCTCTTCGCACGATAACTGCCGTAAAAAATTGAGATATCCAGCTGAAATTTGGGTCATAACCCTCTAGTACATAGTCTACATACGGCCCAGTTCTGAAATGGGTTGGATCGGACCAGAACCACGTTTTTCTTAATAACAAAATGAAAGTGGTGTGGGATATTTAAGCTTTGGCAAGGCCGAAGATAATTTCTGTACTAGTTTTTTATCCTCTTCTCTTCTTTGTGTGCAGCATTGTGTCAACTTTGTCTGTACTGCGTTCTGCTCGGCGTGAAAATCGTTAGATTTTCTCCGAGATCGGGTTACTGAGGGAGCTATAGAGCTGGCTTGTGATCCCGGGGGTCTGGATTCAATTCCCGGCGGTCGTGAAGATTTTTAAGTGGAATCCTGATTCATATGTTGGTTCCATGTGGAGGGTACTCTTCAGTTAAGTAAGTATAGTTCGGCAGAAAGGAAGTTTAACTGTGATCACCCTGGGGCCTTTCTTTGAGAGCAGGCTGAAGCAGACGTCGGGTTTCTCTCCAACCTTCCTCCATACCTCAATTATCCTGCCCTGACCAACAATCATCTGACCTTTATGGTGCATATGACAACAGTTGTTGGTCGCTTCCCTTGATTAACGGGCGATACTTTCCTGGTTGATTGTTTGATTTAACTGGTGGCAACCGACACAAAATCACTTACGGTAGTTTATACGAAATGGTTCCCTAGTCATAATGGAGATCATATTCGAAGTATACGTTTGAATTCCAGCAGCTGTAGAAGGCATGCATTGAGTATTGCATTATTGATGGTACAATAATACACTTAATTAAAATATCTATAGTCTTTAACTTGACTCATTGTCTTCACGCGGTACTTTCAAAACTCCTTCAAAACGGAAGGTTTTTTTATGATCCTGAAAAAATTAATGCGGTAACAATGTTATTTATTCTCAGAAATTGTCGGGAAAACATACAAACTACTCACTGTTAATTTTTTACGAGATCTAGGTGTTAGAAATTCCTCTTTTAAAAAAAAATCTTTTCTCTCTGGAGTGCATACACGTTCCATTACCCCATGTAGTAGGGCTGGTATTTTTTGGCAAATATTTCGGAAAGTAGTACGGTAAGTACGGTAAGCGGCTGATATTTTGGTATCTTTGGAAGGGTGAAATGCTTTTCTTTAAAATGCCATCAAATTCATAAATTTCTAGGTGAAATGATATTTCGCTCAAAATACCTTAAGGTTATGAGCTGTTGGGGAATATTAGAGAGAAACTCGACGTCCTCATGAGCATCGGATAGACTGAAGGTGACGATAGGTCTACTGCTTTAACTTCCTACCTTTATACGGAGTAGTAGGATTGTCGTTCCCTCCGCGTAGCCTCTAAGCAAGTGTTGGAATTGTTCTAAAAGACTTTCGCTACTGCTGGAAATCAAATTCGGTCCCTATAAAAGTAAGTCAAGTGTCCTCACCGACCCGATCTTAAGGTTCCTTCTTGCGTGGAGTCCGAAGCACTGTTACACCCACAGCTAAAGGTATAAACACGACTCTTCTTTCCAGCTGTCAGCAAGCTCCTGATATTGAATTTTTCCACATTGTAGCAGCCGAATTTTTGGAATCGTGAGACGTGTTTCTGTAAAACATAAAGATGTGGGTTGAAGAACTATTCATGGTCGTTTGACTGTACTAAAAATACATACACCTTCTAAAGTCACCTCATCATACTCAATTCAATGTCAACCTATCCTAAGATAGGTTGGCTGTAGCCGTCCACTCTTTCCGTCTTCTATTCTTCTGTTTCGTATTGTTTTCATATGGGAAACTTATTTATCTCTCTGCCTCATTCGCGGGACTTTTCCTTAGGATTGCCCTTCTGTCATACCCCCAAGTTGTTCATTGTGGAAGCTTTTCATTTAAAGCGTTAAAGATAGCGCACTTTAGCGCACAAGAATAATATTCACGCGCGGAACTTGCGGTAATCTACAGATAGATATCTTTAAAGAACCACGGAACTAGCCGCGCAGTAATTTCAATGGAGTAACCCGCTAGTGACCACACAATTGTGTGAAATTCACAGTGGAGAAATCTTTCACCTGGACTGGGAGTCAAACCCAGATCACTCGATTTCGCGCCGAGTACTCTAACCAATCAAGCTTCCCAGGAGTCCTCTTCCACTGTTCTGAGTGCGATTCCTAGTCCAGGCGAATGATTTTTTCACTGTGAATTTCACACAATTACAGATAGATGGCACTGTGTTCGTACTCAATGGTGAGAACAGAAATAGTTGTAATTATGTTACGACTTTGTTCTAATTACTTGCTTGAAAAGGAGACTTTTTTACCTTGCAGTTATTAAAAAAACTAGATTTTTAATGTTGTACGTCGTTGCTACAAATCAGCACATCTACTTTACATGTAAACCGACCATACACTAAAGCTCAATATTTCAAACATTAACACGAATGGCGTATAGTATTGTCAAATCATTTTTTTGTGTTGCAAAGTGGGCGAATGCGAATGGAAATCGTTTGGTGTCTCTGGGCATGGCCAGTCCATCTGCTTATTCTCTTCCGTAATGTGGACCATATGTTTTTCTTGTTTCCGTGCTTCTGAATACTTCCTCCTCTCTCATTTTACTTATTCATTTGATATCCAGCATCTGCCTTCAGCATATAAGTTTTCGGAAGCGTTTTTTTTCCTCTGGTTGAGTTTTTCAGTGGCTTCTTTGATATGTGAAGAGCAGAACGAAAGGCTAATGTACGTGCGTAAAAGACCTTTAGTATAATATTCGGAAATCATATCTATTGTGTAGGATACCTTGTTTGGACCGCGGCTCTTTAGATGGAGTCTAAAATCTCGCCCGTTGGGTCTTTAGTGATCGCAGGGTGTCCTAGCTGTGTAAAGGCACAATCTAATATTCTTCTGGGCTGGGCCAAAATGCTTTACCGCATTTAGACACGATAGGAAATTGTGCGGAATATGAGCGATTCCCAATTCAGATCACTGTAGAGTGTCCAACATTAATTTGACTCCTTGGGCTTTGTGTAGAACGCTGTTTGCAAACTTTTCGTTGTAGTCACCTTGGAGCAACTGAGCTGTCACTCCAAACTCTGCGATTTATGTAAGTTAGTTCCCTCGGGGATAAACATTTGCAAATTGGAAGACTCCTATGTGTACTGCTATTAAACTGCATATTGCTATGTTAATTTTCTTGTGATCGTTTTGGCAACGTCGCCCTCTCTGCCTTATAGCGATATGCATGAGAAACGATGCTCTGTAAGAGCCGGCTCAGTCTCGTCCTTTGTGTGGCGCAGGCAGGCATGGTTAATGAAGTCCACTTTTTCGTGATTTTATCGTCACCTACGTCGTAAGTGCGTTCAAACCTTTGCTCTTTTAGTGTATACACGCAAGTGGTGGCGAGCTGAAACCTGTTCAGCGCGTTGCCTGTGGAGCCGAAGAAACCCGATTGTTGTGATGTCGGCAGCGGGAAGGAGGACCTCTCGGTCAATAGTTTGCTTCTATGAAATGAACTAGAAATATCATTAAATTTTAAAATATAATTCCTATCATGAAAGGTGACTTCCTCCCAATTAGCAGATGTGAAGTGTGGACCAAGTGTTTTGTTAAATAAAGTGTGGACCAAGATTTCTTTCAACATACTTTAAAAATATTACAATGTTACTTCGCTGACTGACGAATACCGCTCCAGCCACCTTTAGGAAAACTTCTCGTCTCACCACTCTATTCGTCTCACTCCCGTATATACATATTCAAAATGGTGAATTGGTCGGCTTGTATCGACATAGTGGCTTTAACACTAAGGACAACTTTCTTTCCCGATGGCATCTCCAGGTTATACGTGCTCAATGCTTTTCACGAAATTCTGCGCGTGTCGGGAAGCACCCCACATGCGTGCTGTGAAAGGATAAAAAAATAAAACAAATGAAGTACCGGTTTTTCTCCAGCGTAACGAGGTGGAGCTTCACTCTGTCGGGGTGATGACGGGAATGATTTTCCTCCTCGAGTGAAAAAATGAAAAATTCCGCGAGGGTTGTTTTTTTATTCTTTTTTTTTTATTCCACCCCTGTGGAGAACATGAGACGACTCCCGTCGGCATGCGCGCGAAAAAGGGGCGGTGTCTCCTTACCCATCCTCACACGACGTCGATTCCTCGCTTCGAACCCTTCTTATTCCTTCCACCTAAACGCTGGAGCGGCTCACTGAAATTCAGGAGACACCCTTAGTAGTCTCGCATCGCATCGCGGAGTTACCCACCGGAGCAGTGCTAGAGCTGTATCTCTCTCTCCGCCTCCGTTTTTTATACATCTACTCTATCATTCATTCCCTGATAATTGAACTAGTGGATGATTCTGTGTACCTAGTTCGAATATTTGCGAAAGATGGTGGGATATAATGAGATTGAAACGCGTGCGGAAGCTAGAAGGGAAGTCGTAGCGCGTAGAACATATCAAGGAGTGAATTTTTTTATCAGGGAGGAGAAATCGCATTGCACCGAAGTGTACCCCTCCCCACTTCACTGTATGTCAGTGAAACTTGGGTTCGTCGGCATAAGCACAAGTGCAAACTTAAGGTCTACTACGCGAATCATGATAAGTAAAACTGCAACTATAAAAAGCCATAAACCAATATAGGTTGTCAATTATTAATAAATCATTAATTTTCAATGTGTCAATTATTTTGGAAATGAATGAAATGTATCGATTTTTCAAATTTATGAAAATAGTTTTTCGATTTACTCATGCATTATAGTCGTCTTGTTAAACTTGGCATCGTATTTTTAAGCTTGAGTTTAATTTTCTATTCACTCGTTCAAAAAAATGTGCGATCAATTGCCCAGAAATTGCGGGGTTTGCTTTAAATACGTATGCCTAGTCCATTTTTATCTAGTTTTTTGGAGGTATCTAGAATATAATTTCTTTGTTATATAAAATTTAGTATTTTTAATTCGTTGTTTGCAGTCTGACGTTTCAGATGCTAGCTCGCTCTTCCCGCTGAGGGTATGGTGGCACTGATTGTTGTCTAAAACGCACTTTCTGATAATTTTCGTTGTTCTCTATTTTCCACGGGCTTTTTGGTCAGCATAGGACAATCTTTTAAATTTTATATGATCATTTATCAATTATTCATCATTTACAGTTTATTTTCGACCTAAAGTTATCCGATAATGTCAGCTTTATGGAGTTCGAGAAGGATGGGGGACGAGATGGACAGATACAGATGGGCTCTTTCGATTTCCGTGAAACATTCTCTTTTTTTACTTTTAACCATGATATTTGTGGTGATGATTGGAGAAGAGATTCGTAGCGGAGAGCGTTGCAAAAACGTTACATCGCAACTCCCGTCTCGATCGTCGGATGCCCTGTTTTCGGAGTATTTTAA
Source organism: Ceriagrion tenellum (assembly GCA_963169105.1). Lineage (NCBI taxonomy): Eukaryota > Metazoa > Arthropoda > Insecta > Odonata > Coenagrionidae > Ceriagrion > Ceriagrion tenellum. The sequence continues at coordinate 59,326,472 of OY720639.1, read as the reverse complement.
AGATGCTTAATCGTCAAAGAAACAACTGTCGTCTCAAAGATATCCAAAATACCGGTTTTGTGGAACCATTGGGATTCAAGTCCGGAAAATCATTTTTCCCGGGAATATTGGAAAATTCCTGTGATTATCATCTTTGTTAGATAGTCATGGTTCATTATTTATTAATTTCCTAAACCGCGAAACAGCTAATTATTAAATCTAATTCACTGGAAAACCGTGCAGGGGGTGAAGCAAGAAGGGCAAGCGACAAAGAATCTTGTGTTTTCTCGCAAAGAGACGAAAACTTCCTTATGAAGAGGTGCTGCAATACAAAGTATGACGATTCAAGAGTTTGTAGATATCGTAGCTATCAACCAGAATTGCATGATCCGTGTAAAATTTGGAAAAAAACACTATACTAAACGTGGTTTCTTCGTCAGCAGCGTTTGTCAAGATCTGTTTTATTTATGTCATATGCATGGTTTTCTTCAATAAGTGCTGCGATCGAGGAGCGTTTTTTATGGTATTCAGCCGGATGAGCAATTGTTCCACGTACCAAATCGCTCGTGATTCGGGAACACGTGTGAAGAACTACCCACCGTCAACCTTCGTGTTGACTTCGAAAGTTACGATGTAACTTTGTGCATTCGAATCCGAAAATAGATTTCTTTACTAGCGGATGATATTTGAAAATTCTGGTAGAAATTATTGGAAATGTATTTGTAAGGAGTTACGTAACAGCACAGTTCGGATAATCAGCTCGATTTTGGGGTTGATCAAGCTTTGTAACCTGAATACGATCGGTTTGAAATCGATAGAATAACCCACCTCATTAGAAAGAGAGAAGGATGAATTGGACATCTGTTGCGGCACTCTAACTGGATGATTGCCTTGATGGAAGGAATGGTGGAGGGACGTGCTGGAAGAGGAAGCTCTAGGCAGGGATTCCTGAATGGGATTGGAGATGGGAGGAGATATGCGGAAATAAAGAGACTTGCCCTGGAAAGAAAGATTTGAATACCCACCAACCATAGGGTAAAGGGGAAGAAGAAAGTTATTATATCAAGTAAACCACCGAATGGTTGAAGGTCTCTGACTAACGGAAAAACTGTTAGTTTAGTAGCTTTACTTCCATCGTTACCCTCCATCTGTCATGTATCAATTCCCTCTCCAGCTCTTTTGGGATTACACTTCTCTTTGTTATTTCCTGGAAGTGTTTTTTTTCCCGGTTTTACTTCTCATGTTCCCTTCGATTGCGAAATTTGGTCCCATTACCGCTTCATTTCTCTCCATATTGTTATTTTTATCTCCAGCCTGAATTTTCTTGTGATTTTTCTCCTCCAATTTCATGTCCAGGACTTCCTCGTGGGTCTGTCTCTCTTCTAGCTCTCTTTTTCTCTCTCTGATCTCATTTTTCCAAGACCTCTCAATCTGCGCGTGGACTCTTTCCTTATTGACCGTTTATCTCTACAATACAACGCTACGCTCCTCCTCCAAAACTTATCTTTGGCTGGCTCACTTATTGTTAAAGTTGATTATACTTTAGACTGAACAGCGGCTCGTGTAATGTTTGTTTTGGAAGCACTTATTAGCATACAACTACATATTTTATGTATTTACACTGTTGTTTGTTTTTTTTTGGGATAAGTCTGCAGACAAGCTCCTTTGTTGCCCCTTCTACTAAAAATTTTCCTATCGGTTATGAATACGATTCGAAGTGACTTTGAACGGCTGAATCGAATCCACGTCTTTTCCTTCAAATACTCTTCAGGTGTCAACTACCAGTAATTTCCTCTGTATGCTCATCCCTGATTCCTTCCTTCGAGCTTTTGAGTAGTTCTTCCGTCTCTTTTATCTCCTCTGTGGCTGCTATTTTCGTGTGCCATTGCCACAAAACAATAACTATTAGATGTATTGCTCTAATTAATCGCTCTCCCATTAATTGGATTCGTTGCATCTAAAGTATCTAGTTCTTTTATCTCCAACCTGAATTTTCTTGTGATTTTTCTCCTCCAATTCCATGTCCAGGAATTTCTTGTCTATCTCTCTTCTAGCTTACTTTTCCCCTCTCTGGTCTCATATTTCCAAAAACTCTTTAGATGCAACGAATGCCATACGTCACAACATGGCACCAGCAACCGCTCCGTGACTTGATTCTCTCCCTCCTATCCTTAACGTGGGTGGCTGATGTTTTTCATTGTATTCATTGCAATGACCTCGAATTGGGGAATAATTTTCGAAATAGTGATTTTTATGGCTCACTTTCGATTGATTGAATTCAATATCCCGAATTATAATGGAAGATTTTCTTCCCCAATTACCCTCCAGCTTCCATTTTTTCTCCCTGTCCCGTCGTCCTGTAGCTTCCGCCTTTTTGTAGAGCTTGTGCCGCCTCTTATAATCGATGTAATCCCGTTCAGTGTATCGATATGTCGCCGTATCGCTCTACCTCATTCGTCCCTCATACTCATCCGTTCTCATCATTACATTCGTGGGGATTGGATTGGTGTGGTGGTTAGAGTACTCGCCTACCACACGGGCGGCCAGGGTTCAAATCCCTGCAGTGGCGGATGTTTTTCAGAGGAACCCGATCCCTACTTGAGTGTCTTGTGGAGGGCACTTCGAGCAGAGTACCTACTCCGTCTGTCGGATGAGAAGTTAAACCGTGGTCCTCTTGGCGCTTTTCGTTAAGATTAGGCTATTGCCGACGCCGGGTTTCTATGAACTCTTCCTCCCTTACCTATCCCCTAAGGCGCAAATGACCTTAGCCGTCGGTTGCCTCCCAAAATATCCAATCCAATCATTACATTCGTCATTGGTAGCCGTCATGCGGTCGCACAATGTTATCGTTTTATCGCATTAGGAATGTCGCGTTCGATATATCTCTCGCTATATTCGATATATTCTCGTTCAATATATCTCGCGCTAGATGTACCGCAATATCACGCAATCCTGCATCAATCCGTTCTCCTCTCGCTCTCCACGAATCGGCTTCTTCTTTCTCTGAGAGAGAGAGAGAGGCAGCCACGCCCTCCTCCCGGTCCTCGCCCCACGTCCTCCTCCGAACCTCCCCTCGATCCCCTTCCTCCCGTTCCTCAAAAGCCTCTTCCTCCTCATATCCCCCCCCTCCCACTACATCATCCTCCCTTCATATCCCTTCGTCCCCTCGGCGTTGCATCCCTTTGGGCTCTCTCTCTGTACCCCTTTCTCTCCTCCCCACCTCGCCTCCGGCGCCCGTGCACGCCGCGCCCCATCTAGGGGTCCAAGCATTGCTACCTTCCCTTCTTTTCCGTGCCCTGGCAAAGAAGGTTTTGAACGAGAGAACTCTCTGGGCACCCCCGTCTTACTCGCTGAACTCTTAAAGCAAGGCGTATGCCGCGGGCGGTGCCGGTGCACCAGGCCTCGCCGTCATTGTTCCCGGCGCGTGAAACGGAATAAGGAATCGTCGTCTCCAGAGGCTTTGAAGGATATACTCTCCCGGGGAAAAGAATTGTGTGGAAAAAGCCCAGTGTCTCGCTCATTGAGGTACGTGAAGCGTGGGTATCTTGCATAGAAGCACTTCATTAAAACATACTTATGTAGCCTGGACGATGGCTGGAGCGGAACAAAGAAAATAGTTGGGAGGGAAGATGCGGCGTTATCGAAGAATTGTTGAGACTCGTGTGGACGGATAGTATCATCAGAGTAGTGTTCCTATGAAGAAGTGGGAAGATAATAGGTCGAACTGATGCCGTGGGGCCTTCGTTGTTTGCCTGCGTTGGCAATTCATGGATGGAAGCATTTTTTTTCCCATTTGAGGAAACAGAAGAATAGAATGTCTCATTAAAATTTCAAAATAGAAGCTTAGCGGATGGAATAACAAGGTTAGGGCCGCCAAACACTCGGAGGCTACTCGCTACACTTGATATGGCTACATTAAAAATTCATATCAGGAGGGTTAAGGGTCATGGCACGGAGTATATGATTGCATTTCGGCTTTATACTTGTAAAAAGAATGAAAGCAGAAAAATAAAAGAGGCATGTTATGAACTTGTCACTGTACTCTAGGCGTTCTGTGTACTTTTACTTCGCAGCATTCAATATGGAGACTCTTCTAACGTTTACGTCCTTTTTTATCACTTTAAAAAATTTCAGAGTAATTTTTGCCAAGATTGTGATAATAAAAAGTGTATACATGACAAAATTTACAACATATCAATGCTGAATTGGTAGCGTAAGATATACTTCTTTCCATTCATCATTTGTTACCGAATCCGAATCAAAATCTGAGCGAGACACTAATTTTCCGTCTACATTCACCCACTGCTTCACTTAGATTCTTACAACGGATGCGTTAATGAGATTTGTATCGTAGATGTCGAACCAGCAGGCTGTGAATGAATCTTCTCGCACGCTTCACCCTGTTGGTCGAATATGGTAACTTTTGCCGTAGTTTTCAGTGGCCATCTCAATGTTTTACGCTTTTTTATCCGGAATCTTGGATGCAGATTGGCTAGTGGAAAGATAGTTCCCTGTCATTTTTTTTACTGTCAACCCCGGCTGTAAAAAAGTAGCGAATGAGTCAACTCAATTTCCTTTCGGCGTGAGACATTCTCTGAGGGGAAGTGATGACCAATGCCGATATTTGACGATTACGACCGGCCTTTAAATTGTTGAATTTTGACTCGTCTCAGCAGCTGAGTATTTTTACTAGGGAACATCCTTAGTTAAATGTGATCTTCATCTCGTAAAATTACTTACAAAAGTTGAAAGATGCTATCTATCAATTATTTTAATTTAAATGAATGAAACAATTATGCGATAAATTCCATTTCAACGAGGAATTATTAAATTTTTCTTTCCAGCGTGACCGGATATGGAGAAAATATTTGTACTCTCTTCTTTATTTTTTCCGTAGTTTTAATTTAAACGGGAATAAAGCATTAAAAGTCGGTCTCATGAATGATGAACTGCCAGTCTTTACCTTTTCCTTTGATATTTTTTTTCAAAGTAATATTTTTCATTTACACGTATGCATAATTTTACTACCTAAATGTTCCTGGCGTGTGATAGAACAATAATGTATCGTCGAGGATCTGGAATGATGAACATCGGATGCTCAGGAAACTATTGAATCTAACACCATAAATGCCGTTTCAATTTGTCGTAATGTTACTGCGGAAAGGTAAGTTCAAGCAGTGCTCATTCTTATTCGTTGTTCGGGACAGCAACCGTGGAGTGCGAGAAATGCGAAATAAACAGAGCACAAGGCCCATCGTGCTCTATTTATACCGTAAATTATTACCGGATACTCAATCCGACGTCACTGAGGTTGCAAAAGTGGCATCTGGGTGGAATCAGACCACTCCAAATTAAACGTAGACGTATGAAGAGACTTGAGGGAACTATGTGGAACGATAGCACAGCGGAATATTGAAGCTGTTAAAATGCGCAATTGGCCATATTGAATGGATCACTTATACAGTCAATTAGCCGAAAACGTAATTGGTATCAGTTTCGGAAATTTATTGCCATGATTTAAGTGGAAAAATTAAAAGTCGAATACACTTTTGACAAACACTGCAATATCTTTAATATTTATGGACAAATGGCTCCCGATATAAAGAGTTAGTTAGGTCGCGGTACAAAGAGGTAGGTATGAAGAGTTAGGAGAATTATTTAAGAAAATAAAAAAGTTTCTTTTTCATGCGTCAATTCGCACACTACTCTCCTCTTTAATCTGTGATGTCAAACAATGTAAATCTTTCACTATGACACCCACCTCTCTATTGAGATTTTGTTTGCCCATCAATCAAGGGCTTTTCTTATGTAAAAGTTGAAAGTATGGAGTAAAACGTAAAATATCATACGATGCTTACCACTCTGCGATTGCAGTTTCACGCTAATTGTAAGTGTGGCTTTGAAATAGCAGGGTGATTAGGCTTTGATTGCCACGGCTATCGGTTATAGAGCAAACGAAGAAACGGGTTTTACTTATGTGCGGCTGGAAGACGCCCGCGAATATTTTTCTGGAGACTTCAAGCGATTGAATGAGATGAAAAGAAGGGAAATTCTCTGTGAAATGAAAAAAAAAGTTTGTGGATCAGTCACTCGTTTAAAACTATAGAATCATTGAGGATGGCTCTACGTGGAACGTGGAGCACTTGCGGATTCGTCTTGGTATCTCACCGAGTACTTTTTTTATTCCTTTCCTTGGGGCTAAACCTTTTGGTAAAACGCGGTTGCGAATAAAGGATTGAAGAGCCATTCTAGTGTGGCTGCTCTAGAAGAGGGTCTGTTTGTCTTTCATTCGTTACTAATTTCCATTTAAATTCTTCGGTAAACAGCTGCATCAAAGAGCGGTTTCTTTAAATGCCGATACAGTTGGAAAGCGATGAGACTCCTAGCTACTTCTCCGCATCTGACAAAATTACGGAAGTGTCTTTGGGAATATGTCCCTAAGGTTTAACGTGTCTTTATTCGTTTCCGTTATTAATTAAAGTTCTTTGATGTATCTCCTGTTTTTGATTGCCAAGGGACAAGAACGCATTTCGTTTTTTGTTAGTGTCGGTAGACTTAAGATGTTCCAACTGCTAAGGTCAAGTCGTTTTAACTAAGGTAGGTCTAAATTTCCCTCGTTTGTTTTTGTTTTGGTATCTTGACCTTGTATCTTTCAGAACAAAGTCCTCATCTTCGGATGCATTGTTTCTATGCGTATACTGTGTTTTACGAGACGCCTTGCCGTTTTCTCTTGGTGATTCACGCTTACGCGTTGAAAACTAGTTTATGCCAAAATGAATCCTCACTTTTGGATCCATCTGATCGAAACGGGTTTCTTCTGAGGTGAAGCCAGGACTCTGGAGTTGAAAAAGTTCTGAATAAAGACAAAAATCCTTTTATCATAATGGATTCGAACTCGCGGGCTGTCCTTTGCCACGTCGGTGCGGTGGTCGGACATCAACGGATAAATCTGGCTAAAAGTAAATATCTCGACCATTTTGTCGTGGTTTATGGCAATTTTATTATTTATGCCTTCCTTGAGCTCTATAATTTCATCTCTATAAGACTCGGTTGAGCCCTGTATAAAGTAACTGCAATCGGTCAAAGTCTGGAAAGGACAGTTAGCAGCTACGGAAAAATTTCTTGGTTTAGTATCTGAAATATGAATCAATAGCTTCGGGACATTGATAAACATTTGAAATTTTCTTTTTTATTGATAAATATCTACGTAGGCTAAATATTTTTAGTTTCATAGGTTAAGAAATACACCTTCGCACTTCATTAACATTAATTTTAAATGTTGTTATCATTTTAAAACCTCTTTGGAACTCATAAAATGTTATGAATATTTTACATCGCCACCTGTTCAAACAGAAATTTTGGTCTCATTACTTGAAGAAGCCGAATTAAAATCTGAAATGCCGGCCCATGTTCTTTGACAACCTCCACCCGCATTCTCGTGCAGAGGATTGGCTATTTTTTTCCCCTACCCACCAGCTAATAAGTTTTGGCGTGTCTCTGGCCTCTGATGATCACGGAATAAAATTGAGACGGCATCTTGGTTCATTGCAGTCTGCTCGAAAATGACCTTTAAATCACTCATCAGTTGACGGACGCGACCCCGATAAAACCAGTGCATTGAAACGGCGAATCATCTATCACATCCCTCGGGTCCTGTCGAACGGGATGCCCTCGGGAAAAAAAATAATCTGAAACTCACTCTCCTCGTTAAGCATGTGGCATCGTGATTGTGATATCCATTGATTTCCGCTACCTCTACGGCCACCTGATACGACGAGGTCTCTTTCCTGTGCTTCTCCGATGACGTTTAAAAAGGCTCGGTAGTTTTATTTTTCGTCTATCGGGCGGAGCCCATAAGAGGAGGACATATTGGATGTTCCGCCTTGATGAAAGTTCGTAGTCTTTGGCAAGTATATTACGAGTACAAATGAGCTTTCCGGGGCTTGATTGGCAGTTTGGAGCGGAGAGTCCTCTTCAATCACTCATTCATAAAATAAAGGCAACGCTCTGTCGATGCGGCCGTTCTTCCTTCGTCGCTCTTTTCAGCATGCCATGGGTGGAATATTCCAGCATGATCTGTATGCCTTGCAAGTTTTTTTTTTTAACCGAGGGTTTCCCCGTCATTTCTCTCCCTGTGTCTTCCCATCCAAGTTGCTGTGGAAGAAAGGCATTATACCTTCTTTGATGTCCTAGGAGTTTAATTCTCCGGCTTAAAACGTCCTTTGAATCCCTCTTTTCCTCGTCCTATTCAAGCCCAAAGTATTTAAATTAGTTCTCTTTCTTGCTTGATTGATCTTTTTTCTCCGTATTCATGTTGGTGGTTCTACAATCCAGGGTTATACTTTCACACATTGCATTGTACTGTATTCCACAAAATAAATTATTGTTTTTTTGGCAAGCCAACTAAGAATAGATTCAACTAATGAGATATGACATCAGACTTCAGTTGAGTGAGAAACAGCACTTTATAATTCTTTGATAGTTAAACTACTTTGGATCTCATGCAAGTCGGCAAGTTAATGACCATCTCCCTAATTTGCTGACAGTTTTAGTAAAACTCTAGCTAATTCAAAAAAACTTTAACGTTGGCATAAATTTTAGCAAACAAAATACTTTATCAAATATTATGTTGCGGCGATTGTTTTGGTTTGGAGTTCACCAAATATATTGAGGCATAACTTTTGTGGAAATTTATTCTGAAATAAATGAAACTTGGTATAGCTTCACGAAAAGATTTCATTTCACTTGCCAACGTATGTTTTGACTTTAGAAGTATATCTTCATTAATCAACGTTCGTCCGTTGCTTCGTTACCTTGGTAATAACTTCGGGTAGACAGAACTTTTGTCGACTACTGAAAGAAAATTGTTTCTTGAGCTCTACTCTGTTCCTTTAATTTAATTTTTAATGTTTGGAGCTTTGGATATGCCCTACTGTAAATGCATTGTTTTTGGGGTATGTTATCACCTACAATCTACGTTCCACGGTGTCTGTATGTGTATCTGTATGGTGCGGAGAGGAGGATCGCACCGGTTTCCTCTCGGAGAGGGTGCCGTAATGTACGGTTCATTACTCTATTATCAGCGCCTAGTTAATTAATCAGGGCTAGTATTGATTGATTGTTTGATTGATGTGATTGATGGATACTGTATTGTCACCGAAAATGGGTCTATGAACAAAATTTCGCTCTGAGTCATCAGATAATTCCTTAAATTTTTGTTACAAAACTTGACGCGAGAAAACAGCTCAGACTCAAAGAAACCCTCCGGTAAACGCTTAGGCAATTAATTATTGTCATTATTCAAATCGATTTCTGTATTGTTGCAGGAAGTGGGACTATGGCCTAAATTTCAGGATTCTACGTAATGGAAAAGTAGGTTATATCTCAATCACAGATTTGATCCAGACAAGCAGGTGAAACTCAATAAAACCTTTTAATAAGTCTAAAAAGACCTACCTATCGGCGGAATACTTTTAAGAAAATCATACGTGATTTGTGTCAACTTCGTTCGTGCTGTGTTCCACTCACCCCTCTTCTCAGGGTGAATTGCCTCATTTTCCTATGCTGGGGCAGGCGATTTCCTGCCCAGACAATGCGTAATTTAACACTTCAAGGTAAAAGTCTATTCCTATATGTTGGGAGCATCTTGAACTGAATTATCTCTTGCATCCTCTTTTTAATTTTTTTTTACCTACTCAATGATGAAATACTAACAGTCACTTCACCCATGTTTATATTCTCGTTGCATTAGAGCGAAAACATTTCGCATGAATCGTGTACATGGATAGTTGTATTGATGGCTAGTTATATTGGGTAACTTGTAGCAGTAAACATCTTCGCGGGTCATCATTCTAACGATAAAAAAAGGTACGTGCTAAAGTTTGTCAAGTCAAATGTATTCATCGCCATATTGTTGTCACTGAATTCCAAGTTCAAACATTTAGCAAAAGTACATCAATGTGACGAAATTGACGACATGTCCCCTGTTTTAGGCTGATCGCCTTTCGGGGCTCGGGGAGAGTTCTCTTTGAAAAGAACTTGACCGTTGCCGATGACGCTGCCGGGATAACCTGGGATTCGCCTCAGGGCGAAGGAAAGTCCGCAAACCTCCCAAAAGCCGTCAAGGGCGAGGGAGAATCCAATAGCAAGTAACAGATAACCGCTGGGGAGATGCCAAACACCAATGTATCGCCTGCCCCAGCATAGGAAAATGAGGCAATTCACCCTGAGAAGAGGGGTGAGTGGAACGCAGCACGAACGAAGTTGACACAAATCACGTACGATTTTCTAATAAGTATTCCGCCTTGAAAGTTTACTAATAAAATTTTAAAATGTAAAAAATATGAAAATCTATAAAAACTCGGGGAGCGGTGGTAGTTAACTGACCATCTGGTCTCTTCGAGTTCTTCATACCCGCTGCCTCTCCTATCGTCTATAATTCATATATCCTCTACTTTCCTCTTCCACGCTTCATCGTACTCTCCTTTATGTATCATCCTTAAATCAACGTGCCCTCCCCTGGAAACATGACCTCCGACCAGCTGGGGAATACTTTGAAAGAAACTATTGACATATATTCGGGCAAATACGGTACAGTACAGGTTTACACAGGAGTCGGGAGCTCCATTGGTGCTGCATAGGGTAGTCAACGAGTGCTATAATTCCAGTGGCCTTCATCCTTCAGTAACGTTGCCTGGGAGACGTGTAAGGCAAGGCGAAAGACGCCGATATGCGACTTCACCGTCAATCCAGGTTCTCCTTTGCTTCGCCGCTCCTTCCCCTGGTCCTCTCTTCCGCCTCAAAAACCTCCCCATTGCGCACCTTCCTTTGACCCTTCCCGACGACCTAACCTCCTCCCCTCCCCCTAATACCATCCCTTTTTCCCTCCATCTCCTCCACTGTCCCTTCAACCCTCAGCCTCGTGGGTTCCCTCCTCCTCTTGTGTTCTCCCACGCTGTGTTGGTTTTTAGTGATAGTTTGCCCAGCCGACCTCGTCCTTCGAGGTTCCTCTGCGGACCTTATTTACCTCCTCGTTCTCTCCCTCTCTCCGCTAGTTTTTTTCTAGTCTCGAACGTTCATCCAGCTCAGCTTAACCACCTCTCTTGGAGTCTTGTGGGTTCTTTCTTCCTGCTTTTTTTCATTTAAGCGGAGCTATGCCGCCTTCCTCAACTTTTGTAATCTAACTATTGTCATTATCGGAACGACGTCTTCTACGCTGGGTGCTGTTGGTTTGGAATTAGTCGCGCCGCACGTTTTGGTCTTTTCTTCGAGGAGTTTGGTGGGGAGCGTTTAGCCCAGCTTGTCGGTGACATCTTGGCCTCGAGTTTGTTGTTTTTTCCCCTCAGCTCTTTCACGTCTTTGTAGTTTACCCGTGACCCATTCTTTTTATGCCCGCAGCTTACGGGAGCCTCTTTCGGTTGGCGGCGATTGGTCGGTTGGCTACTCGGAGGGGTGAGCGACAACTGTGATCATTTCCGCCATTTAGGATGCGTGGGTAGGTTGGCGTTGAGCATGTTGGACAAAAGGCGTATGTGGTTCGAACAATTACTGAATGTTTGCTGGTCTTTTCCCTTCTGCGAAACAATTTCCGCAACAAACGAAATTGGCGTGAAGAAAACACTATCGGCGGCATCATTGGGCGCCAAATATTTGTAAAAATGCACGAATTTATTTTAATACCTTGGTGCCGTGGAGTGCTAGAATGGAGCTAATCAAAAATATATTTCTTGGAAAATGAGGCTTTAAGTGAAGTAAATAATAAATTAGTCCCGAATACTGTTTTCGAGTGGAAATACACTGATCCTGGACACACATCGAATAAAACACAATACGGATAGAGGAATGTTGTAGCGAGCTTAACTAAAATATGCAAGGTCGAACTGAATCCAGTTTTTCGACCAACGACTCTAGATCACCTTTTTCTTAACCGAATACATTATCATTAGCCATTTGATCCTAAGATGGATTGACTGTACCCTTCTTATGCCATTCCTTTCCCTAGCTAACTCCTTTATGTCCGTTAAGCTCCTCTGTTTCATGTACTGTTTTGGGTGGTCTATGCATTTGTATCTCGGTCCTCCTTTCATTTTCCTACCCTTGTTAATATCCTTTCATGTTTACCATTGTTAATAGCCTTGTTAAGGAAACAGTATGTGAACATATTCGTGTGGAGTGTGACACTCTATGGATCGGATGCATGGACTATCGGAAAAGCTGACTAGAACAGACTGGAAGCCTTCGAAACCTGGTGTTGGAGGAGGATGCTAAAGATAAAATGGACAGACAAAATAAAAAATGATGAAGTGTACAGAGGATTAGAAGAGGAGAGGACCTGGAGCACCTTAGAATAAAGAACAGGATGTATTGAACACACTCTGAGACACAATGGGTTTGTGAAGAGCATAATTGAAGGTAAAATAGAGGGAAAAGTCCCCAGAGGAAGACACCGTTCATGGGCCAAATAAAGAGGAAAGTACATAGGGAGAGATACCAGGAGTTAAGGGAACTATCATTCGATGGGGAAAGGTGGAGGGCTGCAGTCAACCAAGCTTAGGATTGAACAAGCAATGAATGAACATCCTTAGTAATTCGTTGTCTCTCTAAGTGTGGTCTACCCGTACGTCCCTTGTCTTCCGGTGCTTCATGTGGTATTCCCCTCTCCTATTCTTCTATACTCTTCCTCGTGGCTTATCCTACCCGTTTATTTGATCTTCAGCAATCGCCTCCAGCGCCGAGTTTCGAGAGCCCGTATTCTATCCTGAATCGGCGTTACCCGACAATCATCATTTAATTGCTCAAATTATCTGGCTCCTTGTTTATTCCAGCACCTGCATATTCCTCTTTCTTTTTGACGTTTCCTCACGATTCGTATGGTCACATTATTTGTGACGTGACTGATATAGCCGTTATCTTCGGGATTATATACTTAAGGGTGATTGGAGCTGGAGGGAAACCCGGCGTCTACGTTAGCTTACTTTTAACAGAAGACGCCAAGGGGTTCACTGTTTTACTTTCCTTCCGTCGGACGAACTACTGCTTGCATAGTATGGTGCTTCTCACTCTGCAAGGAGGACGAGATCGGGTTTCCTACAAAAAACCTCCTTCACTGTCAAGAATCGAACTCAGACCCTCCGAACTGGACGCCATTGTTCTTATCACGGCTTCAGCTCAGACGGCGAATCCAGGCAGTGTCGATGATAATCAATGGAATGCACGTAGGACTTAAAATACAGGTATGAAAATGTCTAACCATAGAAGGGATTATGAGTAATTTTCCTGGATAAAGACCTGGATTCAGCTGTCTGAACTTTGTAAGGGGAAATATTTACTATCTGGAAAGTCATGAATTTAAATCATCAATGTATTCAACATAAAGAGAGTGATTGCTATGCTTGGTGATTCACGAAGAGCCTAATTCACTTCAGGAGATAATTGTAAGAATTTTTTATCCTTTGAACTTGTGGCTGAAACTCTTTAGTCACCGAGCTATGACCACGTAGGCAATTTGTGTGTAACATTTAGCAGCTACCTTGGAAACGCCATAAAGTAGTAACATGCCTTTATAGTTAAGACGTAAAACTTGTCGAAATTTTAATGGAGACAGGATAGTCTTCTCCGTCGTAAGCCGGTCATTCCCGTCCTGATACTTACTGCTCCCAATTTACATGATAGTTACCAAAATAGGCATATATTTTCCTCTATGAAAACTTACTTTAAGTCCTTACTTTATTTTCAGGGATATGAAAATATTTCTAATGTCAAAATATTTTTTACGCATTTGATTTTTTTCCATTCCTGGGAAAATTAAGTTTATTTGTATATATTTTGCGGAGATAATGTGTCTTAAGTGACACAGCTACTTGAGCTCAGTGATTTTCAGCTTCCTCTCACTTGTTGTGGTGTATGTTACTCATGATGGTAAATACTATGTAAACGATAATAATAAGGATAACCTTTTTGAAGGAAAAATTAAGGATTTTGCTTTAATCCGTGGTTAATGAAGCCTCTGCTGGAAAACGCACTCGCAAAATGGGGGCGTTAAAACCCTGCGAAACATGCTGGCAGGATCTTTCAAACCGTTGAGTTTTTAAATTGGCATTGTCACGAGAGGAGGAAGATGCTGCTATTTATGACAGAATTTTATGTGCACCTGCACATGCGTGCCTTGAAAGCCCCCACTCAGTGGCTGGGCTCGAGAGGGAATTCCGAGCGCCGATGGATGGTGATGTGAGAGAGCAGGGAAGGGGGTTTTAATGGATTGGATTAGGAGCGGAGACCCGTGAGCTGACGCTATCACGTATTATTCACGGGTAAAAGGAGTCCCGAAAATCTATTAGTCCTGGCGTCTTGTTTCTCGGAATTTCGCGTTTCGCGGAGCCCGATGGGCGAATGAAAGCTTGGGGTATTCGAATAATTGATTGAACTTCAGGATGTTGGCACATCCTCTTTAAAAGTTTTTCAATAACATGAAAACTTTCTTCTTTCCCGTGACTATCCCTCAGTCAAGTGCTAGAGTGGTAGGGACACGTTTCATTTTGTCGTTACGACTTCTAAAGAATTGGGCTGCCCTACTTTAATCCTCGTCTATCTCCGGTTTTTATGACTCCTCGTGGACTAATCCCATATCCTGGGCTCGCGCTTTAGGTAGAGCCTGTACGGAGCAAGATAACGCTGGGCAGTATTAAGATGGTTTATCTCTAGATGAAATTGACCCAATGCTAAGCCCAATAAGCAGATAGGCCGAATACTGAGCCCTGATGTCATTCATTGATGCTCTCTTTTTTTGCGGGACGAATTTCTTACGCAGTTCATTTTTCTTAGTACTTACCTCCTATAATTTATTTTCATTCGTAAGAGGCATGAGTTTCCTACAAAATCCTGAATATAATGTTTTAATGACCCAAACATGTGAGTTAATTGTTAGTGGTTGTGAGTTTCTAAAACTCACTGCAAATTTTATTTAAAACAATAGCTTCGTATTCATCCATATTTGCTTTTATTTCCGCCCATGGTTCCGGCAACTTATCGCCATTTTCATCATGGCAATTATTTGGTGGAGCCATTGAGGTATATGGAGAGAGCACTCGCTATGCTGTCCGATGCTA
Source organism: Ceriagrion tenellum (assembly GCA_963169105.1). Taxonomy (NCBI): domain Eukaryota; kingdom Metazoa; phylum Arthropoda; class Insecta; order Odonata; family Coenagrionidae; genus Ceriagrion; species Ceriagrion tenellum. The sequence continues at coordinate 59,311,389 of OY720639.1, read as the reverse complement.
GAAGCTGAATCCAGTCCGCCATCTTCGTTGACACTCATTTCACATGAGCGCTTGCGGGCTTACGCACTAATTTTGCAATTTCAGTATGTTTTCCATCAATAACTCACTAGAAATAATACTTATACATATAAATAGCACTTACTTATTTATTGTGCATTTTCCTTACATATATTGTTTATTTATTTAAATTGACAATAATCCGCATTCCCGATGAAAAGTATTGAAAATTTGAGTAAAATCCACAGCAATAAGCAGCCAATATATGTTTCAAGAGTTCCTTGCCTTAAATTTCAAACAGACGTTTGGTGTTCTTGCTTCACATCCGCTTACTCTTCCTTTCCGTCGTGCTATCCATAGAAAAGTAAGGAGAGAGCAGGGTTATACAATGTGGTTGTTATTTCGGTTGTCAGGCTTCAGTTTGATGACGTAATGCCCTCCTAATCTACCTGTAACTTATCGTTTTTACTAAATTGACTTTGTTCCTCAAAGTGAGGCCTGATTCAGTCTCAGTTTGGCATTTGACTCTCTCGTAAAAAATAACGCGACTATCTTGAAATACCAATTGTAAATGAAGTAACATTGTTATTCCAAATTAATTTTATTTAATACGACCCTGGTTTCGACGTGGCACGTCATCATCGGATTCGCATATAGTATTATGTAGAGGATAGCCTTGACTGGCGCTCTTGATATACTCAGCTGTCACAGGCATGACTTCATACAATTTGCTATTTTCCATGGAATGGAATGGATGGAGACACTGGATTTACTATATTCCATGGAATGGAATTACATGGAATTTACTATATTTCCATGAAGTCACGCCCGAGACAGCTGAGTATATCAAATGTGCCAATAACGCAGTAAAGGCTATCCTCTACAGAAGACTTACGTGTACCTAATGATGACGCGCCATGTCGAAACACGGTCTTAAATAAAATTTATGTGGAATAACAAAGTTACTCCATTTACAACGCATAGTAAATTCCATGAAGTCACACCTGAGACAACTGAGTATTAAATGCCAAGTCTGCGTGTCACCATAAAGGCTAAGGTATGGTTGTGTGACAGACTGTTAGGTTCGCTGCAAAGAATATAGATGAGGGAATGAAATAGTAATTAGATTGGAGGAGAGGTGAAATGGGTGTATGCATTACTGTATGCTATTGCTCTCAAATTTGATGTTACGGAGTCCTATTTGGTCCATTACTCGAGTGTTCTAGTCAAGTTATTTCGTTAATGCAAATGTGGAGTAATGCGGAGTTCGTCAATAAGTTTCATATAGTGACGCTTGAATGTGACTATTCGTGAGTTCAGCCTTTCAAGGTGTTTTTTTGTCGTCCGGCGTATGTTTCGTTTACGTTGGGGAAGAAGTGTTATTGAGCCGTGTTCGAGTTCGGAATTTCTGCGAGTCTGAAAAAGGTCTTGAATGCTCGAGTGAATTCTCTCTTTTCCTCACTTTCGTCGGCACATCATGGCCGCTCCTCCCTCTTCCTCGCTTCTCCTTTTGTTTTTCTTCGTCCACTGGGGTGCTCGCTCCCCTTCTGATGTGGGGTTTTATTAAGTCAGCGAAGCCGGGCCATTAATATATTTGCTCCCGCGAGACTTCTGTGGCCCGCATAAGCCTTTTTCTTTCTTTTGACCTCGGCATCTTGTTATCCCCCTCTCCCGAGTGTTATCTCTTACCTTGAAATGGGTAGTTGTTCCCTGGTCGCTCAACCAGCCGTGAAACGAATGTAAGCGAATACATGTACGTGTTCGGCAGCCATGAATCGGTATGTGCCGTGGTATATGTGTTTTGCAAGTGTGGCTACCGAGATTTTCAGGCCAGAGCACCCGAATTTCGATCGTCAATTTTTAATTAGTAGTGATCCCATCATTTTCAATGTCCCAGCGGAGCCTTGGGAAAATTTGGGACTAAGAGATTTTAATAGCTAAGACTTAGTGAGTACTACGATTTTTTCCGAGCATGATGAGTTGCAACTGACGAAACATCGATGATTCATATGTTGTTGTAAAACGAAGTTATCTCGACGTAAGGCCAAGAATTCGCAGGACCCCTCATCATTGGTTGTTCAATCTTGAGTTTGGTTGACTGCAGCCCTCCACCCTCCCCTATCTATTGCTAGTTCCCTTACCTCCTGGTGTCTCTTCCTATGTTCCTTCCTCTTTATTTGGCCCATGGCCTCATTCCTGGGTCTTTCTCTTGGGACTTTTCTCTCTATTTTACCTTCAGTTATGTTCTTCACAAACTCATTGTGTCTCAGGGTGTGTCCAATCCATCTTGTTCTTCTTTTGTTTATGGTGCTCCACATGGCCCTCTCATCAGTACCCCTATTTCTGATGGAAAAAAATCATCTGTGGTGTATCTGAATCATATGCCTGTCAAACAAATTGCACGTAGCTTATCGTGAAAGTGGAAGTCGGTTTTGTAGCTAAGGGGTTCGCATATAGCAGGTAGCTTATTAACAAATATGCAGCTATCGACTCGCACTGTTTCTCACCAAGAACTTGTATTTCGTGTTGAAATCCCAGATCATTTTTCAGTGAGGAGCCAAAGAAAGTTTTCACCAGCCCTTTTTATACTTCGTGCCAAATCAGCTCTTGCATCAATTCATTTCTTGCAACAACTTGGATGGGAATCGATTTCTGATCGTCGATTGAAAATTAGACTCAATATTTTATGTAAATTCAAAACCGATATAATTCTGGACGAAGTTATCAACATCTTACGAACTACGGTACGAAATACACTACGGTAGACCAGATCATGAGAATGAAATAAGGGAAATAGGTTGTCGAACAGAAAGACTTAAAATGTCGTTTTTCCCGCGATCGATACGAGACCATAATGTCTGCGTTAAGACTTTGAATTTGGTTAGTTGAGAGGTGGAGTTGCTGATTTATTCATAGGTACCCTAATAGATGTTTATAAACCTGCGGAGTGGTGCTAACACCATGTTTTGCATTTTCCCTGCATGACTCTTGTTTCACGTTTACGTAGTTACATTATAGATACATTTTTATCAACATCATCATCGTGACGATCATCTTTGTAGTTTCTGCAGCATTCGTAGCATATCCATTATGTAGTGCATGTTGGTGAAAGTGAATTTCTTCACTGTAGTTCATGTTGGTCATAAGTCACCCCCTGCAAAACACCCTTGTGGTAACGTGCAGGATTATTAGTAAATGTAGATCTCTCTGTTCCATCCAGTTTGACACCAAGCCACGCTTGCTGTTCAAGGATGTACTGTACAAGGTATTCCTAGTTAGTTGAAAGTTCTCTCCTATAATTGCGTGATAAGCCTCAATGAAATATTGCAAATGCTGTCCAAAGTGCATGTTTATTTTTAATTTTGGTAAAGTGGCTCTTATTAGGCGACATACGACTATAAATAATTGCCTAACTTTATTGAAACTCGCCATAAGATGGGCACATCCAGTGAATTTCCCGGGATTTTGTGCACGATTATTAAATAAGAAAGGGGGCGGTATTGCTACGCCTTGAGTACATCTCGGAGGCCGCGTTGGAAGGGTGGAACGCCCTTTCCAGTTGCAATTTCGCGTTCAAATGAATCGATTGTTTGCGCCATATCGGTTTGTCACCTTCAAGAGTCACTGGCTCTCACATCCATCTCGAGAGTAATCCCCCCATAAGCCCTCTGCCGGTGCTGCTTCTTGGAAAGGCGTCGTGGAAAGAATTGTGCCTACTGCTTTCAGAAAGATAAAGCTGTTTTGCTCTTGTCGCTCGCCGGTGATGAACGGTTGGAGTGTGTGACAAAACTCGATGCGGTAAGTGACTTCGTCGATTGATAACGAATCGAGGGTTCTCGAGAACTGAAAGAGGGCATTGTCCCACCTTTTTTCTCTAGAGCATTGTCCCAAGGAAGTGATGTGCGATGGATTGTTTTCGCTGTGCGTTGACGTGTCTTGTGCTACGTCCCACCTGTTTTTGTTCTGATTACACTGTTTTTGGAGTTGGCGTTACCTTTTCGTTGAAATATATGGCCGTATTATCTTGGTTAGCTATGGTTTGTCTTGAACTCTTTCGTGCTTCTGAGGTAATGTCTCTCTTTATAAAACTGTTTTTTCTCACTTGATGGTTTTCCATGGTTAACAATTTTTTTACTAACAAAACTTTTACAATACCTCGTAGTATACCTACATAAGACAGACAAGACCCGGGTTTCGACGAATAATCATCATCATCAGGTGATACTGATAGTCATCATAGGCTGATGATCGTCATATTTAGACAGATGATCATTCGTTGAAACCTGGATCGTAACTGTTTTATTTACTTACATGGTTTTGGAAAAGTGTTGGGAATAAAAATTTATTAATGTCCTTGTGCTGTGTCGGTTCCTCTGTCCTAATCCTTAACTGTTATCAAACAACATGTTTTTCTGTGAAATAACGACAGTAACCGGAGAAAATTGTAGATTATTTTACTCCTGAACGGATAAGAACTTTTAAACGAATCTCATATTAAAATAAACACACACTGCAGAATTTCAAGCTTTCCTTTGCCTGTTTTAAAAATGTCGAATGGATGATACATTATAATTTGGGAGTTAGACGTGAACGAGGTCGGAGTTAATTTTTCCCCATTAGATAAACATTTTGTATTAAATTTTTAGTTGAGTTTTAAAAATTCATTTCATGACGTCAAAACTGTTTTATATTGTGTAGAAGCCCTTGTATTTTGTGTTCAGTACCTGTGTGTGAAATGCAATTTCGTGCGCTGGTGGTAAGCACATGAGGAATCTGTTCCAAATCCCGGTGATTCTTATTTTTTTTCCATGAAAATTCTAATAATACACAAATCGATTTTCCTCCGGTGGCATCCGTGGGAGTTGTAAAGTCACCCCGCCTTCATTAAAAATTAAACTACCGGCAGTGATGAATCTTTAATTTCCCATTTATTAATGCTTCTGCTTCGGGCGAAATGCACCGGTCGGATTGCGTCCATAAAGGATTAAAATAAAAATTGAACTTTTCTGTTTGAATTAGAACATATTCTATGATATTGTACTCGACGATGGCTGATGTAGTAAAAGCCTTTTCACACGATACTTACTGTAGTTCTCCCTTCTCAAGTGCTGAAATCATACCACTTAAATACTGTTGCCGTCTTCGATGAAATAATCCAATTCGATCACCTCTACGCTAAACCGAAATAAGTGCGATATTTATTTTTCCATTTTCCACCCGAGTTTACGATCCAACGATCCATCACAGAAAAGTAGGAGAATCGAGTGTTTCGAGACAATACCGGTGGTGGAGCTGGAATCTACCTAAATTATCTTCGGAGGGATTGCGTGAACTGTAATCGGGGATATTTGCTCGTGAGACTTGCAAAATTGGTTTACCGAAGCTTGATTGGAAGTTTTAAAAATTAATTTCGTGCATATGCCAAAACAATGTGGCGCGGTGTATTTATGCTGTATTATTTGGAAAATGCCCGGACACTTCCTCTGCGTGCTGAAATATACATTGCGCAAACACAGGATCCGGGACATCGAATCCGATTCGAGTTCCGAGTTTTTGGCAATAATTTCATTGCTGACGTAAGTGTCATGCCGAACAACCTTGAGCCATTCGGTTGAATTTCAGGTCGTCGTCTGTTTTTATCAGTCAGGAGATTCCATTACTACAGAGCACCATTTTTCCTGTCATATTTTTTGTTCCTTCATAGATTTTGTTAAACTTTTTATGTCATTACATATTTTTCGTGATGCGTCCCATCCTCTTAGCAATTCCACCCAAGCTTTTTGTACACGAGTGGGTGTTTTCATTTCTTTCAGTATATCTCCAGTTTTTGTGGTATAATATTTTGCATTTCTGTATTTATTTTTGTTTCCTTGCTCCGGCAAGGCTTAGTTGGTGTCATTACGGTGTTGATGCGTCGCCTCCTCTGGTTACTAGGTATGTGTATTAAGGGAAGTAATGTCTCCTGCCAATGCGCAGGAATATGAGATCGCGGTCCCTAAGTATGCTGTCTGGCGCTTTTACCCTCAGGACTTGGAGGAGAAATATTCAATGGAAAACAAGGAAAACGTGTGCTCTCGCCATGCATGAATTCAAAGATTTAATGAATGCTCTTGCATGAGATTTTCCTCTCTACTCGTGACGTCTGTCCTCGCTCTACACAATGAGAAGCCGCGGCAGCTCCTTTCCGGAATGACAGATGAGCGCTACTGCGAAGGGCTCTGGATGTTGAACAAAAATGTTACTCGCGTGAGTATTCGCGTGTAACGTCGGCAGACTAAACGGTGTATGTTTCATTTTTCCGTCTACCACCTACCGAGTCCGCATGTTTCTTGCATGAAAGGTCCTCATCTTTTTTTTTCTATTCCTTTAATGTGAGCGCCATTCAATGGCGTTCGTGTTAAACGAACGCCAATCCCCGGAGCCGAGTTCTAAGACCGCCGGTAAGCCCGCCGTCGAGGGGTAGGTGGGACAGGCGCAAGCCTTGGTCCATGCTTCTTCTTCTTCTGCGGCGCCTCTCCAGCCGCCGCAGCCGCTCCACTTTCCGAGCCGTCGCCGTTTCCCCTTTCCATCCGTCAAGTGGCTTTAACCCCCAGACCCCCCCCCCCTCTGGCAAGGGTAAGCCCCCCTCCTTCCCCCTACATCTGCCGTGAGTCTTCAGGAGGAGAAACCGGTCTGTATGTCGTCACTCCCTTCCTTTCCCCCCCCCCCCTCTACGTCCAATTCCCGCTTTCGACTCCGCCCTTTCGCTCCTCCGCCCACACTTCGGTTGGTCCTCTTTGTTACCCTTGATGGAACAGACGTACTGGAGCACCGACATAAATTTTGAAGCTGAAGGGACGACTACTCCGTCTCTTAAGTGATGTGCGGAGCTTAAAAGTGGTTTGAGAAAGGTATCTCCTCGCGCAAAATTAATTGAATTTGACGCCTAATCTCACAGAAAAAACTAAATGACTTTTAGAAGCAGCATCAAGGAAGATGCTTGGGGAAAAAAACCTCTGGGAAAGCCTCATTGGATCGGACGAGGAGTGCAAACATCAGGAAGGACTGCCACATTGAGAGTATCCACAATTGAGTAATCGGGCGGAGGTAATAATGTTACATATTTATTCGGACGAGATTCAGTCTGAGGTGGTCCCTTCTTACATCTAACCCCTCGTCGGATACATGCATGAAATAAGTGTATAGAAAAATGTACACTTTTGTGGGAAATGCGTAAGGACATAAGAAGGTGCTGTCCTTGACGAAAAAACCCACTTTAGGAAAAAACTCACACATGAAGGGGAGTGCGAAAACCTTCGGATAAATAAAGGCAACTCTAATTAAGTACAATGCATGAAAGATAAATAGTTCAAAAGAAATTATAGGAATGTGATGATAACATAGGATGGAAGTCTGCAGAATAGTCAAGATTTCCAGGGATATGCTTCCAGGTGAAGGGAGATGTATTGGCTGTTGAAGGAAAAGATGACGGGAAAATATATAGAAAAATATAATCTGAAGATGTAAGGAAGGAAGCATTTGTAAGCTCAGGGTAACAGTGGGAATAAGATTAGGGTCCTGAAGGAGAAAGTTTTATCTTTGTAGAAATTTTAAAATGTCATCCACTTGCCGAATTACTTATGGACATTTCCCAAAAATTAGAAGCCGTGTCTTAGGGGTATTGTGCGGCTTTGCGTTCTTGGGAGGCATAGTTGTAAGGAAATGAGTATATTCAGACGGAAATATGGTGTCGGAAATGTGACGATGTACAGCTCTTTTGTTTTATTTTATTTATTTATTTTATTTGTATTTATCTTCACTATCCCGAATACAGCCCAATGGGCCAATTTACGTCGGGTGAATAACAGTAAAACGGACGCGACACAAACACCCATGTCCTGGGCAGATAATATTCTACCCAGGCGGGACTCGAACCCGCGACCTACGGGTTAGCAGGCGAGGACTTTACCCCGCTGCCAGCGGGGCCGACGATGTTGTATTAAAAGAAATATTATTAAGCCCAATACTTTTCATGAATATCTGTGGGGGAGATTTTGAAGCACAGCGTGTTGCAAGTGGTTACAGTCAAAGCCTTAAAGATGTGTATTTTGTAACTTACCGTACAATACGTGTGGTTCATTTGTAAAATGTACTACGTTTTTGCGCCGCTAAGAATGCAAAATTCACTTCATGTCTTTTACAGCGCCTTATTGCTATGGTAAAATTCGAGTATGATCTCTATAATAACAATTGATTCGTTGTGTTTATCAATTTGGCTAATTACCTGTTTAGTGTACGACCTTTAATAGGTCATTACCGTCTCCTAAACTCCAACTGTCCATTCGAATCTCTGTCACTTGCCTGCTAACCCGCGACCAACGGGTTAGCAGGCGAGGACTTTACCCCGCTGCCAGCGGGGCCGACGATTTTGTATTAAAAGAAATATTATTAAGCCCAATAATTTTCATGAATATCTGTGGGGGAGATTTTGAAGCACAGCGTGTTGCAAGTGGTTACAGTCAAAGCCTTAAAGATGTGTATTTTGTAACTTACCGTACAATACGTGTGGTTCATTTGTAAAATGTACTACGTAAAATTCACTTCATGTCTTTTACAGCGCCTTATTGCTATGGTAAAATTCGAGTATGATCTCTATAATAACAATTGATTCGTTGTGTTTATCAATTTGGCTAATTACCTGTTTAGTGTACGACCTTTAATAGGTCATTACCGTCTCCTAAACTCCAACTGTCCATTCGAATCTCTGTCACTTCGAACGTTTTCTCCTCTACGTTTCATTTTTGAAGCTTTATTCCGACCTTTCGTAATTCCATCCAAAATGCCAACCCTTTTCCCTTCTCTCCGCTGATCCAGCCCTTCAAAACTGCCTTCAATGTTCCATCGAATCTCATTCTTTGCCCTTTTTACCTTATATACCTTCTGTCATCATCGTTACAGTACATTGTACTGTCTGCATTTTTCTCCTATCCTTCTACTCAAACTTGCAGAAGTCAGTACCGGTAATTATAAAGGTTCATTTCTTTAGTATAAGTATCTCATATTCTCTTCGATAAATTACTAGTAGCGCCAAATGTTTGGGTAATTTTAAAAAATGAGACATACAAGAAATGGAATGCTAACCTAAAATTCTGCCGCACAATTACCGAAATAATCCATATTCACCATTTTGAAGGTTAAGGTCAGTCGTTAGAACGACGATATTCTTCGACTCGACCCGAAATGAAACCCGAGAACTCTTCGTTAGTGCTACTTGCCGGGAAACACAGATCCAAATTGCTGTATCCAAGCTTCATTTAAGGAAGCGTTTAACCTGATACAGATCCTTAAATTTCGCTCAGTTTAACGGCTATATTGTCGATATTCGTGGTTGATGACGCTTGGAAAGATGATGCCAATGTAGAAAGCGTAAGTGGCTCCTGAATTAGCTTATAAATTGCACGAACAAAATTCAGGTAACCTAACTCGATCCATTAAATTTCATGCCACGACATAAATGGCATGTAATTTATTGTCGAAACTATGCCTTCTTGGATAGCTTCCTGATGCCTTCCTTCCTTCGTAACGTGTCAAAGAATAAGTCGTTTCTGGTTACTCTCTGAGGGTTACTCAACGAATATGGGTTAGATAGTTGAGTTTCTGTTGATATTGTGGAGTATTCGATACGAGAGTAATAAATCCTCTTATAAAATATTTTGGCATGTCTACATGTTGTGCCGTGACATTCTCTGTTTCCCTCATGGCATTTGGAAAAACTTTGAGTCACTGCGGTTGGAAAGCCACATGCAACGATTTTTGAGCCTTGTTTTGAAAAAGAAGCTTATTGCACCCGAACTGTGCGAGCAAACAAGGCTCTATTTGCGACGCATGCATATTTTTTTTAAACAGATCCCCGTTTTTCCCGATTCGTCCCCATATCTACATCGCTACGGTCGTACTATGAGGTGAGTAGAGGGTGTGCACGCGATTTTTTTTACAAAAATCTATCTCCCAATACGCGTCCTGATCTTGCTTTGATACATAATCCCGATTTGATATTTTTTTCGACCCGGCTTACTTTGCATTTCGTCGTGCATTCGTCAAAAGTTGCTGGAGCATGTAGGTGCATTCTCATATAGCCTCCCGCTTAGGTGAGAGAGGAGGATAGGGGAGGGGGGATGAGAAAGGTGGATGGTGTTGCCCCTCATGGGGGGGTTTTGCGTGCCTTTAAAACACCGCAAGGGCTCGGTGGATTAATCCTGGCGAAGCGGGACCCATTAGGTTTTCCTCTCTCCGTGCATTTCGTGCCTGAAAACGTAAGGGAGGGGAAAAAGCCCCAGGGGAGAGTTAGAATAGTAGGGGAGTAGGGAAGAGGTGTGGAAAAATGAGAAAATAGGGGTCGTGTACGACCGTGGGGTGTGCTGGGGATAGGTAGGTACCGGAAACTCCGCATGTCTCTGATGTTCCATTTAATTCGTGTCCCGTATGGGCCTCTCCTCCACACTCCCTCACCTGCCCCTATCAAAAAAAAAAACTAATGGTGGAATGTAGTACCTGCTCCCTTGGCAAGGGATCGCCTGCAGCCGGAATGAAGGTCACCCCCCTTCACCTTTTGCCTCCTGCTGCATTGGCATCTCGCAATCACCCTCTAGTGAATAGGAGATCGCATGACGATTGGCTTGCTCACCTTAAGGCGCGGTACGGAATTCCAGACTTCTTTTGTTTCCGTCGTCGAAGTTGGAGCAGACGTCACGCGAGACTTTTTTCCTGCGTTTTTTTGCGTGTTTCTTCTGGTGGAAATTAGGATAAGGCGGAGCCGTTCGACGGAGAAGGTGATGAGGGGTGAAGGGTTGCTGAAGGGCGTGGAAGGTGGGAGGGTGTTGGATACGCGGAAGATGGGAAAAGAAGAGAAAAGGCTTTATGGACGGGAATGAGGGGAGGTAGGACGTAGGAGCTGAAGAATGGTATCTTGTGAGGAGATGGTGTCTCGTGGTTGTTGAAAGTAATATAGAAATACTAATGAAGTCTTCACGGGTTTTCCTCCAGGTTAGGTAGGTGTTTGCAAACGTTCGATTTCCTGAGGACGATGACGGAGGTAGCCCTCGAATCGTCGGCCAACCTGATGGAAAACCGGTGAAGACTCCATTAGTATGATACACCGGGAAAGAACCAAATCATATGTAGAAATAAGAATAATATATGGCAAAAATTTTCTTTTTAAGAAAAAATAATTTATTGTTTAATAGCCCGCTCTTTGTGAACTTTTTTGTTTTCAATCACATGTAATGAAATTATAAATTTACAAATTTCATCTGTGATTTTGTAATGCATTCAAACCAAATTCCTTTAAATTGTTAATATATCTATGGTAAAAATTTACTTTTTATAAAAATAGAATTTCTTGTTTAATTGCACGCTCGTTTTTAACGTTTTTGTTTTCAATTACTTGTAATGAAATCATAATTTTATAAATTACATCTGTGATTTTGTAATTCATTCAACAACCAACTCTTTTAAATTATTTTATTCCTTTTCGGGTGTGTTAGTTACGCAACACATTTATTTGAACGCAACTTGAAACGGATCAGTCCGTGAACGAGCGGAACTATCGAGGCGAACGACTCCTTCATGGAGAAGTGGGTGCCGTAATGTACGGTTCATTACTCGATTATCAGCGCCTAGTTAATTAATCAGGGTTAGTATTGATTGATTGTTTGATTGATGTGATTGATTGATACTGTATTGTCACCGAAAATGAGTATGAACAAAATTTCGCTCTGAGTCATCAGATAATTCCTTAAATTTTGGTTACAAAATTTGACGCGAGCAAACAGCTCACACTCAAAGAAACCCTTCGGTAAATGCTTAGGCAATTAATTATTGTCATTATTCAAATCGATTTCTGTATTGTTGCAGGAAGTGGGACTATGGGCTAAATTTCAGGATTCTACGTAATGGAAAAGTAGGTTATATCTTAATCACAGATTTGATCCAGACAAGCAGGTGAAACTCAATAAAGCCTTTTAATAAGTCTAAAAAGACCTACCTGTCGGCGGAATACTTTTAAGAAAATCATACGTGATTTGTGTCAACTTCGTTCGTGCTGTGTTCCACTCACCCCTCTTCTCAGGGTGAATTGCCTCATTTACCTATGCTGGGGCAAGCGATTTCCTGCCTAGACAAAGCGTAATTTAACACTTCAAGATAAAAGTCCATTCCTATATGTTGGGAGCATCTTGAACTGAATTTGCTCTTGCATCCTCTTTTTACTTTTTTTTACCTACTCAATGATGAAATACTAACAGTCACTTCACCCATGTTTATATTCTCGTTGCAGTAGAGGGAAAACATTTCGCATGAATCGTGTACATGGATAGTTGTATTGATGGCTAGTTGTATTGGGTAACTTGTAGCAGTAAACATCTTCGCGGGTCATCATTCAAACGATAAAAAAAGATCGTATTCGATAACATGAAAAATATGAGTGCATACCTTGTTGTTTTTACAATTTACTGCCACTCTAGAAGTTTTTGAATGGTTTTATAGTATTTAATTCGTTCTTGTCGCTCTAAGCTTTCCATTCTCGGTTTTGAAGTTAGCGCGGATCGGAGCCCAGTGCTTTCCATCGCTCGTGAAAGGTAATAAAGTGAACGACGTATGCCGGCTGAATTTAAGTAACCAGCCTGTTGGTAGAATTGCCCTGGTACCAAACAAAAACTGTGAAATTGCTTGTGTATGGGAATCAAATTCGTCAAATAAATACGTGTATACTATCTTAATTAATTACTACAAAGGGAATTTATATTATTGGAATTAAATTGGTGGAATTCCTTTACAATGAGATTGTGAATATCTTAGTTTTCCACAAAGTACAGAATACGTCATGGAAAACTAAGTTATTCATCATTTCAATACTACGAAGGAATTAAAAACTTTACATTATCCATGTTTTACGCATTTACTAGAACTTAACTCAACGATCGCGGATGTTATTTGCGACAACCTTTTTTTTATTTTCATTCTTGAACTCTGCTCTCGATTTGTTTTAAAGTTCGCTGTCTGTGCTGCACGGTCTGAAACAAATTGAAGGCAAAAGAAGGCTGTTGTGTCTGATCCCTCATTTTCTGAATAATGAGCCGTGTAAATCATATGCGTTCCATCTACAGTCTGTAATTTCCGGAATTATGACTTGGAATGAGGAATATTGATTGTTCCTCGTGCGGAAAGGAGTTCATTCATCGATCGTTCATTCCTAGAATTGGTTGACTGCAGCCCCTCCACCCTTCCCTATATAACGCTAGTTTCCTTACCTCCTGGTATCTCTTCCTCTGTGCTTTCATCTTTGTTTGGTCCATGAAGTTATTCCTTGATCTTTCGGTGGGAGATTTTCCCTCTATTTTGCCTTCAATTATGCTCTTCACAAATCCGTTTTGTCTCAGGGTGTGTCCAATCCATCTGTTCCTTTCTGTATGGTGCGGAGAGGAGGAGGATTGCACCGGTTTCCTCTCGGAGAAGCACGTATTTTTCCAAGGAGCCAAACAGCAGATGCCAAGGTAGCACACTGGGCGCTGTAAAGGAAGATGAGCTGAGGAAAACGCCATTTGTGCGACGCTGACTGTAGTACGGGGGGTCTCATGACTATTGGCATGTTCACCTTGAGGCGCGGTACAGAATTTCAGACGTCTTTATTTTCCATCGACGTCGTCAGGGGTCGCCGGCGGCGGCGCCGAATAAGGGCAATCTTCGGTCCTGGGAGTCTGCAGAGTTCAATTTCACCGCGCCATCTCTCCCCCCCCCCCTCCCACAGCCCTGGCAGTCGCTTTTCTTCTCTTCTTCTACGTAAACCGCGCCCGGATTTACATATTGGACTTGAGCGGATTCGGTGCTGCCCATCGGAATAAATTACGCGGGCATGTGGAGCACCGTGGTGCCATGCAAATATAGCGTGACGACCTAGTACTGCTCTCGGTAAAGTTGTTCAAAGCATCTTTTGCCGTCAGATAAGATATTTTAGGGAGAACGTTGGCTGGGGACTGCGTGATATGAATGAAAAATGTGTCAGTGTTGTGTATGCCGCTTAAAAAACTCAGATTTCCTGTATAATTCGCCCTAAGTCGCTAAAAAGTAAAAGTAAGGCACTAATACTGAACTGGCAATATGGATGTGTTTTAAGCGTACTTTTATCTTAGCCGGAGGAGAACACCACAAGGTCATTATGGGAAAATTATGAGCCAGCTAAATTGGCACTAACCATCAATGGAGATTGGAAGAAAAATGTAAATCCATGTTTTCTCTTTTTGAAATGCTCAAACCTCAATGAAAATATTTAACTCCTCATTAAAGATGTAGTTTTGGAACGGAGTGACTATTAATTCAGTATAAGATGAATGAGATAGTATACTTAACAATGGAAGTATCTAAATAACGTAAGGTTTTAAAGAATTATTTGAACTTAATTTTTTTTATTCCGCACCATGGTAACGACGGCTATTTAGTGATAAAAATAGCCACCTTAAAGCATAAATAAAGGAAAAAGAACAAATTTTTTCCACCAATTTATTTTCAGGTAGTATCGACGCAGCGCCATTCAGGTACCTGCGTCGAAACTAAAAGTACCTGAAAATTAATTAGTGGAATAAATCGAAGTTTTCTTTTTTTCATTATTTACCATGAACTTCCGCAAAGTTGAGCCTGAAACCATTAAGATGACCTTAAAGAATGTTTGGATTCGTGTCAACCCCACGGGTGCCAGCTTGGGAAATATAATCATGCTTCCCATCCAAAGAAATGTATCTTACTTCTTGCTTTGAATTTATTCGCTGATAGTGACTTAAATGGAGATAGTTTTATGTTGTGAAATTTCATAGTAAAAATAATGTTTGTTTTTTACATTACTCACCTCTTCAATGATCATGGCTTCTCAAGCAATGAATTTAGACATCTTTTTCAGTCATAATGCCCATAATGACGAAAGTTATCTAAACAGCGGAAGTATCGCCATTTCGAAATGCTTCGTGTCTTTCATTTTCTGAATATTCAACCATCTACTGCAAGGGAAAAGACGAATTGCTTTCTTATGAATTTTGCCCAATCGATTAAATCGTTTTTTCTTATTGTTAACATTTGAGATGTTGGTGTGGATTAGGATGGAGAAGGTGAGGTGGGCGAAGAGGAAAACTAACGAGGAAGTGCTTGAGATGGTCGGCGAGGAAAGGAAACGTATGAATGATATTAGAGATCGGTAGATAGGTGGCTGGAGGATGTAATAAGGGGCGAGGGAGGATGTAATAATGGGTTGCTGAAGAATGTGATAGAGGGAAGGATGCTGGGCAAGCGGAGAAGGGAAGAAAGAGAATAGGTTTTATGGACGGGATGCTGAAGGGTAGATCGTTGCTGATGCGGAAAAGGATATACTAGAGCGGGATAGGCCCCTGAAAGTGTGGAAAACCGGGAGGCGATTCTCTGACTTTCATCAAAACCTACCTTAAATACTATTAAAAAAAACAATGGAGACAAGTTTGCATTTTCTAAGTATTGCGCTTTTCCTTTATGAAATATGGTGTTATGAGAAAGTTATCGAACAGTAGCGTATAGTCTTGATATGAAAAATACTTCCGCATTGGGTTTTACGGTCTCCCCAGACAAGACTCACTAAGGAAGCATTCCCTTGAGCAAGAGAACTGATGACGGCAACTCGGAATAATAATTTGGAAAAACGAGGAAATAGATTAAGGGCGTTGGAGATGTAGGCGTGGAGGAAGAAGAGAGTCGGGTGGGCAGAAAGGGTGATGATCTAAGTTGGCTTTGGCATGATGAAGGTAGGGAAGTTGATTGCTCGAGTAGATTTGGAGTGGACGGAACAGACGTAACTAATGATCAGGGGCTGGCAGGATGTTGAAGGTGTAATTTTTGGAATGAAAAAAAAAGAAGGAAAAGTATGAATGTGATAAGGGATCTGGTGTATTCCCGGCGAATTACTTGAGTGAATCCTTCCCGGGTTCATCACCAGGTCAGGAATCCTGGCACCGAGTTGTCGATGACTAACTTCTGCATCACCTTCAAGATTCACTGAAGTGTAGGAATATTTTGCGGAATGGAGGTAGTAAATGCACTAAGTTGTGGAATTAGAATAGTCCATAATTAATATAGAGTTAGATAGTTCTTAGTTAATAGAATGGAGACGTTTTAAAATTGAAAGAATTCATTCATCCATTAAAATGTGTCCCAGTCGGTGACTTAATTTTTCATAATATTCATTCTTGTCCATGTATATAGTGTCATTTTATCGGTAAGGTCAAAATCTTTGGCCTTTATAGTAAAGGACACGATTTCCCCAGGATACAGAAAGTATAAAACGTGTGATTGTTTTATTTTACGCCATAAAAATCCTTCAGATGCTACAGCTTTAATGATAAATATTGCAATTTTTTAATCTAACAAAATTTATGCATTAATTCTAGCAATTATGCAACTAGAAAAAAAATGTCAAGTTCGAATTCGTT
This sequence comes from Ceriagrion tenellum, assembly GCA_963169105.1. Lineage (NCBI taxonomy): Eukaryota > Metazoa > Arthropoda > Insecta > Odonata > Coenagrionidae > Ceriagrion > Ceriagrion tenellum. The sequence continues at coordinate 59,294,914 of OY720639.1, read as the reverse complement.
GAGCCGAACCCCTCTTTATTTGCTTCAGAAGTTCTTGGTTTGTGAATGTAAAACTGTGTATCTTTAAGTTGCAACGCCTTTAGCTGGAATGCGGGTCGATGCACGAGCGTGACTTTCAAGTGATCCACAAGGATACTCGTGACTTCAGTGAGCGACTTTTACGAAATCTGTGTGAGATCTCTTCCCTGCATCTTGCTCGCTCCTAAAGTAAAATACCCTTTCACGAATCGCGGCAGGTTTAAATTTTGTATGCGTTTCTTTTTGTCGATTGTACTCTGCTGAGTTTTTGCGAGCGTTTTATGCGATGTTATTTAGGGTTCTTCCAGCCATTCTTAAACCCGATGAAATAAATTGTCTACTACGAGCCTAAATTTTTCTGCTTTTGTGAAAACTGTTATGTGTGGTTGAAAAGTGTCTTTGAGTTGTTGTATGTGTATTTACAAAATTTTACTTTTATATCCCCAACGTATTTAAATAATGTCGTATATTTTTAATCTCTTTTAGAAATGGATAGTAGAATTAGTGACGGATATTGAGAATTTAATTGATACTATCGTGGGTAGTCACTAGTGGTTAATTTTCTAGTTATAAAAAAGCAATTGGCTTTTATTTAGCCGATTATGGTCGTTTTTCACTGTGCTCCCTAGCTTTAGCGACATGCCTCACCCCGCTTTTATGGAGCGTTAATTTATGGAAGTGTCCCATATATTCACCTCTATGTAAGAGCGGAAGGGAAAAACAATTTTTGTCCCGCAATATTTGTTTTATTGATGAAGTCACTGAAATCCTCGATGGAAAATTTATTTTCCATATTGATGATGTTGCATTTAGAGCAGTGTCTGCTCTCCCCCGAGGGGCCAGGTGCGAATCCCAGCAGTGGCGGAGATTTTTCAGCGAAATGGCAATGCCCCTTGCTTGTTATACGAGTAGTTTTGCTTAGATACTTCTCTGTCCATCGGATGGGACGTGAAACTATGTATTCTCTGGGCGCAATATGTTTATAATATGCTTTTGCCAGTTTAGGTTTCTCTCGACCCTTCTTCCATTCCCCAAATGACTATCTGCACCAAATTACTATCCTTTAATGACTTCAGTTGTCCGTCACCTCTCCCCAGCACGTACAACCTCGCTGGGTTTCTCTCCACACTTTGTCCTCTCCTTAAGACTGTTCCTCATGGCACATGATCGATCTTAAGGCCGAGTATACTAGGTGATACTTGGGATTGAGAAAGGAATCCAGCATAGTATGAGCCTTTTTAGAAGGTTTCCCACGATAATTGAACCTGTACTTGCGATAAAGTGGTATTTTATTCATATCGTGTAGCGTATCTGCTTCAAATTTTAACTCCAAACAATCTTTAGCCGTAGGTGGCAAAAACAATCGCGTAGACATTTTCATGTGATTTTCATATGAGAACCAGAATATTACCAATTGACGCAAGGAAGTACAGGTGGCGCTAATGTCAAAAAGTGACGATCGCGTGGCGATTGAAAAATCTAACGTGATAGATCGACAGCTTCTAGATGCTACTCTAAGAGAATACCAAACTCTTTCCGCATCAGTTATGAAATAATAGCTGTTACTTATCCATTCAGGTGTATTTGTTAGCCAGCATGATGATTCAATGGATCACAATACTGGAACGCTTATACGCTAGCGAGCATCCTGGAATGTGTGCTGGATCAATTATCGTTTCATATGGGATTTTAAAAAATCCCCGTATCCGTTACTCCCCACCTATCCCAGATGGCGCAAATGGCCGCGGGTGTTGTTGCCGCTCTTATCGACAAGTACAGTTACCGGGATAAATTTTTAGGCGAAAAATTATTCCAGCTCTCGCTTGCACACCTACTCCGTTTTGGCATTTTAATTTGTATTTTAAACGGATATTTTTCGCTCGGCTATCTCTCTATACCCATTCGGTACGAATTTCATTTTGACGGGGTTTACGTTCGGGTGAAACCGTTAGGTGAAATGTTGACTTCGTCCCTTTTTTTTCATCAGTGGCCATCAACGCAACGCTGTGAATAACAAGCGGTAGGAAAAGGGTTTTTGAATTAAACCAGCGAACAAACAAACAAACACGTGGCGAGCATGTGGGAGGCAGGGTAAAGGGCGGGCAAAATTTTAACTAACTCACTCTTTCCCCCCATTGTGCTTTCATCTCTTTTGCTTTTTAAGATCCATCAGGACCTCCCAGCCTACCTACTCCTCTCTCCCCCTTTGGGAGTAAGTAAGAGGGAAGAAGAACAGTGGGGTGGCGAAATTGCGGCCTTATAGCGACCCGCCCAGCGCCTGATACTTCTCCCTCAGGAGCTTTAGGCTCGGGATATGAGGTAGACTTAGGGAGGAAGAGCTCGGCTGCTGCAAGGCGTACATACGAGTGTACGTACCAACGAACAAACACGGCTCCTCCCGTGTTATAGGGAGAGAGACGACGGAAAAAGGGAATGGAAATAAGGATGGAGGTTGAGAGAGGAAGAGGAGAGAGGTGCAGAAGGAGCGTGGCAGGGTGGAGGGAGGTGGATGCCATTACGGGCGAAATTGAGGCCGTTAGGAGCGCCTTCCATTTAACGCCAGGGAGGTGGAGGACGTTGCTGGAGGCGTCCCACAGGGGTGTATGCTTCGTGAGACAAGGAAGAGGTGGGTGGTGATAGGCGGAGGGAGATGAGTGGAAGGCGGGATTAGGATGACATGCGGCCTTTAGGGTGGAGTGAGGCTGGAGTCTAGTATGGGAGGAAGAGAAAGCGAAAAGGGGGCGGAAAACCCGTCCTTGAATTCCTTGATAAACGGGAAAAAATCATAAAAAACGCCGCTTCCTTTAGAAATCTTGGCATAATCCTTGATTTCGGCCCTAGTGGCTTTTTGAATTTAAAAAAAAACTATGTAGGCTAGCGATTAAACTTTTTAGAATAAAACATTTTGGCATTGCACTGAAATAATCATGTGCCCATGTGGGGTGTATTATTTTAGTTTTTGTATATTTCGCGACCACTAAAACAACTCCTATTTCCATTTTAGCCGGAGTTATTAAACCATAATGGATTTTATTTTCTTCGAGAAAGAATGTTATCATTGTTAATATTAAATGAGAATGGTTACAAAGAAAAGTTTTGTGTGAATTTTGTATCAATCCTATTTTTTAGTAAACTGCTAAAATATATTATTTTGCACTATAGACGTTGGTATTAACCAGCGGGTGACGGGTCGAGATACCGACTTTTGAATCTCAGGTCATAAGTGCCTGTTTACCGACTTATCCGAAAGTGTTGTTCAAATTTCTACTTGAGGCTTTTGCAGCGCTGTAGTGCAGGCAATTCAATTACTTCCGGTTTTCGCTGCGTTATGTTATTTTGATGATGACGTTTCTTGCGTTGCGTTTTTCTTGATGCTGAAAACTCAAAATCTGGGTCCTCGACGCTGATTGGCCGCGCTACCGGAAGGCCACCCGGAAGACGGTACATATATACATATACTCGCTTGATTCCACGAGTCGGCATTAGGACCTGATCTAAAGAGGGGGCCAGCATTGGCCACGGGACGTCATCCCCCAGGTAACGCAACTCAGCAAAACCCGAAAGCAATTGAATTACCTGAAAATGTTGTTCGACTTTTTAACACCCCATATGGATATTTAAAGCAATGTCTTCATGACGTTTTTTTTCCTAAGATGGTAAATTTTGCTAAATTATCCGTCGAATTTCTCGCTGGTATCGCGGTCAGAAGGTAGGAGTAACAGGGTTTAGTTGAAATGACTCACGAGGTACTACCTGCCGCATTCTGCACACTTGCCATGGAAGGGTTAAAATATAACCAAGGAATACTCAACCCTCAACCCAAAAGTGGGAAAAATCCAGGTTTAGCACGGGAGGACTGTACCCCGCGTACATTGCGGCCGATATTTGATAACGACATCACTTAACAGTAAAAAAATCATTCTGTCACCGTTGTAAATCGTATTCTGCCGCTGTTGTTTGGGCGTGGAATTTTCGAATATTCCGCTATTTTTTTCTGGCATATGAAATGTTTCATGTATTTTTATTTACTCTATATTGAGTAATTAAACTGTGGTTACATTTGTATAGCGATTATTTCCTGCAAATTAATAACTCTTACAAAATCGTGCCTGAAATTTCTCTGTGATTTTAGCTGTAATGTAGTAAACGGGATATTTTCAATTTATATATTTTTTATATTTTGTTTTGATTTTTGCAAATGGGCCATGTTAATCCATATGGTAAGGTTTTTAAGAGCACCTTTCTGTTTCTTTTCTCTGTAATCGTTGCTTTGGCGGGTATTTGATCATTCCTGCTTTATTTTTGTCCTTAATTATAATTGATACTTGCGTTAGTATCTTAAGGTAGTTTCGCCATTCTTGAATTGTCCTGTTTGCCTTCTTCTTTCAACTCCATGCTGAAGATTTTTATTGTCATTGATATTTTGAATTATAAATGAATTTTATAATTAAAATCTGTATGTGGGTTAGTTATATTTGTTTTCGTTGACAGAACCTCTTTTTTGAATCAGTGGGCATAGGCGTATGCATTTAGTTTAATAACCGTTCCGAAAATTGAAATCTCTTCGAAAAATGTAACTTTCCTCCGGGCAATCGTGGAGTACTGTATGCTTTTGAAGCTAGATACCCAGGGACCCTCATATATATAGGTAGGAATAAGGCAGGACGAAAGGATAGCATAAAATGACAACATTTTGTATTTAACTTAGTCCAGAAAAGGTTGGAGAAGAGTAGCATATGGGGTATTGGGGTGTAGCGTTTTATGGTACAGAAATCTGGACTTCGAGAAATTAGGGCTAGAATAGACTGCAGGCGTTTGAGATGTGGGTGTGGAGGAGAATGGAGAAAGTGCGGTGAACGGAAAGGAAACCGAACGAGAAAGCGCTTGGCATGATGGGTGAGGAAAGGATTCTTGTGAATGAGATGAAGATGAGGGAGAGAAGGTGGTTGGAATAGGTAATGAGGGAACAATGGTCGCTGAAGGCCGTGATGGTGGGGAAGGATGTTGAGTATGCGGATAAGGGGAAGAAATGGGATTGGCTTCAAGGATGAGATGATGGGAGGTAGAACGAAAATGTGACGGATGTGGTAAGATAAAGAAATCGTGTTTGGAAATATATTTGCCTGCACCTGAAAACAACTAGACGAATCGTACTCTCTTCCATTTAAACGTGCCTTAACCGGTGCCCTAGCACAATAAATAAATTGACGTTTTTAAAGAGGTAAAAAGCTGTTAATATAAAGAACTTAATTCCCCATTCCTAAGCGTGAATCTTTTACATGTACCTTTTGACCGGTCCGTATCACCTTATGGTTTTTCTTTCGTCAGCTCTGCCCTTCTCCTATTTCTCTTCCTTTGATCCACAACACCTATATTCGTCCGTCCTATCACCCGCCTGCGCAATAGTCTCCCGTGAATTTCTATCAGAGACCGTATTATTTTTCTTAAGAATTTGGATAATCTAGTGACTCCATTTTTTCCTACCTCTGAGAAAAACGCTTAATACTCGTACCAAAATTATGAAATTCGGCCGATTTACTCCAGGCGTTCAGTATAAATCGTATTGAGCTGAGTATGAGATCTTAATGGTTTTTAACGTTTCCTTCGGAGATGCTGGCTGTCATATATATAGTAATGATAATGTATAATTTCATGCGATTAAGTTGCTATCTTGGTAGTTACTTCTATGAAATCGTCATACATTTAAAAAATCGCATGAAAATGAACTTGCCAGTTTTATGGGTATGCCGGCCAGCAATCCCGTACGAAGTACGTACGGAGGTTACGACTTCCGTGAAATACGTGTCTTTCCTATTGTCTCAACTTCTCCTTTAGGAAAATTCATCATCCCTAAATAGACTGTATTTTATCGCGATGTGCCTTATATATCATGGAAACAAGTAGTTCTTAAATGGTGTAAAAATAGAGATGGTTATTCTAGATATATGCCAGCCAGCTACCGCAATCTCAGTGAAATACGTGACTTTCCCGTTCTCTGGAACACCTTCGTGGAAAGTCATGCAGACTCAATAAATTATGCATATTTTTTTCGTGATTTATGCAACACACCGTGGAAACCGAAAATACTTTAGATAAACCGAACGAAACTATGCGTAGTTATTTAATTGTGCGAATTAACCACCCGGATATCGTGGACAACGCTTTGATATTGAGAATGGGAACACGGTGGCCACTCTCTTGTGAAAGGGTAAGAATAAGGGTTAGGATTGTTGAAGGAAGGCAGTGAGGGATTTGGGAGATGATGAGTGGAGGGTAGTAGTCGGGGGAGGGACACAGGGTGTGATGGGAGGGGGAAGAGAAAGGGAGATACGATGGTCCAGGGGGTGGGGGAGGAGAGCTGTGGGGGGAGGGGTGTCAGTAGGGAGGAGGCAAAAGAGAGGGATGTCATGACCCCCTGTATTCAACGCGCCTGCGCCGGATGTCTCTCTCTCTCTCTCTCTCTCGCTCGCTCGGAGTCTTCCTGCAGCAGTGGGAATCCCGAGGTGCCCAGTGGGCGTTCTGCCTCCGTTCGCAGAGGCCGGGGTGTGCTCCGAGTACCCCACATACCCCTCCCTTATTCCGAGCCGGTGCATTTCCGACTTCAACTGTTTTCCCGCGCGTTACCTCCGCGAGAGACCCATTTTACTCCGTCGTTCCCCTGGTGACCGGCGTGATATAAGACGGCCGGCCGGCTTTTCCCGCCCGCGCGGAAGAAAACTAGGGAAGTGGGGGAAAGACGCAAGTGTGTCTGTTTCCGTGTGTGGATTTTGGGTATATTTTTGGTCGGTTTAATTTTTATTTTTTTCTTCGCCCTCATTCAATTTGCGTCTCGGTCCCTCAGGGGTTGATTCTCATTTCTCCCCTATTTTCGTGGCAGAAAAAAAAACGTTTTTACGCTTCTTCCTAGCTCACACGTGTTGTGTCTTGCCGTTTCTCTTTTCCCACTTCTCCTTCTCGGGGCTTCCTCCGAGTGGTCCAGTCGGTTGAATCCCTTGTGTGCTACGTCCGTTTGCTATTCCTTTGGTCAAATTAATTTTTATTCTCCTCTTGGAGCAGGGTTTTCCGTTTTATCCGCAGTGACGCCGTTCAGGTAACCTTGATTCTCTTTTGGGTTTCTAAATTTTTTGCGCTCGTTTGCGGCGGTAATATTTCCAAGCCTTGAGGGTAAACTAACTTTTTTTCCTGCCCTTAAAGGGTCCGCGAAAAAATAACACCCTCGGTAAATCAGGTGTGCGCCTTCAAAGTTTTTTATTTACTTCGCAGGGATTTAGTCCAGTTTTTTTATAAAATCCACAACATTATTTTTTTTAATACTTCCCGAGTGGTCAGATATTTTCCCGCTTGTCCGCTTGCCGCTTGCCGCTGATTTTCATTCATCGGTGTCAAACTGGAGCACACATTGCCTTACATACGTTTATCGCTCCCATTTTTTCACTCAACGGTTTTTTAATACTCGAATTTATTTCTCGGATTGGTAAAAAAAGGTGTGGTCAGGGTTGGGACCATCGTATTATTTCTCTATTTAAGTCTCAGGGAATACCGCCATGTTTTTTTCCCGCGATGGTCATGAATATTTATGCTGATAATTTGAACGTTACGTGGGCTTGAATTTAATTCGGGAAAAAATTTAATTTGAATACCTAAATATTATTTTATATTTTTTTCCTTTTATTATCCCACATAACCCCGTGTCCTTGCGGTCATTTCCTGTTCCATGGCCACATCGTTAATTTCGGGCCTCGTATTTCTTAGGAAGTGATCTATTTTGGGTCAGTGACCATTTGCAGTTCCGTCCTGGGCACAGGTGTTGTAACGGGTTAATGCGCAATGATACAGACACTGTTTATTTCCTCCAAATTGATTTACTACGGTATTATTTAGTTTTATACAAATTGGCGCCCTTGTGAAGGTGTGGAGGATTGTTTGGTCATATATCTCCTTAATATAAGACCACCCTTATGTGGTGGGCGGTATTTTGCCGGTGGGAAAGGAGAACTAAACCCTGGAATGCTTGATTTTTTTTAAAGATCCTATTATTTAAATTTTTATTCCTGTTTATTTTTACCTGCTCTACCCCGTTGTTAATTTTGTACCCCGTACTTCGGCAGAGCGGCACTGTTTTCTTATGTTGATGAGCCAGGTGTAATTCCGGCCGGTACCAACTAGTTTTCAACGCTTTATGCTGTAAGTTGTGAATTTTTCGTTCGCAACCAGTCTCGCGAAGTCCATAACAATCCTGCAGTGCTCCGCTTGGAATCGTGCCGCTTGGAGGACGGAAGCGAATCCCGGGATGCACTTTTCGAACCCTCCCCCCCTCGCCGGAGCCTCGTGAGCGGAAGGAGGAAGACAGCGCGACGGGGGAGCAAGGGAGGCTTCTCCCTGCCGGGCGGGATGTGAGCCTCTCGGGGTCCGCGACGACCTAAAGTGGAACGACCGGCTTGGCGGTGGAATATTTTTTAAGGGTTTTTCCCTTCTACCGGGCGATACGACTGTGTGAAAGTGTTTTTCTTTTTTGAAGAGGATGAGATAGTGTCTGTGTTTTATAACCCTACACTCTCCCCCCCGCCACCGCTACCCTTTCGGCTGGCTTTTGCCATCCACTCGGACACCTCCGGTGGGACGAGACAACGCGCTAAGCCATTCTACGTCCCTTTCCCCCGGAACACGTTAATTTTTTTTAGTATTTTTTTAAGGACCCTACTCTCTTCACTTGGGAAGCTCTCAGCTAAGCGTGTGGCGTACCCTTCTTTTCGTTTGGCGCTCCGCCTTACCCCCCCCCTGCCACTCCCCGCCTCCCTCCCTTCCCTGTGGACTATCTCCGTACCTCTTCTCGCCGCCTACGCCCACCTCGTGTTAAACTACCATCTCCCAGAGACGTCAACCCATTTCTACGCTACCCTTTTCCTCTCCCGCCAAAACCGCTTTCAAGAGCCTATTACTCCCTCCTACACCTTCCCTCCTCCCCCTCCCCAGCCCTACCGCACCCACCCTGCACCCACCTGCGCTTCAAATCGTGCTCCAGACCCCCTCCCCCTTCTCCGCCTCCAGCCGGAGAGTCGGTGGTGAGTGTCTCTTCTCCTTTTACAGAATAGCGCGAATACATTAAGCGCGTTTTAGAGTCGAGTGTGTGCGTGTGTGCCTGAGTTTTAGACGGGTGTTACGCTCGCGCGCCATGTTGGCCTGAGTGCGTGCGTTCCGTGTGTCACTCATTCCTTCGTGTGCACGCGGAGCTTGTGCGTGCGTGTAGCGTCTGTAGTTTGCGTGTGGGGTCTGTAGTGTGCTTGCGTTTTCTTTTGTGTGCCTGTCAGTTTTTTGGTGTTGTTTTCATCTCTGTGGTGTGTCTGTCATTCTTTTGCGTGTCTTTTTTCTGTTGTGTGCGTGTCATTCCTATTGTGCTCGTGGGTTCTGTTATGTGCGCAAACATCTGGTACTGTGTGTATAAATTCGCTGGTATGCCTAGATGTCTGGAATAGTATTCAATATCTGCGAATAATTGAATGTGGTTGAGGAAATTCTTAGGAGGAGGATTATTTGGAGTCTTGAAAACAGGAAGGCGTGTATTAAGCAGTGTATGGGGGTAAATGAGGCAAAAGAGGTTTGCAAGGATAGGTCAGTACGAAGGAAATTATTGAAGCTGAGTTAGGTGTACATATATATGTATGTATGAGTGAAAGTTTGTGACTGTGCCTACCCCGAAAGGGAACGGTGTGATTGGTACGTATGTATGTAATTACAATTTGAGTACTGAAGTCTTTTAGTTATAAATTCCTCATTTACTTTTGCCGCTGCCATCGTTCGTTGCATTATGCACTACTTAGTGACTTCGTTAATTATTCTAAGGTTACTTACATGGCTATGCACTGCAAATGATATTGCTGAGTTCAGCTTATGTTTTGTGAACAAATTCGAGATTTCTCCTTGTGTTACATCGACGGTCCATCCCTCACCCAGCAGAAAACTACGAATAGTTGGTGTTGCAAACCAAAGGTATACCTTCTAAGTCTGTCGTGCATATCGGAACGCATTCCTAGGGCATATCTTAAGTCGATACACTTGGTTGGGGATGGGGTTGCCATCACTTCCTCGATCTCCGGGCGACTGCTGGAAAAGAACAAAAGTATGTTAAAGCTTCCGCTTCCCGGGTTGAGGATCTCTCCTCCTGAGTTCATTTTAAAAAAATACCAGATACTCTTCCCGCTTATTATAATTTACTGTGGCCTTCTGCAATAACTTTGTATGCATAATGACTTGTAGTGTTTCGCGGAATAGGTATATATCGCGGAATAGGTCGCAACATTTCGTACTTAAAGAGATAGTTTCATGATGGCAAATGTAATAAAATGGAAAATTTGAATTAACATTGATCAGCCTCTCGGTAGAATTAGTCCAGCTTTTAGAACTGACATGTATTTTAGATAACATATTCAACGGTGGTAATAATCATGCTTTTAACGTAATTCAGCATTTCTTGTAACAGTCTATCTCTGGAATCAGCTCTCTAGGAGTTGGCAACCGTGGTTGGGGATGCAATATTGGGACCGGTCTATTTTCTGTGGTATGTGTTGTGTGTTTCATTATTTATGCTCGTCAGTGGGCATGCTCTTCCTGTAGTGTGTGTCAATGCTGTGATGTTTGTGTACGAGTTCTGAAATGTGCCTTATTTTGACGGAGTGCGTGTTTTTCTGCAGTGTGCGTGTCTATTCTATAGTGTTGTTATATGACTTATGGAGTGCGATTTGTTGAAAGAGTCCGTGCATTTTCTGCAGTGTGCGTGTCTGTTTTGTAGTGTAAGTATGTTTTCTGCTAAGTGCCTTTCCGTTTGACCCAGTGTGTGTATTCTCCATGTTGTACCTGTCTGAGGTGTGATTGTGTTCCATGTTGTGCGTGGCTAAACGTAACATTGCGAGTATGTCTTGTTGTGCGTTTGTATATTCTGCAGTGTGCCTGTCTTCTATTTGGTGCGAGTGTGTAAGACTGTGTGTTTTACGCCCTGCATTTGCGCGCGCGTCCCTTAAGACTCCCTAATCCATGTGGCGTCCCAGAGCGTGGTAGTTATCGAGCGCAAGGCCTTGCCAGATACCTGCTCCACGCCTCTCATTGTAATTGTAGCGTAATCTCGGCTTTAAATGGACGTGTTTGCGATTCTGGGCTCACTCGGCGCGCTCTCTGATTAGTGCCCACTGCCCCGCGCCGACAATTGCTCTTCGTGTAGGCGAGGCGACGTCTCTCGTCTCGCATCCATTGAAATCGTAAAGTGGGTATGACCGCTGTCCTGGAACCCGGCCACTGTTGTCCTGCCATTATCTTTCCCCCGTGCGTAGTTCTTTTATTCAAACCCCATTCCATTATCTTTCATTTGATGAATGGGCCGAAATAAATAATGGAGGGAATGGTAGGGGGGAGGGACCGAAAATTGTGGGGGACACTCGAGAGCGATGGTTATTTTTTTGTGTTTAAACCTATTTTTGTACGCATAAAAGTGAGCGAATCTGAAAGGAAAAAAATGGCGTAATTTGTGGAAACATGTATGGCTGTGGAGTGAATGGTGTGAGAGAAAAGGGTTAACCAAAAATTCGTGTGAGTATGTGGCGAAGGATTCTTCAAAGAGGAGGGATATTAGGAGTGTTTAGAATGGAAGAGCATCCATGAAGTAACGTCTGACATTATGTATGCAAAAGTGGTTATAAGGATAGGGAATAATGGAGGAAATAATCGTGTAAATTATGACAAATTAAGAAAAATATTATTTAAATTATTTTTAAAAATATGAAAAAAGTATTGTTCAAGATCTAAAACCTATTATTAACTTGACTGCATCAGGCGTCGCCTCGTAGAACCACCTGACATTAGTATCCATACTGCATGGAATGCTTTGTATTTTTCTACAATTTTTTTATTTGACATCGTCATTTGGCATCGTCAGGCACAATGGTTTGTACCTGGCGATGCAGAAAAGCTGTGAAACGCGTCGTACAGATTAAAAAATCGTGGAAAGGTACGCAGTATTTTTTCCATATGGATTGTAATAGCTGTAAGTTCTTTGACTGCTTCATCCGAAAGAGAATGGCGTGATGAGTATGAATGAATACATTTTCATTGCAATGACATTTTAATCGGTTGGTTGGGTGATTGCGGAGTCGATCGGTTGCTGAGGTAATTTTCACCAGTTGTAATTGGTTGGTATGTTAATAGAGATAGGGTTATTAGGAGAATGGCAAAAATCCCTTTTACGCTTTTGTTATTCCTTGTCCGATGGATGGAGTACTACGCATATATACTCTCTTTGCTCTCCTCATGGAATCCAGTTGGAGGTGAAGATTTCGTGGAACCCATGTCGATCACTGCTGGGATATGAACCCGGAACTTCTAAATACGAAGAAAGAAATATACCTCGCAAATTCAATGAGCTCTCTAGAATTGCATTTTTGACGGAATTTTCTCGTTAATTAAACGTAACGCTTTTCCTTACATTTTGAATAATCTGGGTGGCTTCAGGCCGGGAAAACGCGTGGAAAAATCGGTGAAATTAAAATGGGTATCGAAAACCTTGCGCAGTCGTGGACAATTAGAAATCAGCCTAGAAAATTTGCTCTTTCAAGTCCAAAATATGATTTGTTCAATAATTTTGGAGTACCTTCCATTTTATCTCTGTTTGCTAGTGTGTGGATTGATAGTTTTTAGTAATTTGCCGGAATGACGCAGTGAGGTTTTATGCAGCTTTTGGCAGTTTTCTAAGAATTGCAATAAACCTTCATATAAATAAACCTGAAATGAACTTAAGATCCAAATATTTGCACTGATGAGAACGATGGAATAAATGTTTCCCCTCAAGTTGTGTACAGGTGATTCGTTGCTCTCGTCATGGCCTAAGAACCATTAGCCATGAGGAACTAAGCCGACTTTCCTCCTGTAACTGGCGGCAATACGTTTGTTGGGATACTTTATTCCCTCTTGGTGTATGCGTCAATGTGTTGCGCTCCTATTCTTGGGCTTTCTTCAGAATGCAAACCAAAGAGCGGATGATTTCTCATGGAAAATTTATAATGTTGGCCCGGAAACCTTAGAGAAGCCCTGAAATTCCACAGCTTCTGGGCCTTACCAAATTTGTAAATCTCTTCAAAATCAGTCTTCCTATGGGTCTTACTACATCCCTTGTCATTGTCTCTTGTGCTAGGCGCAAGGTTTATCTCATGCATATTTGGTTAGATCTACAGTTTCCTCCGTCATCGCTCTATGAACATCCAGACGGGTAAAGCTAGTGAATGGAATCTTCCCTTCGTTTGCGGAAATGAAATTTCCTGGGGATCGCTCGTCGTGGATGTACAGGACTACAGGTTAATGTAGCGTTGTAATATGATGATGTATCACGGGGATTTACGGCGTGAAATTTCCTCAGACGTTGAGAGCGTTCAAAGCGGTACCACCTCAAAACAAACTCAGGTTCACTGAGAGCCCTCGGGCGTCGAGGCGAAGCGAGCTCCCTCTTTCGTATGACTTGGCAGGGAAGAGACGCTTCAAACCAGAATGGTGCAAACATGAGTGAAGCGACCACAACCCATTATGAAACAAAGTTAGTGCTTAAACCCTTGCACGGAACCCATAGGGCGTGTGAAATTCAATCCGGTTTGGAGTAAGGTTACTCTCTCTCTATCTCTCTACGATGCCTATTGATTTTAGGTGTTTCCAGGATAGATAGTTTCGGTGGAAGTTGCAGGCCCTAGATTTATCGGAGTATATTCGGAGTCATCACTTAGTTGCGAGCATTTTCCCATCCTTCCCGAACGCAATGATCATCGTGCTAATAGACCGCTCTCAGCATCCCGTGAAAGCCGTGGGCGATATGAATGGCTGTTGCCGTTCTAAGTGTCACGGATACTAGGAATTGGCCAGGAACCGTTATAAATCGTGCGAGGAAGTGTAATAGGGGTGTGGAATATCGAATTATGATTTGGGTCGCTTCCCCAGCTTGAAACGATTTTATTCACTCAGGCCGAGCTGGTTTTGTTGCCCATATATGACGATTGTCTTTCCGATTATTTAATACTACTCCATTCTGCCTTTTTGGCATTTAATTTTATTAGCGGTGAATCCAAGTGTCACAATTTGTTTATCTTGGTGAAAATGGCCGGATAATTACGAGTATAATGGTGAAACCGATCGTTTTGAGCGCTTCCTGTTTAATTCTCATGTCTTTTTGATGTTAATATATATTAGTTTGATTCTAGGTTAGGTACGGCGCTAAAATGCATTCCACCCTTGATAACATGAGTCATTTTTTGTACCTGCTGATGAAAATTTGTAATTGAACTTAATTATGGTCCCTGTTTGTCATTTTACTCTTCAGAAACACTACTTTTCGAAGGCTGCTGCGGAACAGTCAACTAATGAAATACAGTGCTCTCAGTAAAAGCATTATTTATTATTATTATTGTTATTAGCATTAAAGAGTAGATTTTTAAGTATTAAAACGAGGAAATGGCTCATTCATTTGTTAGGGAGCAACAGGATAGTGCAATTGAACAAATTAAAAGGATGGTTGCGGGGAAGGCCTGGGAAATACCTTAATAGGAATTACCTTAAAGTAGGGCATTGTTTCATGAACTCAAAAGAGTATTTTTTACGGAGCATTAGGATAGTGAAATTGAACAGATTAAAATAACGGTTGCAGGGAAGGCCTGGGAAATACTTTGACTATTGGATGTTGGCATCCAAATAGGGCATTGCTTCGTGAACTCAAAGAGTACCTTTTCGACTCGAATTCCTCTTCATTTGTTTCCGATACTGTGATTTAATTTCCTCGTCTGTCTGAATTGGAGGTGTCGACAAGGAAGGTCATAAGCGCCATGAGGTGGGTTAGTTTGGTCAGGATTGTTTGAGGAATGGAGGAAGGGTCGAGAGAACCCCATATCGGCAGTATCCTTCTCTAACAGATTTTAAGCTATCCGGGACTAGCCTCGGAGTTACACTTTTAGGGAGTCACTCACAATGCACAATTGTGCGAAATTCCACAGAGAAAAAATCCGTAAAAGTGGAACTCCGTGGCTAGTCCCGGATAGCTTAAAATCTGTGAAATAGAGTGAACGCCTCTCTCTGTTCAAAGTACGACCTTACCTCGTGGGCAGTGGCGCTCAGCGCTCAGTAGCGACTGATTGTTACATTGTATGTCCAGCAGTCGAGAACATCTGGTCCCGTAAAGGTCACTAAAATCCACAGGGGATGAGCAATCCTCGGTAGCTTAACTGGCTAAAGCACTCGGCCGGAAATCGACGGATCCGGTTTCGAATCCCGGTCAAGGCGGATGATTTTTTCTCTTTTCTCGCACAATCCTTCTCTAAGCTAATAGCACCTGGGAATTCGCTAGTTAACGTCCCGTCCGACGGACGCAATATAATTCTTTACACGTAGGTGTTCTGGTTTCCTCTTAATCATGAGCCCAGCTGCTACCAGCATTCGAACCAAGAACGTCGGAACAGGAAGCCAGTAGTATAGCCTCCGCAAAAACTCGAAGAAGGATCATAGTTTCTCCTTTTGCATTCTCGTTATCGTTGTTCGGAACCCAACTGTAGATGGGCGATGCGATCAGTTACTGTCCTAAGAACGCCTTATATAAAATTGAACTAGTTCTGTGGAGCACATGGCAAAATTTCGTTTTCACTCTCATGATCGAAATTGAAAAATTAAATTACGCGAGCGCAAATGTCTTGGAGAACCATGATTGCGTCTCTGATCCACTCGAGAAAGTTTTGATTCCGTATGGAAGGGAGTTTGTGAGGTATATATACTCAAGTTGAACGACTTAAATTGCTTTTTTCTGGAAGCACAGCCTAAATAAATGTCCAGATGTTATGTTTTGTCGACTTCTTTTTTGTGTATAAATCTTTCTTTTCTTCGGTAGAAGATGGACGTTGGGGAATAATACATGTTTTACCTATTCGCCAAAGTTTTCCGATCGTATATTTGCTTTTAAGGGCTACTATGAATTCACTTAGACTCTAAAAACCATTTATCGCCATCACAACCGCAGTAGCATAACACCCTTCCGGTGCCATTACGATTAGACCTTGAAGTAACAACTGAGAGACATTTTTTAAAACCACTGGCAGTCCACGAAAAATTGCTCAAAAGTAAAATGTTCTGTTTATGTAATTTTGGTTAAATGATGTGATGAATGCGAATGCCGGATGTTTTTAAATGCTTTGAATTTACTGTTGCCTTGGAGGATCAAACATATGTTTGCTATGAGCGATTGCGAATTTGGCGATGAGGTTACAACAATGTCATTTCCCTAGCTCTATAATTGAAATTATCTCGAAGAAAAAATGTTTCTTAGCTGTTGTTACTTCATGGTGTAATCGTAATGGCGCCGGAAGGATGTAATGTTACTACGGTGGTGATGGCGACCCTGAGTTCAAGATCATTCTTTTGAGTCAGCCGTTTTTTTTTTTCATTTCTTGTTCTCTTTAAGTGCTTCGGTCCTTCTATCAGTGGGATAAAATGTCAGCCGAGCTATTCGAGTGCTGAACAAACAAGGGATCGGCTGCTATTATGGATGGGGGCTCATTGGACAGTAAATATTTACTCAGGAAATATCAATGGGATTTTTATTTACTTACCTTTTGGCGTGACGTAATGGAAAAAATTCCTCTGAGTGTTTTATAAAGTCGTTTTTCGGAATGCCACTTCAATCAATCATGTTTCACAAATTTGCCCGTCGAGTCATCCTTTTCTTCCGACTTTGGCGAGTTCCTGGCGGGGAAGAATTTTCTCTGAATCTTTCAAGTGTTACGAAAAGTCACAAAATGCTGCATTTAATTGTTTCTATTCGGAGCTGTTTGCATTTTGCGAGTGATAACACAACTTGTGCTCGCCTAAGTTGCTCACTGATAACTTTCGCGCAAAGTTTTGTATGAAAGCTGGATTTTGTGAGAAAAAAAATAGTTATACAAACTCAATTTGAGCGCTTGAATTGAATTAAGTGGCGATTGAAGGTTGCTCTCTGAAAAAACAGGCGCCATGTGTTCGTTTATAACGAATTAATAACATATGCTAGGCGTGTCTGACCGTCTGAGCTGTTCTTAATTTTGGTTACAGTTGTTTGCTGGTTGGTTTTGTAATATTAAGTTTACTCTCTTGTATGATTCTCTCAAATTATACTCAATAGTGTATTACAAGTAATTGACAAAAACGCTTTAAATAAGATGACCTCACTCCATAAAGTGAATCTTGCGCTGATTCAAAATCAACCAAATTTTACTTTAATTTTTTCCGTGACTTAGCTTATGTCTACGACATGTTCTATAATTGCTACCGTCGCTTGAGAAGCAATCACAACCCTCGCTAATGCAAGCTTTTCTTTCATTTTCTCTCTAAATTGGCCTTAAGTAGTATTATCTGGCTTCTTACGCTGTTGCAGTTTGAGTTCAAGGAAACCTAGTAACAATGATGTATGTCTTTTGCTCCCTTAAGGGTTTCGTGGGTAGGTTATTTTATGTTGGATTATTTGAGAGAAGTTGGAAGGGTGTGGGGAAACAATTCGTTGTCGTTAGCCTTCTCCTTAAGATCTCGAAAGGTCTTCAGTTTTACGATCCCTTTAACGTACGGTCCTCTACCCTTGCGAGAGATTTTCGTAATGATTGTGCTCAGTTATTTTCCGTGTTGAACCATATTGTGGGTTTCGATTGCTGAATTGTATTCTCATCTGGTGCGGAAAGTAATTTATTACGTGTGCTTTAAATCCTTTTTTTTAATTAGTATACGATTTCCTTAGCCAGTCCAAAATAGTCTAGTCCTCTGGTGTTATGGCACATTTCAGCCTAACTAGAAATTTTGAGCGCCGTGACGGTACAATGTTTTTTTTTGTTACAGTCACTCTCTTAAATGAATATCTAACCAAATTTAAAAACTTATCGTTGTTTTAAACTTGGTAGCGAAATTATGAGCGAAAATATGTTTTTTTCCTTTTAGAATATGAGAATACTTGCTCAAGCTTTTAAGGCTTCAAAAGAGCCCGAAGTTATATTTTTTTGAAAAATTCTTTTTGCTTTGCCTTTATCTTGAAAGAATTTTAAATGCGAAAGTACTAGGAGGACCATCGGTTGAGCGAGAGATCGCTCCTCAGTATTTATGTTGCTTTTTAAGTGTAGCGAATATGCATTACTCTAAAAGTATGCTTCTGCCCCATGGAATTACTCTTTGAGGGATAAACTGAGTTGTGATAAGGTGAAAGGCCTGCCCATGAATAAAAACATTTTATGACTTGAAAGTAGTAAGTCTCCAAATGATCTCTTTCGTTTATGTTGGAAGAGTGTTCTGATATATGCCTTTTAGTCAAGGGCAAAGTACTTTGCATGAGATTAAATTTACTCTAAAGGCCGCTTTGCTCGGTACATTTTATTGTACAAACGTACCATAGAATGCACGAGAAAATGAATGGAGTTAGAGCCGGGTCTATTTCCCGCTCAGTCATTCAGACAATTATACAATTTTCCGCTTTACACGGTAAAATTGTCTTCATGAAAGAGTTCATGCATTCGTTTGTACAATAAAATGTACCGCATATAGCGACCGTAAGGAATTCAGTGGAATCATTCGGTGCCAAATATAAATTGAAGTGTCTGGGCATCAGGGCCGATATACTTTCCCTCCGTTTTCATTACATTAAATGTGGGCTGATAATTATTTATACCCGAATTTCACCTCAAACTTTTATTCCAGACCTTCACTTCCAACGGTTCATGAATATTGGCGATGACTTTCTTCATTTTTCATAAAGGACCACTCGCATCTTTCAGGTATTAATTAAAACTTTTGAATTATAAGTGGATTCATTGAGAGGGAACAGATTGTTTTAGGGGGTGATGGAAGAGGAAAAGGTTTCAGTTGGCGCGGAAGGAAGAAGAATAATGGGACTCGTAGATGGTGTAAGGGAAGGTTTGAACAATTGACGGAGATGGATGCGGCATTATGTCATGAAACTGTAACCTGACAACCGATATTGCAACCTTATTGGTTATCCCTGATTTTTCATCTATCGCCTTTGTATTGCGTGGACGTGTGGACGCATTAGCGAAAAACAATAAGTGACAATATCCGCCTTCTTTTGAAAATTAGAGGTCATTTAGCTTTTTTTAACAGTTTAACAGTAATTGCTTGGAGCTATTGATCATATTTCTAATCATTCCATTTACAAATGATATGGTACGAGGTCACTCGCACTGGGTGATTATACACCAAGGTTTGAAATTCGCCACGAAAAAAATCATTTTACTTGACCGGGATTAGAACCCGGATACCCTAATTGTCGGTCATGGCTAGCGCACCTGAGCGGCAATTGGGAGATCAGGGTCCGAATCCCGGTCAAGTCAAATGATTTTTTCATGGGGGATTTCAACCCTTGGTCTATTGATCATGCTATATTCCAGTGAGGTTTTTTCTCTGGAAATCTGGGTTGTCGTCAATTTGTTTCCAAGTGATATGTTGTGATGCGTTCGATTGCTTTGGTGACCCATGTTTTCGTGAATTCAAACACTCACTCGCTAAATGTCACCCAATTTGCTGTAAAAAATAAATATGAATATTTAGTGTCTTAAGAAAGTACTTTCAAGAAGTAGAAGTAAATAAATTCTGATTTCTTGTAAGTTATACTTAGAAAATATGGTAAAATTTAAAAATTAACGCGTCAGTCCGCCAGTACGAAAGGAAAATCAGGCCAAATAAACATGGCGGAAAGGCCACGCCCATATTACAGATCTTTGCATTGGTCACCATAGCACGCGCCCTCTCCATCTACACCAATGGTGGGAACCATGAGAAGTTTCTAAGGGACTCGAATGGCAGGATTACGTACGCATTTGGGAATGCAAAGAGATCACCCCAAAATTGAGTATTTGGCGAGGAGACTGCCTAATAAGCCCCCAAATCAATGTTTAGAATGATATATGTTAAGAAATTCCTCAGGGATCCACAATAAATGTGGATCCTCTCAGAAGGATGACATCTCTTGTAGTTAAGTGGCTAAGAGGCACTCAGCGCGTTATTGTAGAACCCGGGATCGAATCCTGGTCTTGGCGAATGATATTTTTCCTTCGCTGAATTTTTGCAGTGACATGCCCTTGCAGTCTTGCGTTGTCGATCGAGAATTAATTGATGGTTATTTTTACAAAAATTCTAGTTAAAGTGAACTTGGGTGTATGAGGGTGGGGGAGAGAGTATGAAATCGCTCTTAGTCTCAACTGTTGGAGAAGTGAAGTTGTGAAGCACCCGGATTTTCTTGGGTATACTCGATTGTACACTAAAGCAGACACTTGGTTTCCATTTACCTAACCCCATGCCGGAAGAAAAAGGAAATAAATTTGTTAACTCCATGTGTGAGGATGTATTTTCACGACCCGGGATTCGACCCTTAGTGTCATCTTCAGGCCGAAATGGTAAAGGACCTCACGTGCAGAAAACGGCGCAACTTGTAATCGCGGTGGCTTATGCGTAGGAATTGTTTTCTGAGAGTTTCGGCTTCTGAACGATAAGCTAGCCCGTAGGCTAAATTAGCTCGTGAGTCATACTGTAAAGGAAACATGCTACAAAGGAATGAATAAAATAACTCTGTTGACTCCTCTTGTGAGAATTTATTTTTACCACCCGGGTTTCGACGCTTAGTTTCATCTTCAGGTTGAAATGGAAAAGGACCTGAAGATGACACGAAGTGTCGAAGCCCGGGTCATGATAACAAATTCTCACAATTGGAGTTATTTTTCTTTTCTTCCGGCATGAAGTTAGGGTGAACAGAAACCAAGTGTATTCTTTAGGGTTCATTCGAGTATTCGTTAGAAATAGAGGGCGCTTCGCGTTAATAAAGTTAATTTATTTCTCCGTGATGGATAACTTCCTCCGAGTCAAGCCTACAACCGTTTCCTTTGCTAACTCCTCGCCGTATCACATCCGTTTTATAGCTAACAACCTCCATACTAATGACCTTAGTTGTTGGCTACATCCCCAAATACCGCCCAATTGATGATATCCATGTATGATTCTAGAGCAAATTTTACCCTACGGGCTTACGCATCGTTAAGAAGCCCTTGTTCTGCGAAAACAATCTCTACGCATCGGGCACCGTTCTTAGAAGTTGCGGCGCTTTCTACGCGTGAGTTCTGCTGCTTTCTACCAGGGGAGCAGAACGCTGATCTACCTTGACAAGATTTTTGTGTCGCCGAAGTTTCTTCGTAAAAGTCGCTTTCCTTTTATGGCCAGTAGTGATTCCAAAACATCTAGACGCCTTGTCATTTTTAGTTCCTCGTGCTTGTCGTCGGAAGTAAATTACGGTGGGCCTCGAGGCATTGCATGCTCTCAGTCGGCTCGTGTTTGATTGCCCTCAGAAAAAAATATCCATCATACTAGTGCTTATTTTAGAGGACTTTCGGAGTTGTTAACGAGTCATGACATGGACTTGTACCTTCTCTCTTCTGTGTGGAGTAGGGTTTTAAACCCCGAACCAACTACTTTTTCTGCGTTAGTTGTCGCCGACGTAATCTCCCTCGTCGAAATTTGATTTCGCTCCCATGAATGGGATCTCCAGTATTCCATTTGCCCTACTCCGTGCTTCCTCCAACCCGGTCCGTCGTAACTCACTTTTCTCCTAGTCCTTCTCGATTTGTCCTAATTATTCCTACTGTGACCATCCTCCATTTGCCTCCCGCTTTATGCGTTTTATTTTTTTCGTTCCATTTCGTTCTTCGTGAATTCATAATGCGTTTCAGTGGCGTGTTCTCTCGCTGCGAATCCATCTGTTGATACGTTCCATTACGGCGCCTGGCTTCTTGATTTCTTTTCCTGCCTTACGTATTAATATCCAAGTGCCTTGCAGTGTGCGTACACTTATTTTCAAACCCATCTCCGTATCTCTGTGGTCTTATTTTATTGTCATGCGTTTTCGACGCGCGATATTATACGTTCAAAATATCCTTAAGGCTATCTTCCGTCATGAACACCTATCTTCTTCTGTTCTCAATTCAAACCTTATCAGTGTCTTTATTTTCTCATTGAAATTTTGTCGTCTCATTGTTAACATTTTTGTCATTTTTAATGTTATTTTTAGAAATCCATCCATATATTTTTGGCCTTATTATAAATATTGCATGTTTTTTTGTGTATGACAATCAATGAACAAATTTTTTATGAACTTATTTACTATGAACTTATTTTGTTCTTTCTCGACAGAGTTGCCTAACTTTTGTCATTTGATAGGCACTATCTTCCTATAGCCTTAATTTCTTCCTGTCTTTTTTTGCTTTAAAATGCGGCATCAGATAATACTGTTATGTATTTTTACTGTAAAATATTTTACCCTTTCTGCCGTTGGTGTGCTGGAATTGGCATCCCTCCCTAGCGTGTAGTTAAGCTTATCTCGCAAAAAAATTCTGGGCTTCATACCTTTTGGCAATGGTTTTATTTTAAGTGCTTCGTTGGCCGAATTCGTATTTCCCTGCTATTCAACTCCTACAAAAGATTGCACGTCTGCACAATTTCGATGGGCATTCGGGGAGATGTGAGCTATTGGCCATTGAGGTACTGGGATGAACGGCGTCTGCCGGAATATATTTAATGGGTTGAGAATTCTCTGTAAAATTGCCGGAAAAATGCATTTTAAGGCTGGTTTTGCTGACTCGTGAGTGATCCAGGACAGCTTCAACTTTGGTCTCATAAAATAATCCCTTCAGGAAGTGATGCTTGACTAGTGAAATCATTGAAGTTAACTCTCAAAATTCAGTCATTGGTTTTTAAATCAGTTAGTAGCCTAATTGATGTATACACAGGCATTGACTGCACGCCTCCGGTGTCATAAAAAGTTGACGTTTGGAATGACTTGAAACCTTGCCACAATTTATTTTACCCTAGCTTTCTGGGCAATGTTTGTTCTCTTGTGTACAGTTATAATTTTCATCAAACTTCAGGTGGCTTTTTCTTTTCAATTTTTATATGATGTTTGCTAGTCGGATGCAGCTCAGATGAGTGACAAGTGCTTTAATAGAGTGTCGTCAAGCCTTCGAAAGATGAGGATTAAATGAAAACCGATCAAGTGTTCTTGAACTGTGCGATTGTGCAATCTTTTTACTTAAAATGTTTCGATTGATCCTATCGCGTCAGAGATTGATGCGTGTTCCGGTAGCTCCCTGTGGATTTCATTGCTTTCCGTAAGCATTAAAGGCTAGCGTGAGTGACAATCGATCTGTAATGCCGCAGGGAGTTACTAGTTATTGTTATGCTCAAGTGATTTTGCCTCATTTCACCGGAGTGGTTATTATGCTCAAAATCGTTTGCGACTGTTCAAAGCATGTACTCATGCGATTTTCCAAACGAACGATGTTATTGGGTAATGATGTGATAATGACATACATATTCATTGCTACATCTGTTGAAGAAGGTTAAAACATTGATTGATTGCTTTATAAAGGCTGACGCAGTTCAAATGGCATTTAAATTAGCTTTTTGCTGTTAGACGATATTGAGCCCTGCGGTGATTCTGTGGGTTATGATGTCGGATTCTACCATTTAAAGTTTTCGGATGTGGTTTTTAAAAGGATAATTTAACGATAAAGTTAAAGGTTAACACTTCTATATTTTTAAAAATATTTCTTTTATATTTCATGGTGAATCCTGGAGATGCTCTAATAATCTAGAAAAGCCTATAAGTGGGCTTTCTTGCAATAGTTACAGCTGTAAGAGAGGCCAATTGATATTTCCTGATTTTCCGCGCTGTCACAATGATTATGTCCACATGTATCTCATTGAGTATATTTTAAATCCAGCCTAAAATGGTAAATCAACATCAAAGGTATATTTCGTTTGACGTATAAACGTTTACGTTTTTCGTGTTTTAGTGCCTGATTTGAAACAGATGCCATCATCTCCATTAAATTCATGTCTAGGCCAGTTTTATTTTTGGTATTCGGTGATTTTATATGTATTCGTGCTGCATATAACTCCTGTTATCGTTTCTGGTTTGTTTCGTATGCTGTTCTCCTCTGTTCCCCCAAACCCCGTCCTTCCCTCTCCCCTTTAGAGATTCTGGCTGGAAATTAGTTTGCCCCTCCCCCTCACCGCTCTCGGAGGAAGTTAGGTAGTTTCTAGAGATTGAAGACGACGTATATTAGCGTCGTAAAGAGTCCCTTTCCGACTGTGGAGGCGCCATTTGACCATTTCCGAGGCGAAGGCATTATGGGCATTCAGTTTAAGAAATCAGTCCTGGCACCTTGCCATTTCGTTTTCTGCGACTTTCCTCAGCCCATCGCTCATCTCACTCACGCAGGAGATGCCCTCTCCTTCTATCCCTTCTGAGAAAGGAAATATATAATGCTATCCTGGTTGCAGACTTCGCGACTGGCTTCCAGAGTCCGTATTTTTTATATTTATCGTTATTTTTGGGGTCGTTTGGTGTTCTATTTTTCCCGAGAAGCAATTACGCGAAAAAGGTTGTGACGAGTGCTCGCGATTCGAAGCAGTCGCAATGTTATGTTCTTCGGGAGAGTGGATGCCAAGCCATGCATGGAGGGGGCGACGTTAAAGGTGTTAACCCAGTATCGTTGTTTATCTGAGAGATACCTTTGAGGGGTTCCGGCGCGTAAACGAGGGCAATTTGTGATGTTTAAATATCGATGTTGGGGTCAAGAATTAAACTTATAATTTTAGTCCCCACTGTCGTTTTTTCACGTAGGAGTTACTACTGTTGCAGTAGATTTTTAGTCATTTTTCAAGAACTACGGATCTAGGCGCGCAGTAACTTTAACGCAGCAACTCACCCGTTAGTGTTCACACAATTGTTACCCGTTCGTGTTCACAGTGGAAAAATCGTTCGCCGGGACTGGGGGTCGAACCCAGATCCATCGATTTCGCGCCGAGTGCTCTAACCAATTTTGCCACCCAGGCATCCTCATCCACTGTGAATCTCGTGGGAACTTTAAGAAGCAAGTTCTCCTCACTGGTTCCCGACATTGGTTAGAGCACTCGGCGCGAAAGCGAGGGATCTGGGTTCGATTCTCAGTCCAGGCAAATGATTTTTCCACTGTGAATTTCACTCAATTAAGCTTTGTAGTCCTTTGAGTGCCATGTGTAATGACTAAAATTCATGCAAAAATTGCCGGGATATTATGATTATTGCGGCAGTGTATGAAAGAGCTTACAAATTCGTAAAGCGGAGTAATTTGAGGAGAAGTTATTTCAAAATGTGACTCAGATTTAAGGTGGCTTTACACGTGGAAGTCACTTCTGTTGCAGTAGCCTTTTAGCCCTTTTTTAGTGTCATGTGTAATTGCGTGTAAAAAACTGCCGGGACATTGAAATTAATGTGGCAGGTTATTGATTAGCGTAAAAATTCGGCAATCGGATCATTATAAGAAAAAAATGTTTTCAAATATTACATGGAGTGCAAAATAAGAAAATAAACGCAGTAAGAATTGTTCCATTGCTATTTAAAATTTGGAAAAATTGCCGGGATATTGAAATTAATGTGGCAGTTTTTGAATAAGCGTAAGAATTCGGTAATGGGATGAATGTGAAAAAAATTCAAAATGCGACCTAATAAGTACTAAAATGAATAAGAAAAAGAAATTTAAAAAATTGTTCCACTGTTATTTACAATTTAACTATCGGATAAAAAGAGTCGCCGCGAGCGACTTTTGAGAGAACATAATTAGTGTCACTCACGGCTTTGTCGACTCTCAGAGGGTAAAGTCGCTCGCAATTTGCTACTTTTAATGCACAAATTTCGTTTTGTATGCAAAAAATTTCAGGGTGTTTAAATGAATGTGAAAGTTAATGAGTAAGCATAAAAATTTGCTAATCGGATCAAGATGAGAACAAATCATGTCAAAATTTGACTTTCTGCGACGACCTTAGCACATTTGGGAGAACTTGTTAGCGTCACTCACGACGTCGTTGGCACTCTTTAAGTGTATAGTCGTTCGCAAATGGTACTTCGATGTATAATCACGGACTTTAATGGCAGCAAAGGGATGGAAGAGTGGTTGTAATCAACCAAAGGTTCGCACTTGCGCGGATAGTTAGCTCGACTGTTATATTCCTGCTAGTAGAATTTAAACTCTGCGATATAATGATAACAAATGACTGCGGGCGGGTTCTTGACATTTTTTTGAACTATTTGCTTTTCGAGAAAAACATCGACCAATGCCAATTTTGACGGGAAGCGCAAATACGGTAGTCGCGTAAAATTTATTTCTCACATTTTATCAATGCATGTGACGAAATTTTTATTTTCAAGAAGTCCATCATGTTGCCCACTTGTGGGTATTTGCGATGACCGCATGCATTGGTTAACTGCCTTTGAAAAGTACGTAAAAGTTTGAATTAGTCTCGTCATCCATTACGGCATCTCAACGGTTTGACGTCTACGCATGGTATCGCCTCTCTACTCCTTCATTCCAACACCAGGAATCACATTGTTCTATCTCTATGTCTTCTACAAATTTAATTAAGTCAGTATTTCCCTCAAAATTCTAAAAACAAGCTTTCTCGGAAATACGACGTATTAATGTTCGCAATACCGTTTGGTGCTGTATGCGGGCGGCTTCCTTATGATATAGTGTTTCCGACCCACCGAGAAAGAAGAAATACCTATTTTATGTTTTAGGTGAAATATTTTCAGATTACCACTGTAAATAAATGACTTTTGAAAAGCCATTTTTACATTATTATGAATTATGAATATGGTGATTATTTTGAAAAAAAAATCATGTTTCTCGTTTGACTCCCTGTGGAAGCCGTGATGAAACAATACCCGTTGTGATTCATCCACTTATTTAGCTCTGACTGAAATTAATTATCGAGCAATTAAAATTTTGCTGCAGGTTTCGAATTTTAGGAATGGATTAATTTCGTGAAGCGCTCAGAAAATCACGGTAACGTTGAGGGACTTAGGCTATGCCCGCGGAGAGATTGGCTAATTAATTCATTCCGTTAAAGTACATTTGCTTCCCTTCGAGATTGCTTACACAGCACAGTCCTAACGTAAAGTAGCGGAATACGCGCCTGAACTCTGATTAAATGAGTTGAGTGTTCGGTGTGGGAGTGTGGGCGGAGAGGGCCTAGGTTCTGGAGGAAGGCGCGGAAGTCTACCGTGGGTCGGTGGCTTCCTGCGGGAAATTTTAATCGGGCCGTAAAAACGTGAGTTCCCTGCAAACTGCGCGGGTTTTGAAAGAGCGGATCTCTCTCGCTCTGTCTTTCCCTTTAAGGAAGGGGACGTGTCTTCGAGTGAATGAATTCCCCGTCGTTGATATAGGTATGCAAGGGAGTGGAGAAATTTTCGGGTTATTTTCTTCTCGTTCTCGCTCATTTAAACGTTCTTCCGTGGCTAGAGGTTTGTCGGTTGACCGCGATCGCATTGTTATGCGTGCGGTTCACGAGAAACGTGATTTATTCTCGTCAAGAACAATGCAGTGTGCTCCTTGCGGTTGCTTTTTGCTGTTTTTTTTCTCATTACAGGGAATTCGTGATTGGTGACTGTTAAAAACTTCGATTAAAACATTCTTGCATTGTATTCTGGTGCCTTGAATGTGCCGTAATCACCTTTTGGAAGATGTAGTCGGTGAAAATTTTTGGAATCGCCCCGTTACAATCTGCCGATGTGGTCGAAGACTATTATGATAAAATCCAGTGCTCATAAATCGGCAGCGAATAAGCGTGATTATAAGTGATGAATGTCGCTGATCATTTAGTGTATTCAAATCTGCCTCCGTGTAAGAAAAAAGTTGTTCTCGTCTTGTTGCTAGTGTAGTTAGATTTACCCGACCTCACTCCAGATAACCTGGGAAAAGATAGGAGATGGTACTAGCAAAGTATATGTCGGTAGTCATTTATTAACGTTTTAGAAACGTCCCTGTTACGTATCGATCACTATGCCTTGTTAGTTCTTTTTTGTTTCGGGTGTTCCTTTAGCCATGATATATTCGGTTGTTATTACTTTCGTGAGAAATGCTACATTTTCCCGCAAGGAAAAAAATATATACAATATTACGTGTGGTACTTCGCAGATCGCCTTGTCTCCGGCGAGGATTCATAATGACTGGCCGTTTAACCGTCAGTGGAAAAGTTTGCGCGTGATTTTCTCGTGATTTAAATAGCTGAGATTAGTTTTGGGTCAGGTACGATTCGTTAAGAATTTACTATTCGCGTCCTACCGCTGTTGTTGATCACCATTATGGTAAAATCCAGCGCTTGATTCAGTATAGGTGGGGCTTTCAATTGATTTAAAATAATGGGTCGTTACTTTTGTGTTAGTACCTGGCTCTAGCACCATAGAGAAAAGAAGAACAAGATGGATTGGACACACTCTGAGACACATTGGGTTTGTGAAGAACATAATTGAAAGAAAAGAGAAGGAAAATTCCCCAGAGGAAGACCCAGAACTAAGTTCATGGACCAAATAAAGAGAAGGGACATAGAAAGTGTAATGGGTATCATATCCATCACTCTTGGGTTGGCAGCCCTTGTAGTATTAACAATGTTATGGCAAAGAAGAGTTTGTTTAAAAAGGGGGAGAACGCGTGGGGACAGTGTCGAGCCAGGAGGTAAAAGTGAGTGGTAGTGAAATTGTGTGGAAGGAAAAAGAATTGTGAGGCGGTGTTAAAGGAAGTGTGTATTGCTAAATATTAAAAAAGGGGGAGAAAAACGAGTGTAGCATTATAAATAAATGAGTGTTAAAGAAGAGATACCAGGAGGTAAGGGAACTAGCATTAGATAAGGAAGGGTGGAGGGTTCTATAGTCAACCAATCTTTGCATTGAACAACCAATGATGATGAGCACCTGGCTAAGTTTCTACTTGTGGTTGCGTTCGGTCTAGTTTTAATCAAGGCAGTAATTTTAGCCGTTCGCATTTCAGAGCAGAAGTGGACTGGACATAAAGGTGGTACCCTAGAGGCTCCGTTTTCTTACCTGGAATTCTTTGGAATTTCTATGTATTCTTGATAATGGCCATCATTAGTTCCTCGTGCCATTCGGGCAGTTTTTCCGGCTTCAGAATTCACCTTTTGACATAATTTTGACTTAAGGTACACCTCGTCCTTACTCCAGCGTACCATACGTAGGTATATTTATACTCATGCGCTGATAAAACTTGCCACAAAAATGTCATTTAAAAATGCTCCCTAATATTTTAATGATTTTATCGTCTGTATTATTCTCCCGAGCGTAGAATCTGTTTTTGACTCCTTTTAAAGTTCATTTTGAAATAAATATATATATATATATATATTTAAGGGTTCATTTTCACTGATTGTGCTTGCTTTTAAAGCTCATCGGTTGATGTGTGGGGTGTGACTTACGGGCAGAACGGTGTGTATGTACTAATTTAACAAATATATCTGTCGAAATTTGATGCGTGAATGTCCATCTTGTACCTGCGTTCCCATTGATCTTCTGACAGAAATAATTGTATCTGTAGATGCCACTTTTTTGTGGTTCCATATCCTTTCCCCGTGTTCTCCTTTTGCCAAGGCTGAGAGATGGGAGATTACCGTGCGTAATTGAGACCGCTGTTAGATATCTACGTACGTGCATGGAAGCTGCGTAGGAGAATTTTTGCCCCGAGGATTCGGGAACATTGGTTTTGTGCCCGTAATATTGCGCTTGATGTTTTAATCTTCGCTAATGAGGGCGTGGAAGCATGTAGTTGAGGTACATTTTGTAGGTGCCTCTTTGTGACTCCCTCGAAGGGAAAAATGCAAAATTGTGTTTGGCACTCGGTGCGGGAAGTTAAGATTTTGAGTCGGTTGGCAACTCTCTGTGTCTTGAACTTTCCTTAATTCTGGACTAGAAAATTTATAACGGGCCATGTTTGAAAGGGCAATAAAATCTCGGGTGCGTATGATGACGGCGTATATTGTTTTTAGAAAGACAGAATAGCTTCTGGTCCCTCGGCGCGCATTATTTGATTTTAAAAACCTATAATGCGAGGAGCGTGCGCGTTAATGAAGCTGCGTATTCTCGTGGCTTTCTTTTATCCTGCTGAACATCCTTAATCATCTTCCCTTTATTTACTTTACCTTAAATTAGGGCATGTTGGCATTTTATTCCCTCATATAGTTCCTAAATATTAATGCAGTGGAAAAATATTAGCCTCTTTCAAGGAGCAACTGCAAACATTGTGTTTATACAATAATTCTCACACGTTGAGTGAAAGTGACGTTAGAGATGTCCTTATACTTTGAGTAAATGTATCACAGTCGTTTTTGCGAACAATAATAATTCTGTTGTTGTGATTTTAACGTAGTTTTCGGAAGATATTGTTTCTCAGCTGTGAAACTCTAGTATTAATGTTCTATTGTGCTTTAATTAAAGTGGTAATGAATGATTCTTGTGATGGTATTGTACGAACCGTATATATTTAGTTATATTGTGAATATTAGTGGTGAGATTTTTGCTCTTTAATGACATTTAGACGATTCAATCGGTGGGTAAAACTTACTTGACATTTTTTATCTTCTCCGAATGATTGTGTCATTAATGTGTCCCCCTTGATGCGTCTCTTATTTATGACCATAATATGCTTCGACAAATATTTTATATTTTGGCCTTGGAGTTGCAGTTTAGTTCTTCTTGGTATGCAGATTGCCTACTCCTAGTTTCTTGAATTCTCCCGAGTCCTGACCAGTCCTATTAACTTAATGGCCTGCTTGCCTCAAAGCACTCCCATACCAATGCAGTGGTAGATAATGTGGCGTCGTCTATGGCACTCGAAGAGAATAGGTTTTAGAAAGGAATATTCCGGGAGCGGAGTGTAATGTGATGCGATCGGCCTGAGTCTTTTGGGCCCATGACGTTGGTCTATACAACCATTTACTGGTAGGGGTTTTCTGACTTCGGGATCTTTAACTCAGGTTTAATATATGGAATAATCCATGAGTGCGGTCAAAATTTCTAATCAAGACGGGTAGGTCAATTTTAAATAGCGCAAGGAATGATGTCCCAAAAGCCGATATTGAGTTTTTATTTATTTATTTATACTCACACCCCCGAAAACTGCATAACAAAGGCCAATTACATCGGGTGATTAACAATTAACAATAGATGAACTCCAACATCCATGTCCTGAGTGGTGAAAAACCACCCAGGCGGGACTCGAACCCGCGACCCTCGGTCTGACAAGCGAGGTATCAACCCCTCCGCCACCGGGGCCGACAAAGTAAAATCAAAGAGAGTTAAATATGATCACGTGGGAGGCGTGTAAAACGTAATTAAATTGAAGTATTATTATCACCATTAGTAGCATTCGTTACTGCAAAAATTGGTCTGCCATAGATCTCCAATCCTTTCTCTACAGCTAACCAGCAGGTAGTTTCAGCAAAATATTTCTCTCGCTATAATCAAGCCTAAACTCGACTTTAATATTTAACATTTAAGCAATCGTAAAAAGGAACTGGAATGCTTTAGGTGTTGCCGAAAACTTTGTGGTGAAAATAATACTTTTGGAAAAGTATCAGTATCTTATTTCTGTCATGAATTTTTAGTAGCTTGAATTAGGTCTTTGATTATAGATAACGCCAGCGCTTTATATAAATGGCTTAAATTCTCATTAATATACGACTTTTGCGTTTCCGCTTGATATACGACTTTTGGGTTTCCGTAATTTTTTGCTACGCACCAAAACCTGAGAACACTTTCACACCCGAACGTTTTTTTTTACTGATTTTATAAAAAATATTTCGGCCAGTATTCAATTAATGTTGAAGAGCGGTCGAGAAAACATCGACCTACTCATTCTTACTCTACTGATGTTATCTGTGCGTCCAAACCCACTCTTCTTTTTAATGATTTTATAAAATGTATAAAAATTTTCTGTCGGCCCCGGTGACAGCGGGATAAAGTCCTCGCCTGCAAACCCGAGGGTCGCGGGTTCGAGTCCCGCCTGGGTAGAATATTATCTGCCCAGGACATGGGTGTTTATGTCGCGTCCGTTGTTACTGTTATTCACCCGACGTAAATTGGGCCATTGGGCTGTATTCGGGATAGTGAAGATAAATAAATAAATAAATAATGTCGACTCTCTAAAGCGTACAGACGTACTTTATCTAATGGAAATCGGCATTTTTTGCAAACATCTCAAGAAGTAACTCAGTTAGTGGTTGATAATTTGGTATGAATTGAAAGATGATATTTTTCTGTAATACCGAATTCATTGAATTTATAGTAAAGTGATATTTCGCTCAAATTTCCGCAATTCCCTCAAATTTCCTTATTTTGACGCACCTCATAATTTTCATGATATAGTACGTAATTAATCTTTCGCGGTGATCCCTTACTATTCTTCGTTCCTCCAAAATCACGTCATTGGATTCGTCCTGACAAGCCTTCCAAGGTAGGAGTAAACGTGAAACTTCGTATTCGTAATGAGTACACATTCCGTGCGGAGTTTTAGTGCTTTTTTTATTTCACTTTTTATGCAGAGCAATGAGTTTTCCATGAGAAAAAGTTTTGGGCAACTCCTCGACGCGCAGGTAGGCCTGTACGTATTTGTTCCAGCTGCCCCTCCCCCCCTCTCTCTGTATGTATGCCTGTCTCTCTGCATCGGCCGCAGACCTAGATTACCCCGGGACCCCCCCAAGTGACTGCAACTCGGAACGTTCTAATTAGCGAGCACGGGACCCCGTACGTGGCCTTTGCTTTCGGCGGCTGCTCCCATCCCCCCTGTGGGCATCGAGGCTCAATTGGTCCCCGTTCACATTTCCGATGGCGTCTCCTTCCTTGCGTTGGTTATTCCCGAGGTCTACGTGGGTACAATACTCTAAGGCATGCCTTTTTATTTCTACGTTTTTCGTTCTCTTGGTGTCATTTCTTTCCGCAAGCTATTTTAAAAGAGTGAACAGGCTGGTTTAGTGTTGGCTTGGGTATCCATAATTACCATATGGAATGCACCATGTGTAAATGAATGAAAAAGAATGGTTGGCAGTGGATGTGGGAATGAGTGTAGGCGGGAAACTAATCAAGTCTGGAAGATTCGCGGATAATCAAGCGTCGTTGGGTCGATCGGCCTCAGGACTGTGCAATCTGCTGAAAATTGGTCTGCCAAATATCTTCAACCCTCTCTCTAAAGCTAGCCACCGGTAGTTTCAGCTAGATTTTTCGCTTGCTTCAGCCAAGACTAAACTAGAATTTTATTTTTCAAGTGAAAACAATCGTAAGAAGGAACTGGAATGCTTAGGAGTCGCAGATATCTTTGTGGTGAAGCAAAATACTTTTGGAAAAGTATCAGTACTTTATTTCAGTCATGAATTTTTGGAAGCATGAATTAGATATTTAAAATAGATAACCCCAGCGCTTTTTATAGTCCTGTGCAATCGGCCTCAGGACTCCAGTCCAGTACGTGGCCTAGATGATTTACTAGAGTTCCCGTTGAATGTCAACCATACAAAAATAATGATATAATGAATTAGAAAGCCTAAAATAAATAATAATGTGGCAGGGGATGGAAGAGAACAGGGGGACTCTTCATGTATTTGGGCAGCAATTCCAATCCCTGTGATCCAAGTTTCAATTCCTAGCACAGACGTTTCTGTGGCATCCTGATCCTTTGTTGAGTACTCTTTGGAGAGCTCCTCTTATATAGTACTCTATCCACGAGGGTATGTTCCACATTAAACTGTGGACTCTAATGCGCCTTTTTTAAAAGATGTATTTACCCGTGGAATTTCCTTCTGTAGCATTTGTCGTGTAAGTCGCTTGAAGGTTATAATTTGATGTGTTAGTGCGGGATCCTTAGGCAGCAGGAGTCGACAAGGGAAGTAATGGATATTCAATTGATCAGGGTTCACACTTCCGCTAGAAATGGATTGGATTCAATTTTGCCAACAAGTGGCATTTCAATTCTTCGAATGTGTCACGCTGTTCCGATGAAATCCTGATCATAAGACTACGAGCGGGGATTTAATATGTACTTTCGCATAAAAAATTTTGCCGGAGGAGAAATTATGGCTGTATTTGAAAGTATTTATCTTTACCTCGGAATGTTTTTAATGGAATGTAGAAGTTTAGTAATTGCAAAACCAAGGCTCTTATAATAATGAGAAGTAAAAGAATTATTAGTGCATTCAGTTTAATTTGTACGACTTTATAAAATGCCCAAAACCCTGTGGGACTCGATTAGTGTGATGCACTAACACTCTGATTGGCTAAATTAGTCGATTTTCGGCATTGCCAAATGCATTGTATGCTTCCGTTATTCGTTTCGAGCTGGAAAACCCGGAAATAGGGAATATGTGAGCAGAGCGATGCTCATTAAGTAGCAGTAATCCTCGAGATACTATCGCTCCCGAAACTTCAATTGAAGTCAACTTCCTTGTATAAAACTTTAGAGTAGACCAATGCTGACGACTGGTTTGTCTTCTACCTTCCTCCATTTCCCAAATATTCTTTGTCTCTCGCCTATGGTAAATGGTACAAATTACCTCGATTGTTGGTCGCCTCTCCAAATAATCAACCAACCAGCTATCTTCATGGGCTCGCTGAGAAAAGGAGTGCTACTTTCACTGCTCCCCTGAACACATATGCCACTCCCGGGTTTGGGAATAATGCCCGCCCATTTACAGTCACCGGCGAGGAATCTCGTCAGCGAACGTTAAGGGATAAATAATCAATATTCTTGCTTTTCTTTGGATCTGCCCATGGACGGAGGAGAGTGTTTCGAATTGATCCAAGTCTAAAAAGATCTCTTGTCATCGTGGCTGATCACGTCGGCATTTGCCTCAAAATGCTTCAAAATACGATCCTGGTCGTGTAATCAGCATGAACCCTGCAGCATACAATCGAGTGTCTTAGGCCTTTGTTTCAGTAACTACGGTCACTTTGTAAATCAAATCCCGTGGTACTTTTCATGCAAATTTATCTTACCACCATTATTTGTTCCCACGATTTTATACCGTGAGGCCTTGATATCGACCCAGTTGTTTGAAAGTACTATAGATTTATAATTAATTTTCGTTAACTATACGTCAAGCTCTTTCATTTATCTCATACAGACGATTACATTTGCTTGGTAATCATACTAGATGCGAAGGAAGGTGGAAAATTAATGGGATATATAGTAAAAATATCTCTTAATCTCTTTAGGTTTATGTTTATAGCAGTTGGGAAAACATTCCTGGAAAGGTAGAATTCACATAACCGTTTGCTCATCGTTTTCACGTGATCAGGATTTGAATGTGGATCACTCTGTATCCAGTCAGTTTCGCTAGAAAATAAGGACAACGCCGTTTCAGACAATTGATAAAGATCAGCGTGAATTCCCATTTTCGCCTTTTCACATTTTTCCCTTGATTTTATGTACTCTAAGTTTGATTTTCAAATTTAGGTGATGACGAAATAGTGTCAAAGTGTTCAAAGTACCTACTATTAAAGTTTTTTCAATATTGAAAGAAAACTTTTATCTCATTTCGCAAATAGACGAAGGGCCACAACGATATCGTTCTCTCCTCTTACTTGATATAGTTTTTTAAATATTGAAAGAAAACTTTTATTGTCTCATTTCGCAAATAGATGAAGGGCCACAACGATGTCGTTGTCTCCTCTTATTTGATGCGATGCACTTTATTTGCTCTTCGTTCTGGAAGGGTATGAAAACGCCCGCTTTATGTATCACTTTGCAAACTAGGCATTCGGGACGATGTTTCTTACTCGGCAACATTTGATGCACTTAGGTATGTGACAATGAGCCTTCACGAGAATTAGGGCAGGCGCAATTGAAGTCGCCGGGACGAGGGGGTAGTTTCAGAAATGGGGTATCGTTGATGGCGCCTCTTGCCTCGCGGTTTCAAGGACTCTCTCAGCTCTTTGCTGTCTGAGAGACGCCAAATGGATGTGGAAAGACCTGCCGCGCTTAAATCTATTACCCGTAAAACGTTCATTTGGAGATTTGTTCGTTCATTAAACATGGGAAAGCTTCCCTCACGGCTACGGAGATCGTTCGTGACTTTTTTTCGCGTGCAATTAGGTATGCTGAAAAAAGTTGGCATTTCGGAGACTCTCCTAGGTCACTTTTTTATATTTTATCCTAAATATATTAACAAGGGTGAGGTAAGTAGGGGAAAATGTCAGATACTCGAAATTATGAAATGTTTCATGGTGATAACAAGGAAATTACACCATTTTGTAACAATTGAGCCGCATCAAATGTGTCTTTTTTCAAGTGGACCTTTTAGCTTTGGCAATGAAAAGATCGCTATCGAGGAAGAAATATTCCCTAGCTCCCACTCGAACCAGCAATTCATCGCGTTTCGCATTTCCATGTTTACTCCAAGCACTATACTCGATTGAGAGCTATGAACTTTGCGTACGTTTGCTTGAACTATTGATGGATGACCTTTTTGAAAAAAAATTGAGTATATTTTCAATCGCTGGAAAAGAGACCCTTGCCTTATTTTTTTGAGTTTTGAAGACAATTTTTGTTTTGCGTAAGGTTTTTGACGATGGAGGTGATATGTTTTAGCTATGAGTCGCTCAGTTATTGAAGGCATTCGGAAATGAAGAGCTGGCTAGAATGGGGAGCAGGCTTTCACATGGATTCAGTGTCGAGCAAAAAGATTCCGGAGGGCAGTTCTTTTTTTTATTTGCCCGCGAAGGCTTGAGGGGTGAAAAAAACGCTGGCATTCAAAAAACATACGAATGGGAGCCTCGATCTGCCTTTCATCGCACGGAAGCTGCACTTACCGTTTGATTCCGCTCTCCGTCGTGATGAGGCTGCCACCGCTGCGCGCGCGCGGCTCTGTGAATTGCGGATTCTCTTGTGCGTAATGCCGTCGTGGCTTTTCTCCATCAACCTGACTGAAGCGAAATTTTACGATTGTAGCGGGGAAAAAATGTGCTCGAGTATAAATGAAAGTTCTTCATCGACGGTTATGGACTGCTTTTTTTGCTCATCTTATTATTGTTTTACTATTTTTTTTAGAGTCGTGGTTTAGAGTTTGTTTACATTTTTGAACTTGTGACAAAATACTCCTGCTAAGTCTTGAAATTTTTTCTTACGCTCTCAAATACATTCACATGTTCACTGAATCAGTGAAAGGTTGAAAACTGAGAGCAAGCAAGAGTAACAACTCAGAAAATGCATTCGAAAGTTCATTAAACAAAAACAGAACTCTCTTATAAAATTCCTTTCTCACAAAAGTCTTTTCTAGAAAATTGTGACTTTAGGTTCTTATTGGGATATTATGTATTTATTTTATTGGGATATTATTTATTATGTAGATGTTTCTTTACTTCCCCGAAAACAGCACATTAGCCAATATACGCGGGGTGAATGGCATTAACAACAGACGAACACATACACCTACGGCCTGAGTGGTGATAATAAATCCACTCAGGGGGGATTTGAACCCGCGATCCTTGGTTTTGCTGGCAAGGACTTTACCCCGGCTTTTTAGTTTGTCATTTAAAAGGAGAGCTGTAATAATTTTGTTACTTGCACTGTTTTAAAAGTATTTTATCTATTCGGGGATAAAACAAGACATGGCGGCGGTAGTGAAGGCAGAAGACAGATTGGTTGTATAGATGTTTCTTTCTGAACTTTGAAGGGGTGCGAAATAAATATTTGGGTGAACGTATAGCATACATATCTTGGATCGTTTTGTGGAGGCGGCGAAATTGTTTGCGTGAAATGTTGAGAAGTGGTGTTTTCCTCGACTTGCAAAAATTAAGTCCCATAATGGCTGGTACATAAACATTTGGCCATTAGTTTACGGTATTAGTATTATTTTTCATTTTTTCAATGCATTCCTCTTTGGTCTCAAGTTTTTTTTTTTACAATTTCTAACACTCATGGCTTTCTTAATTTTTATTGTTTCCAGTATTGCGTTCTTGACTTAAGTCCAAACGAGATTTCTTGGTACAGTAAATGTTTTGACGGCTAAAAATATAACACAGTTTATTTCTGTATGTATCCAATAACTTGAAGCGGTATTTCCATTTACAAAAGGATATTGTATGCTCTTTCAATGTGTTCCCAGTGATTGATTGTACGAGCGAGTCCTACGAGACTGGTCTACGATTTTCATATTTTTTCATCGTATGTATCCTTTCAATTCGTCCCCGTCATTGTTTGAATTCTAGGGCTATGTCGTATGCGGTCATCACTTCCGTGCAGACGTGAAAAAATACCACGGGGTGAACTGAACTGGCTGGAATCCGCGAAAATTCCTAACGTCGACCGGGATTTGTGGTGTTTAAAAATGTTTGTTTGCGACACCCTTGTGGACTTCGATGATTTCTTTCCTCGGAAGGGATTTTTCGTTTTTTTGCGCGAACGACATCGAAGAGTTAAGTCCTCTATCTTCTCCCCGCCAGGGAACCACATCTTGGCCGGCACAAGTTGTTTCGAAATTCTCTCGCCGAATTGTGCGGAGGAAATGTTTACTCCAGGGAGAAAGCAATCCGGACGATTCCCGGGGCTGGAGTGGTGGCGGTGGCCCTTCAATCCGGCGCGGATGGCGTCGGGGGGCCTTTGGGCGCAGAGAAGGGAAAATTCCGTCGGTGAGAGCGGAACCCAGGTCCTCAAGCGTTTACTCGGCTCTTCCCCCCACGCATTCCGGAGTGCTTGGATGGGACTCGTGAGGGAAGGAGGGGGTTGAGGGTCCCCAGAAGGACCTCCGGGCCGACTAGGGATAAGGGCCCCCAAAAGGACCGCCGAGCCCACGAGGGATAAGGACCCCCAGAAGGGCTGAGAGCCGATCCTGGAAGAGTGGGAGAGAGATAGAGAGAGAGGGTAAAGGGCTGATGTGCGTGGGGAAGTGAGGGTGTAGAGAGAGAGGAAAAAAAGCTCGGTAGCGCCGCAGGGAAAGATGGATTTTGGGGAAAGTCAGTGCTAATGGTTTTAAGCGGGATCCTCTTCTGCGCGCTCTCCTCCTCCTCCTCTTCTTTGGTCCAGCGCGTTATCTGCAGCTTCTGCGAGAGATTTACTCCATCGTCCTTCCCCTCCTATCCCCAGCGGCTCCGGGGATAGTTTGTCTTGTCGTAGAGGGCTTTGTCAATGATTCAATAACGTCAGTGTCCAAGGGGTTTAAATTAATTTACGCCCGTCGATGAGAAACGGCGCCCCGAATCGGTCGGAACATAATGAATGGAATCCTAAAGGGAAATAAACGGTTGGGATCGACGTGTACGAATGTTTTGAAAGTTCGGGGGAAGGTAAATAGTGCGAGGGTAACGCCGTAGGTAAAGCCCCTTTCGGTAGGTTTTCCGTATTTCCTTGTTCCTCTCTCATCCTGCTGCCCTGTTGGGACCCCATGTGTATGTTCTCATTTTCCTAAACCTTACTCCAATCTCAGGAATACCTTTTTTGCGAATTTCCCCTCGAATGTTTGTGAAACTTTGTCGCTTAGGAATCAGGTTAAGCGTGCCATGAATGATTGTTTTTAGGTCGATGAGTGAACTTCTCCTTCACCTTCATGTCGAATGAATGTCTGAAACTAGTCAGTAAAATCAAAATTCATTGTCTGTGCAATGCAGACGTCCTTTAATTTGCTCTCGCCGCTAAAAAAAAATTGAGAGGTGATTAAGCGTTCTTATGAGTTCGTCTTTTATTCTCATCTGTTCATCCATTATTTTTTTCATTTTTTCACTAAGTTTATATGCGCAAAATTATTACCCTACTAAGAACCGAATTCCTCGTGAATCATATTATCATTAATTATTCTCCGAGGTGAAGATGTTTTTTTCGGAACCCTTTACAGCCAAATTTGCATTCTTTATGGTGTGTAGTAATGTTGAAATTAAGCTCCAATTTTACTTCCAGTGTCTTTTAAGTCCTGTGGAAGACTTAAGTG
This sequence comes from Ceriagrion tenellum, assembly GCA_963169105.1. Classification (NCBI taxonomy): domain Eukaryota; kingdom Metazoa; phylum Arthropoda; class Insecta; order Odonata; family Coenagrionidae; genus Ceriagrion; species Ceriagrion tenellum. The sequence continues at coordinate 59,255,086 of OY720639.1, read as the reverse complement.
CCCTTATTTATTTTTCAGTTTTATTATCGCCCCCTGGAAACTTTATGATAGTTTTGGATGGCTGGACATTGGTCTGTGTATTGGCATCTAGTGAAATCTAGGGAAATGGATTCGGAGGGACACGAAATCTTGGAGTATCTCGAAAGGGGAAGTTTGAGGCCTCCGCTTGCGTATGCCGATGTACCGTTTGGTACGCTTATATCGGCTATAAAGCGAGGGTTATGTCGCCATGGCCTGAATCTAAGGTACATATCACTTTCACATAGCAAAGCTTCACTTCAATCTCTACCGGTCGTGATGACTCGCGCCGAGATTCTTTTTCCAATTCATTAATGGCGGGGTGTGGCGTCGTGGATTGAAGGCGGAATTCACGGTTCGGATCGGACTGCAGAAATCCCAGGGGCACGACTGCGTCCGGCGTGTATCGCCCATAATCCGCGCCGCTCCCCCCCCCCCTCTGGTGGTTCTAAGCGTACAGGATTTTGAGAGGAACACGTCCATGCTGCATGTCCCGTCTCAAAATTTCAGCAGTGGACGGAAGTAACGCCTCCGTTCCTTAGAACGATCGATCGATCCAAAACTTTTTTTTATTTTTATAATCCGTATTCTTGATGCGTGGCACGTGCGGCTTTGGTTTTTGAGCTCGTGGTGGTGGTATCCGGGGACGCATCTTTTTGACTTCACCTTAGGGGTTTTGAATCCGTCGCCGTCGCTTGATGGGAGATTTCCATCAGAGGTTGGAGAGGGTTAAATCTAGAAACATAAGTTGCTGATGAGAGGCATAAAGAGAGAGACTAGAAATGAATAGAGATTGTTACCATGGCAAGTGATTGGAAGCTTTTTGAATGAGTAAAGTCATTTGTGAATACGGGAAGGGGGTCAACCCTCGTTATACGATAAGATTTGAATATTGCAGCTTTACAAATGATGCATGGTGGCCACACCTCAGGTTTATAAGACACAGAAATTGCCATTTGATTAAAATGGCATAAAATACTTTTGATTAAAATGTAAGGTGAAGTTTTCGTTCTCCTTCATTCCCCGGTTTTTCGTTTTATACGTATTAGTGAGTGGGTAACTTTGCAGAATCATAACCGTAGGCATTTAAATATTTTGAGGGCATCATATTCTTTGACACCAAATAATGGTATTGTATGTTTTTCCAATATTTAATACTTTTTTTATTTTATTTTTTCATTTCTTTAACACTTATTTTCATTTCTTCCTTTAGAGTCACTTTATCCCTAAGGTGTTTCTGGTAGGTACCTAATTCCCAGACGGATTAGGACTCATTATGGTTTTGCAGGTGAGGTTTTGAAAGAAAAAAACAGTAATTTACATCCGTTACTGTTGGCAAATTATAGGAGTAAAATAGGACTGTCAGTTTCCTAAAACGGCAACGGCATTCAAGTTTTTCGTCGTGAAATCCCAGAAATACATCAGTGATTTTGAGCATACCTATAGCTCGCTGCCACAGAGCAGTCTACGTTTAGGTGGTAAAAGACATTGAAATTGTCCCAATGTATTTATATGTCGTAGGCTATTATAATTTTCCTCCGGGTTAACTCTTTTATGGTAGGATTGTAAATGATAAGTAACTTGTTTTTTCACATAGATTAATAATTAAAAGACGACCTAGGTTTCGACGAAGCACGTCATCATCAGGTGATGATACACCTGTGACGCCTGATGATGATGTGCTTCGTCGAAACCTAGGTCGTCTTTTTGTAATAAATCTACGTGGAAAAACGAAGTTACTTATCATTTACAACGCTAAGCATTTGACGATTCCACGAAGTCACGCCCGAGACAACGGATCTTTTATGCTAGCGTAAGTTTTTGAGGACGATTCGTCTATCATCTTCAGGGCTTTGTGAAAGAGATGGTAACCTCTGTTTGGCAGCGCAAAATCTAATGAATGTAAGCGTCGCCTTACCTTTGGCCTATAAGACGCAGGCCAATTTTAAAACACCATTTCTATAATTAAAGTGTTAATTATTGGCGGAGAAACACTGTTTTTAAATAAATAGGAAATTCCGACTGCCAGCTTCGCCATGCACTGAAAAACCTTATCGAAAAATACGTGATATCGTCCTCCATTTTGAAAATAGAAAGGCCAGTGTGCCAGCCCTGGAGAACCCGTGTGTGGCTCTGTTTTTTCTTCTTCTTTTTCTCACGTCGAGTTGGAAAAAAAATTGGCACGGTGGGACTGAAAGGATGGTCCGTGTCAAAAGGGTCGTCTCTTGGAATCCTCGGTCGTCCGAGATGGGAGCGCAAGATAGGGACGTCCTTTCCAATCCGCGGTGGCCTCCTGGTGCTTTTGTTAATCCTTGCCCGGAAAGGAAGGAAGAGAAGAGCAATTCTGCTTCCTTCCTCTGGCGGCGTAGCGTCCTCGGACACCGGCACGTGACGATGGAGCCGGAGCATTTAGTCCTTTTGCGTCACTCAGCCATCCTCCGCCGAAAAAAAAGCAAATTCGCGTCATCTATTGTAACCAAGTTTCGAGGTCTCTGTCATAATTGTTTAAACAGATATGTAAGGTAACTGGATTTTATTGCGTTGGTGGGCCCATAAAATATGCATCACACAAAATTGAGGATGTCACCGGCGTTTATTCCTCGAGGATTATGTTGGGTCTCTTCGGCTTGACTTTTATTTTTTGCGTACCCTTCTCGTTGCTTCGCCATCTGCTGAATCGAAGGAAGCATCAAGACCTCTGTCAGAATTTTTAAATTTGAAACATAAGTTTGTTAATCAAGACTTGAAAGCGTCGGTTGTGGGTTTTGATATGTACAGCAACATTGATTGATGTAGTCATCAGACTTCATTCTAAAGGTATGTGATATGTTTTAGGGTTTCGCTGTCACGCAATACCTGAGTTACTTCGTCATCTGCATAAATGAGCCTGGTTTTGTAAAGTAATCGAAAAAGCTAGAAGTTTTATCATGGTTGAATTGCAAAAAGACTACGAAGTAATTGAAAAAGTAACAGTTTTTATTATTTTTGATTTGGAAATAGGCTAAAGTGACGATACTTCGTTAAGTGGGAGTTAACATATATGAAATATAAATGCCAGGAGTTAATTGATTATTGTCTTGTATTGTTTGTTTTATAGTTATCTTCGTTTCTTTTCATTCATTGCTGGTGTTAGTCCGTCGTTCCTTAGCATAAAGCCTCTAAAATTACGCTCTTATCTGTGGTTTTTTGACATATAATTTAAGCTACTTGCAGCATTTCGTGGGTTTTAATATAGTTATGATATAATTAGAAGCATTTCTCAGTTTCCCTCGATCAGGATTATTTATATTCACTGTGAGTGATTTCATTGTTGGTGTACTGTTTGTGTTACTACGTAATTCGCTGATAGGCGTTAGCTTATATTTTAATAACCGTGAAGATCACTTTCTGAAATGGGAAGGTAGGTATCTCTTTGCGGGTTGGGAATTATAATTTATGTATTAAAACGAAGATATTTTCTTATTTTTATTCATTGAGCTTATGCTGTACATTTTCGTTTCCAGTTTTAATCCGTTTAGTCATAAGTCAGTGTTACATCTTACCGAAACGGTTATGACAATGGTGAAGAGATGCCTTAAGAAATTTTGAATATTAATAAAAATTGCTGTAGCCGTTTCTAAGGGTCTAGGTTCTAATCGTGTGATCTGATGAAGTGTCGGCCCTATCAGCACCATCAGCTTGTGCTCTCATTTATATTCGTTTTAGATAGTTCATTGCTCTTGCCAAAAATCACTTGTGTGCCGGTGAGCACGGTTGAGTGTAATGGTGCTTGAAAGGAAATATTAAAAAATTTCTTGCCAGCAAGTGAGGACATTAATGCGAGGGGAAATTTGAAAGTAGTACAAACTATGGCTCAGGAAAATGTCAGAGGCTGTGACTCTCCCGCCTTACTCGCTATCTTGTAATTTGATGTTCGGAGGCTAGTAGTGCCATTAGTTCATGTCAAACGAAGACACGTGAACATTAACAAGGCTTTTTTGTGTCCTCAACGAAGATAAATCCGCGATGGTTACAGCGTAAGAGGAAACTCATTACTTCAAGCAAGAGGGTAAGAAGTCATTTTTATTTGAATCTAGAGGATCGGTGAACGCGCATCGCCTTTTTATCCCCAGTTTCAAATCGATAAAAATGGTTCGAAAAATGTTTTTCCAGCGGTACATTCTTTTTTGCGCTGCGGCATCTCTCGTTGTATATGCTAACGTAGTATCCACCAGTGTTGTATGTAGATGGCGGGCGAAAAGACAACCTCTTGGCTGCTGCCGCTGGCCGCAGAATTATACACCATGAAAAACCGCGCCATCCCCGCTTCTTTTTACTTGAAAATTCGTTTAAATCTCCCTATGCAGAAAATTTCCCTTGCACTCGCTTATCAGCGCTTCGACGTAAATGAAATAATTCGAATGCTTTCCGGCCTAATCAAAATTTACCCCAACTACGGAGTTGGATTACGGGGAGCCTTTTTAAACGTCTCGGGGAAGGTATTATTTTTCCCTTTGGAGTGCTTGGACTAAGGTTAACTCAATTAACCGAGCTGGTCAAAATTATTTTTTTACTGTGGTGCAGCATACCGAAACACTTTTCCAGTGCGTTCTTTTGCCAATTTCAGGAAGAATTTTGAAAATGAATTATTTTCTCTCCTCATGTATTTACCTAAATTCGCGTTTTCCCTTTGTTTCGGCCGGTCGCATGCGTTGGCTGTTCTCGGTTCCGCTAATCCAATGATTCTCCTCCATACTGGGTAGCCAAGAGTCCATGAATCGTTGAACACTTGGAGAGAAAACTGGTTGTGGCGCAAACCGTTTCAAAAAAAATCGCAATTCATCCAAAAAGCGGTGGAAATAAAGTCGATTCTCTCCTGCTTGCCCGGAACAGGACCGAGGTACTGAAAGTGTCGAATCGGCTTCGAATCCTGAGGACCCAGGTTTGAACGCCGGCAGCGGTGGAGATGCTGAATTGGAATTCCTGGTTCTACCCGGGATCTTAATGAAAGACCTTGAAGTTTTGTCCATGGTGTATTTGAGGGAGCGTAACAGTGTTAACTCCTTCGAGCCTTTTTCGACCCGTGGTTTCTCTCCAACCATTCACCCAAACAATTTTCCCTCGTTCACCATCCTACCGTGAATGGCGAAAATGACCTCAGATGTCGGTCGTCATCCCCAGAGTCTTGCGGATGGCATTTCCCACAATTTTTTCTTCTCCTAGTAGTGATGAAATGGCAATCCAGTGGCCCTTGACCTTTCATTATAACCAGATAACAGACCGAACCCGGTCAATCGACGAATATCAGATAAAGAAAGCTCATTTATTGCGGAATAGACATCCACTGTGGCCGAATCCAACGTTGTAGGTATAATTTTACTACAGATCTCCTGCCTCATTTTCCGAAAAAGTGGACCGTGTGTTATTCACAACTTTTTTGAAGTCTTTTCGTACGACGAGGTTTAATTATTTATTTTTTGTATTTGTAAATGAAATTTTCTTGTAAATTTATTTATGTAAAAAAGATAAAAACGAAATAATTCAAATGAAAATAAATTATTCGTCCACGAAAGACTGGAATGAGAAAGCGTGTCATCGGTGGTCTTCCTTTTGCCCTAAGTTTGTAAGAGTTCGTTCTTTTTTTCTGTGTATAAACTAGAAGATATTCTTTTCTTCCATAAGCATTGATTGAGAAAACGTATCATTCTTAGTCCACTTGGCCCATACTTGTTATGTCCCTTACTCCAAGTTTCCCTTTCCTTTTAAAAAGATAGTAATAGATGGAGTTTAAACTTGATGTTTTAACTAGTATCTGGTTGTTTTTCCTAGTTATTTAAATATTTCACGTCCAAAATTCCCTCGTTTATTGAACGTACTGGACGTGGGGAGAATGATCTGCCGAGTGGGCTACTTACAGCCCTGATTTCCAATTAAATTACCCATGGTTTAATTAACGTCTACCGTATACTACGTGCGCAGTCACTCCCTGATTATCCTTTCCGTGTTCACGAAATTTTGCCTTTTACTTTTCAGTTTTGCAGAATTACATTGTTTTCAATATTCGGAAGGGTTTTTTTGTGCGATAAAAACCCGAAAACAAACTTTTATTTTACGCTAAAATATGGAATGAGAATACATGTCATCGCAAGACTTCCTGGCACATACCAATCGCGGTGATGATATTATTTCGTACGCGCTGATTCCGTTGAATTCGTTATCGAAAGGAAGAAGTGTTCGTTACGCGAGTTTGGAATTGGTAGGGAAGGTTGGGGGGAGGGGGTTGATTTCAGGGGCGAAAGGTAGTATAATTAATCCGTCGATGGCGGGGGGTGAGGCCTTCGCATGCTTCCTCTCTTTCCCCATTCTATCTCTCTGTTTCTCTTTCAGACTTCCGGGCGGCCCATGCCTTTTCCACCCCCTCCGTCGTTCCCCTCCCTGCCCACCTACCTATTTCCCTCCCCCCTTTCACTCGTCGCCCGTAATCATTTTGCGATGAGAGAGAATTATCGGATCCTGTTCTGTACGTAGCCTACGTTTCGTTCGCGTCGCAAATGGAATTTTCCGATTTCGCCCATCCATCCATCCAACGTTCGGGGGTAGGGAATCGATCTGTTTCCCGTGGAAAGGGGAGGGTGAGGTGGGGAGGGATAATAGGAATAGGGTTCGCGTGTATTGGGCAGGGAAAAAGGGGTTGAAAAAGAAATTTTCTTTTATTTAGGAAAGGCGGTATGGGGGGCGGTACGTACCCTGTATGTAGGGATGTGGAAGGATAGATTGGGAGAGGTATTTGGGGAAGGGTGATGGCTGTTTTGTTTGTTTTTTTATGAGTTTTTATTTGTTTATTTTCGTTTGTTTTTCGTTATTTTTTCCGTTCCGAGGGGCGGTCCCACTCCTCCATTCAATGTTGAATGGCTTTTTAAGCTTTTGGCAGCGTGCCTCGGTAACATTTGTCCCTTTTTATGCCCCCGTCCTATTTCCTCCTCTTTTTTTATTTTTTTTGCTCATGCGGACGTGCATGCGCCTCCCGTTCGTCTGTTCCTTTTTTTAATGCCGTCCCCTCATACACACTCTTCTCACACAGACCCTCTCTCTCAACGCGCGCCACCAATTCTTTGCCCTTCGTCGTCGCCGCCGCTGGTGCTGCCCTCTATCTACATCTATTGCAAGCCACCCGCAAGGGTTTTGTGGCTCGGAGAGATTCCTTGCCAGACACGCTTAACCCTGCCTGTTCCCTAATGGCGTAGAAATCAGTACATGACGTGCATTTCGGTGTTAAAGGATAGGAATTTTAATCCTTGTTTATTAATCCGGGCTCAGTGGGGCACGAGATGGATGAACCATTTTTTTCTTCTGGAAGAGTGCGTCGTATGAACAAAGATACAGAATAATGAGGAAAAGAAAATATTTTTCAAAAACATTCTTTTTCATCAAGTTCAAATGCTTTCAAATTCTTTTGCCGAGCACAATTCGGCAAAAAATCCGAACAACTCACTGTGTTCCACGTTCGGATCACGGACGGTGGCGCAAACGCACGCTCCGGACTTCTCATTTGATATCATATTTCCGGCAGTCCTGAACTACTTGCTCCTGTTACGGCCTAAAAAGTCCACATGGAAAAATAACACCTCGGTAGCTTTACTGGTAAAGCACTAGAGGCTATATCGAGGAATCCGGATTCGAATTCCGGTGAATTCGAGAGTTCCGGTCCAGGTGAATGAAATTTTCCCTGTTAAATCTCGTGCAAAGTTAGATAAACTCTATTAGCAATAAAATAATAAAACTTTTTTTAGGTTAGGTGACTTTGCAGTAGATAAGTAAGTTAGGAAACAGTTTTACTGAACAATTTACTCTTATGATTAGCTTCACATAATCATTTGAATAATTTTAAAATTATTTCCCTCTGACCAACTAATACTAAAAGCCTCCGAGGTACTCATAGTGAGAAGGCCATGTGTTATGCGTTTACTGAGCTAGTGATGTGTTACTAATTGATTTATATTTGAAATACGTGATAAAATCGGACATTTTTAAAACTAGATTATTTGGCAAACAACTATGGTTGATGAGTAAGAACTCCTACAATTTAGATTTTATTACCAAATGAGCCGAAATTACTTTGAGACTATGTATTCGTAAATGCTTCTGGGGGAAGAGACTATAAAACATTTGTATTTGCGGTCTTTATTGATTTTCCACCTTTTGAGTAGTATATACTTGAAGAGCTTTGTCTTTGGTGTCCCCAACTTCGGAGTACACTCTCTAATGTTTTCTTATCAAAACAGCCCTTAATTCCTTTCGTAAGAGCATCATTAATTGTTTTGTCTGTTCACTTCCTCTCACTGCTACAAAATTCTTATTCTTTCTTCTGCCGAGCTTATTCCACTCACGGAAAAAATATAACAATGCTAACCATCCAGCGAGGTTGTGACGGCTTAATTTGACAAAAAAACTTACAAAAATTGCTTGGCGTAAAAGAGAACGAATGGTAGAGGAGAATTATTGTGTTCTGGATCCTCTATTACTCATCCACGCATGTGAAGTTTACCAACTCTCCGATGAAGGCTCCTCTACGTTATATAGATCTCGGCATTTCTGAAATATTTTTTAAGTAAAATATCGCAATCGGAACTAATCATCTAACGAAAGCTATGGCAACTTAACTATTTACTTACTCTGTGCGTGAAAGGCGACGCATTTTTCGGAACGATAAATGTTTTATGGATCCTAAATTACTCTGCCTCGTTTGTGAGATTAACCAACCGAGATGAAGGCTCTTTTACGTTATATAGACTCGTCCTCGGAATTTCTGTAAGATTATTCAATGAAAATTTAATATCGCAATAGAAACTAATCATCTAACGAAATGTGGCAAGTTCATTTTTTATTTATTCTATGAGTGAAAGGTGACGAATATTTCGGAAGGATAAACGTTTTATGGATTCTAAATTACTCTTCCTCGTTTGTGAAGTTAGCCTACCCGGCGAAGAAGGTCCTCATGAGCTTCTTTTCACAAATCTGGACCGTGTACGCCCACCCTTTCGCAGCCTCGCGGCCCTCGAGCCACGGCTCCATTAATGCGATCCTGGGATTTTGGCCCGTGTTCCCCGTACAACCACTCTTTTGTTCCTTTACCCTCCTCCTCCTCCCCTTCCCCCGCCCCTCATCTCGTGCCAGGGGTGGCTGAGGAGAAGATGGAATGCGCGTGTCGGCTGATGATGATTGCTGGCGCCGCCGGTCGGCTGCGCTCCCCGTTTTGGGGGTGGAGGAGTCAGGGGAGTGGGTTAACGCATGTGGATCTAGGGAAGGGTTTTTGAAGGGGGCGGGGGTGGGTTGTTGAGTGAGCGGGAAGGGAGGGAGGATTTAAGGCGGTGGAATGAGGGATTGGGGAAAGAGAGAGCGTGGGGTGTGGGAACGTGAGTACTCTTCCCGTAGCGATTTATATTCCGCGTCAGCTTGGCCCGCGTGTCAATAAGGATCTGCTCGGGCCGAGATAATCCCTTCCCCTCTCCCTCCCCTACGACCCGCGCCCTTCCCCCCTTTTGAGTCATTCATAAGCCCCCTCCCGTCCTTTCCCATCCAGGTCTTTCCTCAGTAGAAGTTTGGTCCATATCGATGTCGTCAAGATCGATTTTTTTTTCCTTTTTAAAGTTTTATAGTTTTATCTCCTCCTTCCGTTTGGATGCGAAGCGGGAAACCTATTGCTAAATCGATCGATATGTGGGATATCCGTTTCGCAGAGCTGGATTTCAATTTGCGAGTCGTGATGGTTTCTCATATGCAGCGATCATGTAGCGGTGAAAGTGCTCCAAGTCCCTCTAGGGTCTAGGATTCATCATTGGGTGTTTCCCAGTTGATTGGTAGGTTTTTGGGGATTCCTTATCCTGATTTCCCCATTTCTGGCACATACTCTCACTTTCAATCTTATTATTGCCGCAGGCCTCTGGGGAAACTTGAATCCGCGTAAACTTTTTCGAAGTCTGGTAGTTGCTCATACAGGCGACTATTGTTACTGACGACGTTCCAAGCCCATATTCATGGATCCTATCCAGCTTCTTCTCCGCATAATTTATGGGCCATATCGTTGTGCTATGGATCGATTTTTTCCTTATCAAAATGATTTAATGAATTAATGTTTCTATTCCTTTAATAAGGGTCCCAGTAATAAAACTAATGCTATACCGATGGATTTGCCTAAGATTCGTTTTCCGAAGCAGTGATTCAATACACGACTCATAATAGTTATCTATGGAGAGCAGGGTTGTGGTATTGAAAATATTCGAGGGCCTAAAATTTGCTCCGAGTACCTTGTAGTTGCAGAAAACTTGTTTTCAGGCGAAATTTTGCTCATAGAAAGTCTTTTATCTACAGTAAACGCTCCAAATCCGCATCCGGTGCTTTGGATATCTTTTATTAACGGTGCATTTTTTATACTAATGGCTACGCATAGAATCTGAGGGAAGTTACCTTCAGGGAATTTTTGCCTTCAGTCCTTGTAGTCGTAAAAAGGCTCCCATTTTGACCTATTCATAAACCCTTCCTCTTCCACTTGCCCATGTCGATGTTCTCCGGATCGACTTTTTCATTTTTAAGTTTTAGTGTTTTTCTTCTTCTACCTTTAGACACGAGGGAGGAAAACTATCGACGAATTGGTCTACAGACCGTAGATCTTTTTAATGAAGCTACGTTTTAATTTTTGAATGACTCCCTTAAGCAACGATAGTCTTTTGCAATGGTTGTCTACCAAGGCCTAAAAAAATTTTAAGAATGAGGTGTCAAGAGGCCGTTGTTTTATGGCGCAGCTATTCCTCACAGAAAGCCTTATAGTGAGGATAACTTTCCAGTATCTCATCATGACTTTGCTGGCAGTAAACGTGTTCTAAGGTCTCATTTTAACTTATTAAGGGCCTTATGGTGTTAGTCGAGATGTTCTTAGCCCGCTTTTTTGAGTAATTTATGAACCTATCCTCACCAGTCTCTCACTAAAAAGATGTTATATGCATATGTAAAGCAATGATTTCTTTCCTTTAATATTTTCTCGGTTTTCATCTCCCTTTTGCCGTGAATGAGGAAAACTATCGCTCTGTTGTTCGATATGGATGGAATCCGTTACTGAAAGCTACCAACCAAATTTTAAGTCCTAATGGGTCATCTTCGACTAAATTGTGGAAGAGGAAATATTTAAAGGTATCATAGTTGCACACTAAGCGTCGCAGTAAACATTCTCAAAGCCTAACCATGGCTTGAAGGGAGTCTTTTGTTAATATCACACCTGTAGGTCTAGTGGCTGTTCTCAGATAGCCATCGAGTGACAATAGGGACATTTTGAGCTAAATATTATTTCACCATGAAATCAATGTCTTTGGTCTCATTTTAAATAAAAATATCTTACTCTTCCAATGATGCCAAAATATTAGCCCCTTACCAAACCACTTACTGAGAGTTTTGACGAAAAATACCACACCTTTTGCATGGGAAGTGATACGTGTATTTTCTCCAGAGTCCTTATTGAAAAAATGGGGAATTTCTTACTCCTTGATCTCGTCTAAAAGTTAACAGGGTGTAGTCTTTATGTATCATTTTTCACCGCAGTATTTTTTCAGAATCGTAATAAACCTATCGTGAAGGAGTTTAAACCTATCGCGGGAAAAAAATAGTCTAATTAAAAAATGATGGTGATATTTTTATTTAATTTCATAAAATTTCTATCATATAAAAGTATTTAATTGCAGAATTAACGATGCCATATTTATTCCAGCGTCTTACAGCCAGTAAAATTAAAATGTAAAATTCGAATATGATCTGATATGATTATGACTTGAGAGCTTTCTCGTTCAAACTGCCTTAAACGTGGGTTGTGCTGGATGTTCGCCTGCGATACGGCATGTTTCGTAAAGTTGACGTTTCTAGCCTGAATTATTGCCGGTGAAGACCCTTCTCTTGGATTAAAATTGGTGTTTACAGTAATGGCGAATATACGGTTGTAATATTTCCGAATGTTTTGCTGGTATTTTTTCGAGGAGAGTAATTTCATTTGTAGTTTATATTGCTCTACTCGCTTCACTTTGTGTTCACATACTTGTATGATGTCTCGCGAGTTTTTCGCACCCGGTAGAGATAAAATATTGAAACGCACCTCGGTTAAGGCTTCAGGAAAGAGGAAATTATGCAGAAAAAATCTATTGTTTGGATTCATAACTCTTGTCTTTCATATATTTTCGTGACTGATTCCAGCCCCATATACCTTAGAAACATTATTGTGATATCTTAATAAATACCTTGAGTAGTATAACATATTTGAACAAAAATGGCAATCGTCGCTTTCACGGATTAAGAGGCTTTAACTTCAATCCACGAGGCGCAGAATATGCAATCATCGTCTGTATCCAGCTTGAAAATTGTGCATATTCCTCAATAACTGAGGGGCTGGTGTTAATGTATAACGTTTAATCGGGCGCGTGAGCATGGTATACTCGCTGACTGCCCGCATTTAGCGAGATTTCGAGATATGAAATAGAGAGGGAGAGAATGAGAGATGCGACCAATGGTTTTACCTAATTTATTCGTAACCCCCTCTTCCCGTTACAACCGACGTAATCCCCATGATAAAACACGCGCAAATCGCTATTAATGTAGGCCAACGAGAGATTAATCGGAGTTGCGTAGTAACTCCCCGCTAGAGATTTGAACGAATATATTTTGCTGCAAATTCACTCTAAGGGCACAGGATGTTTGCTCCGATATCGGCAAGTCAAATAAAAATTACGGGATGGCGCAAACATTTATCGTTAAATTGCCGTCTAAATTCCAATCAGCGTTGCTCGCCAGCGAATCAACAAAGTGCAAATCCACCCCAATTGCGTGGATTCATTTTGGACGTTTGGTGGTGTTCCCTCAGGGCGTGCGAATCTCTTGACTGCCTCGCTTCGTGGCGTACCTAACGATGAAGGCATCGATATTACGATATTTTAATATCCGAATTGTCTTTCTGGGTCATTTTTAATGGCTTTGAGCTCTCTCCATCTCTCAGTAAGCTAAAAACTTACGGAAAAAGTGATAGAGAAATAGGTCTGATTATGCCTAAGTTCACCGACTGTGAGAATCCGGATACGTGTCGCTGCACTAGTGGGCCGTTACATGAGCGAAGACTTTGAGATGAAACTTGATAGCAGTAATACAAATAGGATATAAATTTATTAGTATATTCATGTACGCTCGAAGAGTATTCCAGGCCTGCCAATGGCGTTGAAACGAGTTGTGCATGAGGAAAAACTAAGGTCATAATCCATGTTTGACTAGCATATTATTAAATCAGTATCTAGATAACTAATTAGGTGTGACATGAATCATGTGGGGACTCAAACTGTTTCCCATTTTCTTTTGTCTTAAGTGACCACTGTGTGAGTTGAATGAAATAAATGTTGGAATGTTTCTTTTTTTTTTAATTAGACGCTGGCATATGAAATTGGTATTTTTCCAAATAACGCCAGGCACCTAAAAAAGGGAACTGAAAATAATAATAACCGTGATCTGTTATTGGCATTCAAATCTGTTCATTTTAGGCCATTGATGATTTCTAGCAATAGCTGAAGGATATCGTTTATTAAGTGAATAAAATTTTATTTAAGTCATTAACTCATTGACAGAGGCTTTACGCCATAATCCAACTTTATATGAGTAGGGATTTCAAAATTAAGTTTTTATGCTAAGATAATCAGCTAAATAACAAACGGAATTCAGTTTCATGCTGCTGCAAGTAATCACATTTTCTTCAATAAATTCGTGATAAATTATGTACGTGTCGACTGCTGCTGTTACTAAGTTTATCGCAATGGTCTGTTGCATAATCATACATACATACATTCCATCACGCCGTTCCCTTCCGGGGTAGGCACAGTCAAAATGTTTCACTCATTAATACATAGTTGTACACCTAACTCTGCTTCAATAATTTCCTCCGTACTGACCTATCCTTGCAAACCTCTTTTGCCTCATTTACCCCCATACACTGTTTCATACACGCCCTCCTGTTTTTAAAACTCCTAATATTCTTCCTCCTAAGAATTTCCTCAACCACATTCAACCACAACTTTCTCGGCCTACCTCTACCTCTCACACCATTCATTCTACTCTCATATATGTTTCGTTATTCGACTCTCATCCATTCTCTCAACATGGCCAAACCAACGAAGCACTCTCCTTTCATACACGACCATTACTGGAGCATTTAACCCACATTCATTCATGACCCACTCATTCCTGACCCTATCCATCCTACTTTTGCCGCGAATACTCCTCAGATAACTCATACCCACGGCGTTTAGTCTACTCTTATGTCTATCCTGACATACCCATGTTTCACTACCATGTAACAAAGTGGGAAGAAGTACACTTTTGTACACGGCAATTTTTGCTTCCTTAGACAAGCACTCATTCCTTGATATGCTCCACATGCTACCTACCACTTTCCTTCCAGCATTTGCACGTCTCTCTATCTCCTCATCTATTCTTCCATCTTTCGCATACATCTTACCTAAGTACACAAAATCATCCACCTGTTCAATTACTTCACCATTCGCTCTCATCATACAGTTATTCTCCCCATTCTCCTTATCAAAAACTACTCTTGCACGCATTTACCTTCAATTCCATTCTCTCCTTTGATTCACAAAACTTATCGAGAGGTTCTGTAATCCCGTTGACTGTCTGAGATCAAAACAGCATCATCCGCATATAGAAGGACTCTCACGTTTACATTTCCAATCAAAACACCGTCGTTTTCACTACGCGCGTCTCTAACACATTTATTCATAAATACATTAAAAAGCCATGGAGATCATAACATTCAATAACTGCCCATTCACTCCATAGTCTCTCAAAACCTTCCACAATTTCTTTCTATTTATTCTGTCTTATGCCTTCTCTAAATCGACAAACGCACAGTACACTTTCTTTCTGACGCTCATACATTTTTCTATCACTTATTGAAGTGCAAAAAGCTGGTCACTACATCCTCTCCCAGGCATAAACCCACACTGCACACCCCATATTATGTCGGAAGTAATATTCTTCACTCTTTCGATTGATATTTTACTGAACACTTTTCCCGGGATACTCAATAAACTAATGGCCCGATAATTATTACATTCGGTCTTTCCTCCCTTCCTGTGTACAACGGAATGATGATAGCATTCTTCCAATCCGCTGGAACAATAGAAACCTGTAAGCATAAATTGTATAGTTGATGCAGCCTACAAATTAGTAATTTACATCCACACTTAAACATTTCACTGGATATCCCATCTATGCCTGCAGCCTTCCCATTTTTCAATATTCTCAGAGCCGTTGTGACCTCTTTCTGACTGATATCATTTTCTATCCTCACATTCTCACATACCACTTCACAAGGCTTATCCTCAACGCCTGCAATATTATTGTACAATTCCTCAAAATACTCCCTCCAGCAGTCCTTGATATTGCTCTCCTCCCACATGATCTCTCTACTTTTGTTTTTTACCGCACTCATTCCCCTACCTTCATCAATCTTAGCCTTTTTTACCCACTTCCAAAACAGCTTTTTATTACCTTCAAAATCACTCTGCATTTTGTTAGCTTCATCCGCACGCATTCTTTCTTTGCTCTCTTTCACAACGATTTTGCATTAATTCTTTTTCTTTCTGTAAATCTCACATGCCTTAGTACGCTCTTCCTCAGATTTGGCAGCAATCATATCCTTGTACGCCTCTTTCTTTTCTCTGACTGCAATTTTCACTTCTTCATTTCATCAAGCATCACCTTTCGTTCTTCCTACCACTCCTTTTCCACATACACTTTCAGCTCATTCCACAATCACTCCTTTTTAACACTCCCACGCATCATTCTCATTCTCGTTTCTGATATGCTCGTCCCATTCTCTCTGCTTCAACGATAGAGCATCCTCAAGCATGCAACCATACCGCATTCTTACCTCGCTTTCTAGCAACCTTTCCACTTTTACTCTAAACTGCTTACGCGCAACATTCTTCCTTGGTACCCACTTTCTGCCCAGATTCACTTTGGAGAGTACCAAATAGTGGTCTGTTCCACATTCAGCACCCCTCATCACTCGCGTGTCCCACACTAACTCTCTCAATCTCTCATCATACACAATCAAATCAATCATGCTTTTATAATCACCCCTTTGCCAAGTATACATATGTATTCTCTTATGTTTAAACCATGTATTCGACGCAAACAATCGTTTTTCCAAGCACACACTCACCAAGTTTTCACCATTATCATTCACTCGGGGTCACCAAAAGGCCCAACCACTCTCTCAGAAGCATCCCGCCTCACACCAACTTTCATGTCACCTTGTAAAATTATTCTCTCACCAGGATCACATTCATTCAAAACCTCTCTCAGTTTTTCCCAAAACTCATCTTTCACGCTGTCACTCTCTCCATCCACTGGTGCATAGCACGCCACAATCACAACTCTCCTAATACCTACTTGCATGCGAACCCAGAGCAATCTAGGGGATACTAACTCGTACTTCCCTACTAGCAACTTAGCTCTCTCATTAAGAATGAGTCCTACACCTTACTGCTGTGTACATTATCTTCAACTCCTGACCACAATGCCAGACTACCGCCATCTAATGTAACAGCATCCCGCCCCTTATGCTTAGATTCACATACACACAAAACATCCATTCGTCTCACTTTCATTTCATTCAGCAAATCATGCTCCTTTCTATACACTCCTCTCACATTCCAAGTACCGAGAGTCCAGTTCGTTTCCAGTCCGTATCTTGATGGGCCATCCGTATTCAGCTTCCGCCGCCCATCGTGGCTTCGGCTGGCCGAGGCAACATTTTGACGTTTAGCAGTAAGTTGTAATAGAGTATGCAAGGTTACCAGCCGTCGCAGTACCCGCACCACGTGCAGCTTTCCCTTGTAACGGTTACGGCGCTCTACCGGTCAGTTTTGGCACATTTTCGCACCCACAAGAGAAACCGAAGCATAGTAATACCCTAGGCCCGCTTTCCCTATTCTGCACAAGCTTGGATACCTTCTGAAACTACTACCTTGAGAGCCAGCATACTGTTGCCCGCGACCCACCACTAGTAGGTATATGCGGTGTACTGACACACCGGGTCACTGTTGTTTTTTTGACACTTTTTTGCTGCATAATCATCACCCAAAAATCTCTCGCTAAGCTGTGAGGATGAATTGGACATTACTTGTAAGTACAAGTAATATTACCCGCCCTGTTTTGTGTATTTATTTATTTATCATTTATTCAGCCGTATAATATTAATTCTTATGAATTCTTTCTGATTTTACTTTCTGATTAACTTTTTCTCATTTGCAAAGGGACGAAAAGCTACATCAAACGCTCCTGATTGTCTGTCAACTTATTGACTTTCCTATTGACGAAAAAGCGCTAATTGTTCAGACATTTCATCCCAAATGGGGAATATTTTCAGCAGCCACGCGCTTCCCGAGGGAAGAACGATATTTACAGATATGTCTCCGTGATTCCAATAAAACAAATGCTCACTACGTCGATAACGGATTATTTTGCATGGCGAAACGGGACAATGGAAGTTAGGGCTGAAATTTTTCGAGGTTAACCTCAGCGTCAGTGGGCTGGTGCATTGTAGTCTCTGCGATTGCCAGATACAAAGCCATTTTAATTAAACCCACCTGCTCTCTTTCTCCCTCTCTGATTGCCATGTTATCAGCGATTACAGTCATCTGTGCGCGTTGATATTTAAATTGTTTTCCATTACCGACGTATTCCCCAGGGCGGGATGTAAATAAAAGAGCGGCAAAGGAGGATGGGAACGTCATAAGGAGAATGCTGGAGGGTATTTTGGAAGAGATCGTTTTTATGGCGGAAACAGCCGTGGCTTTGCACGTGAGGGTATGTGGGCGGTCTTTAGGGAAACGGAACGGTTGGGGAAAATCTTAGACAATAAATCTGGAAGTTCGATGTTTTTCATTATATACATACCAAGAGGAAAAAAAAATCTCTACTCAAAAGGTTTTTTCTTGGGCGCGATCGATGAGTGAACTTCTGTATTGGGATAAATTATCATCACTTTTATAACTCTTCAACTGGTTCACTGCAGCCTACCGATTGGTACCCTTCTGTACTGTAATATTCCTTTTTATTTTCACACATAATTTTGGAAAATTCTGCGGGAAAAGCTTGAAGGGTCTTCCTCAGGTATAAGAACGCGAAAACAATTGGCCTCTCTATTTTCCAAGCAGTGATCCAATAAGGCCTCTATCTGTTTCGGAATGAATTCTCAACTAAGCTTATTATTTAATCTATGCGTTGTTCAACGCAAGTACTATCCTCGTTTACTGGCACACAGAATACTGTATTCCAGTATCTTGCTTTTGGTTATACCAATCTTTTTAGGAAAACAGTTTTAAAATCAGCTGTGAACCTCGACCCCTTTTTATACACTGACTGATGAAAGAATGCCCCAGGGAATATTTCAGGTTAGACCAGGAGGAAGAAGATGAAGAAGACCAAGGAACAAGGAAAGCCATGAAAAATATGATTGGACATCCTTGAGGATGACCTCGGTTAACTTCAAATCAAGAGATGGAAGATAATAGCTAGAGATGAGGAATGGAGGCCCTTCAATGGCTGTAGCGCCAAGGATTATGTTTGTGCTGTCGCGTGAATTTTCAATTTGTAGCGCTTAAATATAGACGGTACGCTAGAAGAAGACGGACATAGTTGCAAAGACATAGGGAGGAGAATTGCTAAGGAGCGTTCAGTGAAAGAAGGGTGCTAATGACGGGGACCTTTGGTAAGGATGTGAAGAAGGGGCTGGTGAAGAGCTTGATATGGAGCGTGGCGTTGTATGGTGCAGAAACGTGGACCCTCAGAAAGGAGGACGAGAATAGGCTGCAGGCATTTGAGATGTGATTGTGGAGAAGGATGGAGAAGGTGAGGTGGACGGAGATGAAGACTAACGAGGAAGTGCTTGAGATGGTGGGCGAGGAAAAGAAAACTTGTGCATAAAATTTGAGATCGGTAGGGTAGGTTGCTGGAGGATGTAATGAGGGGCGTTGGGTTGGTGAAGAATGTGATAGAGGGTGGGATGTTGGGCAAGCGGGGAAGAGGAAGAAAGAGAATAGGTTTCATGGACGGTATGAAGAAGGATAGATCGTATGCTGAGGCGAAAAAGGATATACTATTGGGAGATAGACTGGTGAAAGTGTATAATACCGGGAGGAGATTCTCTGACATTCAGCAAAACCTACCTTAACCGGTAGAATACTTACAAAAAAGTTTAATTTCCAATGAATCACCATTCACGGCGCTAAGTACTACGAGTGTTTTGAGGAAAGTTCTGTAAAGAGTGTGTTATTATTTGGGTAATCTACCAGTTGAGGTAGATTTGAATAGAAGACAGTAAAATCCTCCAGACATAAACGGGCGCAAGCCCCAATCTTCTTGCAGGGTTTAATTCTTTATCTCACCACAGGTCCTACCTCGTAATATCCCATTCATTAAGCCTGTACTATTTGTTGTCCTTTCCCGTTTGCCAAACATCCTCCCCTGCGTCACGGCCTTCGGCCCCTTGCCCTATACCCATATCTTTAAGACCTTCCTCACTTTTTTGTCCCAGAGAATACCATACTTTTTGTTTTTTTCTTCTTTTTTCTTCATTCCATATTTTTGCGCATTGATTTTATGATTCGTCAACCAACGCCTGAAATCCCTTGCCTGATGGACTAATGGAGTTTTTCGTGGGTGTATCTACCCGACCGTATAAGCTGTCCACCTTTTATTCTCACCATTGTATATATACGTGTAAATTAGCCTCATACACATTCAATATTAGCTCTTTGCTTGTCCCTCTTATCATTTCCTCGGCATAAATGTTAATGGTTACTCGGGTTTTCCAGCGGGTCAAACTCCCCATCTTGGCCGACGTTTCGATGATCGAGTCGTCCATCCGTCGTCAGGGTGTGTCTTGCATCGTCAACTGGTCCGGAATACATGCCGTTCGGCGTACGATCAGGTGTCGCGTGATTGGTCCGCTAGTTCCCGCCATTTTTCCCTGGTGTCTCGGATGCATCTCACAATCAGCGCTGGTTTCCAGGAATGGTCGAGAGAGTCCGGCGGTTGGACCACCGTTTTGGAGGTCGGCAGCTCACTGAATTTCCTTTTTTGTCTTTCGGTGTCTTTGATGAGTAGTAACTCTCCCATGGCTGCCGTAGCACGGTCCATATACTCCTCGGCATGGAAGAGTTGAACACAGCGGCTAACCTTGCCTCAACCCACGACCTAAAACTAACTGTCCACCCAGATTCTTCGTGAGCCACCCTCACGTGAAGAAAAAAGTAAACGCTTGGGCTATTTGCATCCGACAGCATACTCTTAGTTATCTTGCGGAGAATTGAGGATTTTTGAAATTGCAGGCATTATGAATCCTGTGACGACAAACCTGCACGTTGGAACACAGTACTTGAGTAACGTTTCGTTAGTCGATGTAATAAAATATGCCGTATGGAAACCGGTCCCTCTTCGCTTGGATAACGTAGACATTGTAGCGTACGGTGTCGTTGAGTACATTCGAATTACGTTAATTAACCCATTGGAGGTTCGCGATATCATTTTATCAATTTATTTGAGTCAGCCTATATTGCAATGCCGCGTGCGGTTTCATCAGTTTTCAATGCTGTGCGTAGCTTTTCGACGTTCCAATGACGAGGAAGTATGTTGATTGTCTTTGAATCCCCAGGAGTATATTGTTTCAGTGTTGACTCGGAAGTCACTGATACGGAAATATCCGCTCTCGTGATTCGCACGGATATGTCCAAGTTTTATTTTTCGAATATTATTCTAATGGTCTTATTTTAAAAACATATGGAAACAGAAAATTAGCATTTTTGTTAATTTTTCTCTGTCATAATTTTCCTCTTCATCCGACTGTATCTTCGTGAGAGTTCCTTATTCTGACCCCTTGTAATAATTTATAATGTGAAATGTAATAGCGGCATGAATCTACCTTCAATCCCTATTTCAACTCCATCGCCTTTAACACTGTTTCTTGCTAGGCTACAGAATTCCAATCTAAAGATTTACCACCTTGTATAAGGTGTAAATTCAGTATTACCTTTATTCGCTCTGTAAACGTCTCATTTTCAACATTTATGAGATACATAAAGTGCACTGTTAGGGGTTTTCAAGCAATGCGTCGAGCTCTATAGTTCGTCTCATTTATGCTACTACCTTCTTGGAGGCGCAATAATTTTTGTCGAAGGACGTGTTTGTAGTGGAATGTGTGGTATAATCTTAACTGGCCTTGAAGCTTAAACGATTATTGGCGTGGAACAGGAAGTAGAATTGGAAGCCCTGGAAATGTGATGTCATCGTAGAACAGTAATAATGAAATGGATGATGGGAATGACCAAACGAGGAAGTCCTTCGAAATTCTATGATTAAAAAATGTAGTGAAAATGTTTCTAAGAACAAGAGAAACTCATGTTACTTATTGGGCATATTCTGAGACATAACAGCCTTCCTTGAGCAATCATGCAAGTAGAAATAAATAAAAAAATCTTAGAACATTTCAGAGTCCTCGATGAATGGCTCATTAAGAACACGAGGAAACAAAGAACTGTATAGATGGAGAAGATGTCGGACGCCATCGAAAAATGAAGATTTATTTCTGTCGGACACTTCCACTGTATGGATAATGGGAGGTTAAACAAAAAAATATTGAAATTCTTAAGAATAGGAAAGGCAAAGCTCGCTATTATCTGGAGGTAAGAAGAAACATGCAGGAAATGAATGGGAGGGAAACAGAAGTGATCTGTATGGAAGCCGTCGAATTCAGAATTGAGGCCACTAATGGTTTCCAATTTAGAACGAAAGCTATAAACTCAACGCTGTTGAAATCGTAAAGGTGGGGAAGACAGAATGAAGGTGTATGAGTTTAGGATCAAGTCAAGCAAAAGATAATTGGAATTAAAATGGTCCACAGTCGACCGAAGCAAATTAGAAGGAGGATTTCGAAGTGGACCAAAAACAGAATGCACAAAATTTATTATGAGAGATTTTGAAACGGCAATTACGAAGGAATAATGCGGTTAGCTAAAAAAATAATGGAACAGAGATTCGCTGCAGCGAGCCATTCTTCGGCTTGACGAATTGCTGCTGTTGATGAGCCCCTTAATACCAATATATGCGAACGCGCCGAATCTACATCATCAAATTGGTGAATTTCGTTGCACCAAATTATGTCCCTGCTCGCATAGACGGAGATACCGGTAAAAAAATTGAGTGTGATAAATAATAAAAAGAACTACGGCGTTCTTTCATGCGTAAATTTGTCTGCATCAATGAGAAAAAAATATATATCTGAAGTTTTCGCTTCCAGCCGGGGAGGAGTTTATATATATATATATGTACATGTTATCGGAGATTCTCGCCCTGTGCACTGAATGCGAAAATAATCAATGCGAGGGCGCGTCCGCTCTCAAATTTGACGTCTTTTCATTCCGATCGCTGGAGGAACTGCCGTTTGCTCGTATCGCGTAATTCTTCGACGCCTCCGGCGCTTTGAGGATATGACATTCTCTCAGTAGTTTGGGTTTCTCATTTAGAATGTCTCCCGTGCTGACATGCCATTCTGTATTTTCCAATTTTATCGACGCTGTCAAACAAGACATTTTTATTTCGCTATTCGCATTTGTTTCGGAGTGAAAATAGTTAATGAATGTGTTTCCGTGCGATCTCTTTCCGTAAGTTTTTTTTCCTGCTAATATGGCATATTTGTGTCCGCTTCGGACGAGACGTTACTTTGTGCATATCCATTTGCATTAATGAGACGTAATTCCCGTCACAAAATTTCCCCGTGTAGCATACATTATTCGACGATAGGAATGTCATGTCATGAGGCACAGGTAATGTTCTATTTGTAGTCTCGTAATTTTGTCAATGAATTAAAGATGGAAAAGTCCGCCATACGATGTGAAAATTTTGGATTCGTACTCAAAGCCGAAAGAAAATTCTATTTTATATAAGCGCAATTATTGAAAAGGTTCAGACTCGTTATCTCTACACTGGTGCCTGCTGACTACCGACTGATTGCGATGCAAATTGCACTGCTGTTATGCCTAAGCTCCAGAGAAGTTGAAAAATCACCGCTGAATCTTGTTCGAATAAAATCGATATCCCTTCGAGTGATTGATGAGCGTATCGCTGCGCGTGGTATCCTTCCGTCGTATTGTTGAATTGATCGACGAATGATTCAGATTTCTTTTCAGGCATCATTTCCTAACATCTAGCGAATGAACTCCTGTATTCCCAGTGACAGCATCTGCTGTGGAACCTTGCCGTGGTCAAATAATCGTGTTCGACGATCGTCATCATCATCATCATCGTTCAATCCGAAGTTACTGTAGCTTTCCGTTCCTTTCTCATCGACGCCCTTTTGCGCCGACGATTGTGTTCACCTCCCACACATCTCTTGATGTGGTGCATTGATCTGTACTTTTGCCTTCCTCCTTTTGGACGAATATAGCCGCGTTTGCGTCGTTGACCGATGTATGTTGCCCTGTCGAAATTGTCGTCTCGTGTGTGTCGCCCTATATTTTGAAAAATTGGTTGTTTCTCCAGGTTTGCCATATTCAATCTTGTTTTTCGAAGGCTTTCCCGGCGTATGGTATCGAGGAAGTCAATGCGGGTTTTCCACCGGGTCAGGTTGTCCATGTCTGCCGACGTTTCGATGACCGAGTTGCTCATCGTCTTCAGGGCATGAAGACGATGAGCAACTCGGTCATCGAAACGTCGGCAGACATGGACAACCTGACCCGGTGGAAAACCCGCATTGACTTCCTCAATCTTGTTTTTCTTTTCGTTGCTGTGTCACGCATCATTCTCACCTCGTCTGTTTTTCTGTCTTCTTCCCCATCCCGTAATTCATCCGTCCACTTGATCCTCTGCGGTCGCCTTCTGCTCATTGCTTTAGGTTCAGCTCTGTGTAAATTCATTGTCACTAAAGAGAATAACTTTGGTTGTGTTCTCAGGATTGAATGTAATGCACGGTTGGTACCATCGCATCGCATATTGTTAACTATGTACATGTTTAGCCTGATGATGTTGCCTCTGCGTTGAAACCGGTCTTGCCTTAAGTTACTCTAGTGAAAACATTTTCATGATTTTATTCCTTCTCCTACAGACCTTCTATTCAGATTTTCTATTCGTTAGAGTTTGAAGAATAGGTTATTTTTTTCTTCAGTTTCTTTGATCCGGCTTTCTGATTCATATAGAGCGACAACTCTTTGTATATCCTTCGAAACGAAACCCTTTGAATTGAGAGCATTCCTAGGAACTCGATTCTTGCGTTCTACTGGAGTGGATTCTGCGATTCCTGCCCTAACCGTCGGTGACCCGTCGCTTGTGCGGTTAGTAGAAGGGGCTTCTGATTGAGGGGCAAGGGTATCCAATCATCGTTATCAACCCAGCTCACGACTTGAACGTGTTTACCTGAGCTCTGTCCTGCGTTACAGTCCTGTTGTGTAAATGTAGCATGCGTCAATAACGGGAACTGGGTAACAATTCAACGGCATTGTGCTAAATTCACCACGTCCACCTCATGATTTTTTCTGGCACCCGAGGACGTTTAAAATTCATTGAAACGCGACAGTAGAACCCTTTTCAGGCTTTTTTTAGTATTCATAATGCAGCATAATAAATAGGTAGGCATCAGTACTTATTCTGCTCGATTATTGTAGTGGCAGTACGTTTCTGATGTCTGTGAACGGGGTTGTAAATGAAAAGAAAAACTTTTGTGATTTAATTTTTCATTTTATTACACTTCACGAATCTCTCCTAAGTTGAGGTTTGGTAGCGAAACATAATTCTAGTTCTAAGAGAGAGAAAGAAAAATATAAAATGATCTTTTGATGCTCCATTATGTTAACGGTAGGTTTATAGACTGATGCTTACTTAATCCACAAAATCAATGAGGCATTTTTAATCTTGACATTTTTATTAAAAAGAGTAATGTGTGTATGTTAGGATAAGCGTTAAGTGTTGGCTTAATTCGATGGGGGCCTCTTACTCTAGTTAGCAGTATTTACAGCAAAAGCCGGATGAATGGAGTTAGGAATGAATTGGTCGTGAAAAAACGTGGGTTTTATGCACTATTAATGAGAAATTATGGAAAATGTCCGTTTCTTTGGTTTTGCATTTTTGAGAAAATAGATTGGTCGAGTAACTAAACAGATATGATGGTGAAGTGGTGGGAGAGGGATGGGTAGACCAAGAAAGTAATGGATGGACGTGATGAAAGAAACTCTTAAAAGGGGGAATGGCAATGGTCTTGAAGAATATGATAGCGTGAATGAAGCAATGCTTGTGTGTAAGATAATTGAAAGAGAGATGCATGGGTAGGACATTGTGGAGGAAATTATTGAAAGAGTTCCGACTTCTAAACCTATCATCAGTAACTAAGTACTTTCATTTTACCCACCCTGAAAAGGAATGATGTATGCGGGTGTATATTTTAATTACGTCTATCATAGTTCCTTGTGTTTTATATCTGCATTACTGAAGTCCGCAATTCCTTTTCCCTTCCCCGCTTCCGCCTACCCGACTTACTGTCTTCTATTGCCATTCTAAACTTAACTTTTATCCTTAATACGCCCTCCATTATGTCTTTTGTTTAGTAAATTATTTTTTGCGTGAAAAAAGTCAATGTGGTGTAATACAAAAGTAAATTAATTCAAACCTGAGGCTGTGTAAGGTGCCGACGTTATGAGTAATTTTCTGTACGGCTTTTACCAGAGCTCGTTATTCTGTGGGCACAGGTGTCCCAGTTGTACGCGACACTTTTAGTAAGCGTGCATTTATGGCTTGTGTACTCCTTGTGCTCCATTTTTAAAACATTACTCAACACCACTGCAACAACAAACACAAACCGATTATTTGGAGGAGAGGCAGCAGACAGTACAGTACGTGTTACGCGGGCAAAAATCATCCCCTCGTGTAAGAACCTATGATCTCATTTCATGACGGACAACTAGCTCGTTTTGGCTCGTTTTCTCGTAAAAAAAATTACGTTTTGCGTGAATGTAGCTCTCATGTACTCGGTAATCTGTTACAAAGGAGCGTTAATACATTTTTCCACTGTGGTGTCCTGCACGAGGATATAAAATCACGTATATCTCCTCCAAACCTCTAGTTCATGGTGTGGCCTTTGGTTACCGACCCGAGAACCGCGACCACACGTGCGGACGCCGGTTTTTAGCGAAATAAAATGTACATCACGTTCCAAAAACTTCGAATTTTCGAATAGAGGAGCACGTACCTGCTTCAGAGGGTCACTGTGGTCCTACTCCCCTTGCTAAAGGCCATTTGAAACACCCAGGGCTCCTCTGAGAACCTGTCTAGTGGATGTTTACCGTCCGGGCGTCCCCCAATTCATCCGGTGTTTTTTTTGCAACTGGCAAAAAAATTTAGAGCGACTCCCATAACTCAACTTAGTTGAGAATTTTCTTTTTTTCTGTGTCCACGAGTTGCATGGCTCCACCACTTTGGGGATAACTACGCGAAAATCATCGGGGAAATCACTTAATACTAGGTTAGATTTGCTTTAATTTTTCGAAACCTGCTCTCCGTGGTGCTTGTTCCTCACGTCGAGACTAGGATATTGAATGATCATTGGTTTAGGAAAGGGATACCCTGCTACTTGTTTATATAGCCTCCATACTTCTCTTATTTTTAAAAAAGTATTCTACCGGTTAAGGTAGGTTTTGTTGAATGTCAGTGATTCTCCTCCCGGTTTTCTTCACTTTCAGCAGTCTATCTCGCTCTAGTATATCCTTTTTCGCCTCAGCATACGATCTACCCTCATTCATCCCGTCCATGAAACCTATTCTCTTTCTTCCTCTTCCCCGCTTGCCAAAGATCCTACTCTTAATCACATTCTTGAACAACCCATCGCCCCTTATTACATCCTCCAGCCATCTACTCTGCCGATCTCGAATTTCATTCAAAAGCTTCCTTTCCTCGCCCACCATCTCAAACGCTTCCTCGTTAGTCTTTCCCACCGTCCACCTCACCTTCTCCATTCTTCTCCAGACCAACTTCTCAAATGCCTGCAGCCTAATCTCGTCCTCCTTTCTCAGGGCCCACGTTTCTTCGCTCCATACAACGCTACGCTCTACACCAAGCTCTTCCGCAGCCTTCTCTTCACCTCCTTACCAAGGTCCCCGTCATCTGCTCCATATAGTGGGTTCAATCGGAAGTAGCTGAAAACTCCAAGGGTTAAGAAGTCGAGCGATGTACAACTTCACATCTTGGATTAGGAAAGGAAATTTTTAGGATAATGTTTGAGGGATGTAGATCATAAGCATGGAATGGGTTGTCGGAGATTGGTAGTGTAGATGGAATGGAGAAGATTGTAGAAAGCTCTAATTGTGGATAGAATGATAGGAATTCGGGTAAGTAGAGAGAAAGACAGGCATGTTTTACGACGACATAAATAGTGGTCTATAGTATTAATTTAGAAGGAGGTTGGCATTGTTTAAATGAATTATCCTTTGTCGAGATGGAAAAGTCAAGTAAAAAGAGTCATCAAACTTGCCCACTATTGATAAAAGTAAATAAACAAACCGGTTATTTGTCCGCTTTTATTTGTAGGCTGGTCACGGTATGGAAACTGGCTATGAATAAATAGGAATTTTCTGTTAGTTTTTCTCTAAGATGCTCCTCGTTTACTGAAAACAGCAAACCGGGGAAATGTCTCTACACTGTTTCGTGGAATATCAGAGTTTGCCTCGCAGCTTTCTGTTTGAAAACGTCTACGGCAAAGAAGGGAATCTTTCATGCCTTAATGGGAGCCAGCTGATGCTTCCCTTTTTCCCACGCTGACATTTCCCTATCTGGCTCGTTTTGACACCTCACGGGAACTCTCGATGCCCATGTAAATTGAGAGCGTCTATTGTGAGAAGTCTCGTCCTCTCTTTGGTGATGGAAAAGATTTTATCGGTGCCGGAATAGAGCGCCGATATTGAAGTCGAAGCCCATTAAGTACTCCTACTCCGGCTCGCTGAATGGAATGAGTAAGTTCTCCCTGGAAAAAATGAAATGGCAGTGATTTATACATTCGGGTCTCTCAAAAACGAAGGTTTCAATGCTCTTTCGCACTAAGATGCGCTTTTCTTTTTATGTTATTTGCTCATCGTGATTTCACCTGCGCACATGTTGAATGGCGTGAGATAAAATATTGTAATTTATTAACTATAAAAGTTTTCTGTATTTTTATTTCAAATAATGTATTATGTTTATTTTGTTACCATCCTCGCACGTCATTTGTGTCCTCCGTTAGAAATCGCATTTCAGAGTTCGCAGATTGAGATTGTGTTTTGTCGAAGTAGATGATAAGAAATGCATGCTTATTGTACTATGCTTAAGAAAAGAAGTGAATTTGGAAGGTGAGGGAAAGATAGAGGCGATACCGCTTGAGGGATGGAGTTTTTTAAGGTGACTCTGAACATTTTCGACGGTGAGGAATTGATAGGACGATGAATTACCGCGGTTGAAGGTATGCCAACGAGATCTATTCCAAGGTTAAATGATACCATCATTTGACAGAAGTGGAAAAACTGTGCCGTCTGAGAGGGACGTGGAGGAGAAAAGTTACTTATCGAGTCGGTTGCAATTCAAGCCCTTTGATGAGTGGATGTGGTTAAGAGTGGGTAGGAAGTCTGCTATGAGACAAAGAGAAGGAATGGATTGACAAAAATACCGAATGTGCTCTCTTTCTATAGCTTTACTTCCACCAGGAAGTTTTGTATTATTAGTATTTGGTTTGAATTCCGAACCTGATGTCTGCATCGATACATTATTTGCCATTTTTTTGCAAGATTTTGCGAGCTCTCTTCAAAAGTGTTAGATACTACTCGTTTAAGTTTTTTTGTGCGATTAAACCGTCTGTTTAGCTTAGTACTTTTTTGGTTTCGTGAGGCCAACTAGTTCTAAATTATTTCATCAGTTATTTGTTGGCTTCCATTAATATCGACGTGAGAATATCTTTTAAGTGCCACTACATTTAATACTTATACTGCTGTATATTTTTAAGTAGGCAAATTCCCCCAGAAGGAGGCTGGATTGTCGCATGAATAACGACTTGTTTTAAATGTATTGTGAGTATAGAGAAATGGGTTCATGGTCAGTTAAATGGAACAGATGAAAACGCCGATTAAGTGATCAAGCATTGATCAGCACACACAAGGTAATAATCGTTTAGCCGTGGAAATGGGCCATGTTCACCAACTTCCAATTTTATTAAGTTTTACGATTCCTCTCAAATTTTTATGACGATACATTTACACGTCTGGAATATCGGTTTCAAGGGATGCTTAATTGAAAAGAACGACTTGCCCATTTCCAGGGTGAAACATGATCTAGGGGTAATCTGAATACAGAGCCGTTTGCCGATAACTTCCCGTCCACAAACCATTAATATCTTCTACATAACGGAAATCTTAAATATCTACATATTACCCTGTCAGCCGCTATGGCGTGTCGCTCGGGCTGCTAGGATAGCAGCCATGAAATGGGAGGGACTAGGGAATAGGAAAGGGTGAGGACAAGGTGAACAGGATTTTAACGATGCCTTATGTTAGCGTCTCGCTGCTTTTGTTATTATCACTGGTCGTCACAAAGCCGTTTAGTTTTCGTCATGGTACGTGTAAAGAATTAATTATCGTACCCAACAGTTCGGGCATATTTATCTCCAACGACATTCTTAATTGTGGAAAATTGCCGAATATATTTTTATCCTCTTGATAAGTAATGCGTCTATTCCACAGAGTTACGTCTCATACAGTTGCTTGTACAAGGCTGTGGACGTTGGAATAGTCAGTTTTAAAAGTTTTGATGAGTTGAACAAAGTTATATTTTCGTTAAATTGGACGAATAATTTGGATGAGGGACCGAGAACCCGTGCTCAAAGGTTTCGTGAGGGCTCAAGAGGTAGGGAAGATGGCCGCGTCAATAATTCACCGTGTGAGAGAGAGAGAGAGAGAAGGCTGGGAGTAGTATCTTCGGAAAATTCGATGAACCTTTTGGTTTCGTGTTTCAATCCTGTTAAATGCAAAGCCCTCGAGTTGCAAAGCGATACGAGAGCAGTCCATTCGGGACGCGCACAACTCTCCTGGTCCTTCTCTCGTAACCCATTTGCCTTGCGAGCCACTATGGGCTCTCTCTCTCTCGTACTGCCGCTCGAAAAGTTCTGAAGAGGCGTTGAGTGAGAGGAGCCGAGTACCCCTGCCCAAGGTTGCGAACAGTTTCAAAATCCTCTGCCGGCCACGGTCCTCACGAGCAGTTGGATTGGTTGCGGCAAATTTCTGCTCGATCATTTTTTTCTTTCCCTTTTTTTTGCGCAGCGTTCAGCTGGAAATTTTTAATCCTCATCCTTATTTTATGTCGGAATGTTTAATTCCACGCGTGCTGAGTGAGATTCTCAGTGTCGACCCTAAGAGCGTTGAATATAGTTTGCGGCCTGTTTTTTCCTCTTTGCGTTAAAAAATATAAATGGCAAGCAGGTGCTGACATTTGTTTGTGATTTTCGGACCCATCCAATAAATTCTGCTGCGTATAAATATTTAAACCTTAAAAAAATAATTATTTTGCGTTTCCCACTTATTTGGGATTAATACTGTTGATAAAATGCATGGCGGTTTGTTCCAGGTTATAATTTCATGCGTTGAATTCTTTGGCCGACAGTGTTCCTTGCTACGGTACATCAATTGCAAGCATTTATTGAAAGACGATGAGACCTGGAGTGTTTTCTGTTCAACATTAAGTGCCGAAAATATTTACATTATTAATGATTTTAAATGATTAATTATATTAATAATAATCAAACATATAGAATAATTTTTAATGTTGATTCCTACTCTTAAACAATAAGTTTCATCCATAAATATAGTAGTGTGCTGTGCCTGCCTATGTGATAAAGCTATTCTTTTATGGTATCCATTGTAGTCGTAATCTAATATGCTCCTGTGCCAGATTTCTGTATTTTGAATTGAGAGAAATTATCCAATTAGCTCGGGGCATTTATTCGTGTTTTCACTACCGGTTTACTGGTATTACGAGTTATTAGACATGCTTTGTCAGCTTTATGAATTTCCCTTCTATCAAATGCTTTTTTAGCCTACCAGGCAAACAGAAAACCCAGTTTATTACCTGCTTTGTTTCATGCTGTGAGGCAGTGAGATAGCGACTGTGAAGCCTCAGACTCTTCGAGCTTTTATTATTGGGAAAATGTGAACAATGGTTTTACTTCCAGACTGCGTGATGCGATAACGACAGTGTGTGTTCGTGAATCCGTATAAGGCGCGTTTTTTTTCCTGGGTTTATGTTTAAACATTGGTCGTCCGCCTTTGTGCTCTAACAAAGGTGGACATACTGCGTATTAAGCCATGCAAATTCCGCGAACGAGGTAGAGTCTCGGTGCAGGAAACGGAAAGTTTTTCAGACTTAATTTTTTCGCCGTTTATCCCCGGCGGTGTTTAGACACTGAAACTATTTTACCCTGAGAAATTTATGGAACGAAAAACCTTATATGCTGGAAATACGGAGAATACATTTTGGGGTCTGTATTATTCTGAAAATATTTTTGATAAATATTGAAATGGTGTAAACTTTGGTATCATTTAATTCCCATCCATCATAGCTGTCTCTTTTTTGTGAATAGGTTTTAAATCCGTATTTTCTCGTCGAAGGAGGCATCATCACTAATTTTAGTCGACGACAAGCCTGGTGAAACGAATGATGTATCCACTTTCCTGACGTAATCGTAATTGACGCCTGAGGAAAATATTCTCGTCAGGCTACATTATCGAAACAGGACTGCTTAATGTAATGCATTTTCCAGTTTCCATGAGTCGATATGTAATTACACGAAGCCATGCCATTGTTGGCTTGGAGAGATACAGACGGAACAGTTGAATACGATTTGCTAGCTGTAACGGAGTAATTGCAGTCAGAATTCAATTACCGTCTAGATCTCTAATCACTGTGTAATTAATTCTAAGTTTTGGACTCGCGCCGTAATTTACTAGAGGTGGAAATAAGTTACATAGCTGAGATGCGTTTTGTTTTTTTCAAAACAGGGCTGCGTTGCAAAGCCCTTACGTACGAAGCTATGGCAAGTTAAACTTAACGAATGTGTCAATTTTTCTCCGGTTTTCAAAATAGTTTGGAATTTTTTTCCATGAATTCCTATTTAACGATGTATTTTCAAACATCACGCATGCCGACCAAATTTTGAACTTTTAATTTCTCATATTACTCTCGGAAACTTTCTCTTTTTATTTCTTTCCAAAGTTATTTGGTGGCTTGGTTGGTGCGTATAACCCTGCTATATGTCATCCCTATGACCTTTCTGGGGTCACAGTATGGATTTTTGGAAATGAAAGTGGCTCCATCGTATTACTGGTGCACCAAAGACCAAAAATTAAAATTTTTGCGAAACAATTGTGACTCTCTTGTACCTCAATTTTGTTTTTACATCGAAAACCCGTTGGGTGAAATTAGGATTCTGTTTTGGACTTCCATTCTGCGGTCAAGATTTGGCTCACACTCAACAAACCATATGACTTTTTTCGAGCCATTTCTCTAAATTTCATCATTGTGACACTAATGGAAATACCTTATCGGTCAAAAATGACACACGATCACTTTGGACAGTCTATATATTATCACCTTTGCGCTGGAATTTGTAAAATACAGTGCGTAGAGGATCCGGTTGGTGTGATGGCTAGAGTACTCGCTTGAGTACTAGATAACCATACGGGAGGCCAGGGTTCAAATCCCTGCAGAAGAGGACATTTTTCCGTGGGAACCCGATCCCTACTTGCATGCCTTGTGGAGGGCAAGTACAAGTGTCTGTCGGATGAGACGTAAAACCGTGGTTCCCTTGGCGCCTTATGTTAAGAGCAGGGTAATGCCGACGCGGGGTTTCTATTCAACTCTTCCTCCCTTACCTGTCTATTATGGCGCAAATGACCTTAGCTGTCGGTCGTCTCCCCAAAATCCAATCCAACTATTGTGTAGATGTCACAGCTGTTGTGATGTCACGTGTTAGAGGAGTATCACTGTTGCTCTTTATCATTGAGGTCGCAAGTATCCAATCAGTGGTGATGTTGCGTGGTGTGATGGGCGAGGGAAGGAGGTAGGTGGAGGAGATTCTGAGAAGGCAGCTAGGGTGGATGGATATGAGACGTGGTGTGAGACGAGGGCGAGATGAAGAGGGTGTCGGAGAGGAGAACGCTGGGGAAGCGTGGAAGAGGAAGAGGATATGAACTTAACTCGTAGAGCGATAAAATGGTCCGAGGGAACGAGAAACTTCCACAAATTTGAGCGAGTTTTTTTCTATAGTCATGATATAAACCGTATTCTAATGTCATTTTTTAATTTAATCATCTGTAAGGAGCAGGTTGTTAGTATTGCAACATTATTCACGTAAAATCTTTCTTGTATCTGAATCAAATTCGTGGAAAATAACTGAATATTCACGTATAAGAATGTTATTTGGCCAATTTTTTTCAAGCCGTACTCGGAAAATACTGTTACAGCCGAAGGCTTTTCTTTGGCAATTCATCAAAAATATTACTGTGAGTAGTACATTAACTTTCCTCAATAGTTGAGGAAACATGCAAACTGCACACCGTTCAATTTCTGTCGCGATCTATGCGTTCGAACTTTTTTTAAAAATTTTTAAAAATAATGTTTCATTGGAGAGGTGAGATGCTTCTCTTTATAATGAGACCAAATTTATTAAATTTTATGTGAAGTGTTGTCTCGGTTTGACCGCCACCCTGTTTTGCGCGACATGTATTCGTTTCATAGTCAGTACCTAACTTATCTTTTTTATACAATTAAAGTAGATACCATGAGCATAAAATAAGCATTGAAATATTAATCAAAAACTTCAATTCATATGATTGTACTTTTCAGTAATTAACGAATAATACATATTTGAGACCTCAATCGTATTCATTTGTTTCACGCTATGTACTGTGTCTCGGAAACGCACGGCTGTACCGTATTCCGTGGAAATCCTCTTCTGTTTTTGGCAAACGTCTGGTAAAAACATTGCGGTATGTGGTTGATATTTTGATATCATCAGAATGATGATATATATTTCTTTATGATGAGTTCAAAATCATAGAATGTTGAGTGAATTGGTATCTCACTCTAGCTCCTAAGAGTTACTTAATGGGGAAGAATTAATGTGCAGGAAAGTAAGAAGAGGTTCTAGAAAACGGGAGTTTAGGATAGGGACTGTCCAGATACGAAATGACAATGGCACTTTTCCTCAGATTTGAATTATGATGTGCAACGCGTTTCCACTCACGGATTCATTACTAGATTGTACCTGATGATGAATCCGTGAGTCCAAACGCGTGGTACATCGTGAGTCATTGAGCGCCCATTTAAAACACTTTTCAAGTAAGTTGAAAAATAGTCTTGGACCAAAATTTCACATAAGTGCATCTATTTATACGGTGGAAATAGTCGTACATATTGGAATATAAATGATACAAGAATTATGTGTATTTCTCGCTTTGATTACCAGATTACGTATTTATGATAGATTAGGCAGATCAAGCATTTTTATTACCAGGGTTTTCGGTAAGGTCTTTAAAATTTAGGCTAAATTTGTATGTAAACACGTATATTTTTACTCGGCATGATACCTTGTTATTTACTAGGAACCGTTATAACAATACGAAACGTCTATTTTCGCGTTTATGAGAAAATCTATGCATGTGTCATCAAACGATTTCGAGATATGTGACAAATGCTATAAGGCTACATGTTGAACCAGTACCTAGTGAATTGCCGAGAAACCCAAGTTGTAGCATTTCATTTTTATCGCTTCAATCTATACATAACCCTAATTAGTACTCATATGCAAAGTTTCACGCAAATCTGTACATAAAAGGAAATCGCTCCAACCACCTTAAAGGGAAAGGACAGAGTGAAAGAGAGGAAAGCAACGAGAGAGGCTGAGACAAGGGAACCAAACTACTTGAAAAAGAATAGGTTCGCGCACGTAAGACTAGTGGTTAAAATCCCTCATCGCTTCGCTTCAAACTTTTGACGAGTCGAAATTGTATGGCAGGTTGTGATGAATCATCCCACTTGTCGAAGCTCTTGTATTGCGCGCAATTAGAAAGGAGTTCTGATCCCCTGTACTGAGCTATATTCCTCCTCCATTTCGCAGGATTTTGAAAGTTTCCTAGCCCATGTCCCCAAGTCGTTCACTGCTTGCCGTGGAGAACTGTTACCACAACTGTATTTGTGGGTTGAATATCCATTGATGATGGTGGTGAAGCCCCTCATGCGGCTTATAACTGGGATTGATACGAAATGGATAATACATCGCACAATTGGGGTGAATACACCACTGCAATTCCCTGAACGAAATACAGCGATCATTAATCCTAGGCGTAGTCACCACCAAGTTTTGAAGTCCATAGCAATCTCTACAAAACTGGATGCTGAAATCGAATTTTATGTGTTGAAAAAATAAAAACCCGTAGCCGGGATTTAATTTTTATCGGGAACAGCCAATTTAGGCCGGTGTCGCTCGGGAAAAACGCCAGCGGTACCCACAGGTGGCAGTGCAGACTTCATCACGGGAACTCGATGGTAAACATCGGCGTTCGGCCGTTTGGTTAACTTCATACCTATATATATCTTTCCGTCCCCGCGGTGAGCTCCAGTACATTAAATGGCGGGTTTATTGGAAAAACGTTCCGTTGAATTAGCGTGAGCGCTCGTGGACTTAACGTGAGTTTTTACTACCCCGCCGGCAATGTTACGCCGTCGGCTTTGCAACGCGTTGATTAGAACAGCCCTACGAGAAACCTTTGGTAAGTATGAAAACAAAGAAAAAGCTATATTTTAAGTAGGATTTGAGTGAAATTATAATCATAACTCATCGGACGCATTCTCTTTTTCTTGTTTTGATTTTGACTCTTCTGTCGATTTTCGTATACATCACGGGTTGAAAATATGTTCTGAGGTAAGCTGGTCGATAAATGATAGGGATGATGCGTTTCCAGTCACATAGCAACGATAACTGATATTAAGGACTACAAGAACGACATACTACTCGTCTGTGTGTCGTTAACTCTTTCAAATTGATCAGATTGGCTTCTTTTTAATAATTCTTGGCTCATAAGTATTAGTTTTCACGTTGAAGAGATCCCACCGTATCCATTGAATTAATTTGAAGAAAACCAATCTGAGAAACGTTTTTTAAAATTCAAAACTGAAGTGAATATTAATGCAATGGTTAAATTATTGAAAGAGGCAAGATTAAGCGAAGCACAGGTAAATATGTTGTATTTCAGTAAATGACGTTTTTGCAAAATTTTTATTCGGAATCGATTATTTCCTGTGAATTAAGTAGTAATAAAATGCAGTCACCGTCTCATTATAGTAACTGAGTTATCATCAGATAGTTGCTGTCATCATGTAATGAGGAGTCAGTAAGTTAATAGGAAAAGTTAAGTTAAATGCCGCTCCTCGAGTAAGAAAAGTAATGATTAAAAATATATGCATGTGGAATAATTTAAATATTTAACTGCACTTTGAAAAATGAGCAGCTTCCACTGTGATCGGATTTATTGCGACCTGTTTCTTTCTTTACAGCATCCTCAGGTAAAGAAAGGTTTCTTCAGGTAAAATGATTTTCGCTGTAAAAAGCGAAACCGGTCGTCATTAATCCGATCACAGTGGAAGTTGCTTATTTTTCAAAGTGCAATTATGTTTCGTTTCCACTCAGTCGAGCCTGAAAGTACAATTATGTTAAATATTTGATTTTGGCTTCCTTTAACTAAGGAGTGTGACCAGTTGAAGAAGTATATTTGATGCGGCAGAAACTAAAATAAAAGAATATCTCGTTTGTTCGACTCGACCTCCGAAAGTGGCTAAGTTTATTCAGGGTTAATTTTCCTAGTATACCGTCAACTTTTCGCGAGATTCAGCTGTGCTTTGGAGGTCCATTACAATTTTCCCCGGCCTCCGTGCATGGAGAGGCCCGCCGAACGAATCTCTGTATCCGGTTCGGTTGTGGCGTGAAAATAAAAATTAATTTAACTTCCGTTTATTAAGCAATTTCCCCAAGTTCCAGTGGGTCGTTTTGCTCCCCGGGCGAAACAGTTCGGGCAAAAAAAAACCGTAGCACCGAAGCAGTGACATGAGAGGAAATACATTTCGGAAACTACAACTTTTTTCTTTTAACTCTCTCTTGTTTTTGTACTTTTCCTATTCGGTTAAAATGTTTGCCGAGTCGCCTAGTTAAAAAAAATAACTTTGTGGATTCGAGTTGTCGAATGGTTTTGCAGATAAATGAAACGGGATATTTGACATCTGAGAGTTTCGAGATAGAAGGGATTCGAAATTCTAGATATTCTAGAATGGACACGTTTGAAAGTCGAACTCACGAGGTCGATTAGCAGCCATGACATGAGAGGAAATAACGCCTGAAATTTTTTCTTCGTCCGTAGTATTCTTTCAAAGGTTTCCTATCCACCACCACTCGAACAAGTATGTCCCTGTGCGTCTTAAAAAATTCAGCGATTAGAATTGTTTATTCTTGAGCAGATTTTGAGGGTTTTTAGGAATCGAATGACCCCTCCCTGTTTTGCTGAGAGTGGCTGGAGGAATTAGATACCAGAGACATTTTGGACCCTGAGCTGAGTTCAATAGAAGCGAGAGATTCAGAATGCGATATTTTTTTAAGTGTTCTACCGGTTAAGGTAGGTTTTGCTGAGTGTGAAAATCTCCTCCCGGTCCTCTACCCATTGAGGGGCCATCCCCCTCCAATATATCCATTCTCGCCTCAGCATACGATCTATCCTTCTTCATCCCGTCCGTTAAACCTATTATCTTTCTTCCCCTTCCCCGCTTGCCCAACATCCTCCCCTCATTTACATTCTTGCCTTCATTACATCCCTTAATTACATCCTCCAGCCACCTACTCTGCTGATCTCGAATTTCATTGAGAAGTTTCCTTTCCTCGCCCACCATCCCAAGCACTTCTTCGTTAGTCTTCCTATCTGTCCACCTCACCTTCTCCATCCTTCTCTTCCACATATGAAAGGCATGCAGCTTATTCTCGTCCTCCTTTCTGAGGGTCCACGTTTCTGCACCAAACAACGCTACGATCCATATCAACCTCTTCACTTGCCTCTTCATCACATCGTTACCCAAGGTCCCTCTCTTCAACTCCCTTCTATTACTAAACGCCTCATTAGGTAGCGCTATTCTCTTCCGTGTGTCTATATTTATCTGAGTGATTTTTAGAGTCGATACATGGGTATATAGAGCGATATTCGAGCCCTCGGAGATCTGAGAGCTCGTTTCGTTCCCGGCGCGAGAGTAAATTTTAATTTGGCTTCAGTTTATTGAGCAATTTCCCCGTCCCAGCGGGTCGTTCGGCGACGCTACAGCGATCCGTGGGAAAAAAGCCATGTCGCTCAGTAGCCGTGACGTAAGGGGAAATAATTTCGGTGTTCGACGCTTCCCCCCCCCCACTCTATCCCTCCCCCGCAGCATTGGTGTTTTCGTATGTTTCGTATCCAATCAAAGCCGTTTGTTGTCAAAGGATAAGAGATTCTCGAGCAGCGATGAATTCGAGATTGCAGAGATCCGAAATTCGAAGAATGCAAAAGTGTTGAGAATCGAGTGAATCGAGACAGTCTACAGTCGATTGGTTCGATGTAGAACATTGGATAGGTATGATATTCGACAGGGTAGATAGATTCGATATTCAAGCGTCGAGGGATTGTAGTGCTCGGATCGGTTTGGGGGCGTCAAAATAAATTTTAATTTGGAATCCGTTTATTGAGCAATTTCCGCGCGTCCCAGCGGGTCGTTTAGATCGTGAACGAGCACTGTATGGGGTTTAAAAAAAAGACAACGTCGCACTGAACCGTGATGTGAGAGGGAAATACATTTCGGAATTGGCAACTTTTTTTCGCTACATCGTCGTTGTTTTCCTCGTATTTTTTTCCACCCCTTGCTCCTCCATCCAGCAAAAGTGTTTGTCTCTCTTCGCCATAATTGGTCCGACTTGTGATTCCGTCCCTCTTCCTCCCTCTCTTGGGCCAACACTGAACGTGTGACCGGGAGCGGAACGGAGGGTGGCCCGTGTGATGGAGGTGTGAAATTTTTTTTCATCATTTCCGTGTCCTCCTTTACGTTTTTTTTGTTTCAGGGGTCTGAAAAAATTCCCAGGAGTCGGTGGGTGAGAGGGAGAGTCCTAACAGTGAACCTTTGGGGATGTGGGACCTTTTCTCATTCAGACCACGAAGCGAGCGGGCTTAGATAGGGCGAAAATGGGGAAGGAGAGTGGGGGAACAGGAGATGAAGTGCTGAAAAAAAGGTGTGAGAATCCTGTGACCCTTCCCCCATCTTTCCCACCTTCGCCCGTTTCCGAACCCTCCTTCCCTTTCCTTATATCTCCGCCTTACCCTCTCTCTTCCTTCTCCCAGTCCATTCTGGTTG
Source organism: Ceriagrion tenellum (assembly GCA_963169105.1). Taxonomy (NCBI): domain Eukaryota; kingdom Metazoa; phylum Arthropoda; class Insecta; order Odonata; family Coenagrionidae; genus Ceriagrion; species Ceriagrion tenellum. Next base: position 59,215,525 of record OY720639.1, on the reverse strand, counting down.
GTGTACCCTAACCACGCCCGTCGACGCCTTCAATCCGGAAATCGACAATCGATTGTATTTCGATACCGAAAGGAGGAGAGAATATTGAGAATTACGGGAGGGGTGCGAGGAAAGTGTTTGATGGGGCAGGTTTTTTTCCCGTGGATTTATGACCCTTCCCACTCCCACAGCCCACCCGCGTATTTTTGGAGATCGGTCCGTGGTAGGGTGGATAGGGTGAGGGGAAAATGGCTGTATAGTGAGGTAGGACATTTTATTCTGCGATTCGCACGAACCTTAAAAAAATACTTGAAAACTTGGAAAATCGAATTATCTTTTTTTTAGGCATTCCAATCGTCCATTTTGGACCGCACCGTAGATGTATTAACTCAATAAAAATGTTACTTTTATTGTTACAGTGTAATTTTTTTAGTAGGTGAATGAAAAGCACAATTGTTTATAATTATCTCTATGTTGGACGAATGCTATAATCGCACGAATTGGAATTGATGGTTTCTCAATTTTCTAAATTATCCCCATTCCATTCCCCTTTCGAATTATATCCGAAAAAATTATAGGTCATGGCTTGAAATAGAATATTTTCAATCAGAGTAATCTGTGTTGACTTATAAACAAGTGTAGCATATTTTTTAATCTATTAGCCAAATTTACTTAGAGGAAAACAAAAGCAGATTAGGTAGCTGTAAATTTGCACTGTGAAAACATTTAACTTATCGAAACTATACAGTGGTGAACGTATATTAGCACATAACTTTTGAGTTTCCATTGAACCACGGCTCCGAATCGCTCTCTTGAACCAATTTTTAGTCAAATAGCACTCTCGGAGTCAGTAGTCACATCGCAGCTTTCATGTAGAATGGAAATAGGTAGCGTCGGGATTTGAGATGCAAGGAAATCGAAATTAGAGGGATATTGAAATTAATTTGACATGTGTGATAGTCGAGATACGACAAAGTCGATGATTCGCAATTGGAAGGATTTTCAATTCCAGATTCGAATGATTCGACGTTCTATTTGCGATGTTTAGGAGATACGATAGATTCGTGAGGTTCAAGAGGTCCTAGAGGCGTTTCAGTCTATGAAATGAGATATTCGGTACTCAAGATATTATTTGCTTTTAATTCGGTAGCATCGAGAGTAAAGAGATTTAAGATGCAGAAAATTAATGTGCAAAACATTTAACTTATTGAATCAACATTTTAGTGGGCGTATATTAAACACATCACTTTTGAGTTTCATAGAACGAGGACGCCGATTCGTTCTCTTGAACCTTTTTTCAGTCAAATGGCACTCTTGGAGTACGATGTCCGAGATACGATGGACCGAATCAAGAGATTCATCAAAAGTTGTTATGTGATCTTGGTTATTTTTAATCTATACTTTCTTTCATCTTTGTTAAGTTACCTGTTACCACTGATATTACTGTTACATTTTACTTGTTAAGAACACAGTATGATGAAAATGAACATTTCTCCCTAACCGCCAAGTAAAAATTTAATATGTATTAGCACCAGCCGCTGCTTTTTAACATTAGATAATGGTAACCCAAACACAGGTTATCCTCTCGGGTACATTTATTTCGCCTTAAAATGGATGTATTTGTACTAACTGTACTTGCGGATTTAGTTAAGGTGGAATAAAATTTTTATTAAAAAAAAACTAGATAGTTATACCTAACGTGTGTAGTGGTTGAAATGCGAGGGACCCGGTCGAGATACCAGAAACGCGGAAGGCTCAAGATGGGAAAAATTTCAGTTTCGATACATTCGAGATACGATAGATGCAAGAAGTTCGAGATGCGAAAAATTCGATCTTTTCGATACGGGAATGATTTGATCGATTCGGGATGGGAGAGATTCGATAGACAAGGTATTCGAGATTTTTCAAAATCGAGGCAGCCAAGTTTCTGTATAATTGAGAGCTGTGAGAACGATGGGCTGGATGGAGAGATTCTGGAGATGCTCGTGATTAGGGGCCCGAGATATTTGAGAGTCTTTTACGCTTCGATTCGATTTCGTATCCGAGAAATTTTTAGGAATCGTGTATGTACCCTTCTCGTATCGCTCCGCTCATGGGTATATAGTAGAGGTTGGGTTGTTTTGTGAGGGGGGGACAGCGGTGGAAAGGGGTCTGAGGGCCATGGTATGTGTACCGGGCTTAGGGGAGTCGCAGTCGGGAGCCCGCAATCGATTTCAAATCTCTGGGAAGGCGATTGGAATGGGGATTGGATTTCACGTCGAGCCGAGTTCGTGCATCATTTTTTGAGGAGACGGAGGCGGGGGAGGGGCGAAAGAAAAAGTCATTGGGAGGAGGAGGAGGAGAGAGTATAGATAAGGGTTGGGCGCATCGGGATGGTATGAGAGGGGTGAGGAGAAAATATGGGAGGGATGGGGAGGTGCAGGGAAAGACTTATAGGCCGCCTTCTCTCACATTGGGCCAAGTTGGCATCGTATGGGCCCATCTCCCTGCGACCTAAACCTCCCTTCTTTTTTTTTATACACCGCTTTTCGCCTTGCTTTCCTTAATATATTTTATAAGCATATATGTATATACATATACATATATATGTACGTATTTTTTTCATTGGTGGTGGTGGCGGGAGCAGGGTTTTGATAACCCACCACCCTCCTCTTCCCGTATCCTCACGCCTCCCAGCATCCTTTCGCCCGGAAACTACGGTTTTTGACTTCATTTTTCCGGGCTTCAGTTTGAATTATTGCCATCATTTACCGTTGATAAAATTTGATGAAGGATTCCCTCTCTTTTTTCACTCTTTTTTTTATTCTCTTTTGGCATCCGACGCGGTGGATCCAATGAGCCCACCAATTTTATTGCAACTATCACTTGCGTGTACGAGGGTAGTGTCTCACTCGCACGACAAAATGACGATACTCCGCCAGAAAAAATGAAAGACTCCGTTATTTTTTTTTACTTACGAAATGAGACATTGGGAAGCATGGTTGTAACTTTTATGTAAGCTGATGTAACTCGAGGTACCTACCGTATTTTCATCTTCCCAAAACTCCTAACTTTTTTTCTCCCAAGGTTTCTTATTCAACTTCATTGTTGAAGGACCAATTACGTGGTCTTATCTGAAGTCTTCGCGAAAGAAACTTATACCTACGCGGTGAAAATTTTGCGGCCTCACAGAAGTAATCAGTTACTTCACAAATCCGAAAAAAATAAATACCCACGAGTTATTGCCTTATCTTTCGTTAGTCACGTTTTTGGGGTTTTGGGAAATACTCCGTTACCTTATCGTCGGCAATTTTCATGAAAAACATTCAGATAATAACTTCTCGTTTCCACGTTGTTCATTTGGCCCCAGGGTCGAATCTGGGTGTAATTTCCGAGCGAAAACCTTTTACTTTGCCACCAAGAACTAGATTAAATTTATCGTTGTACCCGTTTTGCGAATAAAAGTTCTATCGTGATGAGGCCGGCTGAGAAAAATTAAATACTCATCATAAGAAACGGATGTAAGCAAAATTTATCTATGCTAGATTTTCAATTGTAATAACGGCAATAGCATTGGAGAGGCTCGAGGGTTTGTTAATACGAGTTTTCCCTTCCATTAATTATTTTGGGTACATGTTCACTGCGAACTTTGCAATTTGTGTGACTAGCGTTCTTCATTCTGTCTTTTTCTAGCGTCATCGTGGTGTTCTTGGATCGCTCATGTTTTCATATTTTCCCGAATAAGAGAAATTCATTAGCGCATGATGCATTTTTCAAAATGAACCAACTTTCAAGTTAATGTTTCGTCAATCTTCTTTTATGTCTGGTTCTAGTGATTAACATGTGCAAGTTACGTTCATTATAGTTAGGAAATAGCAAAAAAATATCCAGTTTTACATTGCGTCAAAGAACTTCATTTTGCACTAGGGTTGAAATTCGCTATGAAAAAATCATTTTACTTGACCGGGATCCGCGACAGTGGCTTTGTAAGCACGACTTCATCTCATGTGCTACAATGTAGACTTGAGGCCTGAACATCTAGTTCGCATAAACCCCCCCTAGAAATTCGCCTTGAAGGAAGATGGCTTGGTGGTGTAATTGGCTAACACACCTGACCGTCAATTGGGAGATCCGGGTTCAAATCCTGGTGAAGTCAAATGATTTTTTCATAGCGAATTTAAACCCTGGTGTAAATGCACCCGGGCGAGTGACTTCGTACCACATCATTTTTTAAGTGAAATGTTTGGAAACTTCATTTTGTTTCATTTTCGTTCTTAAAATTACTGCCACCCTTCTTCGGCTCGTGGTGATGGCAATTTGGCTCCAGGGTCGAATTTGGGTATAATTTCCGGGCTAAAACGTTTTACTTTGCGACTAAGAACTAGATTAAATGTATCGTTGTACATGTTTTGCGAATAAAAGTTCTATCGTGATGTGGCCGGCTGAGAAAAATGAAATACGCATCACAAGAAACGATGATATACGTACGATTTTAGGAAGTTTATTTCGGTACTACTTAGGAAATCAATCACGTCTCTCAGTTTTGCACCATAGGGCTGTAAATATCTCTGTTGTGTCTTCTCAATAAACTTATAAATGTAGTTGTAGGTTTCTTCATTTCCTTTACAATTTTTCGTTCTCCGCACTGAGAATGATGAAATGCGATATGTATTCTCATGCTCCATATTTATTTTCCTTTCACGGTGAACTGTGTAGGTTCAGAAGTAATTTACTGTCAGTATGTGGCTGAAATACTTATCATATTTGCGAGTGAATGCATAAATGCATAATATATCAATAGTAGCCTTAGAATTGTGGTATATTTCCCCTCCGGTCACTTAAAAAGTATTTGTAGACGTAATCCTGCATATCTCCTATCATAGTGTTTTTGCGATTCAATGGTTTTTCAAGCCCACACCGCTTTTGGTTTTTTTAGGATTAGGCAGTTCAATATTATCTCCTCAATTTATGTTTGACTTCTTTGCCTACATTCCCGCGTGAAAATATTATTATAGCTTTATATTTATACTTTGATCTGTAAAGTGGCACATTTTTAATGCAACAAGTCAGAATTCCTCCAGGAGGAGGCTGGATTGTCGAGTAAAAAACATTTTTTCGAATTTTTGGAGCATGTGTTAATACGTGCCGTCTATAAAATCGAGTGTTCAAAATTGGAACTCCGCATACATTTTCCAACTTACTAATATACATACTAACTACTTTAAAAAAATAATTTCTTGAAGGCGAGAATTAGCATCACGAATGGGTGGAAATGCAAATTCCTCATATTTATTCAAGCACTTTGAATATAAGACACTGTCTCTGGCGTTATTCGGTGGAACTACTTCATAATGATTGAAAAAAACGCCCGGTTATGATTGCACGCTTTATTTGAAGCAGCGCGGCCTAGGTTTCAGCGTATCATACCTGATGATGGCATGATATGCTGAAACCAAGGAGGGGTTGCTTCAAATTAAGTGTGGAATCATAACCAGGTTTTTTTTTCATTCATTTATTCAAGCACCTTAATATTTCATGCATACTTTTAATACCTTTGGCTTGATATCTTTGAAGGCGGTAGTTTATAATCGGCGTATTTGAAAGGCTGCGAGTTCTCTTTCCTGGAAATTTTTGGACTGATGCAGACGAAATCTAGACGTCTTGATCCTCAGGGAGTTTTAAAGGAGTTATATTCATTCCCGTGAAGTCAGTCGTCGGTCTCATCCAGCGTGAATAACCCACCGATGGGAGGGTTCGTACCCCTCTTGCAGCTTTCGACGGCGTGAAATCCTCTTGACAGTCCGACTCGTCCCTCTCCGGTGCCTCGCATGTTTCACCTTGTGTAGTCAACTTACCCAGAGGAGACTGGGATTTTTAAAAATCTCCTTCCTTTGGAATTGGGGAGTGTTACTCCTGCTTTAAGGTAGTACGAGCGAGATAGCTCCCTAGTCATAGTGGAGACCTTTATGCATTTAACAGTAGGGCAATAATGGAGACAATATTCAACTTATACGTTTGAATTTCACCAACTGTGGGACAAACGAATTAAATTTTGCATTATTAATGGTGCAATAATATAGTTTTGAACGACAGAAATTGTACGTAATCAAATGAAAATATCTAATTAAGTCTTTAACTTGACTTATTTTTTTCACGCTTTCGTGCTTTTGAAACTCCATCAAAACGGAAGGTTTATTGTGATCCCGAAGAATTTACTGCGGCGACAATATGATTCATTTTCAAAAATAGCTGAGAAATCACACAAACTACTCACTGTTGATTTTTAGACGAGATCTAAGTGCAGAAAATGCCTCATTTTTAATATAAGGTCTCACTGGAGTGCATACACGTACCATTTCCCATGTAAAAGCGCTGGTGTTTTCTGGCAAATATCTCGGAAAGTAATGTGGTAAGGGGTTGAAATTTTGATGTCAATGGAAGGGTGATGTATTTTTCTTTAAAATTACCACATTTTTTTAATTATAGGTAAAAAGATATTTCGCTCAAACTACCTTAAGTTTTGACATTGATTACATAATTTAAAATACCTTCGTTGCAATTTTCTGCGGTATTCTAAGTTAAAACGTTTTAATTTATTTTATATAGGTTCGATTGGCTCCAATGTTCTGAAATTTCTTCTTATTCATCCATAGGTAATTTCTTATAACATTGATGACATCTCCGTGTAAAAATGCTGTTTGAATTTGCATTTATTGGGGCAAAACGAATTTCCATTGCAATGTACGGTAATGAAAAAAATTCGAATATTTGATTTGAAGGCATTATTTGTCGGTGGATATTTATAATTCTAATATTAATATTCTATTGAACCCACCGAATTAAACGATATATAATATTAAAGAATGACATTAATGAAATTAGGCATCCCTGAAGAAGCCTGTAATGGGGTTGTCATCCATTGATTATGCTGTGTTCGGCAACAGTCAATTTAACAACATATAAATATATTTATAGGCGTTGCAATTGACACAAAAGTATTCTCAATAAATTGGAATGCATAGACTTTATGCATTTAACAGTAGGACAATGCGAAACATAAAAAATTAGAAAATAATGAATAAATATTACATATTGATATCAATGACGTGTTACACTGGTGGGTGCATTAACATCGAAGAATGTTGTCTATATCTATTTGCATAAATAACCATTCACTTAGACGGTTAAGAAATCTGGCTTCATTTTGTGCAGAAGGCGTTTCTCTAGGCAAGTTAATAAATAATTTAGGTGCATAATCTATGTATTTCAGTTTTTTAGCAATTAACCTCGATAATTCATGAACACTGGCACATTTTTGTTGTTAATTAGTGAAGACATCGTATTTTACGTCGGAGTTGTGTGCCTCGCGGAATGTACTGTGGGAAAAGTTCGCTCCTAATGCCAGCTATTCTTTGATGGCAATCCAAGGTCTCACTTCGTGCAGAAGGAAGAAACATGGAATACGCAGTGTGGAACGTTGGGACGCGTGGGTCCTCGTGAAGCCTCTGCCTCCGTTCAAGACGGGAATGTTTTTAGGCCCTTGCAAACGTGAAAGGCGGCGATATTCCATCCTCGTATTCCGATCAGGAACTCGTCCTTTTCTCGAGTTGGGATGAATTCATACGAGAAGCCGACGTGTGTCTGCGTTCATGTACAGTCGCCTTCGGTTCACTAAATTCTGGAACACCCACTCCATTCGTGGAGCGCGTGGATTATTTGTTCCCACGGGCGTAAACGTGAATGAGGCCGCCCGTTCGCGCATGGGGAATAAGACGCTTTTGAAACGCGGCGTTGCGGTGGTGCGTAGCGGCAGTCAACACGTCGCGGATGGATGCAAACGCTCAGAGCGTCTCTTATTCCTTTTCCCCCGTCTCCTCCTCAAAGACCTTCCCTCTTGAACGTGGTGCACCGAATCCTCCTATTGGGAGGCTGGGTGGTAGGTAAAACGTGAAAAACCAATAGCAAGGTAGATGACTGTCTGTAATACGCGTTTGCGGAAGAGTGGAGTGCTTAAAGTAGATGAATGAAGAGAGGCATTCGAGCATGACTCCCCTGCCTCTGTATCAACCCGACTTGAGATGGAAGGAGCTCGGCTAGCATCAGATAGGGATTGAGGCTAGAGGAGTGTGTTTTCGTGACGAAGAGATACAAATCCTCGTCTGAAGGAACTCGTGGTTGCAAACAAGGAAACAATTCATGCGATAATTTCGTTTGAGGTGAGTCCCTCGACAGGTAACAGACTTGACTCCCTAGAAGGAGGGGTATAATGAAGATGTGGGAATTCATAACCTGTGTGGTTGGGTATAAATTTGAAGATCTAGTTGCCTTGGGATAAAAAAAAGGTTTTCAAATGAAAATAATGTATTGATGGAAGAATATTGTGGAAGGTCAATGAGGGTTGGGTTGGGGGAAAATCGATAAAATCAACGTGGAAAATTCGACGGGAAAAACTAATTTCCAAATCCAACTTCTGGATTCAATTCGCAGGGGAAAGAATAAAGAAAGCGTAGGCAGCTATTTTTCCTGAACATAGGTTACCAATTTTTAGATTAAAGTAAAATGCATTAACCAGACATAGAGTTATAATTTAGCTACTTTGATGGTAACTCGAGCGAAGTTTGGCGAAGCATTTTCGCTGAACACTTGTTATATTCATGATGAACAATTAAACTTTTACTATTTTCAAACTTATTTATTATTCACCGACCAGGTACCAACACAGTGTCATTATCATGGTGAAGTCCTCGATTTACGTCGAAGATACGTGTTGAAGAAGAGCGACGTAAGTCGAAACAACGTAAAAAGGATCCAGATATTCGTGTCCACTTAAATCCCGCGATAAATCAAGGCGTTAATTTCAAAATTTGTTTTTTACCTTTATCCAGGAAAATATAACAATGTCAGATAGGATGATTATGTCTCAGTTAAAAAAAACGCAAGCACATGCACACGCGGTCTATATCATTAGCATTAAACGGGGAAATATTTTCCGACGACCCTTGTCAGCATGGAGGTAAAATCGAATCAGACGGAAATCGAAACGACGCATACCGAGGACTCACTGTACATCAAAAGTAAGCGAGTTCTTTTATACCCATTGGATATGGAGGGGATTGAAAGGGCTGGTGAGGGCAAATGCAGGAGGTCGAAATGAAGGAAACGGGTTGGTGGGGCGGGAGGGGGGGGATTGAATCATGCGTATTAAGCTGGGTAGAAATTTCGGGTGCCTGGTCGGTGAATTACAAAATAGTGTGAAAATAGTAAAAGTTTCATTGTTCATCATGAAGATAAGTGAAGGATTTGGTGACTGAGGAATTGTCGCCAACTTCTTGACTCTCGGCGTCCGTTAAAAAAAGTGTTGTCATGTTTTCTTTTGTTAAGTAGAAAAACCACGTGCTAGCACGTCCGAGTCGCGAGATGTATATACTTGGCGGAAATTGGCGCATGAGCCCGAAATAGCCGCCAAGAGCCGTGGACATCCACCCGCGATTCACGCATGCGTGGCGTAACTTCAAGGCCTTGCTCGCATCGTGTTCATATACCCAATCGAACGAGACCACAATTTATTTCAATCATATCATTAGTCGTGAAGGTATAGTCTCGGAGTGGATCAACCTGGAGACGTTTCATCAAGGTTTTCGTCCTGGTAAATTATTGTCAGACGGATTTTAGAGACGTATCCACGTCAAAAAAAAGGGGGATTGGATTGGATTTTGAGGGAGGCGACTGACAGCTAATACCATTTGCACCATAAGGGACGGGTAAGGAAGGAAGGGTGAATAAAAATCCTGTGTCGGCATTAGCCTGCTCTTAACGAAAGGCGCCAAGGGGACCACGGTTTAGCGTCTCACCCGACAGACTGAGTAATGTACTTGAAGTGCCCTCCACAAGACACTCAAGTAGGGATCGGATTTTCCTCTGAAAAATCTCTCCGCTGTAGGGATTTTAACCGTAGCCGCCCGTATGGATAGCCAATACTCTAGCCACCACTCAAACCCGATCCCCCTTAAAAAGTAAATTTCAAAAACGAAGATCTGTGGAGGGAGTAAGCATTTGAGGCTTGAGTTTTCGAGAGTATGGAGGGAAAAAATGGTCGGAATTGGAAAAAGAAGTGGTGAGAGTTGATGGGATGGAAAGGATGTTTAAAATGCAGATAAAAAGGTGACAATGGTAACTGTATAAAGTAGGCCTGTTGTGGTAACTGGATTCTGGTTGTCGTGATAAAGGGTAATCATTTTTAGAGGGATGGTAATGCGTGGCCAACATGATGAACTGAATGTGGAAACAGAGGATTGGTGTATGCCCATGAAATACCGGTGTTGGAAAAAGGTTTTTTATTTAATGTCAACACAAACCCACCGAAAGGGAACGCTGTTCTCAATGAAATACTGAATTTAGGACAATAGCATTCAACATTTCTTGGATTTGAAAACTTAGTCATCGCAATAGGAATCTCTCATTGGTTGAGTTTACGAAAGATAGGAGAAATGCTGCCTTTTGAATTTCCTAGTATATCAATTTTCTTTTCCCTTGAGTTTCTCCGTGTTAAAATCGCTCTCTTCTGACGTAGTTCTATTTGAAAAGGATAAGTCTTCCGAGAGGAGGCATGCAAATTAGATGTAATTTCGCGAGACTTATGTCTTTGAATAGGATTCCCGTGCTAGGTAATTTCCATGCCTGGAATATGCAAGCAGTCTCTCCAGCTAGCTCTATTAAGTGAGTCATGTTAGAAAAGTGGGATTGAATTCAGTGTCTTCGACAATGCTCTCCGTACCTGAGCCGAAATCCACGAAAAAACGTGTCATTCTCCTGGGTCAGAATGCTCTCCGTACCTGAGCCGAAATCCACAAAAAAACGTGTCATTCTCCTGGGTCAGAATTTTTGCCGAATATCTTTTCCGCCTGGGGAACTTTGGTTTGTACGTCTAACGGTTGGATAAAAGAGAGAAAGGGACGATGTTAATTTTTTTTCTTTTTGAGTTTTTTTAAGAAGAGAAAGGTGAAGAGTGACCCGACGAAGATGGAGGACCGAGACATATCTGCGTGCTGAATGCGTCCCCCTCGTTGAATGCCAAGAAAGTGTAAAGTGATGCTGGTGTCCTTTCGCCTTGCACACAAAAGAGGAGTTCAGAATAACGAGGACGAAGGAGCTGGATAATCGCCGAATTTCGGAGTTGAGAAGTGCGAGTGCAATGTATTTGATTGTGACGCATTTTCACTTCATTTGAAGAAACTCAGTCCTAGTATTTGAAGTTACTGTGCAATCGCAATGAATCGCGATGAATGATGTCTCAGGAATTATGTGGTGGAACTTATTCCAACATGACGGAAGAATTTTGCAATTATCCATGGATAAATGTTTAGTGCGACTTGTTCCGATGTTTTTTATCATTGTTAAGGCCGCTTTACACGGTACACTTCATTGCACAAAGGAATGTGCCATAGTTTGTACAATAAAATGAATGGAATATAAGCAGGTTCTATTTCCCTTTCAGTTTTTTAGACAATCATACATTTTGCCACTTAACACGGTACAGTTTTCCTCATCAAAGAATTCATACATTCGTTTGTACAGTATAATGGACCGTGTAAAGCGGCCTTTATGACAGTGATGTGAAATGGAAATTCATGGGAAACAGCCCCGAAGAAGACGGTATATACGGTTGAAAGACATGGAATAGAGTGTAGAGAAATGGAAGGAGGATTGGAAAGCAGTGAGAGAAGAGAAATGGCGGGAGGATAGAAAAAAATGAACAGGCCTACTAAGCAGACCTGGCCAGTGGCTGGAAACTGAGGCAGATGATGATAATGAATGGTAGTGATGTAAACATCGACATAGGCCGCAGCAAGCATCCGTGAAAAATTGTTAATAATTCATATTTTTCGATTGCCATTAGTAGAGTCAAGTCATATTTGTTAAACTTAAATGACATACATTGGCATTTACTGAAATGTAAGCTCTGGTATCGTCATTGCCAGAATTTCTTGTTTTATTTTCGATATGAAAACCATTTGTGATGTGCATATTATAAGCAGGAAATAATATAGAAATCATAAGAAAAGGAAAAACATAACGGAATCTTATCTGAGGATGATAACTTAACGCAAAACTTTCTCGGAATACTTCAATGGGGAGAGTTATCGGTGACCGAGAGAGTCCTAGTCATATGTTATGATCAGTGAACAGAGGTATGTTCAATGAAGTGAAGTGGAGGTGAGGGAGTAGCTAGTTATGGTTTTAGCGCTAAGAGTCTCCTTTGGGACATGAACGACTCAGTCAACCTTTTTTATGGGAAATCTGTGTGTCCCTTCCCTGTATTTTTAAGCCACACATCTGACAATTTAAGTATTAAGTATTAATGACAGCATTCCGATGCTGGAAATGGAGATTTAGGGGACTCGGACAATGGAGCAAACTGGAGGATGATGAACCTTTTTATTTTCTTGTTGGAAGCTAGATTTGAGGGCGCTTAGGAAGTTGAACTTTTTCTAAGAACTCTCTGTTGTTTTATACAAAAAGAGAAGTATCAGGCGTGATATGGTGGAAGTTCAGCTTAATGAATCACAGAAATGGCAATTTTCCACTAAATAAGGTTTAATACGACCATGCTTTCGATGCACTGCATCATCATCAGCTACATACACAAAAACAGATCGGGTATACCTATATACAAAATTTTGCAGTGGAGGAGGTGGGGTAGGGAGGAGAGGCGAGAGGGAAGGGTAAGGTGTGAGGTAGGGAAAATTTTTCCGTATTACTCCTCCCGTTAACCTTCCTTTGTTAGCCTTTCCCATTTCCCTCCCCCTCCCTTTCTTCACTTTGACCTTCTCCTCCTCCCCAACCACCTCCAACCTCACACCTCCTCTTCCCCCCTTTCTCCTCCCTACCCCACCTCCTCCTATGCAAAATTTTGTATGTAGGTATACCCGATCTGTTTTTGTGTATGTACCTGATAATGATGCTGTGCATCGAAACCATGGTCGTATTAAACCGTATCTAGTGGAAAATTGCCATCTCCATGATTCATTCTCTGTTGTTTTACTGATATTTACACATTGTGGATGCGCAGCCCAAATGAAAATACTCAATCCATTTGAATTGATTGATACTGAATAGGGAACAACGATAAGGTTTCTCTTAATCAACTGGTAAATTTATGCGCGCTTGCGCAAAAATAAACGTTTACGCGAATGCATGAACGCGAAATGATAAAATAACCCTTGCTCTAGTATTCAATATTTATTGCACGCCAGATTGAGAACAACGTGCTGTTTTAAACAGTGCATTTTCGTGCCCCGTGTTTAACGGGCTTTAGACGTGTTTACAAACTGACTGCATTTCTCAATGTCAGCTGCGCTATTATCTTAGAAGCACTTCAACTCGAGCGTACTATCCAAATGATGCGTGGCGGCACGATGTATTAGGCGTTTCCCTCCAAACCGATAAATTAGACGGCAGTGCATCATGTGTTTCATTTCTCAGGTGATGCCGGCAAAGCCATTGTTATATCAGCCGCGACAGTCGTTATTTAGAAGCTTGGTGACGAGGGTACTGGAAATTGGCAGTATTCCTGTATTTCGACTACTTTCTTTACATTAGCCGATGAAATAATTGAATTACCATAATGATACGAATCCATATTGAAAACAATCCTTGTACTTGTCCACAATTATTTATTAACAGTTAAACGTATTACGCGTTTCGCAGCTTACTGAATATTCAGGTACAATTATTTATATAATATTTATTGAGTTTACGATAGTAACCACCGCTAAGAAGCGGCGGGTTTGGAGAACAAACTAATTTTTGGGTGGAAAGGCTGGGGAACATAGGTTTTCGGCCTGTGAAGAGGGAAATTTTTCCGGAAAGGAGTGTGGAGGAGTGCGGAAAAAGTAACTTATTGCAAAGGCGTTTGACTCTCTGATAATTTCCATTTGCTCCAATGCATCCATCTTTAAACCTTTTGGTAGGACATGCAAAATTTCAGGAAAAATCTCAAAAAAATAATAAATTTCGATTTTATCTGAAGATGCAGCAAGCTGCGAAACGCGTATTGCGTTTAACTGTTAATACATAATTGTGGGAAAGTACAAGGATTGTTTTCAATGCATGGATTCGAGTATAAAATACTTCCACGAAGTGATTCCTGAAGGTGTAAAGTTTAACCGGAATGATTTTTCTTCACATCAGATCGCGAGAGACGGTGGTAATGAGTGCTGTATGCGTCAATACTTTTCCGAAATAAATTAAAAGGAATCACTCGTGGCTGTAGCGACATTCCATTTCCGTCTTTGGCATGTTTATTTACGTTATCGACGGTGAACGATACATCCACAGTCAACAAACGCAGTGTTTGGTACTTGGTGTGACACCGCAGGGGTAAATTTCATTTCAGGACTCATTCCGTGACGTGTCCTTTGGGGGGAGAAAAAAGGAAGTTCATTATGTGGCGCGCATGCCGGTTGTGTCGACGGTCGAGAGAGAGATCTCGCGGTCTGCCACACGTTAGCGAGCTCAGTTGTCTCTCGGGGAATGCACGCGCAAACAACTTGTTGATGGCTGACGTTTCCAGCGTTCTTTGTGAACATACAGCGGTGTGAAGTGATTTTTTGATGAAAATTTAATGTTTTCTCTGTTTAGCGGAAATTTCAGAAGCCTTCCCGTAATGACATTGCTATCAGAGGCTTTCCATAATCCACGGACACACCAAAGAGCGGTGGGGGGTTATGAGGGTTGTCAACGAAGGTCCACGTTTGGAGGTTGGGGGGGGGAGGGTTGGAGAGATGCCTACTTAGACAATGGTCGTAGTAAATGACAGATTATCATAGCTACAGGAGTAGTGTTTCTTCTACTTCCCTTTCCTTAAAATGAGCCTTGAATTACAGATAGTCCAACACAATCAATTAATAACCCGTCTCACAGCTTTTTCCGCTACAAAAGAAAAGTCTACGTGGACAACAGGGGGGGCCATTGGGGTGCGGGGTGTGGTCCGGATGTCCGGAGTGTCCACGATGGTGGGTGGGGGGGTCAATAAGTGACTTATTTTTCTCTATGTGGATTATGAACAACCCCTCACAAAGTCAGTTGGTTGTCAAAAACAAACGGACTTGCGTCTCCTATCGTTAAAATTTGGGTTATTATTATAATTAGGATAGTCTGCCGGATAAGGTTGTTGATAATGGAAGAGCGTGAAAATTCTTACTATTTTTCCCCTTTTTATCTGAACTCCGTCGAAAGTCCTCTAGATTTTCTCAGGCTCGGGCCGCTATCTACCCACGCAATATATTTCATTATCTATGCATGCCTCCTATTTCTCTTCCTCCCGCGTGTAAAACATTTCCCCTTCATGCCTTCCTTTCCTTTTCTAGCTGTACTCAACTTCGTCCCCCGGCACGGTCTTCAGCAACCCATCGTCCATCATTATCTGTCCTAACCACGTGTTTTGCCTCCTCCTAATCTTCTAGAGAGGTTTCCGCTCCTCGCAGAATCATAGCATTTTCTCGTTTTTTTTTTCCTTTCGGAACACCGCGCTTTCTTCATTCTCCTACACAACGTAGGTTAAAAAGATACAAATAAATGCTTTCGGGCTAAAAAAGCAGTCTTAATTTATATAGTGGCCTCCCAATAGCCGTTTCCTTGTATAAATATTTCTCGGCTGCTAGAAGTGTATGGTTAATAAATTTGAGCCTTAGAATCAAAAATATGAAATATTTTCCCATTGAAGAGTCTGATTTAATTAATAAGATGGATTTATATGAGCTCACCGTTGCGTTCAGCATGACCTAGATTACACGCATGTCCCACACGCGATGCTTTCTTTCTTCTGCTTGGCCGCAGCATCGAATACCCTTCCGTTTACACCTACGTCGTACCGCACGGGCCGCCTCAAACACGGAACTGCCAAGTTGGCGAATCGTGTGAGGGGAGGATCACTGAAACCCGTCATCTCTGGACCCTTTTTTTCCAATATTTATTCTGCTCTATCAAATCTGCCACCATGATGTGGGAGCCTAATCATACCCTTTGAAGTCTGACTAATTTTCGAGGGATCTCATCGTAATGGGAAAGGAATCTTGTTCTATAATCTTCATAAACTATTTTATACCTTTTTCATTCTTGGTGCTATTTTCTCCCAGAAGTGAAACCGATCAATGGATCCATCATGATCGATCAATAACCCCGTCGCGTGGTTTTACCCCTAATTCTTCCATTTATGTGAAATTAATATTTTTTTAACTCGGCCATTCTGTTAACCAGTCTTCATCTATCGAAGTCAAGTGTTTCTTGAGCTGATTCGCACCATGTTCCAAAATATACTTCTTATACCGTACATACATTTTCATCTTTTGTCTTTCATCCCTAAATACTTATTTGGTACCACACCCTATCAAATAGTTTGCTTCACTTGCAACTCTGGCTTTTTCAGTATAAACCTCTAAAATGCAAACAAATTGACTTGAAGCTAAAATGTAATACTCAAGATCATGTTGCGTTCCAGTGGATTTTTCTGTCATTTTAAGGTTTTATGCATATGCCATGGTGTAAGCCTAGTAAAATCAACAACGAATGCTATCGTACGTCATAGATGGAATCTTAAGACACAATCCTAAGAGTTTTTGTGGTAACATTTTAATTTTGCTCCAATCGGCCGACGGATAACTTAAAAAAGCACGTTGAGTCTGACACTCGATTCTTCTTTCCCGTAAAAGAAGTCCCGCAAAGCGGCTGCTTTTTCGAATTGATTTATCGCAGCAATGACAGCTTTATTCCAACTCGGTGGGAAATGACCAGCTAAATTATCTCCGATGCGGGAGCAGCAGCGCGCTGTAGTTCCCCCAGAAATATTATCATAATTATTATTTTT
Source organism: Ceriagrion tenellum (assembly GCA_963169105.1). NCBI lineage: Eukaryota > Metazoa > Arthropoda > Insecta > Odonata > Coenagrionidae > Ceriagrion > Ceriagrion tenellum. Next base: position 59,198,703 of record OY720639.1, on the reverse strand, counting down.
TTACGTGAAACAATAGAACAATGCGGCGGAGCTATTAAGAATCGTATTCTTAGCTCGCCGGGCTATTTTCAGGTTTTCAATTAGTGCCGGCTGTTCTCGTGTTCCTCGGGCCTTTTTGAAAAATAACCTTGTTCATAGCGCTCCTCCAAAACGAGTTCTCCCGTATGAAAAGACGAGGGGGAGGTCGTGAGGAGAAATGATGGATAGGGGCTGAGGAGGAGAATTGAGCGCCCCTTTGTTGCATGACAAGGGGGAAGCAGTCGGTGGGGGCACTCCTTTGTAAAAGGCAGTCGCATGGGTTGCGAGGGGGGGGGGGACGTATCAGGTGGGGGGATTTGAAGGGTTCACGGCCCCCTTGCTTGTGCCGCCCACCCAACCAAATCTCCTCCTTACCCTTCCAGACCAGCCTCCGCGTGATGAGATTAAGGCCGGGGCATACGCTACTCTATATATTTCGACCTCTCGAACAATAGATGCTGTCCTCTTGTGCGCCGAATCGCCATCTCCTGTACCGCCTGTCCTGTCCGCATCTATCTCAAGGAGGTTCTATTGCCGTTTTGTTAAATGAATACTTTTTTTTTCGTTTCTCCGGTAATTATATATAGAACTAGTTGTGCCCGGCATGCGTTGCAATGCCTCTTTTTCTTTCTAAGTAGGTACACATATACAAAGCACACACAGTTACATCTACAAAAATTAATGAATGACTATGACTTTTTTGTGTATTAAATGAAATTTGAAAAAAAAATATTCAAGTGCTCTGGGATATGCAATAGTTTTGGTCTTACCGCCTGAAAAACAAATAAAATTTTCGGCTGTCCCACTCGTGTGCATGCAACATATAATTAACCATGTGAAAAACATGGATTTTCCAGATTTAATCCACACTCTTGAGGCGATTGATCTTGTCGTTCCTCGCTTGTTTGAGAAGCTCGCGTGCTCACACTCATTTGTTGAAACGACTCGCGCTCTACCTATTGTACAATGGGTTTAATAATTTAGAAACCCTCGCGGGCGCGTGCACAACAACTCACTAAAGTTTCATCGTAATCTGTTGAATGGTATCGGAAAGCATAGAATACGAACAAAGAAATATACATTGTTGTATATTATATGGGTGCATATTCAAATAAAGACGTCAGAATCATACCTGTATACTCAATGTGTTTTCTTCATATTAAACGTGAATTTAAATGGTTTTTTTTTTTTGGTTCGCTGTAGTTGTAAAAGACGTCACAATCATAACTGTATACTCCATGTTTTTTCTTCAAATTAAACTTGTGAATTTAAATGGGTTTTGTTGGTTCGTTGTAGCTGTAGAAATGTTTGGATGAATAGTATTTTTCTACTTGTATAATTAGGTGACTTATTGACAAAAAACGCACTGATATAAGCAAATATTTCTGTACAGTTAAATGGTTAAAAAATGAGATCGTAACCATTTTAGTTTATTAGCTCAAAGCAAAGCAAAATTGAAGATGCAATCTACCCCAGAGGCTGGAAAAATGTTTATATATAAAAATATATTTCGTCGGACAAAGCAATTAAATAAAGTATGACACCACCTCTCTAGGTTCTAACGTACGTAATAAGTGAGAGTTCTAACATTTGAGGAACACGCACGATGATGTTTCATTAAGGTCCGAATCATGACCTCCGGTGAAATGTTTATTCAAAATGAACACTAGGCATTCTTCTCTGGATGACGCTCACATCAACTGACTGACATTCTCATGCTATGTTTGAAATCTGAAATCTCTATATCATGTTAGCGAATAGGCTACGTCATCTTGCGGGGGACAGTAAATAGGCATGGCAAAACCGACAATAGCATTTGTTTTTTCAATAAATAAAGAGATATATGATTGTGGGATGAATGGCGTGAGAGGAAGGAGTTAACCGCGAAAGATATGGGTGAATGTGGTCGAAGAGACTCCTAATATGAGGACGATAAGAAGCATGAAGAATAAGATAGCGTGTATTGAGTAATGCGTGAATGTTACAGAAACGAAAGAGGTGTTCAAGGATAGGCCATTTTGTAGTAACTCATGAAAAGGGAGCTAGTTACCATGGCCTTGCGGGAATAAATTACCTTTGACTTTACTTACCTAGAAAAGGAATGGTATTAATGGTATGTGTGTTTGTAGTTTGTTTGTTTTTTACACAAGCAGTCGTACAAAAAGAGAAGTATCAGTCTTGATGTGGTAGAAAGAATTCATCATAAAGAATGAGAGTAAGACAATTTACCACTTATCCACTCCATCTAAGCCCCGCGGAAGCCTTCATCAGAACTTCATCAGAATTTTCCACGTCGATAAATTTTATTCGACCTAGGTTTCATGTACTTCATCATCATCAGGCTTACACTAGGCATTCATCTCTTGATGGCGCTCACATCAACTGACTGACACTCTCATGTTATGTTTGGAATCTGAAATCTCTACATCATGTTGTAGAAAAGGCTACGTCATCTTGCGGTGGACGGTAAATAGGCATGACAAAACCGACCATAGCATTTGTTTTCCAGTAAATGAACAGATATTTGATTGTGGGATCAATGGTGTGAGAGGAAGGAGCTGTCTGCGAAATATATGATGTAGTACATCGAAACCTAGGTCGAATACTATTTATGTAAGTGGAAAATTGCCTTACTCCCATTCTTTACAAGCTGTCGTGCCTATTCAGGCGCTACTTTATTAAAATTAACGACGAAACAAACTTAGTATTTTTTGCGGATTCTTGGCTGGATGGATTTGAGTAACGCGTCGGATTTTCAACTCTGCACGAACGAAAATGTAGGATTTCCCATTTGTTTTGACTCACGCTGTGCCGGAGGCAACTTCCCTGGCAACGGCACAGTCCGGATCACACCGGCCGCGATTGGTCGGGGGACGGAGAGGGAGTTGAACTGTTCCGTTGCGGTCTCGTCGGTGCGGTTGGCGTCTGCGGAGAACACGGTCGGGCGCGTACACACACATATACATATATCGCCGATATCGACGAGCGATCCGTCTCATCCACCAACATCCCGGTCGCTAATTGATCGTCCGATAGAGAGGAGGGGGCCGAGGCAGAGCCGATATCGGCGCTCGCGGGGTGCTCTTGCCAAGATCACCCACCCGTCGCGGTAATCGCTCCCTCGAGTCTTTTGTGATTCTCGCCCCCGGTTGAATGTGCTCTTTCCCTTCCACCCACTTCATTTTTTTCCATTCCCTCCTCTTTTTTATAATGGCCGCAGTCCCACTCTTGTCTGTCGGCACCTGAACTCACCATCCTCCCCCACTCACACGGAACCTCGCCAGTGATTATGACGTTCGCTTTGAGGATCGTGGAAGGGCGAAGGAAATCTCTCTCTCCCTCTCTTCCTCTCTCCGCGTCGCATTTTCTCTTTCTGTCCGCCTTTCCTTTGTTTTCGCCTTCTTTTGTTCATTCATACGTGCATTCCTTTCTCTCCGATCCTGCCTTTTACGGGGTTGGCACAGTCAAAGAAGCCTAATTATCGGCGGTGATGGTGAACCTTGGAAGCTGGCTGGCCGGCCGTTTCCGTTAATTTCTTCCACGTTGCCCTCTCCGTGTATTCTGCTTTGGTATCCGTCACTCGCGTACGTTGCTCACTTCTCGTTATCTTTCGGTTGAGAGTAATGATATTCTTCGTCGTTGAGTTAACTTTCCTTGACTTCAGTTGTGAATCTTCTAGTAACCTTTATCAGATTGGCGATGTTGGGTTGTTCGGTTGCTTTTTTTTGAGGTGATAGACCATTGAGGTTATTGCACAATTTTAGCTCAGTTTTAACCCCGGCTTCAAATGGCAATTTAGAAGGATGTGCATGAACTATATGTAAAGCCCTTGCGGTCCATCAAAGATGGCAACGAAAAGGAGAATATGCTTCAAGGAAACTACAGTGTGAAGACTGTACCCAACACCAGCGCAAAAACTCGCTGGTTTGGCTGTTCACTAAGTATGCAGGCTGGGTAGTTGTTAAAGGAGATAAGAAGACATTGCAGCAGTTGGATATAGCTTGCCATTTCTGGCAAGGGGACGTACTGAGGTCTACCCACACCGGCGCGAGACGCGGGAACGAAATTTTCGCGGGAAAAAATTACGTGGCGCAATACCATTGCTAGGAGTTGCAAACCAGCGCGAATTCCGCCCAGAGGAACGCAGGACCGCCACGAATAAATTTCGGTTCCCTGAATACCGCGTTCACCGCGTCCCGTTACTCGAGTCAAGAGCACATTAACTGTGAGAAATGGCGATCTATGAGCTTAATAAAGCTGTTAATTAGCATCCTCTGTGAATAGACTATATTAGACTGGCCGGAAATACAAATAACGCGCCGATTTTCATGCGAACCCAAGTCTTCGGTTAGTGCATGATATTTGCCGGGGTATTATCGGCAGTAGTCGAGGAGTGGGAAGAAAGGGGATTGAGACGCACTTTTATCCTCGGAATCGTGGCCACTTGTAGAGGTGAGAAGAGGAGTGTAGAGGATTGACGCTTTAGCTCCTGCGAAAGTAGTCATGCCCGCACCCTGCTACTACCGTGAGTGTTTCGCTTTGGTGTGTGCGAAAGTATTTTGCCATCCAGGGTAGGCCTCTGCGCGAATTTCGCTCACGCGTCGGTGTGTGCTGACCTTTAGGGAGGAGTATACGGAGGTGGGGAAGAGAAAGGACGTGGATGGGCATGGAAGTCGAATTATCGATGGCTGTGGCCTTAGGAAGCTGGCGTTTAAGTTATTTCTTCTTTGTTGCCGGGTCATTGCTTTGTCCTCATTATTCTCTACTTAGGACTGTTGATTTTCATCCTTTAGGTACTTCATTAACCTATATCCGTGACTCTCAATGGGTAACCCTTTATTTCTTATCTTTTTTTCTACGTGTGGGACTTTCACCAGTCGGGCTTAGTAGGGGTGGTATCAAGTGACAGCCGGCCGTCATTCGGCCCGCGTATATGTGTTGCGGACGGTAGATTTTTACATTTCAGGGCACGTTCTTTGAGGTGGATTTTTCGTAGTTTGCCATATACCCGTTACAAAAGCAGGGAAGAGGATCCTTAAAAACAAAAAAACACAGGTTCTAAGTAGCTTCACACTTTCTCTGCAAAACTCCTTCTTTCTCTGAAAGGCTTGCATCCATGCTTGAGACGGGATTCGAACCTGCAGTCTGTGGATTTCCTTGCTGGCTCCTCACCAAATTTTCTATCGCGGACGAAAACTTTTGATATGAGATTGTAAAAGTATCCATTTCTTCAGCCATTTCACCATTTTCCTCAAACTTCCCTTGCCAAAATGCTTCCAATTCTCTTTACCGCGTAAGTACTCTGTTTAAGGACGTTGTTCACCCTCATTTCTATCCTTTTCCGTACCCACTCTTGTTATGAAGAGGATGAAAAAAAATCTGCCCTATTACAACCGGTCTCACGTTACTTATCTCGCTCAATGGAAATTAAAAGACGCAAGAGGCTTTGCGGAGCGGTTCGCAAAGCGCTTTTGGAAAGAGCTGATTAGGGCCGCACCGGCTTCGGATAAGAGGTGTCGTAACGTTTCGTCGCGAGCGGAACATTTGGGCATATTCCAGGTTGGAGAGAGGAAAGAGAGATAACTCGGGCTTTATTGGGGAAATTTCAGCTTTGGAAGGGCGATAAAATTAAATCTGCTGAATAAGGTCTGTTTTAAGAGAGAGAGAGAAGCGGAGAGAGACGGAGGCCGTCTCTTTCTCTTCTCCTGCGAACACCTCTCGTTCTCCCCGGGCATCGCCTCGGAGATCGTCGTTTGAAAACCTCCCTCTTCCTCCCTCTCTTCTCTCTCCCTCTCTCCCTTTTGGATGAGTTAAATGAGTTTCTGTTCCTGGCAGTTGGGCGGTGGGAGTCCAGTTTATGTTTCTGAAAGAAGCCAATTCGTCTGCAACTTTCCGGGCAACTTATCCCTCTCTTTATCCCCTCTCTTTCGTGCAATTTAAGTCATTTCGCTCGTTTAATTTTCCTGCTTTATGCCATTAAGTCATAAATATTAATCATAATAATTGTCGAATCTTAGCGGATTGCCCATTAAAGCACAAAACAGAGTGTAAACCAAAGATGACGTGTATGTTACGAAGGGAAGCGTATAGAAAATAAGAAGGACGTCTGTGGATTTGTAGTGATGTACAAATAAACTTCAGACTCGAGTCTATTGAGTACTGTTCTGCATTTGCTCTGGGGTGATACAAGTGTAATTTCCCACGTTAACTCCTTGGAATACTCACATATTTAACCAGACGAAGTACCTATCTTGATTCATAATAATGTTTTGTTGTTGGAGATAAATGTTGCTAATCGTCGCGTTTTCCTGTTTTTTCACTTTGTTTTTAATAAATAATGCTGCATTTTAAATATTTCAGTATTTATGATTATAAAAGATTTTATTATATTCAATATTTATAAATGACGGAATCATTGAAAATTGTAATTTAGTTTTTCAAGTCAGGAAGGGGACATGTCACTTGATTGTAACGTTTAGGCCATAAAAGAATTTCGCATATATCCTTTTCGTTGCTCTTGGCGTAAATACGCACCCTCGAAGCCATTTATTTACGTATTTTCTGCGCAAATCCTTCAATATTTTAGGTTTTTCGGCAAATATCAACGCATTCATAATTTAAAACGTTGTTTTTCCGTATCCAGATCGTGTATTCTCATCCGTGAACTGAAAATAATTGATGACTTGCAGTTTATCTCTCTCGTTTTATTTTCTAACGAATCAGCAGATATTCGGATCTTTTTCAGGGGCAGGACGTAACAGTATCATTTTTCAGCTGTATTTTTTGCCGTGTATATCTTCAGACCCTTTGGGCTTAGGTGCGTAGTTCCCATGACCAGGTTTCGAATCCAGCAATTATTAAAGGTCTTTCCGCGGACTTCTGAGCCATGCATGAGTGCCGTGTAAAGAGCGCTTTTAGCATAATTTTCCACGATTCTGAGGTGGAACTTAAAACTCAGTGCCTTTCATTAAGAGTAGGCCAATGCCGTCACAGGGTTTTCCTATAGTCTTTTCAAATATGTTCTTGAGCTATCTAATCAGCTATTCTACCTCAGCTTTCAGCCCTGTAGTTTCGTCTAGTGGTTTTGATGCGACAAGACGGAAGAGTCGAGACAAGTTGGAAAAATAATGATTTTTCTCTGTTTACACTCAACTAGAGCCTTAGCTGAGTTTCTCTTTTCACTATCTAGTTCCTGTCCTAAACTCGAATAATTCTCCGTAAAACAACCTATCTTCCCCCCCTTATGGCCAGTTGCATGAACAACACACACGTATTCCATATGGGACTCATAAGCCATAACAACCATTCATTAAGTGCTGCAGATACATGCGATAAATTTATTGGTTTTGTAACTTATGGCATGTTGTTATGAGTTACATAAGTAGCCAAGATGGCGGATTCGCAATGAACCGCTTTGAGACTTAATTACTTGACAAAAGAGTTGTTGTGGGACAAATGACTGGTTATTTTACACTAACTGACTAATTATTATGTGCATTAGCAAATATTCATGGGCTAAACTTTTGATAATGTTATCCGGCGGTGGAAGATTAGATCAAATATTCGAAGCTATTAAATATTGGCAAATGAGTTAACTAGTAAATGTGTTCCTGCAACCTGAATATATTTTAGAGATCTATAACTTTATGGATCTCATTAACTATTCATTCCATAACTTAATGTTCTTGCAACTGGCCATTAATGTTGTAAATTAGATCGAGTACCCGATGCTTTTCTTTAATACTTATCGTCATATGTTTTCATCTATTTAATGAAATATATATGAACAGTCCTGCCTAATATTTTTTCGACTTTCAGCGGTTAATTTAACATTTACTCCGCAAAACTGTCTATTTTTTATTTTAGTTTCCCTTATTGAGATCTTCGTGTCTTTTGCCTGCTTCCCCGCTGTCCAAGATTCCCAATCTTCGCCTTTATATTCTCAGGTATATCCCTATTACCTTGTATTGATTTTCGTACGCGTCATTTCTTGTGACATTATATCGACCGGGCTGATTACGGGAGCGGGTTGTTGACTATGACGTAGTGTCCGCATGACGAACGAAGTGGTTACTAATCAATTCGTTGCTCCTGGAAAGGATGAGGGGTTTTGCAATCCTTAATCTGGATTTCGTATCCCATGCGTCTGAGTGGAAGGCGGGTCGAGGTTAGTGGTGTACGAGGGACCCTCGCGAGTGGGTGGCTGATCGGATTTGGTCGGCGAGACGCCCTGGACAGTAGGTTCCCATATATGGAGCCGTAAACCTAACACAGGGTGAAAGAATTTTTTGGGATCGCGTTAATTTGGTGGCTATAATAATGGCTTACCAACCTGAGATTACCATTGCCAGGATTTCAATCCTGGAAGTTGCCGAGATCTTTCTGCGGAATCCGAATCTACTCGGGTGCTATGAGCAGCAGATTGTATAGCTTTGTCCCCCGCTAGTCCTGGGGATGGCAATCATTGCTCCGTACCTTCGGGCGTATCTTTGGAGAGTTTACTCAGTTCGTATTTTCCTGATGATGATGCAGAAGTGTTGAAGCGCGTTATACGGAAAGAAAATTAGTGGACGGAACTGAATAATACATTTAATCGGTCGCTACGCCATATCATGACATACACGGCATGATATGGTGTAGTCATTTTTTTCTATTAGTTAAACCGCAATCCTTCGTCACTCAATTAGTCAAGTCGCTGTTCAACGACGTGCGCGTGGTTTGGTCGGCATTTTAGGCGGCGGTGTGCATCTGGATTATGTTTACCTCGAGCCCGAGGGGGCTTAGAGGGAGAGGAAAGAAGGTTTGGAGGATTGTGGTATAAGAGGGGCTCCCGAGTCGATGGCGAATTGGATTCGGGCGCAGAGGATCCCCCGGAGAGTCGGTTCCTTTTTATTGAGCCGTGAACATTCTCCACCGGACGAAAGAAATTTTCGCCGCCTCCACCGCCGCCGTGTCGACTGGAAAGGTCCTTCCGCCGTCTCGTGAATATTGTACGCTCTCCCTCGACCCGGAGAAATGATGTTTAATGTGTGGACCTCCCGAACGCACCACCCTATGTGTGTGTGTGTCCCTCTCTCCTTTCACCGCGCGGTAATGCTTTAAGGGAAACGAGTGGGTTGTCCGCACTCCTGGTGAGAGGAAGGTTGTGTTGTCTGTGTGGGGGAAAAGGGGTTCGCCGCAAGTTTAGAGTGCTCCGGGGCCATCCACTTTCGAGTCTCAGCCAGTTCTTGTCTCTCTTCTCCGTCTTCTCGCCCTCGGAAGGATAAAGCCTCCCGTTTGCGTTGAGCGCGAGAACTCGAGGTTCTGAAAACACTTAAGGAGCTTGACCAGCAACTGCGCTGCGGCGAAAACAAATACGATCCCCTTCAATTTTGTTTCTTAATTTTTTAAATTGTACAGTTTCTTTGTTGAGACATGCTTTATCAATTTAAAAGTACGAGTAAGAAATGGAAATTGCAGATATACAGGTAAAAGTACTTCTCTCTTTAGAGGTGCCGACTACGACGAATTTTCAACGTAACTTCGAGGTTTTTTCGGAAGTAGTTCTGCGATTATTCGCTGTTGACGCGAAATCTATGACGAAGATTTCCCTGCAATGTATTTATTTAGAACGTGAGTAACAAATATCTCTATCGATACGTATGTGATAGATTTTTCAAAAATGATTGATTTGATGGTCACTATAGTTCTTTCCCCTGCTTATGCTATTTGTTTTTAATCATTAGTTACAACTGTAATGATAAGTGAAGAAAAGAGTACTGGAGGTTGAAATGCTACTTACCTAAATGGATGAAGACTTTTCTAATAGTGTAGGAAATAAATTATGGTATGCATATCAGTTTTTTATTCTCATCTAAAGGTAATTATGGCTATAAAAATATATTGACAACAAAAACCATTACAACTTTACCCAGCCCCTTAACTTAATGAAATTCGTTTTCTATCTGAAGTATTACTTCGGAAAGGACATGAAACTCTGCATCCCGTGATGAGCCTCTTTATTGAAATACTGACATCTAAACAAGAAGTCCAAAAATTATCATTAAATGACCTACTTGGAAATGCCGAGCTTAAGTATGCAATTAAGTAATTTATGAGTGGAATTTCAGTATTTTGTTAGATCATGAATGATGTTAACCAAAAAACGCAGAAATCTGCCTCAAATGCTTTCGTAAAGTTTGAGATTTTGTGGTTTACTACGTTAACAATTGAATTTCATTCTAGAAATATGCGAAATTCCACCGAAATTAAAGCATTCGCCTTGACCAGGATTGGAACCCGAATACCTCGATGTCGTGCCGAGTACTCAACTGCCGTTTAACAACTCCGTAGTATCATTATGGTTGTCTGAATTTGACGCGTAGAATTTCTCTCGCGATGGGTGGGTTAGTTTTGTCAAGTTCATATGTGACACCTCCTATCCCAAACGTATCCTTAACTGCTTGTTAAATGACGCTTCTGAAGTGGTCCTCTTAAGTTAAATACTTGCATTGAGTGCCAAGTTGCGCTGTTTGGTGGAATTCCTGTGAACCGGGCTCTATATTTCCCACGCTTCCGAAATGCCTTTCTGTTTGCCGCGAGTACATCTGAGACTCCGCCTCGGTAGGTTGGTGAGAGTTTTTAGGAGGAAGTCCCGGGGGTAGGCTTGTGGAATGGCTCTAAATATGATATATACGCATTGTCTTTAAGCCTAATAATTAAAATTATTCCAAGTGTATGAGAGAATGCGAAGAATCAGAAAAATAAACTTAAATTGCAGGAAGACATTCTTTTTGCTTGGGGGAAAAACTTTAAAAAATACACAATGAAGAAATTTTTTATTCTAAAAAGTGTTATTTCATGATGGTATAGGTTTTATGGTCAATTTGGTGGACCTGATACACATCTCGTAATGATTTGCTAGTTTGCATTCTCATTGAACTTTAGTTTCCGACCCTTGTAAGGCAGTTACAGGCTTTGACAACTAACTACGACAGCGTCCGTCACAACCATCCTTTGTAACGAAAGAACATGGTGGATATAAGGTAGCAACTTATATAGTGATTGTGATTTCGTATGACAACATTTTAAACCCATCTTTTTCTCATAACAGTCTGGGGATATGCTAATCATGTTGGATATCTATGTTGGAACTACAACTTTTTAGATGTTTAGCGTCGCACCTGCCCATACAACAACTGTCGCTAAAATTTAGACTTGCAAAGTTGCAATGCAATGCTTCCATCCCTGGGCGTTTGCGTAATTGCGTGTTAAAAGATGCTTTCCTAGCTTCCTTCTCAAGTTTATTGCCTAAATTCAGTGCGAAGTTTCTTTATTTCGATAAATTCATACGCGGACGACTGAAGATTACCCACGCTTCTTAGGCGTCTTTTTGTGGTATAACTTGAGACTGTTTGCCGAGAGCACATCTGCGATTTGGGTCCCGCTTCGTCTGGTTTTGATGGGTGGGAGAGTGGTCGCCAAGGTGGGAATACGAGACGGTATGAAATATGTTACGCATTGCTTTTAAGCTTAAGATATGAAAATTCTTCTGTTTGCGAAAATTGTGCGAATAAATTTTTAGTAGTTTAGTTTAGTGTCAGTAGTTTAATTAATGGAGGACAATTTTTTCTGGCGTAAAAATACATTTAAAGTACGGCATGTCGCCGTCTCAGGCTTTGTAGAAATCTTTATTTCAGTGACAATGAAAATCCACTTTTAAATTTCGACGGAGAATCAATAAAAAAAAGGACGGATTCTTAGCAGACAACATGAAGGTGTGATCTGTTACGAAACCGGTCATTTTTTGTTTTTAAATCTCCGTGGGACTGCAATATGTTTCTTCATTGTTACATGACAATATGAAAAGTTTCTCAATTTTCTCAAGCTTCCACCTGGGTGAGTGGGTCCATGTTGGCTCAGTCATGGGAGGCCAACACGGACCCACTCACCCGGACGGAAACCCGTGAAATTTTTGAGAAACTTGTACGCCGGGAAAGCATCAGATCTTAATATGAAAAGTTGAAATATCTGAAAAATGTTATTAATTTTTTTGTAATTTCGTATTTTAATTCACCTGAAACTACAGTCAATGACAATATTTACAGTTTTACATTTACGGGTGCTCCCAGTGACAGATTGGAATCTCGATTAGCCACTTGGTTTAGCCTACCTAATTTTCCATTATGTTACGCGATGCATCCGTTCCTGGACGTCATCTCCATTGCGCGTTAAACGATGCCTCTGAAGTTTCGTTCTTTCGTGAAACACTTACGGTTCGTGTGGCTCAAGATTTCTCTCGCTTCCGAAATGCCTTTCTTTGGTATAACTTTCTGTTTGCGGAGTGCGCATCTGCGACGCACCTCGCGTGGCTGCGTTAGGGGATCCCAAGGTAGGAATACGGAATGGCCCGAAATATATTACGCATTATCTCCTTCACTCTCCCCTGCTCGCTTTCCTCTCAATCCATTTTCTCTCTCTTTCCACACCACCCCCGAGTATTCTCCTCCTCCCACGCTCTCCCCTGTCTTTTCTTTATCGTCGTTTGCACAGTGAGTGCCGAAGGCTGTGCCGAGAGCGACTCTTTCGGAGGGGGAAGTGAGGAGGCGTGAACTAATATCCTGGGAGCGTTTTGTTTGTTTCCGGGAAAAATATGGTCGGAATCCGGGGGGAAAAACTTCCCCCCTCTTCCGCGCGGAAACAGCCGGACAGCGACCACGTCGTGTCGTAAGCATCCCGAGTTGTCTGCCCGTCCCGTTGTTGTTTATACGTTATTTATTCTGTTTGATGTAGTACGTTATTTTTCGCGTCGTTGGGAGTGTATGCGCGTTTAATATCGGGGATAAATATTGTCGATTCCTCTCATTTTTATTTTATTTTCGAGATATTCACCGCCCGCGATCCCAGATTGTTTCTGAGTTACGGTCTCCCGGGAGCACAACAGTCATTGCTCTTTCTCTCTTTTTCTGAATGGAAGTGATTTATGCCGTAACTAATAACGCGATGAGTAGATAATACTCTGGCACGAAACGAAATACTGCCTCCAGAGTTCCTCCGGTGGAGGAGAGAGATTTACGAGCGCTATTTATAAAGAACGAAACTGGAACGGTTAGCCGACAGGGAGACTGCTAAGGTGTAGTTAGCGCCATAAAACTGAGTGCCCTACAATTGGTATCCTATCCTCGGGCTTTGTCGATTGGAAATGTTATTACTGCAACAGCAACCGAGAGCGACGTCGGAGAAAAATTTGACGCCCTAGTTTTCGCGAATGTTTGGGCTCGAAATTTCTAAGGTTTTAGAATTTTAAGGGTAATCTGGGAATTTCATGTTGACAGCGTCATGTACGGCTCAAGGCAATTTTTTCACTCAATTTTTGCTGTCCTTTCTCCCTTTTTTGCCTGATGAATCATGATTCATATAAGGCTTTCTCACAATCCGTTTGCTAGATCCCATTTAACCAAGTTTGAGGATCCAATCTCATAGATTTATCAGTATGCTTTGCGAAAATGCAAGGGGTATGATTGTCCGTTTTCGTCTTCGTGATGGAAAACCGCTCACTACGCAGGGTTACGTCCTGCCCGTACACTGCTGATTCTCCTTTGGGTTTTACTCGTCTGATGGCCAGTTGCAGTGATGACATATGTGCATTCCATGCCATTCAATAACTGTTTCAGAAACATTCGATAAATGTATTGGTTTCATAACTCTTGGCATGGAGTTATGATTTTTATAAGTTGCCAAGATGACGGTTTCGCAATAATCGCTTGGAGGCTTAATTACTAGATGAAAGAGTTATTTTGAAACAAATGATCAGTTTCTTTACTCTCACTGACTAATTATTATGTGCATTTGCAATCATTCATCGGCTAAACTTTCATAAATTCTATCCGGTGGTAGAAGATAAGATCAAACTTTCGAAACTATTAACTATTGGCAAATAAGTTATGTAACTAACAGATGTGTTCCTGCAATCAGAATATGTTTATGAGATCTATAACTTCATGGATCTCATAACTATAGATTCCAGAACTAAACGTTCTTGCAATCGACCATTAGGGCTGTAAATGAGCATAATTGATGCTGATTAATGAAAGTAACTTTTACTCACCACTGGTCAATTCACAGGTCAATAATTTACTGCATAATCCGGATTTCGATCCATGGCATCGTCTTGAGGTGCTCACTGACCATCGGTTTTATTTCATTTATAATTGATGCGTTCGATTCAAGAACAGAATAATACTTGGTTGGTGAAAAAGTAGAAAGGAAGAACCCAGAATGTCAGTCAATAACTTCAAGACATGAATTGTCATCTTCTGGAAGTTACGGAGACTCAAGTCCACGTTAAAATATATGCTTTTCTGCCACGCCGTTCACTTTCCGGGTAGATGCACTTTAGTTTCTAAGTTCTTTACCATGTATCTTCCACCTTATTTACCCATGACTTTGCGGTCTACATCTTTCTCTCGCACATTTATTTTTTCTATCATAAATCTGCTTCTTTATTCGATTCTTATTCATGATTCTTGACGTGGACAAACCTACGAACATGCTCCATTTACACGTCTATTACCGGATCATCCATTCTGCATTCTTTCATTCTGCTTTCATTCTTAACCCTATCCCCCCTGATATTACCGCTGACAATTCCCTGATACCCCATAGCCAATGCATTTTGCCCACTCTTATGTCGATTCTAGTGAACCCAACTTTTGCTGCCTTATAAAAAAGTTGGTCGCAGAATTTTTTTGCAAACGGCAATTGTTATTTCCTAATTGAGCTATTCTTTAATATACTAAACTTACTGCACGTACATGTGTGGAGCTTGGTACCTTATGGGTCGGAAGCATTGGCCATTGAAAAGCAAACCAGTACAGACGAGAAGACTTTGAAACCTGGTGCTGGAGGAGGATGCTGAGGATAAATGGGATGGACAAAATAAGAAATATTGAAGTTTACAGAAGAATAGAAGTAGTACGCGGTCTTCGACCAGCTGCAAAAAGACAGAGAAGTGGCATTTAAATTCATTTCACTGTGGAACTTGCTTAAGAGTTGAATTTGTCTTAGCAGTTCGTGCTACACCCTTTGAAGCTATGTCTACTCATGAATTTCAGTTTAGAAGCTTTTTACTATTTTCTGGACTAACTGTACCTCCTAATTAGAAGTTAATATGTTCGTCTTTTTTTGCGGTACTTAATCACCCGTGGATCCAGTTTACTTGAGGTTTCATTTCGTCCCATTAATAAAGAAGCTGGGACTTAATTTAGTATTTATAACGAAGCAATCAAAACGTCTCCCTGAAGTCTGGGTTAACTGAAGCCCCTGACGAAGCAGAATGGTTGATTGGGTATTTAATGTTTATTATTCATGACTGCTTATTTCAACCAGCTTATTTCTCCACCAGCCTGTAGTTTTATATCAGGAAGTAGTAGATCAGAAACTAACGATTCACTTTGAAATTAGCATTTATCAATGAAATTTTGGACGTTATCTTCCGGGAAATGCATTTCAGACGAGAATGATACTTTCAGTTGTTCCGAGTGTAGAATAAAACAATAATGACCTTGTAGCCGTGTATCTGCAGTGTCAGGAAGCAACAGCTGAGTAGGAGGGTGACTTTGATTTGGGGGGGAGGGGGGATAAGATGGTGGGTCTTAATAGGTGCCTATTAAATTGTTACGAAGTTGATTTGTTTTACATATCCAGTTAGAAGGTTATTAATGTTTTATTATTATGAGGCTTTTTACATGTATGTGCATGGTTATAGCAATGCTATTAGTCGTTACAACTCAAAACTAAGTCTGGAGGCCAAGAATAGAGTTTTGGCTGTCTCTCTTACTGTTGATTTCCCCTGGTCAATCGCTTTATTGATGCATTATCTGGTGGTATCATTTGCTTTCCTTATTTTAGGCCTTGATAGCTCACTATTCCGTCTGTCAAAGAGGACGTTTTATGTGTTTACCGTATCGTTTTGTTCCTAGTTTGATCAGTAAGCATATTCCAATGTCGTTTTTGTCCTCCCATCATCCCTTCTCTCTTTCATAGAATGGAATTAGTGACCTCTGTTCGTCCTCGCCTTTCACAGTGACCTTTCGCGTCGACTTCTTTTTTGTTACCCTATCGATGATGAATATTCGAGAGTTTCCGATTGGAGTCAATAATGGTGAGATTGGAGATCACCAAAAGAGATTTTTTTGCGTTGGAAAATCCTTTTCCACGCCTAATTCTACGTGTTTGAGCCGTTCATAATTGTTTTTATCATTGAGAGATTTGTTTGATTTGTCCTGGGACAGGCTTACTTCCTCTGAAATTTCGATGAGTAGTCGTATCAGTATAAATTCTAAATCGTTGGAGGTCAACAGGTAATGCCCTTTTTATTTTTCACTATTTAAATTACACTCTGTCGTATTTAATGAAAAACTTGTTAGTTACTTTTTAATTCGTAGTTTTTGTTGTCTATCGGATCCGCTACACTCATGTGATCATTCAATTGCCGATCAGGATGCTATATTGGCAAATTTGCCTTTGATTGTGCTCATATTATGTATTTTGACTAACCAATCTCAACTTCCACATGAAGCCCCGTAGGGTATTTTGTGTTTTACACTCCTTCCTGCTAATTATCCCCATTAGCAAATAGCTATTCATGGAACTGCCAAATTCTCTTGAATTTCTCGCTCAGGTTATGGTCAGATTTCCTAGGAATTGCACTACCTGGGCAATCTAGTCGTTCTAGTTCTTTAAACGCTAGAAATTTCCCACTTCTGTTGGTTACTAAAATTACCATTTCATTCAGGGGTATGATTTGCGCTTGTTTAACCAGTGATATATGCTCTTAATAATTATTAAAATTTAGCTTCTGAATTTTAATACCTAAAGTATGTATTAATTTTCAGAAATTTATGACAAAATAGTGAAGATTTTATTTTAATTTTATGGAAAAATGTTTTGGGAACATAGCTGACCGTATGTAATTATTCTTGGATGCAGAAAATGTCCTGTTTAGTCGAAACTAGCCATAAAAATACCCCAACTCATTTATTTTGAGACTACCTAAAGGTTTCCTACTTTATATACGCAGAAATTGTTATTTTAAAATTGTATTCTGGAATGTAAATAAATTATTATTATTTATAGATGCGATAAAGCATTTCGTTAAAAAGGTCACTTGTGGTGAAATTGTGTGGAACAAGTTATAAGCTTTCCGAATGTAAAGATCAACGAAGAAATAGTGGTGCTAAGGGTTACCAAGGAAAAATTATTGGTACTTCTATTCATAATGTACGTCCTGGCGGTAAATCCATTTAGAATTCTCCAGTAGGTTCGATGAAAAAAGACGGAAGAATTACGGCGATAAATTTGCTGAAAGACAGGCGCCAATCTTGAGCTACTTTCATGCCCAAGGCAATAACCACCACTCGTCACTTGTCGGTGCATAATCATAAACAGTTTGTCATTTCTTATTGCTAAATTTTTTATAACTCTTTTTTTAAATTTCTTGTAACGTGAGAATGTATGGAAGCAGTGGGTCACATGGGCGTATTTTTCGGTGAAATTATCGTAAGAATATACCCTATGAGTATGCGAACACATTAAATATTCATTTCAATTGTGCGTTTTGTCAGTATCTTCGTATTGATTGCTTTTATTTATTCCATGACTATCTTATGCTGGGGTAAACTCGTTGAGTTGAGGCGTGACTTCGTGGAAGTTATTCATGATGCAAGGAACACTTTGTATTTTTCCACAATTTATTTACAATAAATTATGGAAAAATTCGGTGTTATTTGCATCGATGTGGTATAAAGAAGAAGCTGTTGTCTAGCTTGGCACGGAGTGTAGGGTTCTATGGGTGTAGAAGCGTTGACTCATAGAAGGGTATACGAGAATAGGCTTTTGCGCGTTCGAGGGTTTGTGTACGGAAGAGGATGGTAAGGACGGGATGGACGGAAAGGAAGACAAATGAGGGAGTGCTTTGTATGGTGGGTGAGGAAAGGAAACTTCTGGATGAGATAAGGAAGAGGCAAGGGAGACGATTGGAGCGGTCTAATAATGGGCGAAGGTTTACTAAAGACTGTGATAGAGGGCATGATGATGGTTATGCGGAGCAGGGGGAGGCAGAGAATAGGTTTTAATGGACGGGATGAAGAAGGGCCGGGCGTATACTCAGGCGAAAACTGTTATCGTGGTACGGGGCCCTGCACTTGTGAAAGTGTTCTGGATCTTTACTTCAATTTACAACTTATCTTACCCGGTAGTTCACCTAATAAATTCACTACTTTTTGTTTACTATAGCGTTGTTCATAGAGAAATTCTATCAATACTTACTCTCCAAGTTCGGAATTAGTGATCTTGCCTTCCCATTCTTTTTCTCTTCAAGTAATTACTCTGATATTATCTTTGTTGTATTCGCCTTGAAAGATAATTATGCCTGAAAAAATTATGGATAATTATTTAAAATCATTCTAAATATTATTTAAGAAACTTTAAGCCAAAGCTGACCGGACTGAAAATAATTGCTTAAAGATATGATGCTACGTTAAAACTCTAAAATTGTGGTTAACTGAATTTTCGAGCTACTATCATTAAATTTCCTTCATTTTGAAGGATACAAAAACCTATGGGGTGCAATATTTGTTTGATAAACATCATTTCACCAAAACCGAAAGGCAGCCCGATGGCGATTTTTCAATGAATTCGTATATTATCATGTAAAAAAAAAGGTTATCTTTGAAATGGCTATCGTTTTACAATTTTAACCAACCATGTATCATAACAAACTGAAACTAAATGATCGTTTGTTTGTTTTAGCTGAGGTAATGTTTACGTTGCCAATTTTTGTTTTGATCCTCTCTGGCAAAATAATTGAAAATCGGCCTTTAATATTGGTTCCCTCTCTTGCTTGATATCGAATACGTAGATGTTTTACGCTCTTCACGCTTCGCGAGGTAACGAAGTGACGCCGCAGCCGCAATAATTTTTAATCCGCATTTTCGGTTTCGCATGCACCCGGAGTTCATGAAAATGCATCGGGGTCCGCATAGTCGCGAGGGTATGTCGAGTACCTGCTATTTGTCGGATTCTGTGGACTTGTGCGCGCGAGGGTACGTGTGTGTGTGAACTGCATGTGAGTGAATGTGGATGCGAATGTGAAATGTGTGCTTTGGAGTGTGATTTGGTTCTCCCGTCACGGGTGGGTGTGTGTTGGTGACCGCTGTGATGTGGTGCCGCCCGCAGGTGCCCGCGTCGTCTCCCGGCCTCACGATGCACTGGACGCTGGCCCGCGGCGTGGAGTCCGACGGACTTCGAAGCCTCGTGTCAATCCCAATTTGACGTTCTTTGACGCGACTCCTCGGCGTTTTGCAGCGGACGGATCTGCATTACGACAGGAGAGCAGCTCACATCTACTACTATCCCGCTGCCATATTTTGGTCGATATCGGACAGTTTTTTGGACACAACTTCACCCCTTCTCTACACATTTCTCTCCTTTTCGGAGCCAGAATTTGCTACCTTCTGTTTCTCTACGGACTATCATCGTTAAATGGAACGAATGTGATACTTCTGAAGCCGTCGGCGATGCCAAATCCGAGCTTTACCGTCATAACTGCGACCCACGCTCCGATGTGATGATATCTTAGCTCTATAACATTTTTTAAAAATTCCTATGCCACACTTCCTTTCTTTTCTCATTTTGTCGGATACAATTTGCTTGAACCCAACGTCCTAGGCATATCTACGTATTAGTATTAATTGGGAGAACTTGGACTGCTGGGGATCCCCGTGTGTATAGTGTTCATCGCAGTGGAACTGAATCGACCGTTCCTTCCTCCCAGTGTGTGGGAGCCGGAATTTCTTGCGGGCATTTCATGCAGGGAAGTGTGCGTCTGGACTATTGTGGAGATTTAGGCGTCCCGGTTAATTTGCCCCGCGCTCATTATCGTCCACGACAAGAGGTGATCATGATTTGCTGAGGTCCCGTGGGGAAATACCTGAAGAGCGCCATCTATTCGCGCGTGTGCCGTGCCGAAACAGATCGATGCCAAACGAAAAGTGGAGTTTGCTTGGGGTTGATAAGGCCCGACAGCCGGCAGTTTATCACCCACAGTGGCCATAAACATTTTGATCAGTTATGGTGTCGGTGATGAGGAGAGATTTATAATGCTCGCGCGCCCCTGGAGTCGATGGTGATGTGGTGTGATAGATAGATGGAGAATGAAGAGGAGATTGTGGGAGATTCAACGGTATCCGGTTAGTGGGGTAACCAGCACCTGATGCCACCGATTTTTGGTTTCCATGGCAACCGGATCCGATTCCCCCTCACCCTGCTCCACGCCCCACCCGCACCCTCATCTATCGAAGGGTTCTATCGTCGACTCCGTCCCTGCACCCCAACGGTCCCTTTCCGCCCAGAAGGATGTGTGGGGAGAGACAAGAGATTTAACGCCCAGAGGCGGTTAGCCTCTATATAGTGTTCTAACTCCTTCCCCCAATTTAACCACGTAGCTGGACTGTGCGTGCTCCCCACCTCCCTCCCTTTTCCAGTTACTGTGAATTCTCCCGAGGCCTTTTTTCCCTCCTACTGCGACCCCCATTCATCACCACCATCCACCCTGCGCCTCAATATCCCCCCCCCCCCAATACGCTGGGTGCTGCGGTTAGAGCACTGACTTACCACATCCCGACGGCCCTGGTTCGTTTTGCTGCCGTGGCCCGGAGATACCTTGAAGTGGAATGCAAATCCCTAATCTGGTGCATTATGTTGAGCTACACAAGTACAGTGCTCCGTCCTTCGGACGGGACGGTGAAATATTGACTCCTTGACGAATTTCGTAAAGAGTAGGCTGGTGCCGATGCTGTGTTTCTTTTCGCCCCATCTGCAGTTCCCAAATTATCCTCCCTTATCAAACTAACCCACCAATATTTAAAGGCGCAAATAACCTCGGCTATCGCTCGCCTTTCCGGCTAATTAGTTGTAATTCCATGTTTCCTCTCGTAAATACGTGAGGGTTTGGAACATTTTTAATGGTACTGCTGTGGGTATTTCATCGATGACAGCGTGGTAAGCTGATTGGTAAGGAGCGTTTACTGATCTTATCTCGGGAACTAAAATCAGTCCGCATGGCAATGTGTTCGATTTTCTGAGCTCATAGAATTTATATGGAAGATCGCCGACCTCGTCGGAAAATGACTGGGGTTTCATAATCCTTTTTTCCATTCTGATTTCCGCACTCGTCGGAGGACTTTTGGTTTTCTTCCGTAATCGCTACGATTAAAAATTCGAGTGATGGACAAAATTCATAGAAAACTCAGCCCTCACCAACTAAACGAATTTGCCACGTAGCTCATTCCCCCCGGACTGTTCGTCCCCCTTGGCTTCCCAGTTCCGGTGAATTCTCCGGAGGCTGGCTCCGTCCACAGTTTCCTGCCTGACCCCCATTCATCACTATTTCCCCGGACCCCCAAAAACGCAGCAGTCAGTAGTCCACCCCCGTCCGACACTGCCCCCTAGCCCAGACAAGGGGCTATGTCCCCCCGTGGCGTGACGGCTGTGCTCGGCGAACCTCCTCGGCCATGGCCCTCTTCGGCATGGTCTGGCTGCTGCGGGTGCGGGCGGAGATGCGGCGCTGCGTGCAGTGCCGGCGCGCATGCGCCCTGGCGCCGCTCGACGAAGAGGACCTCTTCCAGAGGGTCCCCCTGCCCATCGACGCCGTCCTCTCGGCGCCCCCGCCCCCTCCGCCCCCGCCGCCCCCGATGCCCTTCGAGCTGGGCCCTCCGCACCGGATGGGAGACGACGTCCCCATCCCCCTCCCCCCGCACGCGTCCGGGGGTGGGAGGGAGGTGGGCGACGGGTGGGCCGGCGGGGGCGGCGGGGCCACGAGGGGTGGCGGAGGAAGCGGCGGGCGTGTGGGGCCGTGTTGCTGGACCACGGCCGTGGGCGACGAGTCGGAGCCTCCGCCCCCGAGACGTGCCGACTGCTACTGCGCCGTCCACGGTTACACCGGCGGGGGCCTGTCGCCTCCGCCTCCCACGGAAGGAGGTTGGTGTCTAGTTCGCGGGTCTTTTGTTTGCGCCGAAGGCTACAAATCCATTCGTTTCAGTGCGCCGTTTACGTCACAGCTGTTAAGTGAAATTGCTTGCTTTCGTTTCGAGCCCTGCGCACTAGGGAGCGCTATTCAAAAAAGATCTATGTGCGTTGGAGTGATTTTGAAGAGAAAAGAACTTCTGTAATCACATCTACGCTTGCTACTCATGTGTTGATTTTTTCTCAGGCGTAAAACGAGGATATCGAAGTTTTGAAAAATCTGTGGTTCTTAACTTTAGGGGGAGTAAAATAATAGCATGGTAATGTATTTATCACTTTAAATTAGGCCTCGTTTTCTGTGAACCTACTGAATTCCATCCTTAGCAGCTAACCGTACGAACTGCTCTTGCGCAGATCGTTCTATTCATTGTTGTGCATGTGTGCTGAAATGCGGTGATGTGTTTGCTAATTGCGCCAACTTAAGAACCTTGATTGGAACGTGAATTAATGGCCCTGAAGAATAAGCGTATGCTTATATCCCAAAGAAATTTACCATTTTCATAAAATAATAAGAATATTATATGATGCATGAATTTGTCATCTTCAATTATGTTCTCAAATCCAACTAATTTAATCAGACGTAACCTGTTCGAAATAATAGCCTTCAGACGGGGACATTGGTAACCTAGGATGACTATAATGACTTATGAAATGGCGCTAAGCAATATTTTCCCATTCCAGAGATTTTTTTGCAATAGATACCTATGCAATTCATATTGAACAAGATTATATTTTTATCTAAAATGTTCAACTATAAAAATGTTATGCCAGGATGAATGCTGATAGTCAAACTGCGCGTCATATTCGATTTATGATACGCTTAATATGCGTGTGAGTATAATGACACCTGTGGTGTCCTTGAGATCACAGAGAAAATACTATTTGCATTTACTGTGTGTGCAACTTTCACCCTCATTTCAATTATTCGTCTACGAAAAAATTAATGAAAGGAATTACACCAATTCGCTCCTTCTAAAGCCTTCTGTAGAGAGTCTGCATGGTTTAATTTAAATGTCTCGGTTTATCTTCTCGTATTCGTGTGCTCTCCGTTTTTAGCCTTTCCACAATAGCCAGCACGAATTTTGACAGACATCGCTCTGCTGCGATATGATTTTTCTAAGATATTCTGATTGTCTCTTAGTGACTGTAATTTCTTACACTGTGGCTGCTGTAGATCAGACGTGGGCACAGCGAATATAATTCCATTTTGGGTGAAATATGGAAATTATTCAGAGGCTTAAGTATTGCGTTTAATTTTTTGTGTTTGGGAATGTTTCTTGGAAGGAAGTTAGTAACATTTCTCGACTGTCAGAGTGGGTGACGTAAATTTGTGAAGTGGACTGATTCATTTGACGAATAAATTCAGTTCTTACGTAAAATGTTTCTCTCCTTTATCGAAGTGAAGAATAGTAGGAAAGTGTTACCGTGCTTGGTTGTTGGTCAAATTCGGTGAAATTTGACGAATGAGTTTTTACTGGCTATTAATAGAGTTCTCCAATTTTCTGAAGTTTATATTCATCCGTTGTTTCTCATTTTCCAAATTCTTGAGTTTTATCTCATGCCCCTTTATTAGTAATGCCTTTCAGTTTGGTAACGTGTGAATTATGTTTTCCCGTTATTTAAATAGCCACTTATGTTTTTCCCTGGAGGAATCGCGCTGTATTTTTTTTAAACAACATATCGTTGTCTATGTCATAAAAAAACAAATTGTGAATGCCATACATATATTATGAGTTTATTATCACCTTTTCTCTGTCAACTGAAATGGGAGCTGCTGTGTTTTGTGTCGTTCTTAACTTCTTCGGAGCGAAGAGAATGTGATAGTTTAGCGAACATGAGAATCACGAAGTTTTAGTCGATCGGGGATCGTGAGTTTTCGGCGGGCCGTGAGTTATGAAAGAGTGAAGAAGAAGTTTTTAACTTTATTCCGGCCAAAGTAAGTGTATATGGCAAGGATACGCCGTGTTTACTGAGTAGTCTGATTTAGTTGATAGTATTTTGAAGTTAAAATGAAAAAGGACATGCATTGATATGAAGTTGATGGGAATATAGTTGAGGAAAAATTAACGGTACTTGCTCTGGTACGCTTTTATCTGTAACTAGCTTTCATTAGAGAAGAAAAAATAGCGCTTATTTATCCGCTCTCTTTATTGTGTTGGACCAGGTTTCAACTTGTAACCGTCGCACTCGAGGTCTTAAAATGACCGTTCCCCGTTGACATTTGGGTGTACATTTAAAAAAGTGTATAAATTAGATTACTTTTTTCTTTTGAGAATGAAAAGTTTAAACGAAGTTAAGCCTAAGACTCTTTCCATTATTTGTTGTTGGAAAAGTTGAAGTTTTCGGCAAAACTGAACTTTTATTTGCTGTGCGGAAGGAAATGTAGTGAAGTGATTCCTTGAAATTTCTTATTTAGAGCTTCTAATATCTGGGAGGTCCTGCAGGCTGTGATTTTTTGAATTCATACCAGCACTTGCAATTTTCTGGCACTGCTTCCTTAAATGTTTGTGCTCTAATTCCCCCCGTTTTTAAGTCTGATGGTGTCTGATGGAGAGTTAGCTTCATCATAATCATAATATTTCACTTATGAGTAAGGATCATAATATTTAGTTTATGATCTTTAAGCGTCGATATGCAGAAGTAACATGAACATTTATGTTGGTGATCACGGGAAATGTTCCATAGAGCTAACGGGAATTCTGAATGTGGAAGTTTTCGAGTAAACTGAGATTTACACGAAACGGTAGTCTACTTGCTTGGTTGAATAATTATTAATTAGCGTTGATTTCTGTGTTAATCAAAACAAATTTCGATTGTTTCGAAAATTTATCTTACCTTTGTAATTAACCCTCATCTCTATTTCAAATATTTTTATTTGATTGAATTTTGGAGAATTAACGATAAGTTATTCAGATTTCCACAGAGGTGACTTAAGCTCCACGTATGTATTTTCCCTTTGAACAGAAATATTCCTCAAATTTTCCTGTCCTCCAGTTTTGTTGATGAATTTTTAATATATTTCCCAGCGTAAGCAAAATCCAGATTTGAAATAATTGAAGAGTTGACAGATTTTTAAAACAATTTATTCTCCATCTCTGTTTCAAATACTTTTAATTTTTCACGGAAATTTTTGGAATATTATCAACGTTTTAAAATTGAAGTTAACGGAAAATTATTTAAATTTCCCTTTAATTCTCTAAAGCAAGAAGATGGAAACAGACATCTTTAATTAGAGTGTTACGCGAAATGCGGACCATGCGCTTTCAGTGGCGTGGAAGCTGTGGTTTACGATTTTTTTAAAATATCTAACTTTAATCTCATTTCTTGTTGGGTACCCATGGTGGTTTTTTTCTCCGTCGTCTCCCACGGTTAAAAAAATTGGACGAATCCCAAAAATTTTAGTTGCCATTTTGCCCCTGCGGAAATGCCTCCAAACTCTTGCTTAAAAATCCTGCCTCTTCTGTTGTTCCCGTTCACTTCTTTACGCATTGCCCTTGGCATGTGTAGGTCTAAAAAAAATGTTGTTAATTATTTTGTGGACGTTATGGAATCTCTTTCACCCAGCGGAGCGTTTCTTCGTGAAAGAAATTTGCGTTGAACGTGCTTTAATGGAAAACTATCATCACGCGTCTATTATTATACGCCTTATGGCTGTCAAAGCTATTATTTTAACCTCCCTCTAATACTCTAGAATAGCTGAGAGAGACAAAATAAGAGCTATATCGAGCAGATATATAAAAACTTTTCATTCGCGCGAAAGCTGCCTAAAAAAACATAAAAGCTTTCAAAACACACGTCACTTTCATTATTTTTTCCCTTTCTTGTATCCTATCATCTTCTTTTTTCTTGCCCGATGTCTTAAACCTTACCACCGCACGCTTTATGGCAGTTGGTAGGGTTTATTATTGACCTAGACCGAGCTTGCATAAGTTACAACGGTATGTTTCTGTGCTTATACAACGTACAACGCTGGCCGCTTCTTAATAACTTCATTTAATGGTAGTTAGTGCGGAAAATTATTTCACCTAAATATCAATGACTTTAGTCGTTTTAAAGAAAAATATCTCACTCTTCCAAAGATACCAAGATATAAGCCCCTTGCCGAACTACTTTCCGAGATTTTGACAAATAATACCATCCCCTTTTCATGGTAAATGGGAAAATGCGATCTTCAGAGGTATTTATTTTTAAAAAATGAGGCATTTTTTACACCTTGAATTCGTCAGAAAATTAATTGGGAGTAGTTTTTATGTTTTATGGACTATTTTTGACAATAAATCATATTTTCAGCACAGTAATTTTTTTCAGAATCGCAAAACCCCTTCCGTTGTAACGGAGTTTTGAGCCTACCGTGTGAAAATAATGGGTCAAATCAAAGACTTGGTGGATATTTTCAACTGATATCTTAGAATTTCAGTCATATATGTATATTATTGCACTATTAATAATGTAGTATTTAATTCACGATTCCTATAGTTGCTTGAATTGAAACAGATAGTTCGAATATGCCCTCTATTATGACTAGAGAACTATCTCGCTCAAACTACCTTAAGCACAAGATATCCACCGCTTGCTTATTTGTTGAAAGCACTCGGATTCTGCGAAAATAGTGAGAGATATTCTATTAATGGAGAATATGAGAATCTAGTAGGCAGGTTTACGCTGGTGAGTAAAACCAACTTACTGAAAAAACAATAAAAAAGTGACCTTTGTTAAAAAATTCGACATAAGGTTGTTCAAAATGCTGTAGTTTCCGTCATTTGTCTCCATAAATACGTACCCACTTAAGTTTTGACAGTTCCCATTATCATGCGACGTCATTTGCTCGTGAAATTGTTTGCGTTGAGTGGATTACATGTGCCATCCATACAATGTTACCCATTGCGCATTTAATGGCTTAATTAATCCACTATGCTATCGCAACGCCGTAATGGTTAATTTCTTCCATTGTTTGATATATGGGTACATTGTTCAATGTTGTTATAACTTACGTGACAATGCTCAAACTAGTATCACTTTAATTTGCGTATTAATAGCAAAAGTCATGAATTCCATGAGGTGAACTGCATTTTGTAATGTTTGCACCATTCTCCTCTGCTATCATCCGTTAATGTTCTATCCTCTTCATTGCCTTTGGGGTGTTTTAAAGCATTGTCTTTTAAGTAGTTACGAAGTTGTAGAGTTGGGTTTCACAAAAATCGCCTTATACTGTTTATGTCAGGGTAACGACGTTTGATATGAATTCCTAGAATGCTAGTATTGAAAAGTGTGAGCGATAGAACACACCCTTGCAGTACCTCTTTCGTATGAAGATTAGTTCGATGTATTTAGCAAAATATTTTCTTTACCGCCTCTACTAAAAAAGCTGCCGATTTTTTTTCTTCAAATTTTCCCTCTACTTACCTTCCTCGCTTATGCTTCCGCTCGATTGGCCGTTTGATATGTATTCTGAGAATTCCAGGCTCGAAAACATAGGGTGATTATACAGGTCCTCGTTGCTCTCTTACCATTAGTTCCTTGATGCTCTTCATTTGTGTGTCATGTTTCTTTGAATTTTACTCTTACAACGCGCTCAACGATTTGGATTTCCCTTTACAAATCTTGCTTCAGGCTCAAGTTTTCGTTTGCGCTCGCCGTTTGATGCCGATTCCGAGAATGTAAATTTTTAGAAGGTAGAGCAAGTTTAATTACTTGAGTAGAACGCTTGGAGGAAAAACTGGGCTGTGAAATGTAGAGATTTGGTTTTATTATTGGGATGAAGTAGGTTTGAAAGTTCACTGAGACGAAGAAAGAAATATTATTGATAGATACGCCCCTTCCTTTCTAAAAATCTGTATCGGATTTTTACTCACTTCCATTGAAACCTTCCAAAAGATAGTTTGAGCGAAATATCATTTCACCCCGAAAGTAATGAATTCAGTCTCATTTTAATGAAAAATAATTACCTTCTCTATAGATGCCAAAATATCATCCTCTTACCGAACTA
Source organism: Ceriagrion tenellum (assembly GCA_963169105.1). Classification (NCBI taxonomy): domain Eukaryota; kingdom Metazoa; phylum Arthropoda; class Insecta; order Odonata; family Coenagrionidae; genus Ceriagrion; species Ceriagrion tenellum. The sequence continues at coordinate 59,170,637 of OY720639.1, read as the reverse complement.
CATTTGCCAAAAAATACCAGCTGTTTCTCATAGGAAATGGTACGTGTATGCACTTCAGAGAGTCATATTTAAAAAATGAGGAACGTGTAACGCCTAGATGTCGTCAAAAAACTAACAACCTTGACTTGGTGTGTTTACTCTACCATTTTTTAAAATAATTCTTATTGTCATTGCAGTAATGTTTTCAGAATCACAAAAAAAACCTTGTTTTGGAGGTTTAAAACTTCTGCGCGAAAAAAATGAGCATAGTTAAAGACTTATAGGGAGATGTCAGAAAATGTGGAATAAGTTTTAAGATACCAGAGCCACCTTAAATTGCAGATCACCTTTATTATGATAGGTCTTAGGCGGCAAACCGAGCCCTTGCTGTACTCCTTTTATTAAGGCATTTTTTTGGTATGCTACATTATTAGTGCTTATTTATGGAAAGTAGGTAGCTATAGTCTTAGTTTTTTTTCATTTTTCGCCCCGATTTGCCGCTAAGGTCCATGAGTTGCGCTCGTTTGGTCACGTCTTTTGGAGTTAATTCCGTGGGCACCGGGGAAGGGGAAAGGAGGAGAGGCAAAGAATTCGCCTCGAGTGCCAATCAAGCGGCGGAAATCGGCATCTCTCTCTCTCCCGCAGCGGCGTTTGGACATGAAAGCGTAATCGTCGTTTGTACGGTGGGTAATTTGAATGTTGTTGCCTCTCTGGTTATGACGGAAAATGAACTTGATGCTTCCAGTCGGACCAGAACGGCGATGTGGAACATGGGAGGGACTCATTCACAGTCTTTGCTCCCCGAAATATTCGTGGCGATGACGCCATTACACGGCAGTTTCACCGTCTCTATGTAAGCCCAGAAATACGTATAGTTGGCGTCAGTGAGAATGTGACGATACATATATGTATAGAATATATTTTCAATCGCTCTAAATATGTAAACCTAAATAATTATATGTCGGTAATCATAGATAATGACTTATTCTTCCTCACTTAATCATTTAGGCTGCTGAGCCTGTTCCTGAAACCGTTCAAGCCTTGGTCTACCACCTTTGCGATGAACTCTAGCCGTATATTTTTTTATTAAATTCTGGGGAGACGTTTCTGTATATCTTTAGTCACTTTAATCACTTTATTTTTTTTCTTTTACTTTTAGTTTAGAATCACTTTAGTCACGTGAGTTTTTTTTTAAGACGTTTCTGGTTCACACATAAAGAAAATGGTGCTATCTAAATCGTTGGCAATTGTTATGCAACCATTTCGGTTGAGTCATGGTGTTTGTAGTTGTTATTATTTTCTTATAAATTGAAAATGTTTAACTTTTCTCTTTATGATTTCGTTTCCTATTTTTTCGCGTAATGTACAACATTCTAATGTTCGTAAAAATTTCTATCTGTTGATTTTGTTCTTTCTGTATCTCTTTGTGAGGACCCTCTTCTCGCTGCTGTTCACTACTACTGTAACTCCCTTCTAATTGGAAATCTTCCATTTTTTTAACTTTTTTATTTCAGAAAAAGATTTAGAAGAAAATATTATTTATCTATAATCGTCCTACTGATGTATTTGAACTTTTAAAGTTTATTTCTGACGTATTGCTGAGATTTGAGGGATCTGTCGTATCCAAGATAATGAAACCTGGGCGATTGCTGTAGATAATAACTAAATGGATGACTTGTTAATTTGCTGCCAATATGTTCAGAGGGCGGAGAAACTGTTTCTAGTGGCTAGGGCACTAGCTGTCTTTCAAAGCGCCCCTTAAAAAAATGGGTTGACCTAAATTACGTATGACGAGTCAGAATTTCCTCTAAAAAGTCGATCGGACTCTCATGAACAGTGAATGTCTTCTCGTTTGCACAAAGCGGACTTCCCTCAGCTCCGACATATACGGCATAATTTTGGCTTGCCGTGTCTTCTTTATTTGAGGTTTTCATAAAATGTGAACAAAATCCGTGTATGCATGCCCATTTCGCCGCTCTCTTTCGGGGAGGGAATTGTTAGAAGAGCTTGCTTTTTGGCGTCTGACCTGAAAAACTGGCTCTCTTAAAATGTTCTCCGCAGTAATATCATAAGCTTGAAACCTCCCTCGCTTCTGCCAAGGTTATTCATTATTTCATACACTTTCTCATTTTCTCAAGATCCCTGATATTCTTACTCTTTAAGAGTCACCTGTACCACATTCCCTCATGAATTCCACAGAGTACCCCTTCCTTTCACACCATTCACATCGTTATCATAAACATACTTAGTCATTCGACTATCACTACGTTTACCTATCGATCTCAGATCGATCTGAACTCGGATCGATGTGAAAATTCCAATGGAGCCGACTCAGATCGCTTGGTTTACCAGCACGGACTGAAAATATCGATAGTGAACAATCGAATCCATCAATTGAAGCACGATTGACCCGGTGTGTAAACAAGTGCAGAGTTAGTATTTTTCAGTCGAAATCCGAGTGATAAAAAATTGCCCAATTAGAGATAGAATTGCGACGCGCTACGATATCATTAACGTCACTTCACTCTTGTTACAACTGGTTACAGCACATGCCTTGAAAAATAACGGTTATATTTCTTTTCCAAATGACAACCAAAAGAATAACGTGGAGCGCTCCAGTTCCGCTGGTTCAGATCGATCTGAAATCTCAGACTGGCTGAGAATGCGGGCCGAGTCAGTCCGCTTCTCAGACCGATCCCACTAAGCCCGTTGCGCTTACCATACCGAGCTGATCCGGCCAGGTCGTTCTGAGATATATTGGTAAACGTAGTGTTTAATACATTCTACCAATAGTACCGAATCACGGAAGTTCGCTTCTTTCATCATTCGCGTATATTTTCGGTGAATCCATTCCACATTCGTGTATCGCCTACTCATTCCTAGCACAACTCTCCTGCTTCGGCCGCAAATACTTAAAACATTGTTATTATTATTTGTTTGTCAGAGTGATTTCTTAAGTTTTCTGGCCAAATTTTCCCGTGTTTCTTGGAACAAGAAGTTGTGTTAATCCGCCGAACGTGCGTGAATGAATTCCGGCCTGGAAACATTTGCCGGAGTGTTCTTTTCATTTCCCGAGATTGCGCAAGGAGTGAAATATTCAATCAATGTCTGAAGTTGTGATGAAAAGGGAGCAAGGGTTCATATTCATCGCGTCGGTGTAGAGTGCCTGGATGGTGAATGCTATCCCCTTAATCCGCGCCCTCCCATAGAGCGCTCTTTGATGGGTTAGAACGTATATGTCAGGAACGCATGAGCGACTCCTCGTTTGATGTTGATTCGCATACGCTTTTTAGGGATGATCACGGCCGGCCGCCCGTACCTCAACTTCTTAAGTGCTACCAATTCCCATACGTTGGAGTATTTTCAGCAAAGGCGTGAGGACTCGGATAGCTGCAGTCAAAGGAGTCTTTTTCTGAGATAGAGGAATGAAGAAAGATGTATTAAAAATAAACCTGTGAAGAAATGATTGGTAATGCCCCTGAAGTGGTTGAAAACTGGTTTTATGGTCCAGAAATATGCTCGATTAGTGTGGACGGTAGTCTTGGAATTAGAAAAATGTTGGTACGGAGGCTTCCGCGGTGATTTATTTAGTTAATATTATTCGGGTTTTTCCCGCGTTGCTTCAGTTTAACGGTTAAACCGTTAAACCGTTAAACTGAAGCAACGCGGGAAAAACCCGAATAATATGAACTTATTAAAATGTTCCGAGGTAATGATGGTGGATTCTTTTGTTAGAGCGTACAAAATATTAGAGAAGGATGGGCATAGGCTTGAGGATTTCGATGCGTGGGTTTTTAATGGTATGGAGACTAAATCGAGTGCTTTATTATGTGTTGGAAGAATGAAAGTTTGGAGATTCGAAGGTGTTAGAATTATTGTAATGAGATGTAGTCGAAAGATGAAAATGGTAATAAAGGCGGAGAATTTTGAGCTAGATAAGGAGAGGCAAAAGGAGAATGAGGATTTTGGGTACCATTTATGAATAAATTGCGAAGGTCAAAATAATTACATAATAATATGCTTAGTGATTCATGACAGAGATGGATTAGAATAGATTATCAATGTGGGGAGAGCGGCGATATTTGTCTTGGAAACCACAAATTCTTGTAAAACAGATATGATGATGATGTTGATTCCCTTGCGTGGGAAAATGATAGTAATAATCAGATAAAAATCTCCAAAAGCCATTAAAGTTTATACTTTTTTGATTATGTACCTAGAGAGAAAAAGAAAAGGTTTTGAGTGTTCTACGGGGGTCATTCTGCGCCAGGAATTACATCGGCCCGCTTTAAATGCAAAACCAAGCCCAACTAAAACCGACCAAACTCATGCTCACAGTCTAAAAGGCGTGCACGCCTTCTGCTTTTATTTCTGCAGCGAGGAGTTTCAGTCTCCTCGTCAGACAGCCACCTTAACAGCCAATAATTCCGGCAGGTTTTAGGAGTAGTAAGCCTACGCCTTAGGCCAATTAACATCACGCATGTAAGTAATCACAGAGTGGTTTTGGAGGTCAGATCATCCCAATCGCCCTTATTGTGAAAGGTACACACACTCCTACACTCTATTTTTATTGGTATATGGTCAGATTTTCCTAATGTACGGCTTATTGTACCAAACCAACTCACTGTTACTTGGTGCTAACCATTGATTTTAACATTAATTCCTTTAAAAAATTGTTTGAAGTAGTTTTCGCCCCAGGATCTTATTCCATCCTACTTGCTGTTTCTCCTCTCAGCTCTATTTCACGGTTCAGACAGATCATTTCCACCTACCGTCTTGTTTACGTGGAATCTATTGAAACCGCCCCCCGAGGCAATTAATAGGAGATTCGATTCTCTTGGGCGGTGAAAGCAATGAGAGGAGAACGCCGGGTGGATGGAGAGGTCTTCCGAAAGGATGGGAAGATCATCCCTGGAGGGATTATTGGCCGCCGGATAGGAAACATTAATTTAATTAGTCCCGAAGTCTCTTTATTGGCTTCCACCTCACCCAGACTGTTAACCTTGCGGGTCGCTACTTTCGTTTTATTTTTTTCTTACCCCTCTCTGCCGGTCTACATCCAGTCTATCCCCCCATCTTCTGGCAGTATACCCTCTCGTGGGGATATAAATCCCTTGTTCCTTCGCCGTCGGCGGAGATTCCGCGCCATATTTTTTCTCCTCCCACTCCACCACCCAATATCCACCCTCCCTTCCCGCAATTCCTCTCCGCGTTCATGTGATGGGGTTTGCTGTCGGAGGAGAGATGATGCCCCGCGGGCCATCGGCCGCCTCGCCGATATTCCATCAGCTTCAACTTGCGGGGAAAGTGATCTCCCGCGCCGTTTCTATGCCTGTTTTCTTTGCCATGTTTGTGTCCAAAGGTAGGGGTGACTGTCTCCTTCCGGGTCGGCCCGATACAGGATTTTTCCGATGTAGTCTGAGACTGATACTTTTTGGCACTGCGATACTGCCGCTCTGTTATAAATCCAATTCTGCATACTAAAGTGCGATTGCCGCGCCGTGCCGAAGAGGCAGGGGTTATTTTGGTACCAGACATGAAAGGGGACGAAACTTTCAGGTATATGTAGAGGGCGCCAACAATTATGACTAATACTTGACGCTGTAAGTTAGGCATGGACTGTCCACCATCTTTGTTAACCCCGAGTTTTCCTTAGCGCTTTCGGGCTGACGCACTAATTTTGCAATTTTTTTTACGTTTTCTCTCCCTAACTTACTAGAAATAAGCATCCATTTACTTCTTTAATATGCATTATCTTATCATATATGATTTTATTTATTTAAATCCTCAACAATCCGCATTCCCAGTGAATAATATGGTAAAATCCGTAGCGCTAAGTACCCAAAGTATGTTTCGAGAGTTACTTGCCCTGAATTTCAAACAGGTAGTGAATATTCTTGCTCTACATCCGCTAATTTGTCCATTCTGTCGTGCTCTCCAAAGGAAGGACAGAAAAGAGGTGATATAACCAATATGGGTGTAATTTCGGTTGTCAGTGGACAGTATGATAGCGTAATGGCCTCTCCATGTACCTCAATTGGATAAAATATGGGAAATGAGGCGGGAGAGAAGAGATATGATATGAAAAGGGAAATGAATGAAAAATTTGTTAACAATGTGTCCCTTTTAGTGTTACGCCGTTTTTGTTATTTTCTTTTGTGATGCGTGGAAAGAGTGAATTTATACACTCATCAGTGGGGCATTATACTGATAAAAGTTTAACGCTCAAATCAGTTCACCAAATTTATTGATTAAACTTTTACAATTCCACGGTATAGAAAGAGACACGTCCAGAGTATCGACCAGTGATCGTCGTCGAAACCCGGGTTTTGTATCTTTCTACACTGTGGTATTGTAAAAGTTCGTTTAACAAATTACTTCAACTATGAAATACCTGCAAGTTATTGAAGACCGAGTTTTATTAAGCTTAAATCAGTTTCTAGAGACGCGAGGGGTCGAAAATAGCCTCCCTTTCGCGCTGAAACTCGCCTGATCTGAATGTTTCTAGTAATCTAAGCTTAGCGATTAATGATCAACTGGCGTTAATTCTTGATCGCCACCTCCATGAAAACTCCGAAAACTTGGGTAACCTCTTAGAATTGATGGATAATCTAAGTCTAATCTAGTCTAGTAATCTAAGCTTAGCGATTAATGATCAACTGGCGTCAATTCTTGGTCACCACCTCCATGAAAACTCCGAAAACTTGGGTAACCTCTTAGAATTGATGGATAATTAATTTCATGCCACATTTGTGTGTGGGGTGATAGTAGTGGTATGTCTTTTTACGGGTCGCTATTCATCTTAAAATACTCTTCAAACGAGTGTAGACAAATGACCTAATTTCATTTAAGCGTCGAATATCTATAAATAGAAGATTCATTGAAAGCTAACTAACGACTAGCTTTCTATTTAAGGACAATCAAAACAATAATAATTGACTCTACCTTGCCAATTTCAGCCATGAAAAACTTTTTTGCATGGGTCTATGGGTCTTGCTGTCTATGAAAACCTCTGCATTAATTTCCCGATCTGGAATCGTGGGTGGTCTGGGCATTGGCCATGAATCTACACGTATTCTAGAATTTTCCAGCAAATTCTATGTTCGTTTGATATTATTGTAAACACGTGTTAACCCTCTTAGTGCGGCGGGCCGATATATCGGCTCATGCGCCAAAATTGTTCAAATTTTGAACACTAACAAAATTACAACTATTTATTAGACGATAAAATATTCTTTTACTATTATTACGTAATTCATTTTATACTCAATACAGAAAACCATATATAAACAATAACCTCCTAATAATTTATTTCCTAAAATGATACGTTTCATTAAATTATCCTCCGCATTTATCGCTGGTACCGCTGGCAGGAGTCAGCACTAAGAGGGAATATCGGCAGTATCGATGTTGATCGACGTGTATCGATCGTGAATCATACCTTATTTTTCATTTTTTTTTACCACCCCAAGACGAGGAAAGCCTTCATCGGAAGGTTTATCATTATTCAACTCCGCGCGGTCAGATTTTGCGGAGGGAACCCATTACCGGAGATGATGTCTCTCCGGTCGGAAACTTTCAATATGCAGCGCGTAATGGTGCCATTTCTCATTGCTGTGCCACTTTTTTCATCCTCGCCGCGGGGCTCAACGAGGCGAGCTCCGAGGCAATGCGTCTACTCCTAATACAAACAGCTCAGTGTGTCTTCATCTTTATAATCACATTAAAGCTGTTTAAGGCGTTGAGTGCTTTTATTTTTTTATTAATGAGTTCAGTGGAGGGATAAATCTCCGTGTTCCTAATCGCATTATCTCCGACTCATGTTGCGCACGTTTTATTCATAATTTAAATTATTTTTAAAGTCTTTGGATCATACATGATTGTGGAAGTTTTTTATGTGCCATAACAATTTTGAAATTATATTGCATAAATAGCTCTATGCAGTTAATATTATAATTTTCATATTCTAAAGTTCAATTCGACTTAAAATCCAGGGGGGGGGGTGAAATAATAAATGCACAATTTTAGGTAATTGTGCAACGCGTATGTCAATTTAACATATCATATTTACCTTTACGAGTATTTTAAATGGTTAAATTTCGGATGATATATTTAGTTTGAGGTATCATAATAACATTTGCGCGTGTCAATGTGTCCTGTCAAGTTTATATATAATTAACGTGTATACCAACGTACATTAAACGTATATGTTAACGTATTTCAACGGATGTCTATTTAACTTATCATCTTAATCTTTACGCATATTTTTCATTGTTTAGTTTCGGTTAAAATGTTCTGTTTTTTCCCGATGATGATGTTGAGTGGTTTCAACTAGGAACCACATTAAAATATAAGCACCTTTACCAGTGGATTACGTAATCTTGCAACCCAGTCTGTATGCTTCGTTTCCAATTACTATAATGCTGCGAAATACTTCGTGTCCTTAGAAGATATATTCTTGTAAGTTTTTATATAACTGGTGCGAATTAATGGCTGCTGCTATCAAAATTATTTCCACCTTTACTCAATTTATATCCTGTAATTTGGAGGGCTAGGTAGTCCAATGACCAGCTTGTCGATATATTATCGTGTCGCTGTTATGTAACATTTGGGCCCATAGTTATTCCGCTGCAATGGGATGGTAATAAAAAACGTGCTTACTCATGAAAATCCTTATGCATTGCTATGAGAACCAAAAACATCCACCAGATCTCCCTTTCGAAAAAGATAATGGGTGGGATAAAATGGCTAGAAAAATGACACAACGGTTGAATAAATTGTCGGTGCAGTGGATACTTTTCATTGCTCCCGGGAATGGAAATAACCCGCAAATGTCTGGCTTTTAAAATGTAGGGCTCGTATTATTAATGTCCGCCAAAATATTACTAAACCGCGACATGATAACGTATCGAAGAGCTAGTCATCGGGCTGTATTTTCCTGAAACAACCCTTATTTATCTTCCCATTCATTGTCATTCCCTATGGTAATAATTCTGAAAAAAAATTGTGGTGTGATGGTAAACCATTGAGATTAGGTAATATCCATTTAATGTCACGTGAACTTCAGTTACATCGTGTCTTATGATGTGGATTTAATTCGGTGGTGGATGAGGAGAGAGGATATCAAAGCATTAAGTCAGCACTGTAGTTTTAGATTAATTTACTAATGACGACATTATGTAGCTTCTCCTAGTTACATATCCATTATGTCTTTGTCAATGCCCTCATTTTATTTCTTTCTCATCACCTCTACACACATTCTCGATATCCTCTAAAAGTTGTTTTTCTTTTGAAGCAGAAATAATTTTTCAATGAATTTACGGTGAAAGGTCGTCTCATATCAAAGTAGTTTTGCAAGTGATATTTTCTCCCCCGTATGATCGTCCAACTCTTGCTTTTATCCGTGAAAGTCTCCACTGTTGCGTGCTGTGGAATCGCTCAATCTTAGTACACTCGCCGTTATTGAGGTAAGGATAACTTTTTAAAAATCCTGTCGAAAATGTATGTCCCCTCACAGATTTGTGCATGCACACCAAAAGAATGAAGAGAGCTTGAATCCGGGAGCATCCATTTTGGAACATGAATGCATTACTCGAAGAGGGGGAGCATTTTTCACTTTGCCGTCCAACTTCAAGCGCGAAGCCATCCCATCACTCACGGAATACCCGACCACCCCTCGCCATTGCAAGACATGAAAGAAGCCTATTTTATTTTACCCGGAGCTTAGAGTCACATTCACATTGAAGTATTCGCACGTCGAGTTTTTAGCGCGAAAATGTTTTTCTTTCTGCTTTGCTTCTAAAATTGTCCTCGCGAGATTGAGTCTTTGGCTTGCCTATTATTATTCACTCTTCTTTCGGACTTGGTCCAGAAAAAAGATTATGTTCCCCAACGAAAGGAGAATCTACTATTCTTCGACGTTTGTTTCGTTAGCATTTTCTCTTATCCCATTTAAGGCGTGATCATTTCACCCGAATATCTTTATTTTCTCCTTACTCTCAACTACTCAGTCGCTTGTGAAAGTCAAAATGTTGAGACATATTGATTGAAATAGCTCAATATGTGCTTGTGTATCGATAAAGAAATATCGGTGGTCCCTTTGAAATTATATTCTCATCCGAAGATATCGACCCTACATAGCTGAAAAGGTCGAGTGAAGTGATTGAAATATGCACGTGGATTTGGCATCCACTGCCTTCCTGTGACTCAAAAGGAATGAGAAATGTTTTAGTTATGTCTCTCAAGTACAGCGGAAATATCGATGTGTGAAAATTTCACAGGGGAAAATATCATTCGCCTTGACCAGGACTCGGATCCTCGTCCCTCTGTGTGTATTGCCGAGTGCATCACCAATGAAGCCAACATGCGTCCTTCTCTCGTGAAGGATCCGGGTTTGAATCCCAGTGAGGACGAATAGTTCGTTTTCTCCGTGGAGTGTTTCCACTAACGTTAACTTTCGGGTGACTCTGTGAAGACCATAACGTGGATAATCGTGGTATCATCGAAATTTGTGTAAGTTCCAATTCCTGCGCGAATGTGCGAATTTCAAAATTGCAAAATAAAAGTATTCGCCGGAACTCTGGTTCAAATCCCAGGGAATATTTTTTGTCCCGCTTTCGCGGTTGCTGCTACCGTATTTGTGCCAGTGCTTTCAATTTGCAATTCCTAAAATTCAAAGAAGAATCAGCATTGGTTGAACAGGGAGGTCAGTTATCTTATTTAAAATTATTGCCATAAGAGGTAGGCTGGTAATTTTATATTTGTTTGACTCTGCGCGTAATAAAGTTGTGTTCTCCCTTCCCTGGTGTGCAACCATGCAATATGTTACCGTAATATTTTTTTTCTTTTCGCGGGTGTGGCGCATGATTGCACTCTCAGTGGATATTCATGGGGAAATTTTTTGTCGTTCTTGAAGCTGAGTTTTTAGTGCTTCTGAAAAAAAAACTGCGGGCTTTTTCTTGATTAGCTATTTAAATATTTAGTATGGTATGTTAAAAGCCTATTTATTACATTAAAATATTCAATTATTACCTTTCTGCCGAAAAAATAAAACGTTATGTGGAACTCCATTTAATCCAATGAAATGAATAAACTTCCTCATAAATGAAATGCATTTGAATCCACATACTTTGTTAGGAAAAAAATGTAGAATTCTACATTCTGGTGCGGCGGGCGGCAAATTGTTTGGTCTAAGTATGGGCGTGTTTAATTATGTAGGCTATGGCGGTGACCAATAACTAATGTTAATGTGGTTAAGTGGAAACTTGGATGACTAATTAGTTTCTGGTGGTGTACAATTTTGGCGAACGATGCGTGAATGCTGTTCTATGCCTTTTACCCTCTCATTTTGAATGCAGGTAATCGAATTTCAATTATTATTGCGAACATTCTTTTGTGATTGGTTTATCCATGACATTTTTAGTTTTTTTTTGTGCGAGCAAACATTAAAACTTTTTTTATGGCTGTATAAAGAGATTCTCCAAGTGACTCCTTTCACTTACATTTCATAACATCCCTTTACATCGTAATGATTATAGGTTATTCACTGAATCACTGTTTTTACTTTTAAATTTGGTTATAAGATTTATTTGTTACCATTCGGTCACATCGCAGGGGCCACGTTATATTTCCGTCGACCACTGACTTCGCCATGAAAGCGTTCGACAGAAATTCACCCAACCAATTTGAAAAAAGTTACAATGCTGTAGTTAATATTAAGTCGTCAAGAATGTTTTCGAATTTTAAGTATGAAAGTTTCAATCGTGTTAGTCATAGTAAATTTCATCCTGCCAAGCATTTACTTTGCAGAAGACGATCATTTTAATTTCTGTAATTCTCTAATCTTGGCTAAATCACGTTCAAATTTGGAGTGTTTTCTGGTGTAATAAAACATGTAAATGATTTATTATATTACAGTCAGTGATGATCTTAATTTTTGTAGCCATATAGTCACACAATCCATATTTATAAATATTTAAAATGGGAATGCAAATCACTCTTTTATTGTGTCAGACCTCTTATCACCATAAAATATCAAGTTTTTATCCGAATGGAAATGTCGGTTTTTCTGCCTCCAATGCTTGCGTTGAAAATGCAGCGCAAAGTTTTTTTTTCTCATTTGGCAAAATATATGTATATTTTATTCACTCACGCACGTATGATGTGAATTACTTACACGCGCGTGGTCAAAAATGTATCAAAGGGATGAACTATCCTTTGAGAGATAGAAGTTCGTATTTTTTTGGCCAGCCATGTATAAATGCATACAGGAGAAAGTGGGTTCACGTATTGCGTCAAAAAACGGAGCCTCCGGGTTCCCAGTTTTTTCTCTCCTTTTGAGTTCGCGCGAGTTTAATTTTTAATGTGGCTTAGCAGGAAACAGTCACGCAATGCGCTGGCTAGCGGAAGCCTTAGAAGACCATAGATGAAGGTCAAGCGAGACTGAATTACCTCTTCTTTTTGGATGCCTGTGTCAGTCACGCGTGTAACTGAGTACCGGGGAACATCATAAGGAGTTTTCGTTCGCGACTACTTTAGCCAAAACAATCAAGACCCTTTCTTTGTGTCGCATAAAAAATACTGCTTAATTAGATTACGTACCCATCACGCTGGAGTAAAAGGCTATTACTAAGATTGCAGATCAGTCGACAGATGTGTATTATTGAAAATTTCTCTTTCCACTTTGTAAATTCGACCGTAGTTTCATTTCCTCTGGTCGAAAAACGTTTTGATTTCAACAACTTCAGTAGTTTTCAAATTCCTCTTATCCTAAAATGGATTGTTGCCCTTATTATATAGTTATTTAATTTCCTGCGAGTGCTCCTTTATTTTATCTCTTTTCCGCACATATGGAGATAATATAAGAATGCCTTATGTGCGTCTGCTTTCATCCATTTTTATCTTCAATCCCAAATGATTTAAAATTTGATGAGTGATGAAACAGTGTGGAAGGAAAACATTTTGCCCACATTATCAGATATTATACACGTTATTCCTTAATAAGCAGAGTAAAGAATGGCAGTAAATTTGGCCATTCAATAGTCAAATTCCAAGGGAACTTCCAAGTTGTGAAATGTTCATATTTATTAATTTTTGTTGTTACTTATCGTTCATCATCGAATTTGGTTTAAAATAATGAGTGCTTACGATATAGATCATGTATCCTCTTTCCTGTGTTATAATTTTTATTGAAACTATGGCTTGATATATTTCAATGGAATATTAATTTTAGCGGGTCCAGTCATCCTTAAAAAGCTTTTTACAGACGGGTCTTGAGCCCGTTTAAAAAAATTTTCTGTTGCTATTGCTTAGGTACTTCTTGCAATGGTGCATTAATACATAGTTTCACATGAGGGTATGCTATACTATACACTTTGATATTGCGTGATATCAGTGTAATCAGTAATATATTATTTTAAAAGCCAGTCGTATTCATTGTTTCTTAGTGATTCGGTGATTAATCTTCTGGCTGCTTCTTGCACTTAAAGAATGTATCTCAAACATTCATCAGCTATGCGTAATGTTCACAGCCTAAGTGGTTTTACATAGCCAAAAAAATTATCCATTTTCTGTACTATAGCGTAATATTGTGCCGAAATCCTCTTTTTTGTGCATAATGTTTGAGCTAGCATATGGGCGTTATGCGATTAACCGCCCAAGGGACAGAGTCATGGGTTATTCATTGTATTCGCTGCGTAAAAGCTCTCGTAAAAACGGGAAAGCAATAAATTGACCTTTGTTCTGGCTCTTGCCAGTTTTAAGGGTGGAAGGGACTCGAAAGCATTGTGATCCCGCTGGCGTATTTTGTTAGGAGTGGACCAATATAAAGCGTCGGGTTTCTTTCCTCCCCACTCTGCTTTTAATACCATCCCCTCTTCCCTCCTTAACTCCATTCGACTTCAGCTATTAACCGTGATAAAGGGTCCCCTCATTATTTAATTTGCATAAGAGCTCTGAGAGAACTCAAGGGTGCCGCTGGAAGTTGCCAACCGAAACTTAGAGCTCTAACACGGCCATAATGCTGTTTCTTATGATATACAGTTCCTTTTTGTCTCGCAGTTTTTCATTTATTATATTAATTAAAGTGATACTTAAAGATTCTTCCTAATTTTGAGATAAATATTAGTGAATCCTGAAGAATTTACTGGTTTTGTGTTCGCCACAATGATAGAGAGGAGTTGGAATGCACAGAGCTATTTTTTTCTAATATGAGTGTTGTTCACGTAACTTTTTTCCATTGCTACTCTAGAAGGTTCTCATTGACGCTATTCAGAATCTACACGTGCTGGAAAGTGTTTTAATCTTAGTAGAGCGATCGCTTTGTAAGCCCATTATTATTATCATTATCATAGCTGGCGTAAGACGTAACTTAATGGAATCCGAAGAAATATTTTGGTCATCAACCTAATATGACACTAAAGACATTCTCAGGGCCATTTTTTTATCAATGCATTGATGTACGGAGTATTTGGCGTTATATTTTGTTAATTTACGGTATATGCGCATGTATTATCCGAGAATCGATGTGGATTTTTTAATGACTTGATGAATGAGCGTCTGCTTTTATCTAGAGTGGTCGCTGCTCTGCGATGTCAGCAAGTACTGTTTGATTTATCTATGTATAATGTAAAGAAATATTTTATTGCATGTCCAACACATGTTTTCGCTTATTTATTCAGCCCCAATCGTTGAAACTTGGATCAATACCACAAATTAAAATTATGAGGGTTTCATTTTGCTTGTCGTGCAGTATTTCAATACCGCGTTTGGGAGTGTTCATCATAGACTGATGATAAATGACGATTTATCAGCACATTTTCGTCGAGTATTTTCTACGGTTTCTTGAAGATTTGCGAGCTAAACGTGCGGTTGTCTCGCGAACGATCGATGCCTCTGTGATAAATGGCCGGTTCCTAATTCCTCTCTTCTCGCTTTCTCCAATTTCAGACATTCAGGAGTTCTACGAGCTCACGCTGCTGGATGAGAGCAAGTCGGTCCAGCAGAAGACGGCCGAGACGATCCGGATCGCGAACAAGTGGGAGATAGCGGGGAGTGAAGGGGGCGGCTGCCCCATGGCGCCCCCGGGCGGGGGCGGGGCGCCACTCCTCCCCCCGGCCCACCACCTCCATCAGCACCTCCTCCACCACCAGCCTTATCCCAACAACGAAGTGAGTTCATGCATGCTTTAGAGCCATTTTCTCTCTTCCTCCTCTTCTTTTCGTCCTGAAAACAAGTTTTAAGAGGTCCATGGGAATAAAAAGGGTGCCCGGACGTTTTTGTGGAGATATAGAGGGGTGGTGAGAAAAGAAGCTGGGCATGGCTTTATCTTGGACTGTTCCGTGAGTTTCGCGTGTGTGTAACTCTGTGTAACGTTAGGGCGGAATTAACGATCGACGTTTCCTGACCTGACAGCATCTGCTGATGGCGTACATGTTTCGGTTGTCATCCCGTCAGGGAGGAGTTGTTTACATTTACGGACGTTGTCACAATTATCGTATGTTTCAGTGCCTATTGTCGACAAATTTTGCTGGTGAAGTTGTCAACGGTTGCGTTGTAGCTGTGTATTTTCATGTTTTAAGTTCAAAATATTAATTATCCGGAAAAATACTGTCAAAAATTGCTTCGAGAAGACTAATTTTGTTTCAATGTAACGTTAAAAAATAAGACGATCGATTTAAGAAAGAAATTTTGTTAATAAAATCCCCTTTAGCTGGCTGTCGTTGACATAGCGTGGTGACAAAGTTAGACTTGACAACATTCACCCATTTACTGGTGACGGGATTGTCTGCGACCGGCCACCGAAATAGGAGGCCCACTAAATCACAATCACTGAACTTCGTTAACTGTACCGTCCGTTTCTTTTTCGTGAGGAAATGTCGACCGTAGTCACACACATAGCGGATAAAAATACGTACATTTTATTGGCAGGTTGTGCCTGGCCTAAAACAATACCCATACCCCCGTGCGTAGCCCGTTATGGGCAGCTGGTCATCATTCCCTAAAGTCCAATAGTCTATTGAAAATGAAAACAAATACACAGGAATACTTTACTCCTGTCGTTGCAGTGTCCTACTCAAATTAAACAATAGAAAACACTATATATTCTTCTCTAAGCAACAGGTAAAAACTAGCGTTCAAGGCGTTACCGTTACATAATTTCTAGCAAGTAATTAATTAGCGGTCGTCGATGAGCTAGATCTTTCATTTGCAGTGCGCAACTCGTCGAATTTCTTGAGCTGAAACCTTGTCTCCTGATACTGATTAGTAGCTATTAAAATGCCTTTTCTTTCGTTTGTGCCTTTCTATGGTTATGAGTGTGCATCTAACATTTTCCTTAAATTGTTTTTCATTTTTTGTTTGTCATCAGTTAATATTGTTTGAAGTCACTGTTTTTGTTTCATTTACCAAACCTCAATGAGAGCTTTCGTTTGACATCAAAGCCAGAGCGCTATGACATTGTACTTCCGATATGTATTGCGCGGAAATTTTTTTACTTGCCTACACCCAAAATGGCGTCAGATCGCCGCGGCTTGCCACCCGCACTTCGCGCATGCGTGGCGTCAATTTAAGGTCATAACCGCGACGTTGTCGTATACCCAATCGGATTAAACCTCATTTAAACTAATTCCGTAATTTTTTACGAATTTATGCTGCGAGAATAGATCACCAATTCGTTTCGTTCCTCACTCTCTGGTTCATTTCGAAGGCATTTTCGAGTCAGAAAGGTCTCCAGTCGTTTTTTTTTTGTGGAGGAGAAAGGTGCGGAAAGAAAAGACGTTTTCGATTGCCTAAGCGGGAGTGAGGTGGGTCGGAGGATGCCCCACAGTTGACTTTGGCTAGCCGCACTTCAGCTAACTGTCCAACTTCCGCGAGAAATTTCTCTCCGTTGTGCTGGGTTCATGTCCAACTTCATTGTGATGTAGGACCTGGCAGAAAGTTAGCGGTCTGAGTGCTGGTCTACCAGGGTCTTCGGAACTTCGTGGAATATCGAGATATAACTTTTGTTCGGTGTTGAGTTTTCCTCGGAATACGATTTCTTGTTGCCGCATTGGAATTCATCCTGTGCGTAAGCGCTTGTGAAATTGTTGATGAATTTCGTATGAGACGGAACATATTCTTTCCTTAATAGTTTTTACTTCCCCAGACTTTATACGTTGATACAGTTATTTTCTCGACCATGTACCCGATGGTTCCGTACTATTCAATACTTATGACTGACGAAATG
This sequence comes from Ceriagrion tenellum, assembly GCA_963169105.1. Taxonomy (NCBI): domain Eukaryota; kingdom Metazoa; phylum Arthropoda; class Insecta; order Odonata; family Coenagrionidae; genus Ceriagrion; species Ceriagrion tenellum. The sequence continues at coordinate 59,153,434 of OY720639.1, read as the reverse complement.
AGTTGGAATAAAAAAATGTTTTGATCTCTGTGTACACTTCCGGCCCAAGTTAATGTATAAGTGTGGAGAAAGTTTTATTTAGTCATTTCAACTGTTAATTTTATTTACTTTACCTTGTAGCTTGCCTCGGTGTTATCTCTCTCATTGAAATTCCTCAAAATGGAAAGTTTTGTTACTCTTTCTTGCCTTTCACTTACGTCATTGTTCATTTTTTCATTACTGTATATAATGGTCCTTCGTCGTTCATTAGTATTGTTCAAAAATGTGCCAAAATATGTCGATTTTATTTGATAATGCCAAGTAACTCTGTAGAGATTATATTAGCACTTCTCCCCCGCATTTCGTATCAGGTTTAATTGATTGCCGAAATGCGATGTAAATTCTTGTTCTATTGGTATAAAACCCTTCTTGTTGCTGCTTTTGATGCAGCTATGCGGGCCGATATCGATCTGTTGTCCTTGAATTTTCATGAGAATTGGAAAGGTTTCAGAATCCAGGGCCTCTTCTTACAAGTGTATGTTTCTTGTGCCAAGGCAAGCATTTTCGCGTCTCTTAGCCACCGTAAAAATAAGCATTAAATTGGTATCTGAAAGCTTTTTTTTTAGGTTTTTTGTGACTGACGAAATGAGTTGGAATAAAAAAATGTTTTGATCTCTGTATACACTGCCGGCCCAAGTTAATGTATAAGTGTGGAGAAAGTTTTATTTGACTTCCCCTAGCGTAGACTTTTTTTTACAGCTTCTGATGTCTTGAAGCGAGACTTATTTCAAGGGATATTCAGGGGTTTCAGAAAAAAAAACTCTTAAAACCTCGTTTTCTCTTCCTCCAGGAACTCTGTTAATAATGTACAAGTTCTCTCCAGTCCTTGTGTTTAACAGGAGGAATTATTTCTGGTGACTGTTTACTCTATGCTCCTATTTGGAGAGTGGGTGGAATTGCGACCATGAATCGTGGCGTGGTTCAACCACAGTTCCTTTCCATGTGTGGGTGGCAAGAAGGCGGATCAATGGAAATGCTAGGCCGTAGTGTTTATTATGCTCCTTGTTGAAGTTGTTTTTAAGTGTCAGTCACTTTAACGATCAGCAAAAGAAGGCTCTTTTGGATTGAAAAATCTTGCCTGTAGTTAGTAAAATTTGACGATATCCTTACCTTCTGCCACCTTTTCACTTTCATTTACGTCTCATACTGGTTACACCCCTACATTTGGCCGCTTATGGATTTGACCACGTTTCCCACGCCTTGAGCCGTTTCGGGGTAAATGTATGCGTAGTTGCTACTCAAACGTATTAAAGAGTTTCGGGTGTAACTTGGAAATATTTTATGTCCATATTGGTAAAAATTAAATTACTCGATAGTAATTTCCACGCTGTTTTAGTGAACACCGACCATGGTTTCGACACCTTATGTCATTATCAAGGTACCAATATAACTTTTCGATTTTATATATACCCGTTAGCAAAACACAATTAGGTGGGGGGGGTGGTATAGGTTCTGACGGTGGAGAGGGTAATGGAGGGGACATACATAATAGGTCGGATTAATTGGGGAATAGACCCAGACCCCCCACCCCCAACTCTGTATTTCCCCTCCCTTAACCTCTCCAAGGTCAGAAACTAACCCCCCACCTACAGTTGTTTTGCTAAGGGGTATACATAGAATCGGAAAGTTTATTTTGTACCTTGATAATAACATGAAGTGTCGAAACCATGGTCGGTGTTCATTGAAACAGTGTAGACATTACTATCGAGTTGTTTCATTTTTACCGATATTGCTACTCAAATATGAACAGATACCGTAGATAAATTCCAGCGTCAATGTTTTTCATGATAATTAGTCGTCATCATGTTTCCTTGAGTTTTATTACTACTTTCATTTAAATACCATTGCAAAGAACTGATACTGAAGTTAATTTTTTTCCGCAGTTAGGGTTACTATTTAGAGTTGCTTGTTGATATGGCTGGTATTTCATCACTGTTTTTGGAATGCATTTATTGACGATCTATGTTTCATTATTATTCCGGTAGTCCCAAAATACATTTCGATCAATTTACCAGACCTATTTATTCAATGGTGTTGAGATGCGCCGTGAATATATGCAACTCCGGGAGTTACATCCGTTGTGAGGTGGAACATCTTTACAGGATATAAAATGGCTTTGTCGAGTTGCCTTAGCGATTTTGTAGTCCACTTACTCTGGCTAGGTCATACCGTTTGTACTAAGACTGCACCGTTAAGTCAGGTGTGAAATGATTCTAAATGCAAGATTCGAACTCGCAACCTTAATGTTGCGAGGCCGGTGCGTATTCTACCGGCTTCCATGTCCTGGTTTCCCTTAAAAATAGAATCTTATTCTTAGTTTTTGTGTACATTTTATATTTTAGTTACATGGAAAAGAGAACACCATACTATGAATATTCTCTTGCTTCATCTTTCTTTATCTTTCTCCGAAATTCGAGGATGAGTTTATGTAAAGCCATTTGGGCGTTCTAGGAAGTAGGGAACCATTAAAATAAACCCGGTTTTATTCATAAAAGCAAACAAGAGGGTTTCATCTTCTTTTAATTCCGTGGACGAGGTCCGTTTGTTTGTGATTTTTATCATTATCTTCTAACCTCTTGGTTAGGCGAAGTAGAGAGCCACTTTTGTGTTGTATTCCTATCTTTAGCTATAGTATTGAAAGACTTTGAGTTTGAGAATTTATTCTGTCTCTATAAAATGAGGTTTTGAGCTTTCTACGAATTTAACATGAAATTCTATGTTTAAAAAATACTCATATTGTACCTCATCCGAAAGGTCGTGTCTGTTCGGTTATCGCTAAATTGTATGCTCAGGCCTTGTAGTTAAAGCATAACCGAGGCATGTTTGTGTTGATTCTGAAGAGCGTTAAATCGGTTACATCTCTTCATCTTACGTCTTAATCTGTTTTTCGTCAAACTGATCTTTTGGAATTTTAACGCATGAAATCCGTCCGTTGTTGATGGTAATTTTTTTATAGAGATTGTTACATTTTACCCATTCAGCGAAATGGTCTGAGATGCGCTAAAAAACGTGCTACGAGCGATTGATTGACAAATTCGATGGACAGAGAAGCTCCTTTAGAAGTAAAAATTGATATTTGGGAACGCACCAATGCGTGAGACTCGAAAGACAGCAACATAAGTTCACCAAGCCGATTTTCCGCTTCCCAGTGTCTTCATTTACGCTCCAATTCATCATAGGGACGATCTAATTTACAGGAAAAGGTTTTTTCAGCCTAGGATTAGTTGGTAATGAAATTATATTAGTTGGGTATTTTGCTATTGGACCATGTAAATGTTTTGTAGTTCGTTGATTTGCAAGTATTGGTTAAATGGATGATAGTGATGTCACGTCACTCATGTGATAGTATAGATACGAGATGCGGAGTGAATTTTATTTAGATAGGAAAGGACGAAGAAAAATATGAAAGAGCGTGGTGGAAGAGATCATTGATTTGCTTAAGTAAGTGTTTTTGTGGTACAAGGGTTTGCATTAAGGAAATGAATTAGATCAAGGAGACTAGCGAAAGATACGTGTTGGGATATAAGAGTATGAAAGAATTTTTTTTAAAAAAGGGCCATTTTCCTTGGTCGTCTTAACTTTTCGGTCTGCCTTTTATTCTTTTTTCTCATTGATCTAACTATCATAGGGTGTTAGAAATGTATCGTTTACAATCCACGTTAAACCACGTAAAAATATTCTTTTCTGGCTATCCCAATTATATCAAACTAATAAAATACCTACTAGGGCCTTCAAACTTTTTAAATGTAGCTGTATTAAGTACTTCAGAAGGGTGATCTCAATATATTTTTCCTACGTTCAATGGTATCAGGCTCAACTATGTGGAAGTTGATATTCACAAATGAAAAAACGACTTCGTTTTCTTCCACTGATTTATTTCTTTGGTACAACATGTTTCGACACATAGAGGTCATTTTCAAGTACCAATACTTGCTTGATACCAATACTTGAAATACCAATACCAGTACTTGAAAATGACCTCTATGTGTCGAAACATGTTGTACCAAAGAAATAAATCAGTGGAAGAAAACGAAGTCGTTTTTTCATTTGTGGATGTTTTTCCTCTTAAAAATAGACCTTTTCTTGCTTGGTTTCAATTGCCGTGTATTTTGTCGTTTTATTTTGCACGTTGACCTCAATTACGAACCTCAGTGAAGTGCTTACTCTCATTTTAATTTTCAGAATGCTTTCCATTAACGCAGGGCGTTCTCGCTAAGAGACCAAACGGAATGAGAAATAGATCGAAGTGGTTGCTCACCCATACGCAACCATCTAGGGCTGATGCACCAAAGAGGAGATCGAATTACTAAAATCTCGTGTTATAATGGTTAAGTTATTGAAAATACACTTTTACCCCGGTACTTCTCGCCCATATAGTTCTACTTCCCTCTTGTCTACGCGGGACTTTAAAAAAGAAACAGTTACAATATTGTCCTTCGATTGACGACTATCTCCAAGCATTGAAGGAATGTGGAGAGCCATTATAATTTTGGGCGTGAGTATTTTCTTTTACTTATGTTTGTGAGTACTGCACTAGCGGATAAGCCAGTAATCGGAACATTGAAATAATTCGATCCGAGGTCAAACCTCATTGGTCTTAACAGAATAATTGCTGTAGTGTCTGTAGATACTTCATGTAGAATGCGGAGGAATGCTGCAATTATGGCCGTTAGCTCTTTAATTTGGGTTCATATATTGATTGAGTTTAGGAACGATATTAGTCTATAATTTAATTATTGGAGTTATGGAAAGAAGAATATTTGGAAACTGATATTCGAATCAACCATTGAGTATTACGTCAGATAATGTTCCTTATCTGGACCAGTATTCCGTCGTAGTGACCTTGGTGACACTGCGAAGAATTGATATTGTAATTTTTTTGCGATGTGTGCCATACTCTAGTCCAGTTTATCCTGGCCATACGGTAGTTAAATAGTGGCGAAGAGTGAGAGAAAATAGCTTTGAGAGTAGTAAAATTTTTCGGAAATATTCTGTAAATTTAATTATCGTTTTCATTTTTTTGAGTGCCCATGCACCAAAAATGATGTAAATTAAGCAAAGGAGAATGATAAGTGGAGGACCATTCTGTAAGCAGGGAGTTTAAGGAAATTCTTTGGTAAAATTAAACGGATAGATTAGCTTGGCTTAGTTTCCTTAATACGTTTACCCCATTGTAACCAATGCGGTAGTAGAAAAAATCCTTCTTTCCCTTTAATTATTGCCGGGTTTTAAGATTTCCTTTGTCCTCTTTCAACTAAAATTACCGCCTTTTCTTCCTCATTGATCATTGCTGTGAGATACGTAATGAGAGCAGGTTTTGATCTCTTTTTAAATTATCTTCAAAAGTTCCTAGCCCCCCTAGTAACGGCTTTTGAAGACGCTTTGCGCTATGTTTGAATGAACAATTTACCCAATTTATTTGTCCACATACACATAAATGGCAATTTACAGCGGGACAATCAAACAATACATGAAAGTCAAGACAGATAATTCAAACTTAATAACAGCGATAACATATTGAGAAAAATAAAAATAAAATTTAAGACTCAGGGAGAAGGGTGATTAAGTGTTGTCTGTTAGGTGAGAAAGAGCGCGTGAGGAGAACGTGTCGGAGTAAAGCGAAAACGGGTCAATGCCGTCTGGAAGAGATTTAATCAGGGAGGAAAGACGGAGTAGAAGGGAGCTTTTGATGAAGGATAATCTGGGCATATGGAGTAGAGAATGCGTGCGAGTGGGTCTACACGGGACTCTAAAACTGAGGCTATAGATCAGGTCAAGACAGTCAGTTGTTGAGTTGAGAGTGCTGTAGATACTTTCCTTTCGCACTGCTTCCGAACAAATGCAATTCGTCATAAATCGCCGAGCGCACGGCAATGATTTCATGTGCCATGAGCCCTAGGAACTGGCTAAGTAAATGGCGGATGCGCTCATCAATCATTAACCCTGTATGGACGGAATTATGAAACATCAGCATGAAAACATTACTGCTACTATATTAGTTTTTTTAAAGTGCTATTTAAGCATTTAAAAAATTGAAATTGATGTCATAATAACATTTATTTTGAAATGTGACCTATTTGTATTGTACATATTTAATATGAAATAATACTTTACATTATAATATTTACACAAGATATGCCTCAACATTACCTCATAATGTATCTTTTTTTTAACTTTCCCAATTATTTCTTCGTATGACAGCTGAAACTATTTCAGAGCTCCACCAGGCACACCATCTTCAGTGAAGAGCGTCACACATTTATCTGTTTAAATTGTTTGACAAACCGTCGAAAGAGACGCAACTTTCCACGCACTTAATCTGAAACGTTACAATTCTGTCTAGCGCAGCAACTAACTGGAAAAGCCCTTTCGAAAGCAGATATTTCCATGATTTTGAAACGTAACAAATTTGACTCGCTCGTCCAGAGAGGGTTAAATTAAACTGCGTACGCAACTGGCATTTTCGCTTATCCGTGCGTACTCGGTAGTGGTGGGTTGGCGAGAGAGGCGCTGGTGCTTTTTTTGCAGCGTGGCTGGAATATATCCCACGATTGAGATTCGATATATACCGCGTATATCATACGAAGTTATCCGTGGAAAAAAATTAGATATGAAGAGTGGGAAGGGTTTGATTCAATTTGAATAGCCACTTATGCGGAAGGAAATTTATTCTCTCTACTTTCAGTAACCCCATTCCTTCCTTTTTTTATGTATATATCTTCGGCCAACCTCTTTCCATCGCCGCGCGCGCTGCCGCAGGGCGCTCTTTGTCGCTTCCCATCGACGGACGTCCCACTCTCTTTACCTCCCATGTCCCTCTCTCTCTCTCTCTCATTCAAGAATCCTCCGCCCAGAGGCATCCCTGGGCCACGAAGCGTAGCAGCTAGTTACCTGCTATTCCCACCATCGATCCGCGGCGCCACCTTCCTCCGATGTCCGCATAAAAAAGTCTCTCGTGGAAGTCTTTTTCCCTCTTCTTCCACCCGCCTTTCGAAATTGCTCGACTTTCTAATTGACTCGAAACTTTTTGGACGGGCCTCTCTCCTCCCGTGTGTGAAGACCTCTCTCTTTTGATGCATAAGTCTCAATTTCCGTCATCCGAGTCGTTCTTTTTTTTATATATTGTTGAAGAGGGCAAGGAGTGTCTCAAGTCGTCAGTCATTTGAATCTTGCTCGCGATCGGTTTCGAAACTTGTGTGCTTCTCCTTCTAGGGTGTCAATTGGGGTGGCACCTCCGTAAAGTGAGTTGAAAGTTATTTTATTCATATTAGGGCACTCTGGTGAGAAACGCGTTCTCGGTTGAATCCATGAAGCCGAAATTCCGTTTGTCTGAACGCTATTGACTTTTAGACCCCTGCACGGAATCGAACTAAATTTGGAACGTATGTTCTTAAAGTATTTTGAGCGAGATAGTTCCCTTATCATAATGGCCACTGAAATTCTAAATACTCAAATAATTATATCTGTATAAGTCTTTAAATTTTCTCATTTTCTTCATGCGGTCCGTCTAAAACTCCTTCATAATGGCTAGTTTTTTGCGATCTTAAAAATATAACTGCGATGGCAATGTGGTTTGTATTAAAAAACAGTCGAGAAATCGTACAAACCACTCTCTGTTAATTTTTTGCGAGATGTAGGTGTAAGGAAGTACTAATTTTTAAAATAAGGTCTCTCTGGAGTGCGCACACGTACCATTTCCCGCGTAAAAGGGCTGGTATTTTTCGTCAAAAGTCTCGGAAAGTACTTCAGTAAGGTTGTAATGATAACACTTAACTTTGTTATCCCACATATCTTTATTTTCTACGACCCTGGTTTCGACGTTCGACGTCATCTTCAGTTTCATCAATCGAACGCCGAAACCCGGAGGTCGTAGAAAATTAAGGTATGTGGAATAGCAAAGTTAAGTGTTTTCATTACAATGTAAACAGATTCCACAAAGTTACGCCTCACATTACCAGTTACTTCAGCAAGGGACTGATATTTTGGTATTTTTGAAAAGGTGAGATATTTTTCTTACAATGAGACCATTTCATTGATTTTTCTAGATGAAGTGATATTTCGCTCAAATTACCTTAAGGACCAGAAGGGTTGATTTACTCAAGGGACTACCAATCTTGCTTGGTTCTCTTTTGAAAACAATTACTATTTCCGAGAGAAAAGGATTTGATTGTCCGCTGGAGTTTTATTTCTTTTCCTGTTTAAAATTACATACGCTCGTGTTATTGGTTTAGAATTTTGAGCGCCGTAAGTATAAAAATCAGTTCTTGCTTTCGAGTTTTGTGTACCCTTTTTTTCCTAAATTTGAGCTTATACTGGCAAATTCCTTCCGTAAGTATCTTCTGCGCTTGACGAGGATTTAACTCAGGCGAAATATTTTTTTAAGGATATAGTCCAGAGCTAAATTGGTTGCTTATTAAGATGGCAGGTATGCAACTCTGCCAACGACTTGCCGAAACTTTTAGAAGTTTTGCAATCGGACACTTGGAGTCATTTTCACCAGCAATTTACGTCGAAAGTCACATGCTGCATGCAACTTGCGAAATTAATTTGCCCATCTAAACTCGTCCTAAAATTTTAAATTTTTGCTTCATAATGGTGAAGTTTTTCCCTGCTTCAACCATTGATTTTTATTTACTTTTTATTCATTTTAAACCTCAGCGTGGGTTTGGGATGGAAACTTATGTACAAGGTCCTCAAGATAAATAATCAATATACCAAAGCTGCATTGAGATTTTATTCGGATTATTTTCACAGCAACCTCTCTAAATGTGAGTGATGCTTGCTGCATTGTAAATGCAGTTTGCCCAACTCATTGGTGGGATAATTTCATCCTTCGATGCAATTTGTATTTTACAATCTTCTGGTTGAATTTCTACCATCATTTTATAGTTAAATATTGAAACTGAAGGTAAAGTGTGTTAGTTAGATAGAAGTGACGCTGCAGTCAGCCCATTAGGCCGGAATAATGTTCTCTTAATTAACCTCATAAGTGGTACAGGTATTTAATGTTAAGTTTTGGATATTATTGTTTCATTATCTCTGCTGTTAATATGTGAACTCAACCAGGTAAATTAACATACTATTACCTTAAATCATGAAACACGATGTACTAATGGGGATACATTATTATTTAAAATATTTGCAGGTGAAGTTAGTACCTCATACAGTGTAATTATTTTACATAATTTTTGACGAGACACTACTTAATTAAACAATAAATTCTATTATGAAGTAAAACATGCGCACATAGTGGCCTCGAAACATAACATCGTTGTGAACCCTGAGGATGACAATGTGGTGCCCTTTAACCGCTAGTGTAACGACGCATTTCTTTGTCAATTCCGCGTTAAATGTATTAATTTGGCGAAAATATTCGTTTTACTTCTTTTTGGAATGCAGTGAACTAATGAAATTGTATCCTATCTATCGAAATACGCGTGTAGTTGAGAAATGATCCCTTACCTTCAAATTATCGTGACGGCGTTTTGGATCATGCATTGTATTTGAAGTTATACATAATGCATACCTAACTTCTAGGATCCACACGCTTCTCAAATACGAGAAATGAATTGTATGTATACTCTTTATTACGTTATTGCAATACGTGTTCCCTAACAATTATTTTTCATGCTCTCAGCATATCTGGCATCGAACATCAAAGTGACTATGTATATGATCGCGCAAAATTTAAAATTTCATCAATGCACGATTTATTGTGCATCCATGTGTTTATTCTGGCTTAAGTTCTGTGTTTTTGGTCGAGTTATCCCTAGGGAATTGATGATAAATATGTATTTTGCAGTGTAAAAATTGTATATCAGCCAAATACCCTCATTTTCATGGGATTATCTCTTATGTTTTTCATCCCAAGATCGTGCGTTTGTGTCAAAGTAATTTGTTATCTACCTAAACTTTATTAGATAAATATCATGTATATTTGTTTAGTATAAATAGGAGGACCTGCTCAATCGTTGAAACCGCTTTGGTTCAGTTGTCGTTGGAGATTTTAAAAAGATCTTTTATGTTGATGGAAAGTTGACAAAAAATGTCTCAATGCTCGGCTAATTTTCAGGACAATTGATTTTGGTGTGCTACTCTATGAGTAGGCATATATGTATATTTCTTCTCTAATTGAAATTTATTTGCAATTATCAGCATCTTATCTTATTAGTAACTCTACTTAGAATTCTCCCATCATTACCTAATTATTATAAAATTGCCTCATTATTATATATTTACTGAATCACAAGATTTAGCGCAGTTAAATTTAATGAATCGTTTAGAGAATGCTAAACTTTCATTTATTGACCCATCTAGTACTTTCCGTTACAGTCTTATGTAGCTTAAGAGACAATCATTGCGAAAATGACTCTTAATTGCTGATGAGTAAAGAGTCATCGCCGATGCATTAATGTGACAATGTCATTGCTGATATCCCTATGCTGCTATTCAGAAAGTATCACGAATTCGCCTTTATTTTCTGCTAATTTATTACATTGGAATAAAAAATTATTAATTTCATTGGGAATAATACTATACTCCTTTTTAACAACTATATTGAGATAATCTTACTTTGGAGTATTCCTCTGCCAGCGATTATTTCTCCCACTCCATGGACTTAACATTGAAGCGAATTACAGTGAAATAATGTGTACCGTCACGATATTGGAAATACGATACTGGTACGAGTAAGTTATATGCTCGAATGTAATAAGTATGCTCAATGAAATTTCTATCATGAAAATAATTTACTCCACTAAGAGTTGGAAGAGACTGTAGCTCCCAGTCGCTGTGTTGCTATTTTATTGTCTCTGTTGACGAGGCTACCTACTTTTAGAACTCGGCCAAATCGCGGGCTAAATGCAATAAAAGTAACATGGCGGCGGCTTCGCTTTCTTTTCGCAACTTGATCGCTTCAACGGTGAACCTTCCACAGCTTAACTTATTTACTGCGTTCTCAGGTACTCCAATTTTCATGTAATTCCACTCGTGTTTTTATTATTTCATTTTCGGACTCTTCATTTACGTTAATTTACAATTTTGACTGTGAAAAGGTACGCATTTATGCTCATTAATCATGCAGTGTTCGTCAGGCTCGTTTCTCCTCTTGGAAATTCTTTGCGGACTGTCGAAGTGCTGCACTAAGTAGCGTGGAGCACTCTTGGGGCTGAATTAGTCGGGCGAGGAGAGTAGTTGCTCCCTTAATCGCTCTATTGCGAGGTAGCTCCTGTGCACCACCCTTTTGCTAAGCCCCTTAACCGAGACCGCTACGCGAGCGAAACCGAAGGCTTATCGGTTTCGTAATTTTTTCTCCCCCCCCACCCTTGTGACGTCGAAGAATTTTGCGTGAGAGCTACGGAGGAAACTTTTTATCGATTTGATGATCGCGGGAAGCCATCTCCTAATTATTTTCTTCGTCTTGTGGATTCCCCCCGCCCCCCATCCTCCCTCTCCTCGCATCTCGAAGGAAGGGGGGGGGGGGCTTAAAGCGCCTTTTCCCTCTAAAAGCCCCCGCCACCTCATCATCCTCGCATTTGCCAAACTTCCGCTTCACGGGAGCGCGTAAGTGTTGCCGTATTTTTCCGCGCGCGCTGAACGAAAGCGTCGTTCGTCTGCTCGCGAGCGCTAGCCCTCCCCCCTAGCATTCCGCGAGTTAAATTGTGCGCCTGGGAATATATGTACGTGGATATTTTATTTAAGATGATAATTGCATTCATAAATATCATTTCCTGGAAAAGAAGGAAGACTAGGTGAAAAATTTAAGGAAGGAAAAAGGAGGAGGGTATTGAGTTGAGCTAATGAAACAATTCAGTTATGTGGGGTAAAGTGGGCGGAGAGAAAGAAGATTAGAAACCTATGGGATTCCGTAGAGTGTCTCTGTTACCACAATTTTTAAATTCATGATATTCATGTATTCATGGTTTTTCTAAATTGCTCAGTACTTCTTATGCAGGTTGATCTACTAACAGCTTGAATTGTAAATGGCGACGGCATGTTCATGAATGTGTGTGATTGGTACAACATGTTTTCGATAAAATGTGAACGTTGCTTTTTATTAAGGGCGAAATATGCGTAGGTATTTCAACTTAAATTAGTTTATAATAATCGCACCTATAACAGTAAAAAGTGTGAGAAAGAAACGGCAAAGTCCTCCGGTAAATTAATTCATTGTATTCTTTTCATTATAATTGAACACAAATGCCATATTTAATTTCTACATCAATCCCAATGTCCCGATAAGTGAACATTCGCAATTTCCAGTGTAAATTTATTTTAATCTGTGCATTCTGGGATGAAATACTATGCGTTTCGCTAAATGAAGCTCCGGTACTATTTATTTAGTTGAAATGTGGGTAATATTGTGTCAGATTTGCCTCTGCGGGGAAAAAGATCAGTAGCAGGAGGAAACTAATTATGGTTGTAATGATTCTAAGGCAAGTTAGGTGAATTTATATCGTTTATAAAGCAGTGCTTTATATGAAAACTGCGTTAAGGCCTAAAAGGAAATTATAATTTGTAAATTTAATAGTAGAGATTTAAGATGATGATGGTAGATTTTCAGAACGGATTGAAAGGATGCAGTGGACGGAATTTAATATCGGAGATGTGCTTTGTGTGCTGAAGGGGGAAAGAGAATTTGTTGGAGAAGTTTTTAAAGAACCCAAATTTCGTATGAAATGGAGTTAATAGAGGCAATTGGATTTTGAAGGCTGTGTTGTTGGGTACATTCTGTTCGGGGAAGAGGGAGGAAAGATGTAGTTATTTTCAAAATGGATGAAGAGAGGTTGAAAGATTACTAAGCTAAATAAAGAAGTAGGCTGGGTGAAACGGCGTTCACATATTTATGCATGAGGAATTGGTTTTTTTGGGTATATAGTAGGATTACGAGCATTTTAATGTGCAAAAACATCAATGTTAAAAATCGAAGAGAGGTAGGAAAGGCCGCAATGCTGAAGGACGGTAGGTTTATAGCCTTTTACATGTATTACGTACTGGCTTGCAGGAATAAATAATTCTGTAATGTGCTTGGGAGTTCTGCTTCTCTGCGGTGGAATACTTCGAAGAAAATATACCTAAATGCCGGAATGCACTGTGGTCATTCTTTACCGAGCGCAATGGCGAGTGTATTCATCAGTAATGAGATCGCAAACAGGAAATAACGGCCTTTTCAAGAAGCGTAGACGCTTTTGCATGGGCGAGCACACAACTCCACGTAGAGCCACAGTGAGAACTCCCTGCATGTTTAGCGGGAGGGGGAGGGCGAAAAGTCGACGGTGCATATCCCTCAGCCACGACAGGCAAATCCATTTAAAGGTTTTCCGTTCGCCTCGGCAGCTTTATTCCGGCGCAGGACTGCTTCATTGGGTCGTTGACTCTTTGATTCCAGTAATGTTTCCCCTAGTCGGTCGGCAGGTGGGATTTAAAGTGATTCCTTTCGCATCAGATTGCATTTAATATATATTTCAACGTTTATCTAA